>OU862885.1:9946497-10596876 GCA_917880725.1 Selenia dentaria
AAGTAAACGGAATCGCGAAAACTTACGTATTTGACCTATGAAGCTGACCGTTAGGGCAAATAGACATCGGGCAGTCATTGGTGTTGCAGAGCTTCCCATCTCCTAAATAGAAGTTAAATAAAATTGTACCTACTTTAGGTTTCTACCATAACAACAACATATAGTCATAACATAGATAAAAATCAAATTTTTGAAAACTAAAGTAGGTAATTAGTTTTCAAAAATATGGATTATATAAGGTCTTTGTTAATTAGTACCCAATATTGAACGGGGTGGTTTGGTTTTGATAACAGGTCACGAAAGTGAAAGAAAAAACATACATGTTTTTATTATTATAAACCCATGTGCAACTGAACGTATGACGGCGCTACTACATCACAGAATAAATAACAATAACTACGCTAGACATACACTCATTAAGAATGGGTAAAACGACGTACGAACCTACCTACTGGCGAATGTTTACACAGCTGATCTCTATGCCTAAACCTAGCGCCCGACGGCGGGCCCCGACGCGGCGGGGCAACGTCCCCGCCGAATTTATTAGGTAGGTTAGTATCGTAAATCGTTGTACCTATTCTAAGTAGGTAGGTATGTCTGGCGTTGTTACTGTTATCTATTATGTGAAGTGCCTTCATGCGTTCAGTATGGTTCTTTCGCAGAGTCGATAATAATTAAAAAATATGTATTTTTTTCTTTCACTTTCATAACCAGTTATCGATTCCAAATCACCGTTCAATATTGTGCACTAATTAACAAATACCTTATATAGCGTATATTTTCAATAACGGAGCGAGTTCCAACGCCATTTCAACTTTCGTGGTCGCTAGATGGGTAGTCTAGTCTAGATGACCGTTGTTTGAGACGTTATGAGTCAAGGGGATAAAGCAGCGTCTTACGTCGAGAACACCTTTATGAAATCCCGAAAGTAACGAAGGGTTCTACAGTTAACTGTCAAGCGAAGCGAGACTATTGAGTCCTGAGTGCAGCGAGGGATTCAAAACTCGCCCAAGACATTAACTTAATCCCGAAGGCGATTACTGTACTTTTCACACTAGCACAAAGTAAAAAAATGTTTTTTGGCTTCTGGCTGATGATTATGATCAGTAAGTTATTTAAAAAAATATGTAACATGTTAATTTTTAACTACCACAGATCACGCCCCATCGACCCGGATGAGTCAATGAAGATCAACTCTGATGACGAGAGCATTCCTTACAAGAAGGACGCCGAAGAAGACAGCCCTCTACCTACCGACCCAGTGCAGGTCGCGGACAACTCCGACCAATACAACGACGGAGTGAGGGTAGTTGATAATTCTAACCAACCTTTCACGTACGGGCAGCCACCGCCACCACCCCTACCAGGCACGATAGAGCAGGCGCGAGCGAGACAGTGGGCAGGAGAAACTGAGATAAACTAATGACTTAGTATACAATTTAGATTAGTTTCAGATAAACTTAGTTATTTCTGAGATGAATTAGTTTATTTTGCGATGAACTTGGTTTAGTCTGAAATGGACTTAGTTTAGTTAGAGTTCAATTAAAGTTAAGTAAGAAATGAATTTAGTGTAGACTCAGAAGTTATTAATTGTGTCATTTATATTTATTTGAAAGATATGCAGTATATCGAGATAAGCTTCTTTTTTAAAAATTGGGTATTTATAAGGATTTAAGTACCAACTTATGAAATAATATATTATATCTTTTATATTACCTGTATCTACATGAATTGTATTTACGTTTAATTAGTATGACCACAGCATAAAAATCTTAGGCTGTGGTATGACTAAGAAGACGTACTTAGAAAATAACAACTTAATCATGTACGCAGTTGAAATACAGGCAATAATGTATGGGTTAGATTAAGAAACAACAATGCCTTTATAATTACGCAATTCAGAGATTTAGTAATAATTTAATGTGTGGATTGATTTAGCAAAACAAATTCATTTTTTATTTTTAGTTGAGGAATAGTAACGGACGTGAGTTTGTTTGTAAAAAAACTATTCATAAAAAATAAACTAAATAAGTTTTTATTAAGATATTTTTCACATTAATTTTATATTATTGTATAATTTTGTGTGACCTAATCCCACCATATCAATAATAGTTAAACTAATGATTTTAACAATTTCGTCGTATTAATGACTTGACAAATCTTTAGCGAAATGTGAAATACGTATTTCTTGTTTTCTTCTTTTTGCTGAGCTTTATGCTAGTTATGTATATTGTGAACTTCCATTTTTCCTAAGGATAAGTAATGAATAATTATAATTTTATATAATACCGATGCGTTTTATTAAATAACGAGCTGACCCGCCAGCACTTCAGCAGTCTTGGTGTAGTGGTGGAATCGCCGTTTAGGAATCTCGGGATCCTGGGTTCGATCCCCTGGTTGGACAGCTATTGGTATTTTTGACAAAGAAATTCTAATTAGTAGCTTCGAGTCTGGAACAGTGTCCCGTAGATGGCGCAATAGGATCACCCCCTATTACATGGGACAACAATTATATCTAGCGAAACACAACTGCCATCTTGAATGATGTGACGGATCAAGATAAAAAAAATTGTAGTTGGGTGCTCCGGGCTCTACTCTATCCATGTGCCAAATTTCATTGAAATCCGTGCAGTCGTTTTCCAGTTATGCGTGAGCATACAGACAGATCGATTTTTTTTTTCAATAACGTCATGTTCTTGTTCAGTAGGTAATTTTACGTCTTCTGATCCACATTTTTTTATTTTTCTTACAATTATAGGCTTGTTACAGACTGCTTTATTATAAGTATAATAGAAGCGTTTTACCTACCAATAAAACGCATATTAATTTACTTACCTTATTCGAAGCTTATTTAATTGAGATAGGCACTACCGTTCCCGCCTTAGTATTTCCGTTTCCGTTTTTTATATCTTTATCTCTTTCTACGTCACTTCCCCTTGGCAGTGGTTGGGGGGGGAGTCTTGTGCGACGAGACCCGCCATTTTTAATTCTTCATTGAGTCTAATTACCAGGCAGAGCTTGTTCATAAGCTTCGAATAAGGTAAGTAAATTAATATGCGTTTTATTGGTAGGTAAAACGCTTCTATTAATTTGACTTGACCGTTATTCGAAGTTTATTTAATTGAGACGTGTTTGATATCGCCTGGTGGAAGTGACGGAGACGCCAATGTGAAAGTAAGTATTTTATAGCCAGGTACAATGCCAGAAAAATAAAAAGGTAAAAAAGATTGAGAAACAATGTAATTTTATTCAACAATAAATACTTCTCTTGTGATTATATAATGATATACATCCATACATTATGTTTAATCAACTGGATTGAACAGTGCAGTGACCGAGGGTCGGTTTACAGTGGGCCTAACCTCACGTTTATAAAATTTACAGAAGGTATTCTGCGATCGCCAATTACCCCTAGCAAGAATCTGCTCAAGGGAATAATTATCGAGCCAATTTTTTGAGGCTACAGCTGACCTAATACTTCCGGGAGATGCCTTTATGCCCGCTTCTTATAATAGGGATTTAATCCAGCCTGCTATTAGGGGTCTCGACGCAGATCTAGGCTCACCCCTAATATTAATAAATAAATTACTGGAATTAGCGAAATTTCTACGATTTTTGAGAAGCGAGATTGTATGCTTAACCCAGAAAACTGGATCTAATTTTTCGTTACTTTGATTAGCAATAAATCTCCAGCCGGACTGTCTATAATCAGCAGAATCAGTTTTTGATCCGAAGGCAGGCCAGAAAACTAATGTATTACTTTGATCAAAACAACTATTAGAATCAACCGTGAGTAAAGTTAAATCATGGATTCTTCTCCCAGAACATAGGAGCAGTAGAGCAGCTGTATGTCTCTGCACTTGAAAAATATTATTTTTATCAATGCGGCACTTTTCTAAAAAACTAGCGAGATCGTCTATGTTCCAAATCGGGGTCTTATCATGAGTAACAGGCTTATTTAATGCTATAGACTTTAAAACATGCTTTACTAGAGCATGAGAACTTAACTGGCCGGACGTTTCCGGGTTGCAAAGGGTTGAGACCACGGATTTGTGCAACAAAATTGAATTGTATGCTAAATTATGAACTAGATTGAGATCGGATAAAAATCTTGACAGATTACTTGCCAATGGAGTAGAGGCGTTAACCTCGTGGGATTCACACTAGACAAGCCATCTCTTCCAAGCAACGTTATATACTTTCCGTGTGGAAGGACGCCATGAATCCTTCAAAAGTTTCAACTGACTATTATCCCAGCCAGTTAGCACCTCCGACCACCCCCACATTTCCACACTTCTAGAGTCATGTCGTGGACGTTCGGTGGCGGAAGTTCTGTCACAGTGTCGATTAGATCCTTGGCCAGGTGATGTAGGGTGGGGCTGCTAGCGCACGCGATTTGATGTCCGGGCGCCAGAAAACCCGCTCCCATCGTGGCACTACTAGAAGGTATGTTCCCTGTGCCTGATTGAGATGACTCAAGACCTTGGGAATTAGGAAGGGGGTGGAAAAACCCATGCTAGATATAATTCCACGTTTGAGAAAATGCGTCGTGAAACAGGGCTTGGTCGTCGGTCAGATCCAAGGACACGTAATTCATCACCACATGTGCTCGGTTGGATGCAAAAAGGTCGATCAACGGCATTCCCCATCTGGAAAATACTTTGTTCGTGCATTCTGGAGACAGATGCCACTCCGGAGTCGTCCGCAGTCTTGACAAGTGGTCCGCGTGGCTGTTGTAAATTCCGGGGATATAAAAGATATTCAAATGAATGTGATAATTGTTTATAATATAATATTTTAAAATATTTTAAAATTGTCAACATTTCTTTTTGATTGCAATGGAGATTCTTCTCGGCTTCTGGCCACAGGCCTGAGAGTGACAGATTGTCTAGGCGAGCTCCCCACGCAATGTCCGACGCATCCGTCGTGAGGAAATGAGAAGGAGGTGGCATTTGAATGGCAGACGATTGCTTGCAATTCTGACGCCACCATACCAAGTTGTCTGTGGCCGCACGAGGCAAGGAGTGTAATATCCGGTGATCCGATTTCAGGATTTGGTTTAGCAGGCTCAACAGCGCTCGATAGTTGAGTCTGCCTTTCGGTACTGCAAAACTGGCGAAATTGAGAAGACCAACTAGACTCTGGAGCTCTCCGAATGTTGTGCGTTGCTTCCACAACATCTGATCTACTTTGTTCAAAAGCACAGGAATCTTTTCGTCTGGAAGACGCTTGCGATTTGTCCAAGGATCCCATGAATTCCCAGAAACACTAGGCTTTTCGACGGTGTTAGGATCGATTTTTTGTAATTGATCAGCCAACCTAGATATTCTAGAGTATCGATTACAGTCTTTACATGTTTGCTTAACACTTCTTGGTCCTGATGAGCAACTAAAAGGTCATCGAGGTATACTAGGTCGATTTTGGCAAGCCAATCTTTCGGTTGTAGAAAGTTGGGGATGCGATTCAAACTGATAAATATCAGTTTGAATCGGTCTGTTACGATGTAATTGTTCAATGCCTTCAAATTGAAAATTGGTCGAGTCGAGCCGTCGCTTTTGGGAACAAGGAACATCGACGAAAGGAAGCTTGGTGAAACCACAGCAGGTTCTAGAACGCCTTGTTCCTTCATTTTGTTTATGACCGATGTCATGTTGGTCGATTCTGGCACATTTAGACTGGTACTGGTAACACTTGGATGGGCAAGCGGTGGCTTCTGGCAAAAAGGTAAGCGATTCCCTGCAATTATTTTTAGGATGTAATTTGGTGCATTCATTTGTTCCCATTGGTCTCGAAATTGTGCAAGACGGCCCGCTCTGAACGGCACTGAGTCAATACTTACGTCGCTTGTCGTCTTTGCTTTGTTGAGAAGGTGAAGATGTACGTTTTCGGCCATATCTCGTCTGGTTTTGTTGTCTCGCATTCGGTCGGGAAAAATTTCCACGAAAGTTATTGCGATTATTCGGTGCGACCGAGTTATACTGAGATGAATGGCATTGCAGTCACCTTGCGGAGGTGGGTTATTACTAGCGTACTGTGCACGCGCATTAATATGCTGGCAGGCGTGAGCTGCACGAGTAAAACCCTGCGAGGGCTTTGTGCATGACATTGACCCCTGCGAGGGGACGTGAGGTTTTTTGGCGACTGCCTGCGAGGCAGAAGAGGTAGTGGCTCTTTGTGCTGGCCAAAAACATTTTCTTACGCCGCCGGCTTTTTCAATTGTTGTAGTAAACCTCTCTGCGTTGAATAGGTTGGTACATGTCGGCGGAATCTTTCTTAGACTGGCCTTAATCAAGGGATCCTTAGCCTGCTTTGTGACACAATCTCTTCGCATTTGGATTATCTCGGCACGATATCCACAAATAATCTACAATAAATCTGAGGAGCATTTATGTAAATCTCCTGTGGAAAAAAGGTCATTAAACTTTTCGTGCAAGGTATCATAATTCAGAGAATTGCTATTCCTTGCCCATAGTAATAGATCTTGAAGGGTTTTTTGTAAAAACTCCCTTTGTTTGAGCACACACATGGTTAAAGCGGCAAAAGGTTTGTCGCTGTAAACGAGGTGACGAGGTGAGTCATATGCTTGAACTTCCTCGTTCATTTCAATATCTACAAAGCCTGGCGAATGATTATACAACTTCTGGGTGTCAGCGTATCTTATTTCATTCCAGTCACTTTTATCTAAATGCTGAAGGTCGCATAGCAACTTTAAATATGTTTCTGAAGTCTTCGGGGTTGCAGGCTCTTTTAATTTAGTTTCAAAAGCTAAAGTAAATTCTTTATCACAGTGTGAATCGTGATCAGGCTCAACATCAAGTAACTGTTCGTAATTATTTTCACTAACACCCGACATAAGTGAAATAGCATCATTATCCAAATTGGTACTCACATGATGATGGTGATCGTTGTTCCTGCAAGCGATTTGGTGACGAAGGCTGCGTAATTCCTTGGATAATTTCCGAAACTGATGAACTACGAGAGGAGTGGTGTTTGCGTTTGCTTCCCCTTTTCTTTTTACGACGACTCCGTTTTGGGTTGCTCCCGCTGGATACGGAGCTGCTACTAGAGCTGTCGCTACTAGAACTCGAGCTACTACTCGAGCAAGCTCGACGTCTAGGGGACGAAGAAGGCCCTGGAAGCACTTCGCGAACCGCCTTGTCGGTATTATTCGAAGATTCCTCCATGTTAGAAAACAAAAACACTTCACTTCGTTCCGTAAAACCGTTAACACTTTAAAAAATTTTATAACGCCGGTAATACCGTTAGATTATATTATTATATTATAAATAACTGTAGGTCTTGTGACAAATGTGTCGGTACGTCCGAACACGGCGGGAAACAAGACGCCAATGAAGAATTAAAAATGGCGGGTCTCGTCGCACAAGACTCCCCCGGGTTGGCTATAGCCGTCCGGTACCTGATTTTGATGAAGGTGCGAGTTTAGGGGTATCATTGGGGTCCACCTGAAGCCCTTCCAGCAATTTTTTTTTGCCGGAAACGTAGTTTATATTAATTATGATTAAATTAAAATTTGATAAAAAAAAAGTGAAATGGAACGCAATGTTGAGAAAATGGTACAATATTAAGTTGTCAAATTAAGTTGTCAAACTGAGTTAAACGAAACGTATCGTTATCGTTAAACGTAAGAAAAAAAAAGGCGCCATTTTGTCTTACTGACAGATGGACTGTCATCCATTCATTCCGTTTCTCTCGTAGTTTCGTGAATGTGTGCTCTCTTGTTTTTCGATTTTTATTACGACTTTGGCTTTTTCCCTGGACTTCCTTCGATTGCGCGACGACTTGAAACTTGGCTTGCTTACCGGATTTGTTTGGATTGCTCTACGACTTGAACTTGGCTTGAAAACTGGACTGCACTTGGCTGTAATGGAGTATTACAGTACAATACCCGAAGCGGACGCGGTTTCGGCTCCTGATCTGCCCGTCGAACCTGTTGCCGGACCTTCTTCGGCTCCTGATCTGCCCGTCGAGCCTGTAGCCGGACCTTCTTCGGCTCCTGATCTGCCCGTTGAACCTGTCGCCGGACCTTCTTCGAGTAATGACGACGACGACAACGAGCTTATAACCAAACGAAAACTTTGCGTCACTGAAGTGATTGATCATTGGAATTTAACTGACGTTGTGCGAAAATTGGGCACTAAAGACCAATGCATCAAATATAGTGAAGACCAAGGTCTCATACCAACTGAGAAACGGTGTCGAACCCACAGGACATCCATGAAAGTGTCATAATCATGCGGATGCACAAGTTTTGGTACATTTGTGTGCTCAAAAAGATCATGCAAATCTAAATCGGGCAGCGGTGCCAAGATCTCTCGCAGAATTGGCACATTTTTCGAAAATATTGCTATCGACATAATGCATGTTTACTATCTTATATATGCATACTCACAAGGATGGACCTACGACCAAACAATTCACGAAGACCCTTATAAAAAAGAAAGGAAGCAATGTTTAAGCCCAAATACTATAGCCGATTGGTTTAATTACTGCAGAGAAGTAGTTGTGATATTTTATTTGGAAAAACAAAATCTTTACAGCGGTAAAATTGGAGGCTGTGGGAAAATAGTGCAAATAGACGAAAGTAAATTTGGAAAAAGGAAATATAACAAAGGACGTCACATTGAAGGCCACTGGGTGCTGGGATTAATAGAAGATGGGTCTGAAGACTTAAGATTGGAAGTATGCCCGGACAATAAAAGAGATGCTGATACTCTCATACCTTTAATTCAAAAGCATATTTTACCTGGAACAACAATCCACACCGATTGTTGGCGGGCATACGATTGTCTGTCTGAATATGGATACATACACAAAAAAGTGAATCATTCAGACCCAGAGAACCCATTTGTGGGTAAAGATGGAATCCACACCCAAAGAATAGAATCCCAGTGGCAAGCAGTGAAGAGGTTTTTCAAAAAACAAAATTATAACAACCCAGAAAACTTTAGTGATATAATTGTTGAATATTTGTGGCGAAGAGACGTGTATAAATATAAAAGAGACTCTTTTGTACATTTAATGAAAGCAATTAAACATGTTTATGAAATAAACAAGTAATGTATTAAAATGTTTGTTTAATTGTGTCTCTCCTAGCCCTTTAACATTAAGTTTTTCTCATCTATCAACATAACTCTGAGACGGACTGGATATGTTATTGTTGTTATATAATACAATGTTAAGTGAACCGCCTTGATAGATTAGGTGTGAAACAAAAAATAGGTTAGGTTAGGTTAGAACATGACAAACAACGCACGAGCCGAGCGAGCGAAGCGAGCGTACCGCGGCAGCGGCCGGCGAAGTGCCAGAAGCGAACCGCCTTAATAAGTTAGGTGTGAAACAAAAAATAGGTTAGGTTAGGTTAGAACATGACAAACAACGCACGAGCCGAGCGAGCGAAGCGAGCGTGCCGCGGCAGCGGCCGGCGAAGTGCCAGAAGCGAACCGCCTTAATAGATTAGGTGTGAAACAAAAAATAGGTAAAAAATACTGATATAGCCGAAAGTGAGGTTAAGTACTAAAAAAATTATTACTCAAAAACTAAAGGCCTCCGGCGGGGGGGGGGGGTGCAGGGGGGGCTTCACCCCCCCCCCCCCCCCTCCGCCCCCCCCTCCCCCCTCCCCGCGGGTACCGGGCGACTATAGTTTAACCGGCGGGAACGGTAGTGCCTATCTCAATTAAATAAGCTTCGAATAACGGTCAAGTCAAATTAATGCCAGATAAATAGGATGACAAACTGTATAAGAAAAAATATCTTCTCTTACGCCTAAGGCGAGTCGTGAAACACGGGCTACTGTTGAGTTTTTTTTTGTCAAAAATACTCAACAACTGTCCGACCCGGGGATCCAACCCAGGACCTTGAGATTCCAAAACAAGATTAACAAGCTTAAAGTCGCTCAACGAGCAATGTAGCGGGCTACGCTTGGGGTTTCCTTGCGTGAGATCCGAAATGATGAGATCAGTACCTAGTAGAACTAAGGTCACCGACGTAGCTCTCAAAATTTGCAAGTTATTAAGTTACGAGTCCAATTATAAAGGCAAACCTTATTTATTATAAATTCCTATCAATATCAATATAATAATATTGTTCTAAAACGAACGCGAAGTGTTCAATTGTAATTCGGAACGCAACCTTTTTGACATGTCAGTCTATGAAAAAAAAATATATATACTCTCTGGTTGGATCGCATTCTAATGGCGTTTTATTTGTTAACAAAACATTGTTTTTAAACCTCACGACCCACGAAATTCCCTCTTCAAGACCCCAAATAATCTAAATCTGGCGACCGTCGACGAGTATAACATAATAAAAACAACCTGCAATTATGGACAAAGAAAAAAAGAAGAAGGAAAGGTCAGTGGTGAGGCGTCTGTTTTCAAAGAACGCTAATGAAATAGAAGAGTGCTTAGGCCAAGAACATGCCAACATCGAAATGATCCAATTATCATATCAGAAGTTAAAAGAAACTGCTGATGATTTACTGAAGTTGGACAAGGTCATCAAAGATTTAACGCTAGAAGACTTAAATGAAGAAGAACTCGAAAAAGAGCTTGAAAGTTGCCTTAACTACAAAACAAAATGGCTGCATCTCGACATGAAATATAAAGCAAAAATTTCGAAAATTCAGATTAAGACCGATTCCCATGAAAATTGTAAAAATATGAAACTTCCGAAGCTACAACTCCATAATTTCGACGGCGAAATTAAATCCTGGCTGCCGTTTTGGGGTCAATTTTCAAAAATTCATAACGATAAAACTATGGATGACTTCGATAAACATCAATATCTTTTACAATGTATGAAAGAAAATACGGAAGTGAGAAGATTGGTGGAGAGTTTTCCCCCAACGGCCTACACTGAGTGCATTGATCAACTTACGACGAGATACGCGAGGGAGGACCTACTCATACAAATTTACATTAGAGAAATTCTTTCTCTCATTCTCATGGAAAAGAAAGATAGTATTACTTTATTGTTTGATAAGTTAAATGCGCATCTACGTGCTTTGCAAACATTAAAAGTCACAGCCGACAAATATGCTGCATTTCTGCTGCCCATGGTGGAGTCAGCATTACCGCAGGACTTAATTAAAGCATGGGAGCGAAGCAAAGATAGATACACAGATGTTGCTGGAGAATTGAATGGTCTACTAGAATTTTTGCGCAAAGAAGTAGAGAGTGAGCAGCGAATAAAGATTTCAAGAAAAACATTTAAACAAGAAGAAAATGTCTCAAAAGAAATAAAAACTAGTACAGCTGAATGTCTAGTTACTAATGTGAAGCCCAAGACAGGCACGAACAAGACACAAGACTGTATCTGGTGTGACAAGGAGACGCATGCAAGTATTGAATGTTACAAAATGCAAAAAATGAACCTAGAACAAAGAAGACAATGTCTTAAGGACAAAAAAGCATGTGTGATATGTCTTAGAAAAGGTCACCATGCAAAAGTTTGCAGAGCTTCGGTAAAATGTTTGATTTGCAAGAAACGTCATTCGACAGCGCTGTGTTCAGAACAGAAATTAGAAACAGGAACAAAGAATGATGACAAACCCGAGTCAGCCACTTCACTGTCAGCTTTATATCCTAAGGGAGAAACACTTCTTCAGACAGTGATAGTCGACGTGGAATATATGGGAAGAACAATGAAAGTTCGTGTACTTTTAGACTCAGGATCTCAGCGCACCTACATAAAAGAAGAAATAATAGACACACTGAAAATTCCTACAGTTGGAAAAGAACGACTGACACATTGTCTATTCGGTGGCGTTGAAACTAAATCTAAAGAGTATAAAATACACAATGTGACAATACAGTCGCTTAATGATTCATCAAAATATGATATCATGGCCATCAGCCAAACCAGCATTTGTGGAAATATTCCTAAGGTTAATTCTAATGATGTACAATTAAAAAATATTTTACATGAACATGGCATCACTCTGACAGACAAGGGAAATAATATCACAGATGTAGGGATTCTAATTGGGGCTGATCACTTGGGTCTCTTTTTAACAGGTTCTCTAATACAGCTGAAGAACGGGCTAGTTGCTGTCAAAACAAGGTTGGGTTGGACATTGCAGGGAAAACAAGTAAGTATTCATTCCGTAAATAGTAACTGCAATCTAACAAATGTGCTTCATTGTTGTACATGTGATTTGACAGATTACTGGTCGTTGGAGACACTCGGCATCAGAGATCCTGTTGAAGTGAAGTCAAGGGCAGAGACTACCAAGGAAGTGCTAGATACCTTCGAGGAAAATGTAATATTGAATCAAAACAACAGGTATGAAGTTCAGCTTCCCTTTAAAACAAATGTTGACAGTTTACTACCAAATTATAATAAAGCCAAGCAAAGACTAGATCAGATGACTAGAAAACTGATAAAGACTGACAAGTTTCATGACTATGACAAGATTTTTAAATCATGGACTGATCTAGGCATTATTGAGGCGACTGATAGTACTCCTAACTTAGGACATTACTTGCCACACCGACCGGTGATTAAAGAGCAAAGTATAACAAGCAATATTAGGCCAGTTTTTGACGCATCAGCTACTGACAAAAATGGACTGAGTCTGAATGCTTGCCTAGAAAAAGGAGACAACTTAATTGATCTTATACCAGACATGATAAACAACTTTAGAACTGGAGCAATAGGCATAACTGCAGACATCGAAAAAGCCTTTCTGCAGATTAGTTTGAAAGAAAGTGACCGAGAATACCTGAAATTCTTATGGTATGAAGATGACACTTTACAAAACATAATTACTTACAGACACTGCAGAGTAGTTTTTGGCTTGACTTCCAGTCCATTTTTACTGTCAGCGACCCTGCAATATCATTTAAATAATATGAAAAATGGACCGCTGGGTACCACAGCAAAACTAATGACTAAATCCTTTTATGTGGATAATTGCCTGGTAAGTGTAAATTCAAAAGAAAGTGCAGGTAAGTTCATCTCAGAAGCAAAGACCATTATGAACACTGCTAAATTTAATCTGAGGATGTGGGTAACGTCCCAGGGAGTGAATGAAACAGGTAATGAGACAATTTCAGTTCTAGGATTAAAATGGAATCCCAAGACAGACAAACTGTACTGTAATTGTTACAATCTACCTACTTGTGAGGACTTACAGTCCATAACAAAAAGAAGTATGTTATCATTGACTCAGAAAATATTCGATCCGATAGGCTTCATATCTCCTGTGCTGCTGACACCTAAGGTAATTCTTCAAGACACCTGGCTACGCAAGTTAGAATGGGATGATGAATTGCCGAGCGACCTACGCACAAAATTTCTAGATTGGTATAAATATATATCTTACCTGAATGACTGTCACATTCCACGCAGACTCACAACAGATAACCTACAAGAAACACAAGTAAGTCTTCACTTATTTTGCGACACCAGCAAATATGGGTGCGGCATGTGTGTGCTGTTGAGAACAGAAAATAATGGTAAGGTATCAGTCCAACTAGTAGCAGCCAAATCAAGGGTCAATCCTCCTAAAATGATAACAATACCCAGACTGGAATTAACAGCGGCTTTGTTAGGTTCACGACTAATAGCTCATGTGAGAGAGAATTTGCAACTCAATAATTGTCAAGAATACTGCTGGACCGATTCTGGCGTGACACTCTGCTCGATAAAACGACAATTACCTCTGAATACGTTCGTAGGGAACAGAGTGAAAGAAATACGAATTAATACTGACACAAAAAATTGGCAACATATTCCAGGTGAAGCGAACTGGGCAGACCTAGCATCGAGAGGCTGCAACGCTAAAACGCTCTACGAGTGTCGCTGGTGGGAGGGTCCTGAGTGGCTGCGCCGGCCGTCCGTAGAGTGGCCACGGTCTGCGCTGATCGTAGACGAACGAGAAGTAAGCCTGGAAGTAAAGAAAACTGTATGTAATACAAATATATCTGAAGAACAGAATTTGTTAAATATGTTACAAAATTATTTCTCTAAATATTCGCAAATAGTTAGAATGACAGCCTGGCTCTTAAGATTTATACATAATGTAAAATATGCATGTAATAAAAAGACAGGAGAAATAACTTATAGAGAGGTAGGAAAAGCAGAGAAAGTAATAATAAAACTTATACAAGAAAATAATTCTGAACTTTTAGACACAAAGAAAACTAAATTGACTACATTTATTGATAAGGAAGGACTGATAAGATTAAAAACTAAACTTTTGCTGTCAGACTTACCTGAAGGAATACGTACACCATACTTACTTCCAGCGAAAGAGCCGATCGTGACGAAAATGGTGAGACAACGACATGTAGAGCTACAACATGCGGGAACCAATCAGCTAATTACAGATATTCGCATGCGGTATTGGGTAATAGGTATTCGTAGGCTTGTAAGATCAATCATTACGAGTTGTCCGATATGTAATAGATACAAGTCAAAACCTACGCAAGCGCCTACCGCACCGCTGCCACTAGAACGTATCACGTGCTCTGCTCCTTTTCAAACTACTGGAGTTGATCTTGCGGGTCCATTTTACTTGCGAGGCGAACAGAAATGCTGGGTGGTGCTTTACACCTGCGCCGTGTACAGAGCTGTACACCTAGAGTTAACCAGGTCTTTGTCTACAGAGGCATTTATAATGACATTGCGCAGGTTCATAGCACGACGAGGCCGGGTTGACATGCTGGTATCAGATCAAGGGACAAATTTTCACGGCACAAAAAATCTCCTTGACACATTGAACTGGGGTGAAATCCAGCAACAATCAACGATCCGTCGAATACATTGGAAGATGAACGCTCCTTCTGCCGCCTGGTGGGGTGGATATTGGGAACGGTTGATAAGAATAATGAAAGAACTACTAAAAAGAATACTAGGTAAGGCGTGCGTCACTTATGAAGAATTACTGACTATTATTTGCGACTGTGAAGCTGTAATGAACGGGCGACCTCTGACTTATGTTACGGACGACAAAGGTGAGTGTTTAGAACCCCTGACTCCATCATATTTCATTCAACCGATGACTAACTCTGACGTAACCGATTTTGATGAGATCGACACTAATAATCTTAATAACAGACTGAAATATATACAAACGTTACGCGATCAATTTCGACAAAGATTCAAGTCAGAATATTTATGTTTTTTAGTACAAAAGGGACATGAAAAGAAAGACATTATAAATATTGGTGACATAGTTTTAATTGAGACTGACGGCAAAAGAATTAAGTGGCCTATGGGTATTGTTACCGAAATGATTACAGGAGCAGACGGAGTCCAGCGAACCGCAATTATTAAAACCTCAACAGGCGAGAAAACCCGTCCTGTACAAAGGCTCTACAAACTAGAAATTTCAGGTAACAATCCTCCAATTAAGCAAGAGTCTGATAATCTAGGAATTCCCACAATGGTGGGGAAGCAGTCTATGACATCTTCAGACACCGCAGGTGACACTGGAACCCAGGTGGAGGTACCTATTGTTCAGAAATCCACACGCTGTGGGAGGAAGGTAAAATTACCTAGTAAGTTTGATTTATATGTGTAGACTTGCATGGGGGAGTAATTTTCCTTTTGTTTTAACATTTATAAATCACTTCATTTGTTTTAACTGTTTGACAGAGTGATCTCATAAATATTAAGTGAGTTTACCATATAATCTGATGAAAGTTAGATAATAAAATTACGTAGATAAGTATGTACCAGAATGTCCATGTTATTGACGATGTGTTGTGTTTTCTATAAAATGTGTAATTGGATACAAGTTACGTAAATATTAATATTTGTTTTCAGGCTATTGAATTGTAATTTACTCAAATATTGATTGAAATTATTAAACAGTAATGTGTAATTTGTAAAATTCTGATGATGAAAATTTGTTTGAAGCCATCTATTGTACAGTGGCGGAACTAAATTGGATAAAATGTTACCAGTAACATGTCTAATAAAACCCCTTAAAATTTTAATATTGTAAGATGAATGACACCTAACTTAATGTTTATTTTGTACCCATTTATTTTATTTGCGTGCTTGGAGGATGTTCTAAAACGAACGCGAAGTGTTCAATTGTAATTCGGAACGCAACCTTTTTGACATGTCAGTCTATGAAAAAAAAAAAAATATACTCTCTGGTTGGATCGCATTCTAATGGCGTTTTATTTGTTAACAAAACATTGTTTTTAAACCTCACGACCCACGAAATTCCCTCTTCAAGACCCCAAATATTCTAAAAATATAATAGTTTTATCAACACGGGCAATATCAGCCCGTGTTGATAAAACGCCAAATAATGCACAACCTGTATTGTACAGCCAATAATTAGCGACCAAATAATGTCCAGGCAATAAAACGCATCCAATATTCCGTGGAAAGGCTTTGAATTATTGGCTGTACAATACAGGTTGTGCATTATTTGGCTGCGTTTTATCAACACACACTGTGAAATACTGGGCGGAGACTTTTGTACATGGCGATACTGTACAGCTAATAATCCGTGTACATCACATGGACATAGACATGGCACATACAAAGCCTCGTTTGCACGTTCTAGTCTCCAGTGTAGATATATTTTGCGATATTAACAATTTTCACAGTGTGGTCACCATTGAACCTAACGCTTCTCTTCGCTGCGGTCGTCGTCGCACCTACTGTGACTTTAGTTTTTTTAGTTGGAGAGTGAATCCAACTAGCCAACACAAGCGAGGCATGAAGATGAGATTCTGCATTTTTCTATGGTTGGCATCGAATTATTGGCCGTGCAATATTGGCTGGGCATTGTCGTCACGGGCTGATATTTCAAATCCAATAACTGGTCGTACAATTTTTATACAGGCCGGTAATAATCAGCCAATAATCCGTGTATATCCGAGACCAAATAGAAATGTGACGTGCAAACGAGGCTTCGTACAATCGAAGCCTCGTTTGCACGTCACATTCTAGTTCGTTACGTTCCAGTGTCCATTGCCTATAGACAATTTGCGATATTAACAATTTTCAGTCCACTGTTCAGTGTTATTTATCGTAATTCTGGCGCTTTGCTGGCCGCCACCGCAGCACGCTCGCTTTGCTTGCTCAACTCCCGAGTTGTATGGTGTATCCTTAAACCTAACGCTCCTCCTCGCTTCGCTCGTCGCCGTACCTGATCTGAATTTCGTTCATTCTCCAACTCAACAAGGGAGGCATGAAGATGAGATTCTATATTTGGCTGTGCATTTTCGTCACGGACTGATATTTCACATCCAATAATTAAAAGCATATATATGAATTATTAACTGCATAAAATTGGCTGTGCATTATCAACACGCACCAATTTGTACAGGCAATAAAATGCGGCCAGGAAACGCTGACCATTAGTGAGGTCCCAAGCCATAATCAATATCAGCGTGATAACAGTCGATCCCTTTCGCCGTGAGCGTGATTACGATTGCCCACGCTAGGTCATCGATGTCGTCTTAACTGCCGCCATATTGACGATTACTCGAACCAAGCTCTACACCAAAATCGTCGTGAGCGTTCTGTTAAAAGTAACAGGTGTTTGTTTAGTTCTATAAGGTCTTTACTGTGTTGTCCCTTGTTTTTGATGTAAAAATTGTAAAAGTCGGTCCGTCTTTTATTTCTTGTTAACCTTCACACTATGCACTTTCTTTGCGAATCCGGTCCGATTGATCAACAAGCTTACAGTGCCATGAGCTGTCAAAATCGCGATATTTGTCTCGGACCAGCTATGGTAAATGAAAGCACTGTGAGCAAAAATATTGTGATACGAACCGCACTGCATGTATTACAAATCCATGTACACGAATTATTGGCCGTGTATTATTAGCTGTACATTATTTGGCTGTGCAATAATAGATTGTACATTATTGTCTTCCCCATACCATACCATAGATTACTCCATAGAGTAACTTTTCTTCTTTCCTTGTCTTGTCTTTGATCATGTTTGTTTTGATTTTAGAAACAATTAACTAAATTTGAATAAAACAAAACTAGGTACATGGAAACATATTTTTAATGATTAAAACATTCACATTAACCAGTGTTCTAAATTAACGATGAAAACAAAACTGTAGAATAAAAAAAATGCGCAAAAAGTAAAAATGAATCTCAGATCGCGAAATGTTTTGTCCTGTTTATTTCTGCGACCCTGGCTAGGGGTCCCTCTAGGGATATGGGTGGCGCTGTCCGTGGTATACTACTGGTGGCTTATCTCAAGGATCCATGTGCTAGAAACCCAAAACAGAGTGTACAAAGCTCAAGTGCAGACAAGATTATCACAAACAAGTGTGAGACAGATGTTGGTTGACTCTGGAACTACCTATAAAGTTCCTGTTGTAAGTATACTTCTTGTTAACTTTTCACTCAAGAATTATAAAATAAATGGGTAGGTTCTTCTTTTCTATGATAATATTTATATTCTTTTATGTAGTCCCTTCTTTTCCATGAAATATATTTATTACCTACTTATTTTTATCTTTTCTATGCAGAGAAAATCACTGTTGTAATAATATACATTTATTTATTAAACTATCAGAGTTGAGTATTGGAACCTTTCCATTTTCTTCATTTAATAATAAAATTGGCCTAGATTTGGTGTACTGGTAAGCATGCTTGATCTTGACACATGCAGTGCCACCTGAATTTGTAAAGTTATGTGCTATAGATATGTACAACTGGCGAGAAAATCTGACTTACTAAGTGGGAGCCTTCTAGTGCAATGTTTTGAAGGGTTGGTATTGCAGATTGGTACTTACTTGGTAAGCGGGCTCTTTTCCGCACCCATGCCGTCGGATTTCGGGTGGAATAAGGTCCAGCCACTCGATGTCGTCGAAGAAGGCCAGCAGTTCGCTGACGCCGGTGCTGGTCTCCTGGACGGTCCTTGGTGATCCGAGGTGCTCTTTAGCACAGCAGCTCTAGATATTATCCTATGAAGCAATAATGTATTATGCAAGCATTACTGTGTAAAGTTATGAAGGGCACTATAGCAAGTATATTTAGAAAACGGATGAAACAGATTTAAAAACTGAGTGGGGCTATTTTAAGTATTATTAGCAGTCCCAGTACTTGGCACCTGGTGCGGTACATAACCAGCTTAGCATTTAGCTGTATAAATCTAATGTTAAACTTTAAAATTGTAAGATTCCAGATGCAATGGGCACACTCTGCGAGACCATTCACATAGCCCTAGTTTGCATGAGTAAATGCACCCAACAGATCACTCCGATGCTGAAATCCCTGCTCCATCACCGTTTAAATCCCATACATTTCCACATGATTGTGGATGGAGCATCACAACAAACAACCAGCAAATTGTTCGATACTTGGGATTTACCTGATGGTATGTATCAATAGATATAAAAGGCTGTTGGCGCATCTTGCATCATCTACAAATATTGTATGATTATAAATATTATAAATAGTATTGGCATATTGTTATGTGGTGCAAGATTAATGTGTACCACATTAGCTGGTGGGGGAAATACACAATACACCCCAAGCAGGATGTCATTGCAGGACTTAGTACCCATATGAATAAGAATAAGTTGGCAAAAATTTCAATTAAATACATGTAAACATTGCAGGATATAACAGTACATGGCTTCAACTCTGTATGAGTGTGCCTCGACCCTAACTGTGTGCTTTACTGCTGCTGCATGGAGTATGTAGAATCATCAGTCTTGGTGTAGATAAATAGATATTTATGAATGAAACTGATGTAAATTAACGTCTCTGGTAGGCAAAGGGTTAAATGCAGATAACTTGTATCTGAGATTACAGCTGATTTCTTTACATGTGCATATGTAGTAAAGATGTGGTAAAGTGGAAAACTGATGAGCCAGCTAGAATTTGAGTCAGGGTTATATATATAGGGGTGCAGCAGGAGTCACACTTATGGTCAGCCTGGAAAGGGCTCAGCGTTCAGTACTCAAAGTAATGTTAAAACGGCCCTACCGGTATCCTACCAGCAAACTCTACGAAGATGCAAAAGTTCTGAACGTTCGCCAGTTATATATTCAGAAGGTTATCCTAAAAATGCAACGTAAAATGATATGTCACCCAAAAATCACCAGCGCATCTTTTTCTCCAACCATGGAGAAAAAGATGTCCTCGTGCTGTCTTTGTGCCTAAAGTTAAAACAACTTTTGCCAAACGTTTACCCGATTTTAATCACCCGTTTATTTACAATAGAATACTTAAAAATGTGACATTTACGACAAAACAGTAAGAGATACCAAAACAATAATAACAAAATACCTGCAATCATTTACTTATTCTGAAACAGAAGACATCCTTAAAACTATTGCATAACCCTTATACAAAACGTCCTCATTCTATTTATAATATGTACATAAGACACGTGCACCCATACACACCCACACACGGCAAGTAACGCTCTCATACATACACACTTTTCAGCACACTCAAACTCCCTCATACAGTCACTCTTTTGATACAAATGCTCTAACTGCTCTTTTTAAAATAACTATATGCACCTAAGTTTTCTTTGAAATATAATTGTTTAAAAGTTATTAGAAAACCTACCGTACCGTATAACCTACACTCAGCAAACGTGACTTAAGTGGTCCTTGCGAAACAGGATTCTCCTAGTGCAAGGCCACCAGTACACTGATAACCTATTGAGTTTGAGCTAGTTAGCATTAGAAGCTATTCAGATGTTAATTTATATGTAAGGTACTCATGTAATTTTTTTGGAATAAAGTTATTATTATTATATATAAATATGATTGCAGAACATACAGAATCACTGGCATATTATAAAAACCTGATTTAGTGATGTGAATAAATATAGTAAAAAATCTTACTACACAAAAGCCACCACAAAATCAGTCTCACTCTGTTGCTATAGTTCCTAATATTAAGCAGACAGAAGATTCTATGGCTGTAGTTCAATCAAACACATGATGAGAAAAGCTGGCTCACCAAATTGCGATGCAAGCAGTCAAATTAAATGTTTTTACGCTATTTACTGGAATGTGCTGTCTGTGGAAGAATTACTTGCGGCAACTGCAGATTACTCAGGCAGAGCTCGAAAAAGTCCGAGTATGTCCCTACAAACATGCCTCTCAGTTTGACCCGACTCACTTCTTTCACACTAAACAAATCACCTTAACTTACTATAACATTTGTTTACTTTACGGAGGAAACATTTAATTTATGCCGTATATACATACCCGAAAGGATAGGCAGCCAATCAATGTCATTAAGGACTTACCATGTTGTCGATATAGTGGATATTAGGAATATTCAGTTGTGCATACTTTTTAGATTAGATTAGATTCTTTGTGTATGGCCCCTGCGACTTGTTTGAGTGTCGCAACTTTGCCAGTATCTGTTACATGATAGTTTCATAAACTGTAGGAGAAATTAAAGTAAACTTTTAGAATATGGTCGGTGATTAGAAGAGAGAATCAAACAAACTGTTCCACTCCAGTGATTACTCTAAAACACACAAACACAACATAAATAAGAACAAAATTCAAAACAAAAACATCATATCATTTATAACAAAAATAATACTAATAAAAATTCATACATTTATAAAATAAATAATAAGGACTATATTATAATTAAATTTTATTTCTATTAATGTAATTACATAATATACAGTTAATTAAAGAAGAAAAAGTAAGGGAGAGAAGAGATTTGAATGAAATAGGACGGGATTTTTTTGTGGAAGAATATCATACAGTGAATATTTCAAATTTGGACAGCTAAAGAAAATATGATCATAGTCTCCTTCATCTAAGCCACATTCGCATAACGAACTATCCCGAATCCTCAGTTTGGCCAAGTGAACGGGGGTACAAGCATGACCCAGCCGGAGGCGGCAGACCGTCGATGTAGTGACTTTGCTGAATTTGCGAAATTTGAAAAACCAAGGAATTTTGGGAAGAAACGGTTGAATGTCGCCATAATACTTTCCTTTTAGAACTTTTGATGATTCCCAGTATTTGGACCAAGAATCATGTAGATGAGATTTAGGGAGAAGGGAGAGATCGTGAGAATATAGCTTGAAATGTTCCAGAGAACCTATATTTAAAGCAGCCTTGGCACATGAATCCGCAGTGTCATTACCTGGAATTCCAGAATGACCAGGAATCCAGGCAAGAACAACCTTTAAACCCATACCGTGGCACTCAAATAGACATTGTTTTATCTGAAGAATTAGGGGGAAGCGAGAAGAACAACGGAAGGGGTTGGATAAAATGGATTGAAGGCAACTTTTAGAATCAGAGAAAACTATGGAATTGTTTAGCTTGTGAGACTTTATGTAATGAATCGCGTCCAAGACAGCAAGAGCTTCGCCTGAAAAGACTGAAGCATGAGAAGGACATTTAAAACTCAAAATAATTTTGGAAGAAGGAAACCAAACTGATTTGATAATGACAGACCGTTCCATAAGCATATTACAAATAAAACGAACAAGCTTAATAGGTACATCAAGTCTAATGAGTTTGTTCCTAAGCACAGAAAGCAAAACATTGTCATATGCAGAAGTTATATCTAGAAATACACCAACAAGATATTGTTTTTCCTTAAATGCTATATAAATATCAGTAGTTAACAGACTTAGACTGTCCATAGTACTATAACCCTTTCGAAACCCGAACTGAGACTTTGGGAATATTTGATTTACTCTCCACAAACCATTCAAGACGATGTTTTATTAAATGTTCAGTGATCTTGGCTAATACAGAAGACAATGCTATGGGTCTGTAACTATTCGGATCAGATGGATCTTTGCCAGGTTTTAGAATAGGAATGACAATTTGGGATTTCCATTCAATGGGAACTATACCATAATCAAAAAAATGATTAACTAACTCTAAAAATATTTTATGGCATTTCTCAGATGACTTAATAATAAAAGAATAAGGAATACCATCTATACCAGGAGCTGAATCAGACAGACCATCAAGAGCAAGCAACAATTCGTTTAATGAGAATGGGCTATCAAAACAATTGAGAGAAGCCAAAGGAGATATAGGAGAAGGCAATGAGTCTTCAGATGGAACCGAAGGAGGAGCAAGATTATTTGAAAATGACTCCAACCACAGAGATGTATCATTTGAAGTAATATTTTCATAGTTAAGTGAACCTCGAAAACGCCTCAACTGATTCCAAACAATAGATGAAGGAGTTTTTGGAGATAAATGTTCACAAAAGCCAATCCAACCTTGTTTCTTCCTTTTGGAGGCCAATTTTTTAAGCTTTGCAGCTGATTGTTGATACTCTAAAAAATTTGATATTGTCATAGAGGAATTATAAATCATCTCATCTTCATTCCGCTTTCTAACGGCAGCAGTGCATTCAGCATCCCACCATGGAGTAGAGATCCTAAAGCTTTTACCTGGTTTTTTAATAGGAATATGCATATCAGCAGAGGAAATTATAATATCAGTGAAAATCTTATAAGAGACAAGAGGGTCAACATGCAAAGGGAAGATAGAGGAAGCGTCTAGTTTTAAATCAAGGGAGGAGGAATAAGATGACCAATCAGCTGAAGAAAGTATATATTTTAAGCAAGGAGAAGGATTGCAGAAAGGAGACATATTATTGGGTAAGGACACAATTATAGGAAAATGATCACTACCATAAGAAAGGGGAAGGACTTTCCATATAAGACGAGAAGAAAGGGAAGCGGAACAAAGAGAGAGATCAACAACACTTTTCGGATTTTGACCAGGTCGGACCCTACGAGTGGGAGAACCATCATTGAGCACACAGAGGTCAATGTCATTGAAAATATCTAGAAGAGAAAGACCAAATAAATCAGAGTGACTAGATCCCCACATAATGTGGTGGGCATTAAAATCACCCAAAAGCACT
The DNA here is from genome assembly GCA_917880725.1 of Selenia dentaria. Classification (NCBI taxonomy): domain Eukaryota; kingdom Metazoa; phylum Arthropoda; class Insecta; order Lepidoptera; family Geometridae; genus Selenia; species Selenia dentaria. The sequence continues at coordinate 9,970,345 of OU862885.1, forward strand.
AAAGGTGGAGTGATTGATGAAAAAAGAAAATAGTAAATCAGGAATAAGAGCAGAATCAGGATGTGGGATATACATTGAAACAAAAGAAATATCCATAGACCTGACACCAACAATGTTGATCTCAGGAGGATGAGGAGGGAGGGAAATTTGAGAAAACTGTAGGGAGCGCCTTATGAATAGAGCACTACCAGCATACCCATCAGCCCTGTCATCCCGGAGACAGGAGTATCCTGAGACCCGAAAATGGGACCCAGGAACCAACCAAGACTCCGAGATGGCAATGACTGATGGGTGAAATCTTGAAATTAAGTGAGTCAATTCATGCTTCTTGCGACGCAAGCTCTGTGTGTTCCACTGAAGTATTGCGACTGGATCCATACTGGGAAAGGGAGACTAATTGAGTGAGTTTATCGGCAACGTTGGACGGTAAGGGGTTAGGGTTCATTAAAATAATGTTAATAATTAGAGTGATTAAAGTTTCCAACATAGAATTGTCTTGTTGGGGAGATACATTAAGAGATTGGTTGATACCTAATGCACAACCATTAGCCATTAACCATTAGTAGCCAATACTGATTTAGGAACAGAAACTATTTCATTATGGGCAGTCTTGTCATATGACTTCCCTTGAGGAGGTTTTGGGTGGGGACTAGAGTAGACAGTCTTAACATATGATTGAGAGGTCTCAGATCTTGATGATTTCGCACGAACAAATGATTGTGATGAAGAGGGGAGATGAGAAGCAGACTCTTTAGAGACTTCCGCGTAGGAGCGGGTAACACGAGGGACTTGAGCAGAGGCTTCCTCGTAAGAGATGCTATTTAGGGACATCATAGACTTGATGGATTTTTGTCTTTCTAACTCGGGGCAAGATTTATCGGTGGCAAAGTGATGGCCGGAGCAGTGAAGACAAGATGCATTTATTTCAGAGACATCGCAGCTAGCACCAACGTGATTCTTACCACATCGGAAGCATCTAGGTTTCGATCTACACTTAGCTTTGGCATGGCCAAATTTGCAGCATGAATGGCACAGAATAGTGGGGTATTGATAGAGCTCCACAGGTAGGGAGGTATAATATGAAAAGACTCGGGTAGGAAGCATTTGACCCTGGAAAGTCACCACAACTGATTGAGTTGGGATCCAAGATATTTTATCATCATCGATATTTTTCGGGCTGAGTCGTCTAGCTTTCATGACTTTACCACAGCCAATAGGGAGTTCCAGGGATTCGACAAATTCAGACATAGAAATGTCAGTTGGAACTTGGCGGATAATACCCATCCTAGTGACATTAAATGTTGGTATAGTAGCTGAGTATTTGCTTGAACTCAGAATCGGGAGACTAACAAATTTATTTGCGTCATCAGCTGAAGAAAATTCAACAGAAATTTTATTGCGACCGACTTTTTTAACACCATCAGAGCAGATGTTTTCTATTTTGTGACTTTTAAGAAACTGTCCAAATCTAATCGGACGTAATACCAATCCCGCAGCTGGACCCTCTTCTACACGTGATACATAGACCACAAAAGGTCCCTTGTCTAATGCAGTATAACATAATCCGCCAATAACCATTGAAGGGTCAGCGTAAACCGTCTCAATGGAGGCAGCAGCTAACTCAGGGGAGGTGATTGTTTTTTTGGCAGGCGGCTCAGCCTCTAGATTTAAACGCCGTTTGGTAGATGTAGAACCTTCAGGCGGAGGATCAGGCTCGGGTGGGTCGAACCACTCCATTACGGGACTTTGAGGATAACCCTCAAATGCAAAAAGACACAAAAATAACTTACTCTACTTACCGCAACTAATCCTACTTACACTACTATAAAACTACACTATATTTAGAACAATCGCGGAGGGCTACACAGTTAAAATAAACATTTATAATCTCCCAACAAATTTACTCCGTATCACTTCACCAGATCGGCATTTGTTTTTCTACTTTTTAAATATTACTGTACACCATAGTGTTTTGGCAGTACAACGTCAGACATGACTAGGACACTGGATTGTCTCTTAAGGTTTCTGATTAAATGATTGTTCCAATATGGCTATGTATTGTTTGCATTGTGCCTGAACCTCTTTAATAAAGTAAGAATAACAATTAAACAGTACCACTGATTTGTTAATTGATCCGATACAACCCATAGATAAACGGACGATTTTTAAGGTAAACCTTTTTCATAATGAGATGTAATCATATATAATATATTCATGTCCAGCACGATCACAATCTGCTCCAGAGCACCCTAGCTAAGCTGACATTTGGTGCAGTTCTGTTGCTCTATCAGAGCATCTACAAGCTGTCCATAGACAATTGATATCTGTTGATAGTAACATAAATGAAATGGTTCATGGAACTGACATAGTCATTGTGTGGCTCAAAGTCCCCAAAAATAAATTAGATTAAAAAAAAAATTATCATAAGTTTTATCACACATTTCAGTAAAATACACATGCTACAACGCCCAGAATCGCCTGTCCCAAGTGCGATGGATACCCAACAGCCACTACTCTGGTATCTATGCACTGGTCAAGCTTCTCTTCCCTGACATACTCCCTACTACGTTGGAACAGGTAATTGTGTTGGACTCCGATCTGACTTTCATGTGTGATGTGGCTGAACTGTGGGCCCTGTTCAGGAATATGACAAAGGAACAGGTGAGCTTGTTTTTATTATTTTTTACTTCAAGTCAAAAGAAATCAATATACTGTTAAGACTAGCTGACCTCCCCGCGGCTTTCACACGTGGCCCCGATGGAAACGACGTCGCTAAAATAAACCCCAAGTTACACCTTATCGCTATAATGAGTAACTTGGGGTTCATCAACCAGTGAATGTTCCGTCAAAATCGGTTCAGCAGTTTTGCATATTAGGGCCGATCCCAATAATATACCTATCCACAGTTCTCGTTACTACCAATAGAAATTTGACATAACATAACAACAATAGATAGGTTCAGTTATTTTCCGTAGTTCCATTGGACGTCCCATTGACGGGACGGTGGACAAAATCATTTAACCGTGTACCCATTGGCAATGGTTACACCAAAATTAACTTTTAATCTAGTATCGTTTTTCTATGAAGCTATTTAATAGAGATGTAACAATATGATGCAACCATTTATGTGTTAAATACTATATTCTGGTAATTTACAATTATAATAATAATTATGATTATACTAATAATCGTAATTATAATTATTATTATTATAATCGTATTTTTTTATTAGCACCGGCCGTTAGTCGCAAGAATCAAAATAACAGCTATTTACTAAACTGTGTGCCCACACAGTTTAGTAAATAGCTGTTATTTTTATTATAAACAGACTCTAAGCAACGTAAAAACTTTCACTGGATAATCTTATTTTAATTATTCTATTTCCATTGCTTAAATTATAGATACAAACCTCCAAGTCCAATTTGAATTTATTAACGTTAGTTTCGAAAAGTGTTTAGCGTTACTTGGAACGCGCACTAATTGAATAAACATAAAGTGATTGTGAGTTATCAGCAGCCGCCCACCGCGCCGCGTTACTTGAAGGTATATTTTACTATGCGGCTACGTCACAGAATAAATAATACCTACTGCACGTGTCACTCAGATACTCTTTGCTTCTCAAATTCGGTACATAGGTTTTTTAAAAAAATACGAGTAGCTTGTGAGTTAGTAGAGATATTAGAAACATTTTATGCTATCTTATGGTTATATAACTATCACCACACAATAACTCCTAAAGATACTGTCTCTTTATTTACTTATTTCATGGAAAACAAACAGCTATACTACGAAGAAATACTATTATTTCTTCGTAGCAGCTATAATTTATGTAATAAAATAGAATATAGTATAGATTATAGTAAAAAAGTAGTAGAATATGGTAGAATATAGAAGAATATAGATTATAGTAGAAGATTATTTGATGAAAGTTAAATGGGACCACACGGGAAGCACCAGCTTTCAAAGAAAAAAGAATTTTGAGAATCGGTTCACCCAGTCAAAAGTTATGAGGTAACAAACATTAAAAAAACATACAGTTGAATTGAGTACCTCCTCCTTTTTTGGAAGTCGGTAGAAAAGAGAATCAATGGTATATGACAGGGGTGGCCAAACAAACAGACTGACAAAAAGTTAACAATATATTTTGACTTCTATACGATAACAAAGTATTCGTAACACCACATTTATAAAAAAAAAAACTACAAATTTGGCTCAGTTAACATTTTATTTTATATCTGGATTAGCATATCAATATAGCCAGAATGTCTCGTTTTAGCATTGTTTTTATTCATTGATTTGATAAAAAATATGACTTAATCTCTCCCAAAACCATCTCGATATATCAAATATATCTTGAAATAGACTGAAATACATCCATTTATTGTTTATTAATATTGAATTCCATATCTCGATTATTACATACATATGCTATATATTTTCAGGTAATAGGACTAGTTGAGAACGAAAGCAACTGGTACCTAAGCGAGGAAGGTAAACGCTGGCCTGCGCTAGGCCGCGGCTACAACACAGGAGTCATGCTTATAAATCTTAAGAAAATCCGGGCTAAGGATTGGTCTACATTGTGGCACGAAGCGGTCATTGAGAACATAGTGAGGCTGAAGCAGACTATGTTGGCTGATCAAGTTAGTAACATTCTTAAAGATGTGTTTGTAATGACTTTATTATATAACAAATCACTGTTTCTTCTTCTTCTTCTTCTTCTTATTGAATGGCTTCTGTGACTAAATTGTCACAATTCTGCCAGTGTTCGTACATGCTAGTGTCATAAACCGTGAGGAGTTTGTAGGTTGTAATCTAAGAATATGATCATTGAATAAAATCACTGTTTACATTTTACGCGGGTAAATGCACTGACAAGACTATGGTACGATTGGACAGTTGGTACAGGTCGCGTCATGTAAAAATAACTCTGAAAGAAAGTGGAGAGGGTGTGTTTGCGCATGGGTACACTCAACGGTCGACTGACCAACCAATAGCACTCCGACAAGCATGCGGCGCGTGATCCGCCCGCCCCGCGCCGCACCTCATACCAAATAGACCGATAAATCGCATAACCACTCTGCAACCACTGCGCACTCTAACCGCCAGCGTTCTTTTTACATGACGCGACCTGTAGCAACTCTGCATTCTGAGCCACAGATCCCATGTTTGAGCCTCAGACAGTTCACACGTTTGTGTGCATGAACATGTCTGTTTGAGCTGTATCTGGGTGTGTATGTATATAAGTATATATATCAGTGACCAGGTTACTATAGTACAGACTGTTTGGGATCTGAAGACCTTGTGTTGATTTTGTCCCATATTTTTATTATTCTAACATTAATATTATATATGCAAAAGTTTGTGATTGAGTTTGTATGTTTTTCTATATCTTCACGTTGAAAAAGCGCACCAAATTGAAATTAAATGGAATGTATACGACTTAGATTTACAAAACGCATGGGTTTCTTTTTTCTCCGGGATAGTTACTTCGGGTACGGAAACCGCAGTCGAAGCTTGTTTGCTATATAAGTTAAATCACATAATACATTTATCGTAAAACAGTTGATGAGAGTACATGAAATAAAGCAATTAAGCAATAGAAAGACAATATTTTTGTTTTGATGGCTTAAACGGCGTTTGCCACAATTTTTCCAACAACAGCAGGGCTATTATGCATCTCAGTTGCTAACAAATGTTGATTGAAATCTTGAAAAATGGCGGCCCTATGTTAGTTTTGACAACTCCAGTAAGAAACATTTTAGTAAGTTGACTGAAGCTGACAAAATTAACATAGAGCCGCCATTTTCTTCGGTTTCAATGAAAATTTGTTAGCAACCGAGATACATAATAACCCAACAGGTCGTGCAAATAGAGTGGACAACAAACAATGGAGAATGATCGGTAAGCAGCGATTGGTCGGCAGTTTCAGGACCATCAACAAGTTTGCATCTGAGAATACTAAATCTGAAACAACAATTTGTATAAAAAGTCACTAGTAATTTTTGATGCATCGGCCAACAATATTAAAAAGGTTTTTCCTTAATGATCTTTATTTATTTTTTATTTTTAGTTTTACTCGTGTATCTTGTATCTTCTATATTATCACTTTTTTAAAGCTTTAACTCGTGCTTAGCGATCTCAAACAATATTTTTGAGATCGCTAAGCAGGCGTTAGTGCTTTAAAAAAGTAATACTATAAAAATTATAAACGGTGGCGACGTCAACACGAAAGTTTAAGTATTTCTACAAATACATATTTCGGTTAGATAGTGCAGTCAAAGCTGTTCAATAGATGTCGCTCCGTCCCCGTAAGACGGTTAAACCAGATAGAGAGTTAAAATTCGATGCTCGGACCTCGAGCCTCGGTGGCCTAGATGGTCGTGGCGTCTGACACGGATAGTTAGAAGACGTGGGTTCTAATCCCGTCCGAGGATGTGAATTTTTCCTTCTAAAAATTTCAATGCTTGTATCTTTTTTTTGTTTTATGAAGTGTTAAGTTCGTATACATCGTTCGTATGTGTTTGCATTTAGAAGTCTGTTTGGCTATTAATGCTTTTGCTCTTATTATCAGTACCTGGATGACCAAGCTCGTAAAGAAACAATAGTTTTTTTTTTTGTATAACCTCAAATCAAACACTCATTGGCTTAGTGTTGCTTAACAACGCCATCTATTGTCAAGTAGCTTTAGTGTCCAACATAGCAGTTTTTCACTGCCTGAATAAAACGACGTTTTCTAAAACCTAACGATGTTTCCGACATTCAGATTATACATACATACAAGAATTGTTTAATAAAAAAACGGGATTAACGTGAGGCTTATTCGTTGTCGATATCAGAATCGACGCATGTTTCGGCTTCGTCCGGAACCCTTCAGGATCTTGAGTGGGGTGCGCTCGTCGGTGCCTCCCGCCTCGCACTACAGTGGGCCGAGCACGAAAATCTGTTTAAGTGTAACGTAATCGCATTGTTAACGTATTTAGTACAAACTGTCATTTATCTAGTACAATAGTGGCACAGATAACTCATAGTTTGTACTGAATACGTTAACGATACGATAACGTTACACTTAAGCAGATTTTCGTGCTCGGCTTACTGACCGAAGAACTGACGAAGCCGAAACAATTGTCGATCGTTATATCGACAACGCGTAAGACTCGCGTTGATCCCGTTTTATTATCACAAAATTATAATGAACGTGAGTTTAAATAACATTACATACAAGAATAGCTCGTTGAAAGTTATTAGATTTCTAAGCTGTTACTAGCCTATACCTAAATAAACATTTGCACGACTAATGGGTCGACTACAGTAATTCCTCCAGATAAAATAGCCTAAGAACTAATAAAGGCCTATTCAGACCTAAGCGTTATTCGCTACCGCTGTGGGTACCGAAAAATACCACGCGGAACTCGATGGGTAAACAGTATGCAGTTACATAACTGCAGCGAAACTTGTACCGCCTAATGCGGCGGTATTTTCTCTTGTTTGGCGAAACTAGTTCCGCCGCCCCGTTAACCGTTGCCAACGAATATCACTACCGGGCGCGGTAGAGATATCCGCTTTGGTGTGAACAGTGAAATTAACGCATACCCTTTCGGATTTCTCTACCGCTCACGGTAGCGCCCAGTTTTGAATAGGCCTTTAACGAGTACCTGTTTGTATTCAAACAAATAACGCTTCTTCTTCTTATTTGATGGCTTCTGTGACTAAATTGTCACAATTCTGCCAGTGTTCGTACACAAATAAAGCTAAGTCAAGTCAAGTCAAAGTGATTTATTGTATTCATGAGTATACAAGGTGACATTAACAATACAGAAACGTACATGAAACCCATTTAATTATAGCAATATTACCATGAGTGGCATGCTTTATACGAACATATTTTAATTAGCAGCCAGTTTCCAATGCATTTTTTTCTACCGACTTCCAAAAAAATTGTTAACCGATTCTTAAAATTATTTTTTTGTTTGAAAGTTGGTGTTTCCCGTGTGGTCCCAATTAAATTTCATCAAATTTGGTCTAGTAGTTTTTGAGTTACACTCCAATAACTGAATAGAATGGAAGTCGGTATTCAATTTTTCAAATTGTATTTGTTTACAATTAACTTTTTTAAACATCTCAATTGATAAAGTCAAATATATAATTCAATTTCGATTCTAATTTTATCATTTATATGTCTGTAGATAATGTAAATGATAAATATTACAATTAGTGTTACATAACGTTACAGGATGTCATCAACGCGCTAATAAAGAGCAACCCAAGCTTGGTGTACAACATAAGCTGTCAGTACAACGTGCAAATGTCAACGCACACGCTTGCGAAGAACTGTTACGGAGAAGACGCGGGGAATGTCAAGGTGACTACCCACATTTGAATAGCATAATCACATATTCAGAATTTTCATTCAAAGTGTTACACGAATGTGGATTTTAGTTTTTACAGAATAAGAACTACCATAGTGTAGATAATTTTAGTTTAGTGTTGTGCATAAGCGAATTACTACCAATACATATATGACTGAAACATGAACATGTCATACATATAAGCTATAAATAACTATATAAAGAACTTTTTCCCGACTGATACATAGTACTTTACATCTCTCATATTCGGTAAGTAGGTCCTTATTACCCCCAAATGGGGCTTGTAGGTGACCAATTAGCGCTCTAGGGTAATAATGTAACTAGAAAAGCCCTAGGGCAGTACGCAATTAAAACAAAACACAAATGGGGCTTGTAGGTGACCAATTAGCGCTCTAGGGTAATAATGTAGCTAGAAAAGCCCTAGGGCGGTACGTAATTTTAAAAAAACACTTGACTCTTTCAAAAAGTTCGCGTCTAACCTTCAAAACATCTAACCATCATACTGGCAATAGACATCATGCATTCAGCCCAATGACAAAAGAGGTCGCTTCGCTATTCAGCATTGTCTGCGTATGAGTATAGTCATCAATTTTATTTTTGTAATGCCGGTTTTTTTTTCTACTTACCTCACAATCGAGATGTAAAGCAGAGTAGTTAGCTCGGGTGTAAGCATCAATTGCACCCTCGATTTATAGGCGCACGAGCGCAGCGAGGGCGCAATATCTCGGGCTGCAATTGATGCCTTACGGCCCTTGGCTACTAATCTACTATTATACTACACCTACGAAGAAAACAAGTGCAATTTAAAAATTTTATACCAACTTCCATTCAATTACTTTAGTAAAAATCAGTTATTGGAGTGTAACTCAAAAACTATTAAACCAAATTTGATGAAATTTAAATGGGACCACACGGGAAGCACCAGCTTTCAAACAAAAAAGAATATGGAGAATCGGTTCACCCAGTCGAAAGTTATGAGGTAACAAACATAAAAAAACGTACAGTCGAATTGAGTACCTCCTTCTTTTTTTGGAAGTCTGTAGAAAATAGTTACCATTATTAGTAAATAATTGTTGTCTGGAGCATTTTGTGAGAAATCAAAGACATCTTCACTGTTGAGCTGTATTTTTTATTTCTGGTGGGTTCATCATTATAAAATCGTCACTTTCTTTCACTATTCTGATAGTCCAAGTGACAGATGTCATTTTGGAAAATTATTTAGAATAAGTAAAAGCGTACTGTTCAATTATCAATTTAGTAAAAATCTAAATTTTACAAAACAAAACATATCGCCGCGCTTGTTTTTTTTTCGTAGTGCAGAAAAAGGTTGCCAGCCTCCTTTTATTGAAAAAAGCGTACCGAAAATTCCCACTCCTTTTTGCTAATTATTAGATGTAAAACTTTTTGAGATATGACGTTAAAAAATATATAAAAGAATGCTAACAGGGCAGAAATGTATTTTCATACAACATTTCTGCCCTGCTACGGAAGGCAGAAATTAAATTCCATATATTTTTTTCTCGCCGCACATGTATAAGCGGAAATGACGAACTTTGTAGCTAACCCGTATATGCACGAGCAATGAGATACTTTCTAAGTGGGTGTGGTATAAAGTAATGTTCTATTTACAGATAATTCACTGGAACTCTCCGTCCAAGTACGACATACGGATACGAGATGCGGAGTTCTTCAGAAGCATATACCAATCTTATGTTAACTACGACGGGAATCTGCTCAGGGAGAAGCTGCACAGGTGTGATCAAGGTGACGCTGTTACATACAAGGTAAACGTTTTATTTCTCAAATATAATCCAAAACATATGCGTTACCTTCTAAAAAGGAGACGGGAAACGATATGACGGTATCCACTTCAAAGGCGAATTGTTCTTGATGCCATATTGGCAGTGATCGCTTGTGCTTACGCTTAAATACTCTAAAATAGGATGGCTCTTATTCTGTACGTATTAAAGCCATATTCGTGTAGCACTTGGAATTACAATTTTAAAAATATGAATTTTCTTTTGAACTGTGGGTAGTTTTTACATCAGTTTAGACTAGTTTAGTGAGCCCGATTTTACATGACCATTAAATTTGCACTAAACATACCCACAATTGAACAGAAAGGGCAAATTTAAGAATTATCATTTCAAGCTATATACGAATTTGGACTTAAGCGTTAAAAAAATAAGAACTACCATAATTTATTAAATTTAGATTTTAGTTCGTTAGTTTAGTTTTGTGTTTTGAACTAGCGAGTTGGTACCATTGTGCGAAATCCGTTTTTTTTGTAGTGCAGAGCTTGATAGCTTCTCTAAACGTTTTCTAACGTTTGTTTCATGGTTTTCTAAAAAGCTTTTTTATTACTACTATTAATACGAACTATTTCATCATTCCGGCCTAGCATGCCATCCATATGGTATTTAAAATTTCTTCCAATGAACCAAAAAGTATAGCAGTTCCTTCTGGAATGCTCTGCCGGCGATTCTCCGTCTCTGGCGTCTTTCAAGCGAGGAGTGTAAAAGCATATGTTAGGTCATCATAGGGATGCCGATTAGTGCAGCTTACGGCTGCATTAATGGTCATCCATGACCACTTTCCGTCAAACGAGAGGTAGTCACTTTGAACCATTATAAAAATAATAGTAATAAAATAATCCCGCAAGGAGAAAACAATTTTGTAATTGTATCCTGGAGACCGATTTCTGAGCGTCACTGATAAAATATCGCTGGTGAGTTTAAAGTATTTTTTTTATATATTTGTATCCTATATTGGCCATACTGTGGATGAGAAATGTCACATATGCTCATTCTGATTGTAACGCTGTATGGAAAACTAAATAAATAAAAAATAACATTTTTTTTTTAATAGGAAACCTATTAGCTTTTAAATTTCTCTTACCTTACTCGTATACCGGGACTAGTTATAGACAATGGGGGGGCTACCATGTCCTTTTATATAGCACAGTAGAACTAGTAGTACAAGACTACGTTTATAACAATTTCAGAGTGCCAGTTTCAATTGATTTAGTATAATCACTAGAGATGGGTTGTACTAGGTAAATTCGAGACTAGGTGCACCTGTTCCTAGTCCATGCAAATACGTAATCCAAATACCTGTTCCACATAGTCTTACCTAGTATCGCCTACGATTTGGGTAGTGTAGCGTATACAAAGTCTTCACATAATACTTTAAAGAATGACTCGATACTTCGTTTCGATTCATGAGAGATTTTTGAATTATAAAATAGTAGACTAGAACAAATAGAGTATAGGTACTTACTACTTATATTTATTACTAAGTACTATTATTAGCTATATGTTCAACTGATATCTTCCCTTCATACTTTTACAGGATTAGGACTGTCAACATATTATACTTTCAATTTATTCAAAGCGTAGGCTTTGGAAGATAGGAGCGTATTTATGAGATTTGAATTCACTAAATCTACTATTATAAAAAAAGTAATCATATAAATTAAAGAAAAGTTTGTTCTAATATCTACATAGGGAAATATAACAAGCACTGCACAAACTGCACTTTAAATAAGTCAACAATTACTTTTTACTTTCACAAGAATAGGTACTTGTCTGATACTTAATTCTACATGTAACAAGACGACGTACGTATGTATTGCATCTCCTCGACGGACTTCAGCTTCGGCTTCAGCATATGAGAGAGAGAGATAGTACAGGTGTTGTACCGAATGAATGCTTATTGTGAAGGAAGACTAGCTAGACTTAGTATTGCGAAGATTGGAATAGGTGCCACCTAGTTTCGTAAAATACCTGTTCCTTTGATCTGTTCTAGTAAATACGACTCACCTCTAATAATCACCCTTATAACTTGGAAAAACCACAACAGAAATTAAATGACTAGGTTATCTTTTCAATAAGAAGTCATCTTTAAGTCGTAAAAGAGAAGCCATCATTGATTATTTTTATACCTCCAATACTCGTCAAACACTCACCTACAAACTATCGCATTTATAATGTTTCTAGCTGCGTGCCGCGGTTATACCTGCATGGTGATGAATGATGATGAAAAGTATCATATGTGTTAATCCAGCGCCTCGTCTACCTCCATACCAAATTTCATCAAAATTGGTCGAGCCGTTTGAGCGTGAAGAAGTAACAAATACTTACTCTCAAACTCTCGCATTTATAATGTTATACCGTCATACATTACATCACAAACTTTTCATACCCATAACCAAAAAGCCCTAGCTTATTCATTCATTCATTCATTCATTCTTGTGCGGTTGCTATTCGTCTCCTTGAAAACATGGATGTTTATAGTACTTCACTTGTATACTCACGTGTACTTTGGTGAAATATTTTATCGAAGTTCGTGGACAGAGAATAGTCCGTATACGTCACGCATATACCAAATGTCTCAAAATTACATTCACTCACTCATTCGCTCGCTCGTTAACTTCAAAATGTTATGACTCTATAATGATACAGCGATCTCTTACGAGTAATATAAGAATTATAAACAATCAGAAACACTATAATCTGAGCTATAAATCGACGTCACGCTGGTCGTATAGTTGTCTATGGACAGATTGCAGTTTTTTGATGAAATATATTATCGAAGCTCGTAGACATAGAATAGTCCGTTTATGTCACGCAAATACCAAATGTCAATGTAAACAACACATACAAAATGTACCTTAAAAATTACATTCATTCCTTCATTCATTCGTTCGCTCATTAACTTCAAATTACGATTACTCCATAATTATACAGCGATCTTCTACGAGTAATATATTATAGGTAAGATTTATAAAGAATCAGAAACCCTATAATCTAAACCATAAATGAATATATCATAGTTATTTCCTCATTCATTCACTCAATCGTTCATTCATTCCAGTTGAACTACTCTGATCTGTGCATTAGTTTCCGCGCAGCGCAGCGAGTCAAGTTACGCACACACCTATACTACATGGACTACAGTTATAATGACATAGACAGTTTCGACGTCACGCTGGTTCTACAGTTGTCTATGGACAGATTGCAGTTTCTGGAAAGACTTGTACAGTATTGGGAAGGTAAGATAATGTAAGATATTATTTTTATCTATTTTCGAGAGAAAAATTACATATTCTCAAACATGCTAGGAAACTTGAGCATTATTATGACAAACTTCTTCGAGATAAAGCGAAATTGCTATACTGGCCAAATTCATGCGTGCAGCGGCCGCCAGAAGTTGTATTACATAGTAAAATTATATCTGTCGTGTAATTTAAAAATAGAACGATACTTTACTCCGAAATATCCGCAACTAAGGAGGTAACTTATCCAAGGTTTTATTTAAATTTCGACTGGTTTGCAAATAGAAGGCTGTTTATTGACGTTCGTCCATAAATGCCTCTTGCTGGCAGCTGCAGTAATGTGCTAATGCTGGGACGGGATTCGAACCAATTGCTTCCCATGAGCGCTAGGTCACAGAAGCATCCGAGCATTGACTTTCTAGTGGATTTTAACCGTCGTATGAAGACGGATGACATCTAACAAATAGCTTTACAAGTTTAAAATGACAGAAAGAAGAGTTTTTTACAAACGCTTTCGTATTGATGTCGCAATCCTTCATATTTTTTATAAATGATTTTTGTGGCACTAAGGACAATTAAATTTAGCAGTTTTAAGCTAAGTAGACGTTACTGCAAAATCATATATCAAAATTATGTAACACATGATTTTATAATACTATAAGATAACTTTGTACTAACCAAATGACGTGCGATTTCAGTAGCGACTGAGAAATTGTTTAAGATGGTGTTTGTAGTTAATAGCATTAGTAGCATACATAATGCTATATTATGATTTACATTTTTTGTATAGTTAACACCGATTGCTGAGTTAGCAGTTCTTTGACGTTAGCTAATAAATCGAGGTCCTACGAGTACCGCGCGATCTCCTCAGTGCATTATCAGACGGCTAGCGGTGTGCTATCTTTTAGCAGCAAAATCATTATCATTAGCACATATATATATATATATATATATATATATATATATATATATATATATATAGCAGTTTTTAATAACAATAAACTAGTAATATTTGACTCGTAACGAGCTACTTTCTATTATCGCTACCTAAACTGCACGTACGGTAGCATCACATTTTTAGATATTTCTTTATTTTGGTATCCTGATCTTCAGATTTGGCAAACCTTAGAAAATCATCATCATATGTTTATTTTGGACATCAAACCACACCACAGCAAGCAATGTAGCAATACAGCAAAGACAAGTAGGTAACATACTAATAACCTTAGTTACTACATTATAATATGTATATATTTATTAACATTGTTTAATATAATAGGTTATTTATAAAATATATTACGTAAACAATACATAAAAAAGAAAAGAAATTGCAGTCGTGTGCGGCCCAAAAAAGGTCCTGGCTCAGCATAATGCTGCAGACGAACCTACAGCGCTGATTTTCATCCAAGGCCTAAGTGACACACAGTTAAGGTAAAAGTATATTTCCGACGGTCGTTGTCAATGGCTCACTTCTGTTCATCCAAACAATTCCGTCAAAACAACAATTTATTTGCGATGTATTGATTAAATTCTGTCAGTATTTTTTTTGTATAATGGTTCATCAAGGTGACTCACTCTCCCCTGATGGAAAGCGAAGATGGAATCAAGAAGCGATACCAACGGCTGCACTAAACGCCACCCCTATGATGACCTGAGTAGTTTCAGTGTAATTCCTGAGTCAGTATTCAGTAACCGTATATTTCCTTCGAGCCGGATAAAAAAGTAAATATGATATTTGAAATTCTCACTGTGGTTTGAACTCGGGGCTATTTAGTCTACAATTTATAATAATTACGGAAAGAGTTCTATACAAACTAATGTATTTGTAACGTTTTATTGCAGGACCATTAAGCGCGGCTATTTACCTGTCGGACTGCGAAGTGACAACCCTGAAGAGTTTCATCCACGACTGGTCCGACACGCTGAGCTCCAGGCGGAATATCGGGTATCATCTGGTTTTCAAACATGATTCAGTAAGTATTTAAATGTGAGTATGTGTGTGTGTGTGTACGTGTGCGGTCAGAGTTAAGTCGTGCACCTGATGGTAAGCACTTCGCTTGTCAATGACAGTTGCAGTGCCACCCAGAGCTGTAGTGTTACTGTCCTGTGCGCGTCACAGACATCGGTTTTAGAATCTTTTTCGCGCAGTAATTTCAACTGCCAGTGCCCTTCACACACTAGTACAGTAATGCTACATGGTGGCTGAATATCTGGCACTGCAGTGGTACCAACTAAGACAACCTCTTGCACTAGAGACTTCACATGAAATTTATTTGTCAAACATGTATATAAGGTCATTGTTAATTAGTGCACTATATCGAATGGGGTGGTTTGGATAAATAGGCAAAGAAAAAATCATGTTTTTTTTTATTTTTATGAACCCATATTCATTGCTCTGCAGCTACCATTGCGCGACTGAACGCACGCCCCTACATCACAGAGTCGACAACAGTGACAACGCGAGACATACCTACCCACTATACCTAAACGACGGCGGGCCCAGACGGGTCATCGTCCGCACGTTATACCTATTCTAAGCGCGTAGGTAATTATGTCTCGCGTATTTAACGCTATCTATTCTGCGATGTAGCGTTGCGTCGGGTCGTGCGTTCAGTCTAACTACGGCTCTTAGCCGTGGAGCAGCGAATATGGGTTCATAATATTAAAAAAATATAGGTATCTAATTTTTTCTTTTACCTACATGACCAGTTATCGGCTCCAAACTACCCGCTCAATATTGTGCAGTAATTAACAAATACCTTGTATACACAATAAGCAAGTATACAAGTTCTGAATAGTAGAAAGGCAGTCCAAACATGTTTTGCTCGCATATACACATACAAACTAGCGTTACAATATTATTACGATTCATTGAGTTTAATGTTCGCCATATTATATAAAAGGTCAGTTGGAAAACAATTCAGTTTAAAATAATAATAATAATGTCAAAAACATGTACAATTCAATTTTGGTTATTTCTATCGCCTAGTCCTACCGCCTAGTGAGTCGGGTTTCCTCGCCTCTTACGATTCGCATCCCGACGCTTAAGGGAATATGATTTAACACCGTCGTCTATCAGTGAGGACCGAGGCCGTAGCACAAACAATTCGCGAAAAAATTTCTGCACAGTTGCATGCGCCATGTTCACGAGTAAACTGAAGTATCTGCGGGTAGTTTTGTTATGAGCAGACGGAACGGTCTACCCTCTTCCGCACACGTGCAAACGTGAAAGGAAGAGGGTAGACCGTAGATACTTCAGTTTACTCGTGAACATGGCGCACGCAACTGTGCCGATATATCGAGAGCTCACAATAAATACAATACATGGTAAATATCCCGTTTCTAACTTTAATTCTTGCATTAGTGACCATGTCAGTTTAAAAACGTATATATTTTGTTACTTTCCAGGTGCACTACCCGGTGAATTATCTCCGCAACGTCGCCCTTGAAAATGTAAACACCCCCTACGTATTCTTGATGGACGTGGACTTCGTGCCGATGGCGGGGTTGTATGAACACCTGCGGAAAGCCATTAAGCTCATCAACCCTTATCCGCAGAAGAAGGTAACACCTTGAACTCGACATATCTTATAAGTTACATTCTTGGTTGTCATATTTCATAGGAAAAAGAACGGTCTAACTTTAAATCACATGACCGTTAGTTATGTGTTTCAATTTCAAATATTACAGGCATATACCCGGATAATAAATCAGTACACGCACACCCTAATTCAATAGCGTATAGATCGCGGCACGTAAGTTGAACTATGCGCAGAAAACATTTTCGGGTCTCAATCGAAGAGGGGTATTCGGCGGGGCGAGTAGCCGTGTGTAACCATACCAACTTACGTGGCACGATCTATACGCTATAGAATTAGAGTATGCCTGTAGTGATTTATTATTGGCTATTATATGCCTGTAATATTTGAAATTGAAACAAATAACTAACGGTCATGTGATTTAAAGTTAGACCGTTCTTGTAAATTCGCTACAGAGACATGCCATTAAAAATGAAATGTCTTTTTCCACACCACATATCACAATTAGGTGAGTCAGCTATCCTCATGAGATGTTTGAATTTATTGAATAATCAATTGATCATTTTTCTACTTAACTTTACCACAAGAAACCATGGCACTTGAGGAGGTTCACGTTGCAATGTCATATACCAGACTTTTAGGTTTCTTGGTAGATTGGACCTCAACTTTTTGATGTCGGCTTAGCCCAAAGTGTTCTCCAATGTAAACAGTGCCATCATCTGACATTGCCAGAACGCTTTTCAGATTGTGGTACAACATTTTAAGATGCTAAGTGTATTATTAAAATGTACTGATGGGGCTGGCATGGCTGCCAACAAAGTAGCGAAAAGCCCCATAAATAAATACTTTATAAAAAATATGTTCTAAGAAACGCTATATTATAAAAATGTTAATATGTATTTAATAGTAAAGTATATTGACAAGTGTTATTAGAGCCCATATATTATTAAAAGAACAAAGTAAACTAAACTAATGTAAAATAAATCTACCTATTACAATATAACTAATTTGCTATAATATCTCTAAATTATAAATATCGATGCAAGAAAACGTATTTGCAGTAAGTAACCAAAACCAAAGCCAAAAATCTGTTAAAAAGATAATTTTAATCTTCTAATAAATTTCATATAAATAATAAATAACTTTTTAAAATTAATTAGAAAAAAAATATTTCTTTTTAATTATCTTTGACGGAGAGATGATTTTTGGAACGCAGTTTTGTTAAAATACCACTCATGAACAGCAATGAAAATATTTTTGTTAATGTTATTACCAGTAGACTTTTCACTAGTTATAAGCAATCGACTTTTCATTTTAAATACCTGAAGAAAGTCGTAAGTAGTTCAGTGACTTCTTTGGAGATAAATAAATTATAAAATATATAAAATAACTAAAAGAGAAGACTAATTTAAAAAAAATTCTGAAAAATTATACCCTATTTTGAAAATTTTTGTTGTCCTAGCGATATGAGACCCAGACCATTCGACGCAGAATTTTTTTCTGAATCTAGCTGTTTGTTCAGTCTACTTACGTCATTCTTGCTACTTATAGCAAATACGTTTTCTTACGTCGATATATCATGGATAAAAAAACAGCATTTAAGTCCCTATCTGCGGGTAGAGTGCCCAAAAAGCTGTCAACGTTACCTCGTTGAATAGCCAGGCTGATACGTTGCTTGATGTAAGTACCTGCTCTTTGGTCAGCTGTAATTTCTTTGAGGCGTCTGGAATGTATATTATATGTTTATCTACTATATAAAAATAAGTCGGGTTTTCCTTCCTGACGCTATAACTCCAGAACGCACGAACCGATTTCCACGGTTTTGCATTCGTTGGAAAGGTCTCAGGCTCCGTGAGGTTTATAGTAAAAAAAATTCAGGAAAAATGTAAAAAGAAAAGCGGGAAAATCTTTTTTCACATACAGCGCCATCTCTGATACATAGCATGTACTACAAACCAATATATTAAGTAGATGGCGCCAAACGAAATGTTACATAAAATGAAGCCATCTGGTGGCGAAACGGAGTTCGCAGGGTTTGCTAGTTTTTTATATTAATGTATTTCTGTCGTCAATTTCAGTGCTTAGTAGTCCCCGCGTTCGAGACACAACGCTACCGCGCCTCTGTGCCACGGAACAAGCAAGCTCTGCTGTCGAGACTTAGCACCAAGCATGTGACGGGGGACGTGGGGCCCTTCCGAGCTCGCGAGTGGCCCCGGGGCCACCGGCCTACCAACTACACCTGGTGGAACTCTGCCGAACAGCCTTACGAGGTAATACTTTCAGTTTTAAGGCGCGCTGGTATCCTTATACTAGTAAAACTCAGAATCATTAACCCGCCCAATGTCTACTACTTTTGGTTTCTTTTCGAACTACGCATAAAAGTTCTACAAAATACTACTCTTAAATAGTTTGACTAAGTAAAAGCAAATTTATACCGGTGGAATGCATTGGATCTGATTTACAAGAGGTTTAAAATGTGTAATACATTTAGTGTATGCGCGACATGGCTTAGCACTTTTTTGCACGTACACATACGAAAAAATACTTAGGTTAGAAAAAGAATTGTAGTTACCTAATATAATTCATAAATATTACTCTCTTTAGAAAAAATATCCTAAATAGGCTCACAAAAATATTCTTCAATGTTCAATCTCCAAACCTTCAGAGTCAGAATTTTCACTTTCGTTCGATCAACAGAAATCTAGGGCGAAGCTACTGCCTAGGAGTGGGCGTTATGAAACGTACCCTAACACTGTAGCTACTTACATCGTATAGAACCTTGTAACTAGTCACAGCTGCCACGAGTGTATGGTTATTTTCTGTACGCTTAACCATACATCGCCAATGTACCACTGTAAAGCATAGCGTAGTGACTTCGCGCCCTAACTCCTCGGCAACCTTACAATAGTAAGAAACTACGTACTTGAAGGAAAGGGACAGAATTACCGCACGCGCTACGAGAGTAGTCGAAAGGTTTAGAAAAATAATGTCTTGACGGAACGCACAAAATCGTCTGTATGACAGATATTAACTATCACATAACATCAAGTACTAGAAACGAAACTACTCGAAAGAAAGGGAAGGCATACTGGTGTTTACCGCGAGAGATACAAAGAGGTTTAGAAAAGAAAACTACTTGTGAGAGAAAGGGAAGGAAAGATAGTGCATGCTACGAGAGAAACGAAGAGGTTAAGAAAAATAACCACTTGTGAGGGAAAGGGAAGGACTGATGGTACATTCAATAGGAGGAACAGAGAGGTTTAGAAAAACAACAGTCCTAATGCTGGAAAGAAGTGTTTGTTCATTTGGTTTACCTTTCCTTAAACTAAACATAACATTTCACATTTATAATATTTTTTTATAAATAATCATACATAAATAGAAGATGGCCTACCTATAATCATTCATTAGACCGCTGATAATATCCAATACAGATCATGGTTATTTTACGTAAGTACTACAAAGGATACTAGTGACATTCTGAGTAACTAGTTACAAAAATACGTAGTTATGCAAATAGTTACGTCAAGCAAGTAACTACATACGTTTCCGTTTCGTCCAAAGTACGTTACCACCCACGCCTACTACTGCCGGGTCAGCGTTAGTTATATAAATTTAATATAAGAATGTAATTTATATTCTTTTAACATGAACTTTACTGAATTATTTCAGTGCGAAGCATTAGATTTAGACTTTAGTAACTCAAGAGTGACTCGTAAAAAAGATGTACATCTTTTAAAGATGTAGTATAAATCCGTAACTCCCACGTTTTCATAATAAATATTTTACCAAATACATCTTTAAATCAATACTTTTATGGATCATTTTATGATGTATTGTAGCGAGACCAGTTAGCTTGAGACAAATGCTGCAGGATTAGACGAATCAAAAAGAGACAGAACTATTAGAAAAGATTGCGCATGCGTACGGGAATGATCGGTTGAAAGATCATTGGGACCTGCATAAGAAACTAGTTCTACTATCATTGAAACAAAGTGCAAAATCAATTGTAGTAGTCTAGATGTGTTTACGTTTTTTCTAAAATTTCATGAAACGCGATTAATTTTGTTTAATAGAATTTTATACTTTTTCGAGACGTTTCGTTACATATCGGTTAAACTGTGTTGTTTAGTGTTTTTTTTAAATTTTTGAATACCTACTTTTGTAATTCAAAATTGAAATATAAAACGTTACGTTAATATAGTGTGTAATTAGACATTGAAACACAAAACGTAAAAATCTAATCTCGCCTTGCACATACAAACATAAAAAGAGTTAGAAAAATAATTATTTCCAAACATCATCCATCCATTGATTTTACATAGCCTATCAACAATCAGTCAGTCATTAATCTATCTCATTCAATGTGGAGTGTGATAGGTTATAAAGATTTAAAAATAATGATTTTCAACATAATTGTCTTGATTTACTGAGTTATTAGGGATTTAAAGATTTATATGAGTGATTTAAATCTTCTGAACAAATAGATTTATAAATCTCTGTTCCCTTCCCTCTAATGATTTACTTCGCGCATGTCTAATTAGATTGTCCCGCAGCTGTTCTAAAATTAGTCTAGTACGTCTTGGTATTACAAATTTTGAATTACGCTTTCAAATACTCCCGACTGCTCTGTTTACAAACACTTGCGTGTGTTAACGACATACACCGCCATCTATTATGATTTGAAGGAAACTTTAGTACCGTGCATTTTACCGTAACTGATACATAAACTGTGACGGTATAGTTGCATGTAAAGTAAAATAAAGTTTGGAAGGCGATGGGTCGCCAACCGAGTAGTATTACGGCGGGCCCCATGCATATATCAAAGAAAGATTCATCGAAATTGGAAAATAATATTAGAACATGCTTCAAATTGGCTGTTCTTCAAAGTCCAAAAATAAATCATTGGTAATTTGTAATAATTAGCATAGTTATAATATACGTAATTTAACAAAAAGAAAGGGAATCCAATATACACGTAATTGGTATAATTACCAAAAAAAAAAAGCACTATATGCTGCTGGTACTTAATACATACATGGGAATATTTAAAACTACTTTAAAAAAAAAACTCGCATAAACATCAATATTTGGTCAAACGTCTAGATTGATTCACACCTACAAATTTTATTCTAGGCATTTCCACTATTCATTACGATATACTACATGCGCGCGGTTTATGCATGAAACTTAACACCCCTACATAGAAATGTATCATTCATAATCATAACATTCGGCAAACTCGCGTCCTAGCTCGTTATTCATTCTGTGCGCTCGGGCATTCTCGCAATACCTGGCCACCGGACCAACCCCGCACCCTCCGCCCTGCCACTGCGCGGCCTTTGTTTCTTCCGAAAACGAACGAACGAAAGCCGAAAGTCGACAATCTCTTTCACACCGAACGCTCGGGTGGGGGGTGTAAGAAAGAGTAAGAGAGATATTTTTTCACTGACGCGAATCATGTGTTTTCATTAATAAGTTGTACATAGGCATGTAGTATTTTTGTTAAGATGGTGTCCATACTTAAAGATGGAATTTTCGAAAACTTTAACAATTAATAATTATTTCACTGTGAAGTAATAAAAAATTTTGACTACATTCTACAATGTATTAACACTTTTGTATCGCCCATTTTTTTTGGTAATTATACAAATTACGTGTATATTATTATTAGTAAAACATTCTATCTATCCAAACATTGATTAAATGCGAAAGTTGTATAAATGGTGACACGCCAGAACGGCTGAACAGATTTGGATGAAATTTGGTATGTAGATAGATGAGGCGCTGGAATAAAACAAACTGGATAACAAGACAACTGGGGGGCTACTCCCACCTTTTACGACACTATCATAAATCAAGAGCGTTTTGTAATAAGCTTAGAATAATCATACTTACTACCGTACTCCCACCGACACAAAACGAAATCGATCCTAATGGTGCGTTCCAGGATCAATACCTATAATGCCCAAACCGAATAGAACACTAACGCAGTTGCAAAGTACGCGAATTGTGCACTATTTGATAATACGTCATAAAAACGTCTATCGTAATCCATTATTATTTAAAGCTTGCTATATTGACGTGGTGGTACCAAATTGAATGGTAAGGTTTAAGTATGACTACTTTAAGTGGTGGGAGTAGGGCCCCTGGAAATTAAAACGGTTTGGGTGAAAGTTCCTTGTTTTTTTTTTCAATGCGAAACAAAGGTTTTTTTAAATGTTTATAATACTTACAGATAAATCGTTTATTAAATTTATTTATATTATTTTAATATATTTATTAAACTTATTATATTATTTATCGTTTATTTAATTAAATTATATTCGTTATACGTGTACCGGACAATACAATATTATATACGAAGTGATGAAAAATATCGGCTTACAATCCAAAATAATGTTGATTTCAATATATATTTTGTTATAAGTAAATAGGCTTGCGTTTGACTACCATCACGCCTGATGTTAAGCGATGATGCGGTCTAATAATAATAATAAAATAATAATGTAATCATTCTTCATATTCTTTTCATTTTTAGATTTGGTCGTTGAATATTAGTCTAGATTTTACCTACTGGCACGACCTTGGTTTAGTTCTACCCTAAAATTAGAATTGCGAAAGTGGGTTTGTTTGTTTGTTACGCTTTCACGTCTAAACGACTGAACGGATCATGATGCAATTTAACAAGAAGTTAGATTACATCCCGTGGAAGGACATAGGATACTTTTCATCATCATCATCATCCAACACGCAAGTTAAATCACAGGGTGCAGCTAGTATATTATAATACTACTGCTGCTCTCCGCGGTTTCATCCGCGCGGTGACGGTTGATGATGATGATGATGATGATGAATCTTATATAGCCTATGTTACTCAGGGTGAATGTAGCTTTCCAATGGTGAAAGAATTTTTGAAATCGGTCCAGTACTTTTTGAGTCAATTCGTTACAAACATAAGTACTCGTACATACAAATCTTTCCTCTTTATATGTTGTGTTATATGTATTAATTATAACTAGTTGCGCTCCGCGGTTTTACCCGCGTGGTGAAGTATGATGATGAATCAAAATACTAGTAGTAATATATAGTAAGGTTGAAAATCACTTGTTAGATTGGACGATGTAATGCGAAAATGCGTTAATTTTGTACGTTTTCTTTATATTTTTCGATATATACTAACACAATTGAAAAAACTGCTGGTTATTAATTTAGTACTATACGTTAGCTATGTATTTCCTAAAAAAAATGCAGTGTTATCGCTGAAAATTCTGAGAGTTTGAACGTGAAAGTTTATTTTTGTGGACCTATTCAGGACTTTTTCTGCTGAAAGAGAGTTATATTTATGAATTATATTCGATTACTACTCTTTTCCTATTCCTTTTCTAACCTTTGTATTTTTTTCATAATATACTATCGAACTGTTTCGTTACACTAGGTGTTTAAAAATTCTACTTTTTCTTTAATCAGGGTACGAGCGCTCCTTAAGCTGTTCGATAGATGGCACTCCGTCGCCGAACGATACTCAAAACAACTAGATAGATAAACTCAAAGCTCTTACAGATGCGTTGGTGTCTATCGGTCATGGTATCTTATCAGCCGTGTGATTCTCATATATATACTCGTATACTCGTAGCTTTGTCGTTGCTATCGACTATCTCACCGTATGTCAAATAAGAGATATCGCCTTTGTTATCAAGGATTTATATCTGCTGGGCTATTATGTATCTCAGTTGCTTTCAAATTTGGAGATAATATAGAATTCTAATGGTGAAAGAATTTTTCAAATCGGTCCAGTAGTTTTGGAGCTTATTCAATTCAAAGAAACAAACATCTTTCCTCTTTATAATTTTACGGCCTTATAAATAAACTTGGCTTAGACCCGGAGTAGTTAAAACATCTATCTGTCAATTTTTCGCTTGCAGTAAATGTCACGCGTGAAAGCAAGACAAAGCATGTTACGCCTAATCTATGTTTACGCAACGTTTATTAATAAAGGCCATATAGTATAGACTATCTGCACCTTGAGGTTTAAGCCCGTTTTTTTATATGAAGAGATAGGTATAATAAGATATATTAAGTTATGATTTAGTTAGTTATCTTAAGTTATTATTTTTCAGGTAGAATGGCAATCAGACTACGAGCCATATCTGGTGGTGCATCGGACGGTGCCTAAATACGATACGAGGTTTTCAGGATTTGGTTGGAACAAGGTACATCATCATTACTAACCGACTTCAAAACAAGTACAATTTGGAAAATTTAATACCGACTTCCATTCTATTCAGTTATTGGAGTGTAACTCAAAAAATTACAGGACCGAATTTGATGAAATTTAAATGGGACCACACGGGAAGCACCAGCTTTCAACCAAAAAAGAATTATGAGAATCGGTTCACCCTATCGAAAGTTATGAGGTAACAAACAAAAAAATACAGTCGTACTAAGTACCCCTCTTTTTTTTGAAGTCGGTAGAATAGGAGGTTTCTCGAACGTATTTTTTTCATGTGTGTTCGCGGATAACTTCGTCGTTTATGAAATTACGAACATTACTGAACTGATTCGCGGTAGAAAAGGTATCGTGATAGGATAGGTGGCAGTCAATTCAGTATCAGTACTACCCCCATATATATATTGTTGTCATATCTACCTACTTATCGGTAGATCTACCTATTTTGGCTTCAGTCTACCTTTCTACCACCCTAAGCCCTAAAACTACCTACTTTTCGTACCGTACCATATATTGAAAATAATGTTTACACCAAACTTGAGTTACGCTATGCGTGTAATGGAACCAGAGATTTCACGCTTATAAACCAAAGACGTGGATGTGAGCATTCACTAAAATAAAAGACTGATAGATGACTTCGTTTCGTGGGATTAACCTGTGGACCTATCACGAACATTTGCGTACGTGTGACGTCGTGTCGTTGACGCGTACAGTGCAAACTAGGAGTTATCTATACCACAGTTGTACTAGATGAATAATAGTTTGTGCTCTACGCGCCGGCGATGCGATTGCGTTGCGCTTACGCACATTTATCGTGCTAGGTCCTGTCCATGGTACGTGCAATGACATTTGACTACATTTTTATTGGTTTACTTGATTCTGTGTTTGTCATTCGTTGATAATGACGCCGATCAGTATATTATAAACGGCAGTTCTCCGTAGCTTATGTTCTAATCGATCTACGTGGTTTTGGCGGCATTGCGGCAATCCCGCAGAGGCTATAATTGAATAAGTTGAACTTTTGTCATTATATTTCGTTTTCGTAGACGTAGTTTTATTGTGTTGTGATTACAATCTTTCTATAAAAGTAGAAAGTACAACTTCAGTAATTAAAAAGTAAATAGGAGCGTATCATATGATGTTGGCGGAGAAGAAACACGGAGTCAAAGGTCAGAAACTATTCTACGATAAACGCACTATGATAGAAAATATTTGTTATCGTGGGAGAAAAGAGAAGGCTTTGGTCGCCTCGACTCAAGCTAGGGGGATATATTTACATACATGATATATTTGCATACGAAACGACTTATAACCAAGAACGGTAAACCCAGCTTAGCAAAGCAATTCTTAAACTTGTTTTTATAAAAGCCTTTATAGATATGATATCATTTTTATTTAATTGTTATAAATCTTTTGTTTTATGTTTTTTTATCTATACAGAAATCTATATCAAACTAGAGCGGTAGATCTACCGATTTCCCCATTACATTCTACGTATTTCTACCGATTTTTAGGACTTCATCTACCAATTTTCTTAAATTTTTGGTTGGCAACACGGTATATATATACACTAGGTATATAATATTGACTACCCCGGGTCGGACGAACTCAACTGAACTCATTCACAAAGAAAGAGCACCTACAAAGTTCAAACATTCTACTGAACTGACTATTTTATTTAATATATATTATGAGTGAAGTGAGTAATTTAAACTCAGTCACATCACAATTAATTAATTTTACTAATTTAAATTTAAAAGTTTACAATATTTAGCAAGTGGTAGCACAGATTAACTGCACATACCACATCCAAAACAATAGGGATCGAACCCGCGACCTAAATCGCGGCTTTGAAATTCATACGGTCTAAATCCTAGCATACTGTTTGGATGCAACAAACACTTACATGCATTTTATCAGGGCAGCGCCATCTAGTTTACTATGTTTTGAGAAAGTTGTTGGACTTTAATGAATAAGAGATTACGCGCAAATCTTATTCCAGATGGCGCTGTTACTCAATATTCTTTTCAGCAAGTGCTTGCTATGAAAATGTATGTACCATTGGTTTACAGCAATTTTATTAATAGCAATAAACAATTCATATGTATTATTATTGCTTACTGTATAATTAATAAATTAAAATTTGTTCCAACAAAATGTTATCAAGAAAACCAGACCAGACGTATTATACAAAATATCCATTCAGATAGAAACATGATTTATATGTCAACAGTCTAGTCACAGTTTTAACTTGTTTTTCCATATATCCTAACCTCATAATGAGGAAACTTTTAGTGCAGCCATCGCTGTATAGATATATACGTACACAAAATATTTGAAAACTTTAAATTCGGTATGCTAAAAAAAATTAACCTATGCCAATTCCGAAACCATTTCGAGATTTTATGTTACAAACCCTTATTTTTCTACTCTGACCTTTTAAAACGATAAGATGCCATTTATTTTAACAAAAAACGATGAAATAATTCGACTTTCATTGACCTCTAAATGACGTCACTTTTTTGCACTTTTGTTTTGATTGAATAGAGACTTACGAATTAGTAGGTGTCACTGTCAAGTGTCAAAGTAAATTCTAGTTTCTTTTTTTTTACTCGCGTGCTTTTCTTGGCTCCTCAACGCAACTACATATTTGTGCAAAAAAGTGACGTCATAGGATTCAAATTTTCAAAAAAATATTATAAAATAACTACTGAATATAAAACAAAAATATTGAAATTAGTTTCTTATAATGACTAAATGTAAAAACTAATGTAAAAATAATTGTCTTCAATAATAAATTGCAAAAAGTTACTAGTCTATATATAGTCTAGTTGTGAATACTAACAAGTACATTAGAATGAATAGTTGACGTTCATTTTTGCGTCTTGTGATGCATAAATTGAATAAATGACTTTGGCTTTGACCTGGGAATATTTTCAGGTGTCGCACAGCGTGGAGCTCCGCGCGCAGGGTTACCGCCCCGTGGTGCTACCAAACGCATTTGTCGTCCACACTCCGCATGCGCCTTCGCCTGACATCACCGCATTTCGGGCGGACCCGCATTATCGCATGTAAGCACTCGTGTATCAGTGAAGTTATTTTTTTATTTGATTGGTGCTTCTTATGTGGTGCCATTTAAATTTGATCAAGATCACACCAGTAGGTTTTCAACATGAAGTATAAAATAATTGAAGTCAATTCTTTTATACCCCAAGTTGAAAAGCATGTTGATCGAATTTCAGTTTCAACTTTTGTTAAAAAAAGTATTTATTACATACTTCAATCGATTAAATATTAAGGGCCTTACTTAAAAACGCTACTTAACTTTAAATGACGTTCTTTAGTAGTACGCACTGCACAAATGTTCTGCGTCGTACTATGTGCCGTTATTTAAAGTTAAGCGGTGTATATAAGTAAAGCCGAAAATATTATTAAAAAAAAACATAAAATAAATCTAAATAAATAAATTTTAAAAATATTCATACATGTATGGATATTCAAACATAATCAGCACATATGTTCCTACTGCTGGGACGCGAGTAATCCTCTCAGAGAGAAGAGTTGGGCCATAATCTACCACGCGGGCCCAGTGTGGCTTGGTGGATAGGTTAGTGGCCAACCTATTTTGAAGTTTTCAGGTTACCCAAAGGTCTTCAACATAGCTTAACGACTGTTGTCCTAACACAAACAACCGGGACCGACGGCTTAACGTGCCCTTCGAAGCACGGAAGCACTCAGTTGAATAATGCCACTAGCAAACACCCAACCAACTCCTGACCGCAGCAAGTGTTGCTTAACTTGTTGACTGGTTTAGATCGCCAAGTCAAGCTCCGCTACGAGCGCTTCTAATAATAAATATTTAACCTAGTGAGCTCCCGACTATGATCAAATTTGCAATTGCAAAAACTGGTATTTTTCAAATGATAATTTGTTATGTAAAAAAGTATTCCAGGTCCTTTCAACACAGCAACAAAAAAACAAAACATTAGCTGAAATTATTGCGATCTATTGTATATTTGAATAGATAACATTTTTAATTGGATCCTTATTTGATTTGGCCTTGGCATACCTGTATGCCAAGGCGGCTTTACGGAAGTTTTGTTTGGCATACAGGTATGCCAAGGCAGCTTGACGGGTTAATAATGCCTATTATTTTATTATTACAGTTGCCTGGCGCTCCTGAAACAAGAATTCATGGACGATCTGAAACGCAAGTACAACGTGACATTCGAGGAGCCGAAATCTGACTCCATGTACCTCGGCCAAGCCAAGAGCTTCATAATGAACCAGGCGAGAAACGAGTAATACTTAAATAATCCCTTAATCATATTGAAAAAATTTGGAATCGAACCTGCGTCTTCCGACAAACCGTGTCAGATGACTGAGCGTTTATACTACTTCAAAAATGTATTGATTCAGGCGTTACTTTGCGGAAATCCATTTTAAAGAAAGATATTTAAAAAATATGTATTGACACTTGCTCTGGCGTAAATGCTTAAAGTTGAGATGCAGTGTGCACCACCCTCCCTCCCGCATGAAAAGCACATAGGAAGTGTACAGAATAAGCGACACACAAAACTTGTTGTAAGTTTTGTAAATTGTTGTAAATCAGTATGACTGTCCAGTTCTACAGCAACATATTAAAATATTGACGAGGTAGTGTTATTATTATTATTAGATATAGTAACATTTAAATTATATAACTAATTTATTGCATAGCTTCTATCGCGGGCCCTGAGCGTGGAGACCGAATCCAGAAATTCCGTAATGAAAATAACCTAACACCCCCCACTCCGACTCCATCTATCGATGAATAGCAGAACTTTAAATGACTTTGAAATATCACGCTTGTCTCTTTAGTTCAGCAACTCGCCTCTAGATGGCATTGGTTAAACAATTATAATTGTATAAGTTGGTTTGGCATCTATCGATGAATAGCAGAACTTTTAATGACTTTTTGAAATATCACGCTTGTCTCTTTAGTTCAGCAACTCTCCTCTAGATGGCATTGGTTAAATAATTATAAATGCATAAGTTGATATAAACAGCTATGCAATAGCTTTACCGCGGCAGTCTCCGAGTGCCACACGTCTTTTCTATCGATCTATGTGTCTGAAAATAAATGATTATTATTATTAAAACAACCCAATCAACCAAAATCGATTCGACACGTGTTTCGCCTCTACACGAGGCATTCTCAGGAGATGTTGACTCTTGACGGTAGATCGACACGTGTCGAATCGATTTTGGTTGATTGGGTTGTTTTAATAATAATAATCATTTATTGGGATAATCATTGATTGGGTTGTTTTGTATGTTGCTTATTCTGTATACTTCCGTGCTTTTCATCCGAGAGAGAGAGAAACAGAGAAAGAGAGAGAAACATTTTTATTACGTACCTAAACATATACAGAACACAGAGCCGACATATAACAAATGAATAAACAAAGTGGAACAAACATGACACATAAAGCACCGCCTGAACCCTGGAGGGGAAGGCAGACAGAGAGTACGGATTTACGTACACTACGCTCGTCTCATGTGTCTGAATACTTCTGAAGGAAAGTACCTAACTGGTATTCAGCTCAGCATGTGTTGGGTGTGTTACCAACACCCAACGCTGGTTTTCAGCTGTGACCAAAAAAGTGGAGAAGATAGTGCAGCAGTGACAATGAAAATAACATACAAAGGTTATAGGGTACATAGGTACTTATATATCATAAATAAACATAATATATGATAAATACAATACTGTATCATGAAGTCCGGGGCAATATGATCGCACGTAGGTTTGCTCGCTGCTCGAGGGAAGTGAAGATAACTCTGTTTAAGGCGTACTGTCAGTCCTTTTACTCGAGCAGCCTATGGATCAATCACACTCGACGAACTGCCAGTGATCTACGCATCCAGTATAACGACGTCTTCAGGGTGCTGATGCGGCTGATGCGAAATGGCTGCAATGAGAAGCGAGGCAGCCGCATCAGGACCCACAACATCCCGAATATCCCCCCAACATCTGAGATGCGCTGCAGAAGCACACACGGACGACTTTCATGAGATCATTCGCAAGAAAGTCGCATCCCTACGACAGCGAGTGCGAGCCAGCCGCAATAGCATCCTGCAGATGGTTGCTGCCCGACTTGACTGTCCCATATCCATGTGTACTGACACATGGATGTCTGTGCTCATGGGACCGAATATATTATAATTGTTTGTAATAGTGTCCCTAAATCTGTTCTAATATCGTGTGTTTTTGTGTCTGTTTTCAATTTTATTCGATTCAAAATGTTTAAATTATAATTATGACATCTTCTAATTAATTATTTTAATGTATAATATGGATTATTATGATCTGAAATAAATGACATTATTATTATTATTATTAATAATATAAACAAGAGTAAGGATAGGGAGGGAGGGTGGTGTGCACTGCAACTCAGTCATAGGCATTTATTCCAGCGGAAGTGTCACTAAATATTTCTTGATATCGTTTTCTTTAAAAAAAGTATGATGGCACCCCCGTATGACTGAAAATCAACGAATTAAATTCTATGCTTGATGGATCGCTAGATCGTTTATAGGAAGACACGGGTTCGAATATATCCGAGGATGTTTGATTATCTCTAAAATTGCAAACAAACAGTAGTTCTCAATACCAGCAGCAGCAGTAGTCAAAAAAATATATTGTCCTAGCTTTTAATATCGCCCCCGAATGCGAATGTAAATTTACCAACAAATTTGAAAAAAAATAATGTAAAATACAGAAAAAACGGTATTAACGATAATAATAAAATATAAATAAAGCAATTTAACATAATTGTTCATACTATAATAGAGTAATCCGCGCTCGCGGCCAACGACTACAGTCATTGGCGCAGGTGAAGCCGCAGACACAAAGATGTTTGTTTGGGTGGATCCTCAACTCTATTATAAAAGTAGACTAAATTAGTCTTTATAACATCAGCCAGTGAAAGTATCGTCAAAATAGGTTCAGCAGTTTCAGTGATTAGGCTGAGCATAAAAAAAGCTTTTAGTTATAAGTAACGTATATACTTTCATGTAAAAAGCTGTTATATTTTTATTAATTTATCATTTATATATTATTTATTTATTTTTTATATTTACAAAAAATCGTAAATTTAACGATTATTTATTTTGCAATTTAATATTTAAAAATCATGGTAGCTCGAGTCAAGCATTTAATTTATTAATCATTTATGTTATTATAGTTACTATTTTACTAGAAAATATAATGTAACGTGCACTTAAGAGCACCGTCTCTTAAGTGGAGTGGCCATCTTCATAAAATGGGCGGTAGCAAATGAAGCCAAAAGCCCGAGATGCAATAAATACTCGTACCTATCAGGGATGGTGAACCAATGGCTCGCGTGCTAATTCTTGCATGTATGCCATTTACTGCACGCGACAAAATTCTTTAAACACGCCACCGCTCGGAACTCGTTTTTATTTTATTAACGCTGCTCTCCGCGGTTTCACCCTCGCGGTGAATTATGATGATGATGATGAATCTTATATAGCCTATGTTACTCAGGGTGAATGTAGCTTTCCAATGGTGAAAGAATTTTCGAAATCGGTCCAGTACTTTTTGAGCCAATTCGTTACAAACATACATACAAATCTTTCCTCTAATATTATATTAGTCCTTATATTATATTAGTTAGTTAGGTAGTTAGTATATTATATTAGTCCTCTTATATTAAATTTCCTCTTATATTATATTAGTATAGATTAGGCTTTTCAGTTCAAAGTTATAAAGTTAATTGTAAAGTATTACGAACTGTTATAGGTACCAGAGAGATTGGTTTAAAATGAGGATATTAAGGGCACTAACTTTATTGAGAATTTACTCTAAGATAACCTACCTTTAGCAACCGTTTCCGACTGTGATTAAAAACAGACTGACTTCAACCTATTACTAGCAAAGTTTCAAGTTACTATTATATTGCATGTTCAGCAATATATGAGATGTCACTGCATTAGAGTGCATTAATTGGGAACAACAAAAACGAACGCGAGCCTATATTTGTTACACAGTGCAAAATGTACTTTTTGCTAGTACATGAAGTGAATGAAATGAAGTAAAACACTGTTTTAAACTATCACGGTTGTTCTCTAAAGTTATATGATTATTAACGGGATATTTACCGTGGTAAGGTTGTGGAATGAGCTCCCGATATTTCGACGCAGTTACATGCACCATGTTCACGGGAAGACTGAAGAATGCGGGTGGTTGGTCAAAAAGTTTCAAAGTTAGGTGCAGACATAACGATCTACCCTCTTTCTTAGTCTTTTGCTACGGTTATCACTGGAACTCGAACTCGATCCTAAGTCCCGACAAAACACACTCACTGTATCACTGCGTATAGTATTTTGAACGCGGACTTTTATTTTTAAAACAACCTAATACTGGATTCCACGCACTGGCGAGTTGAAAACCATCACTCTCTTTTTGACCAACCACCCGCATTCTTCAGTCTTCCCGTGAACATGGTGCATGTAACTGCGCCGAAATATCGGGAGCTCATTCCACAACCTTACCACGGTAAATATCCCGTTAATAATCATATAACTTTATGAAATGAAGTGTTTTATACACCACCAATAAGTTTAAACTTATTTCTTTCCGTTCATGGTTGTCTGGACGAGATCGCTCTAAGCGATAAGACCCTTAATTATACGTTTTTAAGTTTTGCATAACGTTTTCTTGACAAAATTATCTTTAATATATTTTTTATTGTGTTATTTTTATGTCATAACACATATATTAAGGGTATTGTAATTAAGAGTTTATAATCTATCTATCTATGAGGAGTTTAGAGTTGAATCTACTTATTTTAATGATTTTCCTTATACAAGTCAAAATTATATATCGGTACGTCTTTAGCCTCATTAAACATTTCTTTAGAAATAACGGCCTTATTAATAAACTTGTAATAAACCCGGAGTAGTTAAAACATCTATCTGTCAATTTTTCGCTTGCAGTAAATGTCACGCGTGAAAGCAAGACAAAGCATGTTACGCCTAATCTATGTTTACGCAACGTTTATTAATAAAGGCCTAAGGGTACATTGAATAATAAAGGTTCGCCATCCCTGACCATTATATGTTGTGGTAATGTTGTAAATATATGTAAATACAATCGTTTAATTAAAGAAACCTACTGCTTTTGCAAATAGCTAATTTACTAAAGTAAAAAATAGTCATTTGGATTTTTTTGTACATACTGCTATATTTTTTTAAAGATCAAATGTATGTATGATGTGCAAGTCAAACATTTGCGTGCATGAACATGTCTGTTTGAGCTGTGTCTGGGTGTGTATATACACCCAGGTCTTTGTTAGTGCGCAATATCATGAAACTGAAAGGAACAAAAATACATATTTATCAATTATTATGGACGCGAGACATACCTACCCGTACGTAGTTACTGTTATCTATTCTGTGATGTAGTGGCGGCGCGCGGCGTCGTGCGTTCAGTCGCACTATGGCTCTTTCGCGGAGCTTTGAATATGGGTTCTTATTAATTAAAATATGTATTTTTTTTCTTTTACATTAATGACCAGTTATCGATTCCAAAGTACCCTGTTCAATATTGTGCACTAATTAACGAAGACCTTATATGTTGTCTCATATTATACAAATGCTTCTGTGAGCTGTAGACCACGCGAGTATGTCTTTGCTTAGCTTAAACTGAATAAATGTTCACAACCACAACTTAAAACAAAATCCTACACTCTCATTTTGGTCTGCCAGTCCATTTTGGTATATTAAGGATTGCCAACGCCATCTACTTTCATTTTTTACAATATTAGAAAAAATACTCGTTCGAGATCTTCTAGTACATAATGTCATTAACAATGTTTTTTTAGGTGCGTTCGTTTAGCTTTGAGTGCGGTGGCGTTGTCATTGATGGTTCTTTGGTTGGTAAAGCTCAAAAAACGTTAATTTTGTCACTTTTGCCTACACTACTCGAACGCTCAACCGAGCATAAGACCTAAAATTGCATGATTATGCTGTCAAATAGATA
The DNA here is from genome assembly GCA_917880725.1 of Selenia dentaria. Classification (NCBI taxonomy): domain Eukaryota; kingdom Metazoa; phylum Arthropoda; class Insecta; order Lepidoptera; family Geometridae; genus Selenia; species Selenia dentaria. The sequence continues at coordinate 10,005,587 of OU862885.1, forward strand.
GTTGTCGAAAAACTATAACAAACAACCATGCTCCGGACGTGGGTCAACAATAGCAGTTTTTGGTGGCAAAAATAACTCTTTTTTTAGCTTTCCGAACGCTGAACAAAAAGAGACGACATTTTCACCCATAGATTCCCTATTAGAACGCCCTTGTGAGCGTTTTTAGCGTTATTTTCGCCAACAGGAGTCTATTCCAACTCACTATCTAATAATTGTGCATTGTAACCTCGGTTTATAATTTTGTAATTTGAGATTGTACCTTGTCTGTTTAAAGGCAGTACATAACATAATTTATCTTATGCAGTTTTACATGGCAATATTAATATTAAGTAATCAAACTATTTATATTTTTAACACCTTAACTAGTCTTATTTATAAGTTTCATCGTATATAAATCAAAAGAGTTTTCTAGAAAAATGCTTAGCTTTGTAATGTTTAAGAAAAGTTATTTATTAAGAACACGAAATTTTTATTTTTATTTATATCAGCAAATATTGTTGTAATGTGTAGCTACTACATTTTAAAAACACAAATATTTAAATTACAGTACAATCTCACTAATCCGGCACTTCGATAGATCGGCACGTCCAATAATTCGGCACCCTCCGCCCACGCCTCTCTTTCCCCTCTATACCTGTGCGCTTTGGTCGCTGCGTCATCGACTAGCAGTCTAACCTCAAAAATTATCACGTGCACGTGCTAACGTATTGTTTCTTTCAAGTGAGACTAGTTTATAGTTAAAAATGTCAAATAAACGCAAACACAAAACACTAGATTGAAATAATAAAATGGATTTTATTTATTACCGATGACTTTTTCAATATAACCCAGTAATCCGAACATTCCAATAATCCGGCACCCTCCGGTTTTTAATAGTGCCGGATTAGTGAGATTACACTGTAATTGTGAAATTTTGTGTTTAAAAATTCTCGTGTTTTGAGACATTTTTATTTATTTAATACCAAAATCTACTTTACTCACTTAATTAGAAAACATTTTTTATTTAGGGTTTGGGCACGTCTCTGTCATGTCATTTCATTCTGCTGGTCCGATGCCCATCCTCAGGGATTTTACGCTACAAGGTCGCGGATTGCCATCTTTAAATAAAGTCTTTTAAATGTGAGTACAGTCAGCAAGTACAATTAAGTAGGAGATTTTAGGATTTATTTTAATTGGATTGAAACATTTCAAATGTCGTCTTGTGACGTAGGAGTGTCTAAACGTTGTACAAACTACACGTTCAAACGCTCACTCACACACACTTTTGCATTTATTATTAAGGCGCGGTCCAACTCCAATTTTAAAATAATGTACGTTGCTTTACGTAAGGTTGAAAATCGCTTGTTAGATTGGACGATATAATGCGAAAATGCACTAATTTTGTACGTTTTCTTTATATTTTTCAATATATACTAACGCAATTGAAAAAAAACTGCTGGTTACTAATTTAGCACTATATGTTGGCTATGTATTACCTAAAAAATATAGTGTTATCGCTGAAAATTCTGAGGGTTTGAACGTGAAAGTTTATTTTTATGGAGTTATTTAGATTTTTTTTCTGCAGAAAGAGAGAGTTATATTTATGAACTCTGTTCGTTTATTACTCGTTGCCTGTTCCATTTCTAACCTAAGTATTTTTTCATACAATATTATTGATCTGTTTCGTTGCACTAGATGTTTAAAGATTCTGCTTTTTACTATTATCAGGATACGAGCGCGCCTTAAGCATGATAATAAATTACAACAATATTTGTTGAATTATTACTATTGTATACTGAGTGAAATACTATTTTTAATGGTATGTACTCTGGTACATGCAAACTGAATGAGTTTTGATTAAACATTCGTAAATACCAGTATTTTAAATTAATTATTACTAAGTACTATATTATTTAGCTTAGTGGTGTGCGCGGTCTAATACGCATTTTTCCATAATTTTACTACATTCGCTATTATAATAAGAGTAATATAAAAGTATATACATATATTTAATCCATAATATTATCACAGGCTGTGAGGTGACTTGCTGAAATGTTATAGATTTTTTTTATCTTTTTAATATTAGCTAAGAAGTGTGTGAATTATTATAGAATGCAATGTGCACGAAGTGGTAACTTATTATGAACAAATTTAGTATTTATTGAACACTAGCGATTACCTGCGACTTCGTTTGCATAGTAGGCTCCCTTCTTTTCTTGTTTTTTTCTTTCTTAACCCTTCATATACCGTGATAATTAAAACAAAATTATGAATAAACGTGGTCTCTTACTATGGGCCTCATAGAAAAGCTCAAAGTCGCACAACGAGCTATGGAGAGGGCTATGCTCGGGGTTTCTCTACGTGATCGAATCAGAAATGATTTTATGAGATCCGTAGAGGAACTAAAGTCACCGACATAGCCCAGAAGATTAGCCAGTTGAAGTGGCAGTGGGCAGGGCACATAGCACGCAGAACAGATGGACGATGGGGCCGAAAAGTTCTTGAGTGGAGACCACGGACCGGCAAGCGCAGCGTAGGTCGTCCACCGACACGGTGGACAGACGACCTGATGAAGGTCGCAGGACGACGTTGGATGCAGGCCGCTTCCAACCGGTCCTTTTGGAAAATCATGGGGGAGGCCTATGTTCAGCAGTGGACGTCCTACGGCTGAGATGATGATGATGATGATTTATGAATGAAACGCTCGTACATTTACGTCAATGGTACTCAAAGGATTAAGAACCTTCTGGCAATAATTAACACAACAAGAATTAGCGAGATTGTTCCATCCGTTCTCAAGTTATAGCGTGACCAGGAGAAATCGGGGTTCATTTTTTAAATATAAATTATAGATTACCATTATAATTGTATTATAAAAAATATTATTTGTTATTATTCGAAATCTTCGACAAGCCGTGTAAGCGACTAGCGTGGAACAAAAATTATATATATAATATAAAGTGATTTGGCCCTTCGTTTTTACCAAGGTATAATAAATGTATTAAGCAAAGCCGTAGAGTTTCACGCTCGCTGTCTGTACGTCCTAGCGTCTTGCCCCAACTAAAATGCCTTAATTATATATATGTATGGTCGAAGTAAGATTTTAAAGTAATACTATTTTTAATAATTTATATTATTATTTTTAACCTTTATTTTTCTTTAATAAACCAAAGAGTTACAATAATTGACCTTTAAGGTACAGTCGCCTGCAATAAGATATACGTATATTGTACATTCCTTATCTACCGACTTCCAAAAAAAGAGGAGGTACTCAATTCGACTGAACTTAATTTTATTTGCGAACTTTTTTTTTTATTAAATACTATACGCAGTGATACAGTGAGTGTGTTTTGTCAGGACTTAGGATCGAGTTCGAGTTCCAGTGATAACCGTAGCAAAAGACTAAGAAAGAGGGTAGATCGTTATGTCTGCACCTAACTTTTAAACTTTTTGACCAACCACCCGCATTCTTCAGTCTTCCCGTGAACATGGTGCATGTAACTGCGCCGAAATATCGGGAGCTCATTCCACAACCTTACCACGGTAAATATCCCGTTAATAATCATATAACTTTTTTTTGTTTGTTACCTCATAACTTCTCAAAAATTGTAGATTCTCAAAATTCTTTTTTCGTTTGAAAGCTGGTGCTTCCCGTGTGATCCCATTTAAATTTCATCAAATTCGGTCCAGTAGTTTTTGAGTTACACTCTAATAACTAAATAGAATGGAAGTCGGTAGTAAATTTTTCAAATTGTACTTGTTCCTAACTATGATGCAGTACCTACTACATTTCATAATTATAGTTATAGAATATAATCATATATTAAACAATAAAATAATATATAAAACTCCATTTTAGAACAATTTCTATATCAATTTTTATAAAAGTAATGCCGAGTCCCTTTTGCATATATTATTGTGAAATGTCTTACTGCAGTCAGTACCTATTGAATAAAATTATTTTCGTAAACATTTTTCTTCCACAAAAGGTCAAGATATTTTGTTGTGATTGTACATAGACACGTTGTATTTTATAAACACTATTATTTTTATAATTTAAATTAAGTTGTTTAATTTAAAGAGTATTATGTTTATTAATTTATAAGATGTACACTCGAATCGTCAAATGTATTTTTACAGTATAAAATTAGTTGTCTGAGTTTGTTAGTTACGTTTTTAATAAAAAATCTTTTGTGATGTTTGGCTGTGAATTTTATTTTCTATACCATTATTTTGTAGTATTATTGCATCATCTTACAAATTTGATTATAAAGTCACATGCAAACACCGTAATACCGTTTTCCGAATACTTAGTCCCCAGTGGGACTAAGTATTCGGAAAATATAATCAAACTCGCGGTAGTTCTGCATTATATTTGCACTAATTTATTTTATTAATAATGTCTATCTATATACATTTCTAATTAACAAGATGCGCCCCGTGGTTTAACCTGCGTGATAGCGGATGATTATGATGGTATATTTTTCTTCTTTTAACAACCACCCCTGTATGTTGGCGAACAAATGAAAAAATAATTCAAATTGGTCAAGGCGATCTCGAAAACGAAAACTCGAGTATTTACGAGAACTAACGGAATAATAAGGAGTGTATCATCATAATCAGCCCATTACGTTCCCACTGTTGGGACTTGAGCCTTCCTTTCAGAGAGAGGAGTTGGGCCATCATCCACCACGCGGGCTCAGTGCGGATTGGTGGATAGTTTAGTGGCCAACCCATGTCGAAGTTTTCAGGTGCCCGAAAGCTTTCGACATAGCCTAACGACTGTTGTCCTAAGACTAACAATCGGGACCAACGGCTTAACATACCCTCCGAAGCACAGAAGCGCTCAGTTGACTAATGTCACTAGCGGTTACCCATCCAAGTCCTGACCGCAGCAAGCGTTGCTTAACTTGTTGATCGGCTAAGATCGCCAAGTCAAGCTCCGCTACGAGCGCTTCTTCGGAGTACGGAGTTTTAATAATATGACTTACATCAGGTTATATCCCCTAACCAGTCGACTGTCCATATAACAATGAAATTTCTATTGTGTCTGGGTCGTTCGACTGATGAAGTAATAATGTAGGTACATTTTTAAAGTATCGCAGTCGCATATATAGGAAAAAAACATTTAGTTTGAGTTTCCGATATTACGGCACTCGCAAGCGCCATGATCACGGATGAACATGGCACTTGCAACACCGTCGAAATATCGGAAAATAACAAAATATATACCTATGGTACTTTAATGATTGTGAATATTGCTAATGACCTACCTGTAGGTAATACAATTATAGTTAAGACCTAATCTTAGTTTCGATTTTCAACTTGACTAAAAAACATGCCCGTCGTGAACCTAGTATGCTTCTGAAGATATCATCCTGGATTCAGCATTAGTGAGAAGATTATTACTATTAGGATTTTCCTTCGTAGTAAGTAGCCACAAAAGGACAATAATCTGCAAGTCTAATTCCTGAATGTCCTTTTTTAAATTTGCTACAGCCTTCTTCGCAGTCACCAGAGGAGAATTATCATTCATAGAAGACCCTTTCGATTCCGTTCTCTGCTTTATATTCTCAACTTTACTCGTCAACTCATTTAGCATTTCTTGTCGCTCAGTCACGCCCACACTCACTTCTTTGTACTCATTTGTAACCTTATTTAGTTCATCGAGTAAGGAACCATATTCGAGAACTAAAGGTCCGAATTGTTCGTTCAAAATATTCTCACGAGCTGCTACCTTATCCATTACAGAGCTGATGCTTGTGTATAGCTTGTTTAGCTGAGATCCTGTTGTTTTAAACCTCTCAAACAGCTCGTCTCTGTAGCTTCTCATTTGTGAGTGTCTCGCGCGCCAGTCTCTTCCGTCAGCCGAGATTTTTAACCTCAATGCTGGCGCTACTCGCTCAAGCTCAAGTTTCCAAGCTTCCCAATCATGAACTTTACTGGCGAAATTATTAGATTCCTTTTCCTCTGCATATTCGCCTTCGGATTCTTCGGAATAAATAGCCATTTCTTCTTCAACTTTGTCTAGAATAATTTCAGTCTCGTCCTCCACTTGATCGATGTCGTCGGCTGTTTCTTCTGTATCAGGGATGTCTACGATAGGTTTTAGCCATTCGAAATTCTCTTTGTTTAGCGCTTCGTCGGCTAAAACGTTTAGAATATAAGTAACTTGATCACCAAAGCCTTGCTTCAATTTATGCGACGAAAAGTCCACAGCGACGTCCTTTTCTCGTAACACTTCGATGATTGAGGCGATGATAGAGTTCGGGTCGTCTTCTTCGTTTGGTTGTTCGAAATCATTGCCAGTTTTCCTGATGAGCCATGCGGCGGTGGATGCGAAGACGAAGAACTGCTCACCAGGGTTAGTGGATGTGACAAAGTAGTAGCGACTCATAGGCTTCATCTTGATTTGCGGGCGAAGTTCCGTGTCGATTTTTAACAGGCGTAACTTGTCCATGATTCTTAAATCCATATTTACCTTTTGTTTTCTTTATTCAGTTTTGCTAAAGTGTTCACACAATTATTCGTATATTAATATATACACTTAGGTCAATACAATAACCAATTCAACGTTTGATCAGTGCACGCAATACATAATTCAATATTATAATAGTAACCAAAGAGTAGTATAATGTCCTATACAGATAGTAACTTTTCCTACCGGAGATTCAATATAATTATTGAAAGGTGACTTGTTTGTTATTTATTTGATGACAACCATGGCAGCAAGGCAGTGTTTATGTTTCGGTTGCTATAGTAACGTACCTAGGAACCTCGGTGATGTTGTACAAGTAGTTTGCAACGTGTTTGAAAATAGGTTGGTACCTAATACGTATTTTTTTAACGTATGTAGGTACCTATTTTACGCGTCAAATATCTTTGTCCAATCTACGTTTGATCCAATAAATTGGGTGAGTTCATCGAAGTTCAAGGTCAAAACAAGACTTGACGAAAAAAATTGTTTACTGACGCAGTGCCGACCAGAAAAATTAAAGGTAGGTAATTTTACGAAGTTATTGTGGACAAAGATATTTGACGAATGGAATGGGAATCCCTCAGACATTTGATCAAATGTATCACCCTAAAATAAGTATATGGGTGAATATAGTTAGTATTTATCTATTGCTTTAGAATCTATAACACAGTATATAGTTCTATAGTTACTATGAAAATTAAGCTCAACACCCACAGAGGCGCAGGAAAGCGGTCGCGATCCGGTGCGGTGCGATATGTCAGGGTGCATACAAATTCGAACATTACAAAAAATACCGTTCCGGTACGCGACCGTTTTCCGCGCGTCCGCCTCTGTGGGTGTTGAGCTTTAGCTAATTTTCAAAAAGTAGGAACCGCTTCAGGAGCCTTATTCGTTATGACCAATCAACAAGTCAGCGCGTTACGATATCTTCAAGAAATTATCGCTTAATTATTTGTATTGATTTCACGGTAATTCCTTGCAGATATCGCGCTGTGCGTTACTTGTTTGAGTGGTCATAATGAATAATGGCCCAGCAGTACCGCTATTTGCTGTGACCACTGAAACAACTGGGTATGTATATGTATTGAAATATGTACCTATATCAGTCATCAGGTTACCATAGTACAGGCTTTGCCTATAGTTTGGGACCTGAAGAGCTTTGTGTGGATGTTGTCCCATATTATTATTATTATTATATTATTAAACAAGTAACGCGGCGCGCTATGATATCTTCAAGGAATGACCGTGAAGTCAATACAAAATTGCGATCATTCCTTGAAGATATCTTAACGCGGCACGTTACATCTCGTATGTGGTCATAGCGAAAGGCCCCAGTCTCTGGTATATACAATATTGGTCTATGGTCCCAGGCCTAGACAAAAGATGTTTCTTAACGTTAACGCCAAACGACAACTCCAAAATGTATGGCGTTGACATTACCTGTGGAAAAGTCACGTGACTCACGCTAGGTTCGTAGACGGGACCCGGAAACCATCTGTCTGAAGCGTGTGCGGAAAAACGCCTGCTCGAATTTTGTCTAGGCCTGCTGGTTACCGGGTAACTTGTCGAGTTAGTGTTTTGGTAGGTACTGCCATTTGGATATTTTCCGAAAATAACTTTATTGCTATCTATGAAAGTTCAAGCAAATTTAAATGTTATATGATTTGTAAAGCACTAAAGGCTGCTTAGCGAGACCAAACAATTTTAGAGAGAAAAATACACATCAACTAGACAGTTAAATTCGATGCTCAGACGGATCGCCTCGGTGGCCTAGCGATTATGGCGTCCGACACGGATTGTTGGAAGACGCGGGTTCAAATCCCGTCCGAGGATGTATACATTTTCTTTCTGAAATTGCAACATTATATAACTACATAACAGGTACAGTCGCCTGCACTAAGGGGTAATTTAACAACATTGCGTAATTTTCAAAACTAAGTATATGATACAGTACTGCATTTCATAACAATGTAGATAAGTATTATTTTAAGCAATTTAAACAATAATATTAAAAACTCAAAATTATATTATTTTTGATGTATTTTTTATGAAATTGAATGCTGAACCACTTTTGAACATTGTGAACTGTATACATCTTATTGCAGGCAACTGCACCATCCCTGCCAGAAAGTGTAATATTAATTGGTATAGGTACATACATATAATATATAAGGTATTATTTAATTAGTGCACAATATTGAACGGGACGTTTGTTTTTATATATATATATATACCTACCTATACCTAAATAACAATTACTATGGCTTTATTGTCAAAAATAGTTTAGTAAGTATTTTTATTTATTACAAAAAAGTAACTCTCGTATTATGACAACTAATTAGTAAGCCATTTGGTATCGTGGACTTTACTGTACATAATGATGTTTTCTATAAAACTGCCGTATGTCACTTTCAATGCTCTACTGTCAATAGTTTCCGCAGCGTACGCGATATAAGGATGTTTTTGGTACTTTTTTCACACCTTGGGTTACAATATCGAAGTTTTCGAAATCGAACCTACCTGAGTAATATAGTCTATGTTACTCAGTGATAATGTAGTTTTCTAACAGCGAAATCATTTTTAAAGTTTATTCGTTACAATCCAAAAATACAAATCTTTGTTCGTTATAAATTTAGTATAGGTGACTATGGTCTACAATAATGACTAACCATGCGATGCTACGTGAACAGCTTCCGTCAATACTGAATTCCTTGATTATTTTGACTGGTGAAACAAAACACATCAAACACTGATTCATAACTTTATTAAAATAATAAAATGTCATGTAAAATTAATTCAAAATAACCGTATTTAACTAAACAAAACAATTTCTTATGATTAGTACTATTTAATTAATTAATACTCGATGCTCGCCTTATCTTTCAGAAGGTCGAGTGACTAACTGCGTGACACACAGACTAAAATTGCGTAAAGGAATAATTCCAACAAAATGCTTGCATTTGGAACGTACTTATAAAGCTTTTTTAATAAAGTGTTTATTTTTAATATTGGTGCTTCTGGCCAGTTGCATAGTCTACCACCAAGCTTGTCATCACGGGTAAACGAAGTCCATCGCGGTGGTCTGTAGGCCTACCATGAGTTTACAACATTGAAACCAATCGACGCTCGCTATCGACTGCCGTTAAAAAATTGTATGAAAAAAAGAACAGTGCCACCTCGTAGACGATTGTAGAACTAAAATTGATAGCTTAGCCAATCACACGCTTATTAGGTAGGCGAGATTGAGTATCGACTATAGATGACATTTATGTTGCCAACTCATGGTAGAGCCACTGATTAAATCCGTACTACACTCAACAAAAAAGTACATGATGCCATTCACGACGCTAAGAATAGGATCAGATGTACGTATCGTTATCAAAGAGAGATATTCCGCAGAACCCCACCTAAAACCCTCAGCATTGAGGAAAACTACGCAAGGAGGGAGGTATATAGGATATAGGCACGTATGAAACATGTTTGACTTTCATAGGATATTACTATGGTACAGTTATTACACAAAAGCTAAAGAGATAACTCAGATTGTTGTAGGTTTGAATTAAGTACATTAGTGTTACAGACACTAATGCACTCAATTCGTGAGGCGTCACAATTAAGTTCAAGTTCAAGTCATTTATTTCGCTTTAAATTGTGGTTACAATGAAAGATCTTATAGCTATAATGTTTAGTGCAACACAACTTTTGCCTATTTGGCATGCGAAAATTAAAATCTTAATCTAAAATTATATTAAATTTAAGGTAATATACATTAAAATCCTAAGTTAACTAGGAAAAACCAACTAATATGTTTATAATACACGACACTGTAGGTATACTCTATGATAAACTAAAATTATACTATATGTTTGATATTAGGACGGGCTATATTTATGGTCATTATGTGAAAAGAAATGATTAATTTGATAAAAGCTACAATCAATTATCCATCTGAAAAGTTTGACTTTTAATTTTGGGAGTGGAAGGGATTTTAATGATTCTGGGATTTTATTAAACACTCTTAACGCCATAATATAACAATTTCTGCGGTAAAGCTCATTATTACACTGCGGAAACACTAATCTGTTCGGAAATCTTGTGCAGTAGCTACGGTTATCGCACAAGTTATTGGAAAGATCAGGGTGTTTTTTTACAAACATACATATTTCAAATATATACATACAAGGAAGTGGAAGCACCTTTAATTCCTTAAAAAGAGGCTTGCACAATTGATTAACAATTAACACATTTAAGTAGAATCGCTAAGATATGTAAAAAGCCTCTGTGTGAGGCTCCCGAACATATTTCTGAACTAGTACTTATAATGCTTGATAAAATTCCTTGCCTTGTGTCACGCATACCGTGTCGTCGCGACTCGGACACACCCGTGTTCACCTTGTAACGGTACTGCGACTTTATGTTCTACTACTCACACACTTACAAGCTGAGAGCTGTCACTTATTTTTAATTTGAGGAATGTTTAGTACTTGTAGATATTTGGTGATAATAAATTAAATATTTTATAAATAATGTAGCACGATAACTGCTTAAGTGTAACGTAACGTGTTGTTCAGGTGAAACAGTACAAACTGTCATTTATTCAGGGCAAATGTGACACAGATAACTCACAGTACTCACACTGTACGCCGAAGCGTGACGCGTTGACGTTTACCATACGAACACTTTTTTCCCAAATTGTTTGTGCTACGGCCTGACAACTGCGCTAATCTTAAATGCACTAATTATACCCGCATACATTCAGTTCGCGCGCTTACCTTATGTATCTACACTTATAATCCAAATTCCCACAAATGGAAATAAACATGGGAGAAGGCGCTGGTCTTCGAATCACAGTGTAACGCTAGTCGAGGACCAGAGGCTTCAAGTTTAAATTGTACACTCTTTTTTATGTCAATAAATGAATAGGTGCTATATAAGTAATTGGAGATTCTACAGTCCGAATTTTCAAATTTAATTATCTGTGAATTGGAGTGCAATTTGAAATAAATTTCATATTATTTTAATTTCAATTTCAGTCATTTGTTTTTAGGTATTATTCGCCCAGCAAGTTCACTCGGCTACAGTGCCTTTTACACGCTAACAAAATAAAACTTGCTTTATTCCTTCAGATATCGGAATACCTTGCACTGCGGTGGTATGAACCAAGATGGATTCATGCACATTGCCTTCCACCTATCAAGGCGGGTTTCCTCGACACTTACGATTTGCATTCCGACTGCGAATGGAAAATTCTTTAACCTTTTACTCAGAGAATAAGGAAGTAGGCAGTATGTAGCTGACTAAACATATTTCGGATTCACTTAGTGCGATAAATAACAAAATCGTGGGATTAACTAAGTATACGGACTACATTTTAGTGAATACGGGAAGAAATTGTTTGTGCGTTTGTTTTTGTTGTTGTCTACCGACTACCAAAAAAAGGAGGAGGTACTCAATTCAACTGTATTTTTTTTAATTATGTTACCTCATAACTTTCGATAGGGTGAACCGATTCTCGAAATTCTTTTTTTGTTTGAAAGCTGGTGCTTCCATTTAAATTTCATCGAATTCGGTCCAGTAGTTTTTGAGTTACACTCCAATAACTGATTTTTACCAAAGTATAGAATGGAAGTCGGTAGGTATTAAATATTTCAAATTGCACTTGTAACTAAGTAGAGTTCGAATCAAACTCTCCTATGAGAGTTCGATTGGAACTCGAGAAATTGATGCTCTATCAAGAGCATAAGATTTAGAAAATACTCGAGCAAAGCCCAATATCTCTCTTATGCCAAAACCAAGGTTGCTTCGACGTAAAGTTCAACTTTTTACGAAATTTTAAAAGATCCCGTTGATGTCTTTCCTTAGGACTTTCACATCCCACCTTTCAAATTCCTTACAACAACAAAGTTAACTAAAGTTCAACCACAGAATAATAAATATAGGTTGAAAGAATAAAAGAGTAACGAAAAACAAAAAGGAGGTTTCCCAATAAAGAGTGGCTTTATCTCGTGTTACTGGCACGATAAAATTAGAAACGTAAACGGTACGCTCGCACCGCCGGCTCAGTCGCGACTCGGCGCTTGCGGCGCACAATCCACCATACGAAACGCAGACCAAATTAAACTTTGTACAAAAAACAGTTTTATTTTGTTTTCACTGCTTTCGGTGTTACGAAACGTTTATGTGTCAGTGATATTCAAACGTGTGTGTTTCATTTTGTGATTAGTTACAAATCAGGATATTGGATCCTGTGATGTGAATAGCTTACAACACACTCTACGTCAGATGTAAGTGATTTTTGAGAAATTTTAAAAGGTTTTGTTTAAGTAGAATTGTGCACGTGTCAGTCTATGCATCCGGCTAACGTCACCGTCGGGTCATACTTTCGCACACGAGGCAACCTACGATAATGTTAAAAGATGTTACTCTTCGTACAGTACCATTTTATTCCAAAAAAGGATCGGAATTGGCCAGAACATTGTTTACATTATGCACTTTCATATATAATTTACACTTTATTGTGATTTAACAATGAAATATTTGAACGCGTATTTTATTAGTAGAGAAAGTTTTCAGTAAAGCTGCATAAGACACTATGTGGTGCTTTGGTTGTTATTTGCTCAAAGATGCGTTGTTTTTTGACATGGGAATGAATTATGTAAATATAGTCTGTGATTATGTGTCAAAGTATCACTCTATACTTTGTGCTCTACCATTCGAAAAAGGATCTTTATATTATCAAATGTTTCTATTACGAGTAGTTAGGTTTTTCTTAAATTATGACTCTTAAAACAGAATAAAAAACCAATAGGGAAATATCTAAAAAAATATATATATATATATATATATAGGTACCTATTTAACCCGTCCCGTGTCTAGTGTTTTTCGGTTTATTTCAGAACTACGCATAAAAGTTCAAACAAAAAATACTACTCCTGAATAGTTTGACCAACTAAAAGCAAGTTTATACCGGTGGAGTGTATTGGATCTGACAAAATTAGTTACAAACTCGAGGTCTAAAAATGCGTATACAATTTGTGTATGCGCGACATGGCTTAGCACTTCTATATACGTACACATGGTGTCCGCGCGACACGCGACGGGATAAAGGTTTTGTTTGTCTCTAAATCTTAAACTCTGTCTGGCGAGCCTCTTTTTTCGCAGTAGGTACAAATCTACACACTAGTGCACTCTTCAGTAAGGTCAGTAATTCTAGGTAATGATATCTTCAAATATACTTAGACTTACCGTTTTTTTCCGACTTTAAAACGGAATCTTTGAAACTCTACGTTTTTAAAACCAACATATTTTGTATCTGTCCACTCGAGTACATGTTGTACGTATTTCAATGCAATTTCTTCTCTTCTTCTTTTGTATACTCGTGCTAAAAACTTCAATGGTCGTAAAAAAGCGCATAATTAAATAAAAGTGACGCGAAAATTTTCAAACATTTTAGCCACATTATGAAAGATTTATGTTTGCTTTCTTTAAACTTAAATGTGCTGATTAAAAGTGACTTCAATTGTTTCTAGTTATTCTCGCCTTCTACTCGACATTGGATCATATTGTTAATTTTTAAATAGGAAATACTAAATGTAATGCATAGGAATCTTTAGATTAGATTAACAATAATGTCGACATTGTGGGACTGATAAGGTGTTGACAAAACAGATTGTCATCAGCTATACACATGCGGTACGTGCCTTGTTTTCGTAACATGCAATGAAACACAGTTAATGGCCACCCTACCTTCAAAGTGCGGGGTCGTTCGATTCCTAGTTGGGGTATATATTTGTGTGATATGTAGAAATGTTCTTGGATGTTGTGATGTGACAATGTATGTGTCCATGTCTCTCATGACACAGGGAATTCTACTTTCTTCTAGATCTTAAGTGCAGTTATCGACAACGCAAATAATTGTCGATCGTGATATCGACAACGCGTAAGTCTCACGTTAATCTCTTTTTATTATTACGAAATTATAATGAACGTGAGTGATAATCATGTTGTTAGCGTGATGTGATTTCTTTTAGTAATGGTAATTTCCTTGTTTTTAAAACGATATTAGAAGAAATATTCAAGTCTGTCTAGCGCTCGACGAGTCAACATCTCCTGAGGATGCCTCGTGTAGAGGCGAAACACGTATCGAATCGTTTTTGATTGATTGGGTGGTTTTGTGTGTTGTGAGGGTGGTGCACACCGCAACTCGGCCAGAAGCATTGTTTTAGCGGAAGTGTCACTAAATATTTATTCTAATATCGTTTTTAATAATGGATTTCCGCAAAGTAGCGCCTGAATCAATAAATTATTGCTTGTTTTATTTGACTCCTGTACGAAGTTACTACCTACGGGACCCTATTACTAAGCCTACACTGTTCGTCTGTTCTACCTTAAAAGGTCTTTCTAACGATAATAGGTAGCCGTTTGTAACTTTCGCAGAACATGCGTAATTGTTATGGCGGATTTCCCAATAACTATTGAAACAAAAAATTTAAAAATAGGACTCCGTTTTTTCTTCCATACGTGTTTTTTAATAATTATTATTTTGACTCTAACGCTATATCTTCAAAACAATTATTAATAAGTAATCTGTAAAGTTTAAAAATGAAGTAATACGTAATAGTGCTAGTCGCAAGGATAAATAAGTATGTTTATCACTACATCCAAACTAATATTATAAATACGTTTGTATTTCTGTTAATCTGTCTCTCTATTCGTTTCTTACCTTATATCATTTCTAAACGGCTGAACGGATCATAATAATATGCAATAGGATGTATGTATAGGTTCATTCTATAAATACCTATCTAAATTGTAACAACCTTAAATTTGTTTAATTAAAAGATGAATCATAAATAATAAATCATAACTTAATGTTACATAAACCTCCGGTAATTTGGCATGCAATATACCAAAATGTCCATATAATAGGTACCTTTTATATTATTTATGTGAATCACGCAATATATTATTTTAATAAATGTGGTACTGTATCGTAGTTTTGAAATCGTTGAATATGGGAGCGTAAGTTCGTATCCTACCGACTGCGCCAATATTGAGTATGGAATGGGATAAGCGATACACACAGTGGTTAGAGTCACACTGCCATTATTTATACAAATAATAATATGGTGGGTGGCGACCCACCACGTATAATAGAGTAAGTACAAATATGCAATACAAATTGTATTGAATGTACACATCTCATTGCTGACGTCTATGCATAAGTCAATAAGGGAAATAAAGTTTCGTTTTCGTTACCTACAAACTACACAGTTTTATCCCGATTTTACACGTGCTATGTTGGGTATAGGAAATTGTACTTTATTAGGAATAGCAGGTGCTTTTCGTAGTTATAGTGCCTGCGGGCTACCAAGATACAAGACTAGGTTTGGGCCTAGGTTTGGGTGTTACATTACTTTAAAAGTATAAACCGACCTAAAACTTTTCGTTACCTAAAATTTTCTAAATAGTGTGTATTGTGGTCTCCTACTTTAATGTAATATGCATACCTTTAGTTAATCAATTTTTTTTTGGCAATTAAACTTTTTGCCATTTGACATATTTATCAATACCATACAGTAAGCAGGAAGAAGTAGCAATAGTGCCAAATCTGGGCCTTAACATAAACACTTACTTAGGTACAGCTTAGGTTTGAGATTTGTTGATCCAGTCCGAGCATAGCAAGGTAGAAGTGCAGAATTGAAATACTTATATAAACAATTTGTAGAGAAGCTGTTGTAAATATATAACACAATGAGTTCGGTGCCAGAACACGTATAGTATACTGTAATGTTAGGTACATAACATTGCTGTCTTGTTTGATCTGACGGGCGTTTATTTGTTTAGCTGGACATAGTTATAAAGATAATGAGTAACGAGTCTCCCCATTGCTGATATATCCATATTTGGTACATTTTGTATTAATGGTTTGTCAGGGGGTGTTATCGTATAGAGTCCTGATTACTTCATCAAACCGAGAGGTGGTCTCTATGAGTATAAATAATTATATTTAGTTTATAAAAAGAAAACAAATCAACATAAGTAAATTGAGATTAATTATTTTCATACTATTTTAAGCAACTCTACCGTATTCAATCATGCCACCACCTAGGCGCACCAGCGCGGTTACCCATATTCCTTTTTGCTTTAGGAAAACTCAGAACTTTTTTAAAACCTAAATTATACATTTTGTGAAATACCATATGATATCTCGTAAAAGTTAAATGAAATAATGTATTATGTATACCTATAGAAGTGACATTTTTGTTAAAATAAGTAACTACTACTTTTCTCTGCCTTCAAATACTTTTTGGGAGAGCGTTTGCAATCCACACTGAAAATGTCATAAAATACTGAGGAGTAGGTAGGAGCAAGGGAGTGCTAACTAACCAAATATTTGTTTTGGGAACTAGTAGTACCACAGAATAATAACTAGTAACTAGGTACTCTCTGTGCCAAGTCATAATAGTTTTCTTATGGGTTGTATGGATACCTTCCTTTAAAAATGCTTCAAGACGCGGTCCAACCACAATTTTAAAATCATTCACGATGCTTTACGTAAGGTTGAAAATCGCTTGTTAGATTGGACGATGTAATGCGAAAATGTGTTAATTTTGTACGTTTTCTTTATATTTTTCGATATATACTAACACAATTGAACTGCTGGTTAGTACCTACTATACGTTGGCTATGTATTACCTAAAACAAAATATAGTGTTATCGCTGAAAATTCCGAGAGTTTTGACGTGAAAGTTTATTTTTGTGGGCCTATTCAGGATTTTTTTCTGCTGAAAGAGAGTTATATTTATGAATTCTACTCGTATTCGGTTATTACTCTTTTCCAATTCCTTTTCTAACCTTAGTATTTTTTTTTCATAATATATTATCGATCTGTTTAGTTACACTAGGCGTTTAAAAACTCTGCTTTTTACTATTATCAGGATACGAGCAAGTAGGTAGAGCTGTAGATTTCTCTCTATTTATAGTAGGAAGCTGTGCAAGGCACAGCTAAGAGTTTTGAACATCTGCGAGG
This sequence comes from Selenia dentaria, assembly GCA_917880725.1. Taxonomy (NCBI): domain Eukaryota; kingdom Metazoa; phylum Arthropoda; class Insecta; order Lepidoptera; family Geometridae; genus Selenia; species Selenia dentaria. The sequence goes on from OU862885.1 coordinate 10,023,076, forward strand.
GACCCAGCGCAATCGATGTCAGCTGTCCTGATATCGCAGTTTACATTAGATTGAAAATATACTGGATATAAATAGAATCATGTAGCTACTAGGTGTGTGGTCCTCGCATAAAAACGACCACGCTGCCACAGAATAAATAATAGTTCTACACGTTACTCTACTTTGGCCGTCTCGTATATGAAAAAAATAATATACCTAATTATTAAAAAAATAACTGTTAAATTCTTTATTTTCTTTATTCTATTCTACTAAAGAATGAGAAAGCCCTACAGTAAGTACTACTACTTATTGTAGGGATTGCAGACATTTTATTGTATGTTATTATACTAGCTGCGCTCCGCGGTTTCACTCGCGTGGTGATACATGATGATTATGATGATGAAAAGTATCATATATTATTGTTGTGTTCAATTGTATACCTAATTAATGAAAAATTTGGCATTGCTATGATTGTAATAAAACACTATAATAGTTATAATTGTAATAATACCAATTTTGATAATACTCTATTAAATGTATAATCACAAAACATGCAGATTTTTCGAAATACGTAGAATTTTGTAATTTTAAAATGCCGTAACCGAAAAACGCTTGTTTTAACAATTGACAATAATGAGTTGGGGTAGTAATGCGACAGACGATATAATATACTAGAAAAGTGTGCATGCCTCAATTATAGTGTTCAAGTTTGACAAGCGAGCGTAAGCAAGTGAACCATGTTTCAGAGTGTCTAACGCAGAGACTAACGTTGAAATACCATACGAGTATTTCAGTGTAGACATAGAACGCGATTTATTCGCTGACCGTTGTTTTTTGCGACCACTCCGCATGGTTCGAAATAGAACGTTCAACCGTCTGACCTCGTCTGTAAGCTTGCAGACGAAATAAAAAATGGTATTTCATAATGTTGGTTCTAGAATTCAGTCGCATTAAAGTCGGAAGAGTGTCGCCAATATTTTACCAAGCCTTAGCTATAATAAAATACATAATGGCAGTATGAATGGACATACACCTCGGATAGTAATAATGTTATAGTGATTTTAAACTTTATATAACAAATATTTATAATATTAACGGGACTAAATCGCGTCAAAATTATATTTTTAATAATTTTTATATTTTATTTTTATTAATGTTTAACGCGATTAAGCCCCGTTAATATCATAAATAAGTAATAATGTTAATAACACATTCACTGTTGTAGGACACCACGTACTACTTTGTTAGTACTGTACCTAATTACTGAAGAAGCACGTAGCTACTATTGTATAAGAACTGATTTGATTCCGTTCGTCCTTCCGAAGGAAACGTTAAGCCAATGGGCGGTCCCAGCCGTTGTCTTAGATCAACAGTCGTTAGACCTTGTCTGAGCCTTTCTGGCGCGATCTGTAACTCCTTAGGGATATATCATATAACCAGCATCCCTCTATAAATCAGCATGAGAAGGGACCCGCGTAGCGAATTATGGTTCGCACTGCGGAGTATTGTACGTCTTTGTATCACCCGTGTGCCAGAAGAGATACCGTTATGCTGGTTATCATTATACTTGCAGCACAAGTAATAGTTTTCTTTGCTATCTGACTGAGTCAAAAAAATATTTATCAACATTCTGCAGAAGACCAGTGTTGATTTCAATCCAGCATTATGTTAAGTTGGAGAACAACCGCTACTATTATAAGTTTGTAATTAAACTATTTGGTATAGTGATGGTCTTCAAAACTGAGCCTAAAATCACAACGCCAGCACGGATTCTCGATGATAAGATAAGATAGGAGAAAGTTTTCAAGTAGGTACTTATTTATCGATAAAAGACAGCCCACTATATGGCGGCTGCGGGCGCTGTGGCTAGATTTAGCTAGAGACAAGATACATATAATATTAGCTTATCGACATGCCAAGATTATCGAGTATGCTCGCGCTGCTGATAAAGGTTCTACCACGCTGCCATCTGCTTGAGTGGAAACTTTGTAGACTTCGAGTTCGCTAATGGTTTGCTAATATAAGCACGAGATGGCATTTTTATTATTATCCGCCTTAAAATATGTGAATATTGACGTCAACGTGACGTGAAAGTTACGTGAAATTGATAGTTAGATAACTTTGTATAATGTTTGGGTGGTTTTATTTTAATATTAAAATATCTGGCAGATGGCCCAACTCAGGAAAATTATTTGCGTACTACAATAACGTACTTACATCAGACATTATACAAAGCTATTATTGTCGTATTATTTTTAAAATTATTTCCTATTATTCCTATTAAATGCACAAGAAACGTGGATGTCTATTATTGATCTGATCCTGTTTTTGTGGCCATCCTATGATGTACCTACTATGAAGTTTAAATAGGTATTTTATAAACAAGAGTTAAAAACCACCACTAAAGTTACTAAAGTCTTTCTATTTTGTATTCTATACCTACACTACTTATACATATATCAACAATACCAATGATCAAGATGCTCCATTATTTATTTTGTAGTTTATGGTGTTGATACTTTTTACCCTCCTGCCAACGAATTTTAGGTTAATATGTAAGATTATTTGGTTTATCCTACCGTAATGTACAATTGAAAAGGAATTTTCATGAATGAGTTTCGTAACTGTCATTCAGTTCTTCTTCTTCACGCGTGTGACATAGGATATAAATCCAATATGGCGGCTGGAAACCACCATCCATATAGTGTTCTAATAAAACAAAAAAAAACAAATCTGGAGTGCAGAATCAAAATCAAGTTATTTTTTATACGTATATACGAAAAAATAATACAAGTAGAGTTGTTATTGATGCGTATGGTACGATATACGGTTCATCTTTCCAGTAAACGATCAGCTGATAGAACCTGTTTACTAACCGTTCTGTCTGCATCCCGCAATACATTATACAAAACACTCCAAGAGTCCAGAACAAGCTATGACTCACCACTTTGGCATCCCGACAATTTTGAACTCTACCGTTCGATTTTATCAAACGACCAAACATTCTGAATCAAGTCAAGACTGCAGTAAGTGTATCTACCTTCGTTTTATTGTACTTGTTATTTCTTGCACGCCATATATGGCCCACTGCCATAACTGGACATCCATTGTCGAAGTGTTGACAATAACACCTATACCTACTACCATGTAGCCTACCTACATGATATATTATGTATCGTATGAGCCTTTTATCGAGAAACAAGTTTGGAAAGCGTATTCCGGCCAACGAACTCGTCTCGTAAACACTCTCCTATCTGAAGCTGGTTTTGTCACAAACATTTTGGCTTCTTTGAAAATATCAAAAAGAAAAAGCGGAGCTGTTTGATGATTCATGCAGATGCCAACCTTTTTAATAATGGAACCTCTTTTGGTGCATTTCTTTATGGCCAGTACCTTGGCTACTTACAAGATTCCAACAACCTTTTTTGTGTCATGTTTTTTTTAATACCTGGCTACATGAAATTGCTACAGGCTACATTCCAAGTTTAATTTTAGATGAATTGAATTCTTAATATTACCGCATATATTTGTAGAGTACGTCATGACGATGAGTCATTCATTGTTTAACAATAGTTTGGGGAAAAGGATCGTCAACGTAAATTGTAGCACAATTTACCTTGCTATATGTAGTCTGTGTCACACTTACACTAGATGATTTAAAGGATAATACGAGTAGTTTATACTGAATGAATTCGTTGGAAGTTGACACGGAATTTTGCGCAGGTTATTCGTGCACTAATTTAATTTAATTATAATTTAATTTAATAATAATTTAATTTAATAATAATTTAATTTAATAATAATTTAATTTAATAATAATTTAATTTAATAATAATTTAATTTAATAATAATTTAATTATTGATCTGATCCTGTTTTTGTGGCCATCCTATGATGTACCTACTACGAAGTTTCAATAGGTATTTTATATTTTATAAACAAAAGTTAAAAACCACCACTAAAGTTACTAAAGTCTAATAATAATTAATAAAAATAATTAATAATATTTAATAATAATTTAATTAGATCATAATTCAAAACTAGCCTAATTCCGTCTACGATTTATGACATTTTGTATTGCCGTTTAACCACAGGCAATGCGTTTAAACGAACATTATGTACATTTGATAAGTACCGGTAGGGTGACCAACTCTGTATGTAATTTAACTGTAAATGCAAACTGTAAACGATGCAAAATTGTAGGATTTAAGGAAAAAAATACGGGACAACGTAGGTATTAGTATTTATTTACTTATATGTGTTTATTATCTTTATCCTCATAATTATGTAAGTACTTTTATGATATAGTAAATTAAAAAAAAAACGTAAAATCACTTTGAACTTACATTAATTATAAAATATTTAGGAACTAAATTCGCAACAAAATCAATAATCCCTATAATTAGTAAAACGAAAATCTCTGCAATGACTATAAATGTATATTAGTCTACAAGGTCGAAAATATAAAATTTTTACCTTTAAAAAACCTTTTTGCCTTTATAAACATTTTTTTTGCGAATGTTAATTCGCAATAAGTTATTAATTCTTCAGAGCATGTTCGCTCTGCGTGAAAAAAAATTATTGTAAAAGTCTGCTCATGTCATATTAAAATTGCTTTGCTATAATATAGAGCTCTGCCTTCACACTTCCTATATCCAATTTATATCTGTTTTTGTCCAAGTATTACTACATAGCGAAAACATTCTTACAAAGTGGCGTTGGGTGAAAGGATAGAATACTAATTTTTTTTAAATTTCCGATGTCTAACGAGGATTTTGAGCGGATTTCGCGGCTGTACGCCCCCGCCATACCATGCTTATGTGCCGCGTCAGTGAAATACGGGATCACGTATGGTCCTCGTAGAATAATTCTATGACGGTCCTGTATTTTTTTTAAATATAGAACACGTAAAGAATGATAGATTGAAAAACGAGACGTCCTGTAAAATACAGGACAGTTGGTCAGCCTATGTAGCTGGGATGCGTGCGGTATGGACCAGATTCCACTAGCTTACTGGAATAGGTAGCTTAACGACTGGTGTCTTATTTAATTCTCTCTTGCCTTTACAATAGTATACATATAGTATATGTTCTGTGCCTAGAACCATCTTTGTCATATAAATGTAACAAAAACTTACTAAAAAAACGTAATCACGTTTTATTACAATTAATGAAATGCCTAGTACCTTACCCAACCCAGTATTCATTGTAGTCTTTGCCTTACCCTTAAATGGACAATGTTGTTTTTAAACAACATACTAAACATCACAGATAAAATTGACCTTCTTTTAATTTTTTGTTAATTTTGACAACTAGTTCTTATTTCTGAACGAATTTTGTACTTTTTTTAATGTTGGCACTATCCAATATTTTTATGCATTGAAAATAAGTTAAATGTCAAATGTCACTTTGAAGAAAACTTTTCTAGTGGCGCGAAACTAAGTTTTGTAGTTGTTTTCGGACTTTGATAAAATATAATGTAAGTATATAACATATTTTTATTTGCTTGATTATATCTTCAATTACATGTTCATGTTGTAAAACATTGAAAATCACTTGATGCTACTGTCGAATTAGGCGAAATCTGGTATGTTGTAGGAAAACTACAATGCGCATTGCCTGCTAAATAAATGCCTGTTTGGTGAAGGATTTTTATTTTGCTTTTCAGCATGCCGCGATTACTAGAAAGCGAAATTACAAAGTATTTAGAAACTCTTGAAGATTCAGAAGATGGCTTAGACGGGTCAGACTCCGAAGTAGAGGATGAAGGTCACTATTATCAAACAGCTCGAGGTGTTCTTCGAGACCTTGAAAATAGTGATGAAGGTGAGAGAGAAACACTCGACAGTCTGATGAAGTGGATGCTGATCCTCCTCGTAATCGACAACGATGAAAATATGCAACCACAGTCACACGCTTTGATAAATCGAAGAAAGAGAGAGTTGCTATGCCCCAAAGTCATCAAGGAGTACAATGCCCACATGGGAGGCGTGGACTTATTCGATTCATTTATAGGTCGTTATCACATCACAATGAAGAGCCGCAAGTGGACCATGCGCTTATTTTATCATTTCCTGGACCTCGCAGTTATCAATTCATGGGTTATGTTCAAGAAGGTAAATAATATAAAAGGAAATGATCAACTTCTCAATTTGGGTACATTCAGACTAGAACTTGCTGAAACCCTCTGCAAATTGGGTCTACCTGCAAATGGCGCTAAACGTGGTCAACCTAGTGGGAGCACAATACAAAGAGAACTTGTAATGAAGAAGTTCCGAGGACCAGCTCAAGCAATTCCTTTGAAAGACGTCAGATTGGATCAGACATGTCATTGGGCAGTTTGGCTGGATAGGCAGCAGAGGTGCAAATTCTTAAAATGTTCAGGCTTTACATTCAAAATGTGCCAAAAATGTCGTGTATCTTTATGTGATACGAAAAAAAGCAATTGTTTTTTATAAATATCATAATGAAGAATAAATAAATACATTTCAAAAACAATATCCACTCTTATTTTACCCATACTTGCAAAATCTCAATGAATGCGCAATGTAGTTTATAAACAACACTCACATTATTGCAAAAAAAAAGTATAGTAAATTCATGTCTAGATTTTTATACTCTTTTTCAGTAATACATGTCTATTACACAAATATATTTTTTTAAAACGTGAAACAAAAATCGTCCATTTAAGGGACGTATATTATTCTGGGTCACAACACAACGTCTAGTTTCTTAAAAACATCGTAGATTAGAATACCTACCCATATTTTTGCCGCAGTTTAGAAATAATTATGTGAAATAAAGATCAGTAGCCCGCGCACGAACATTTGCTAAAGTGCCTAAAGTGTAACGTTATCGTAACGTTGACGTTTGCAGTACAAACTATGAGTTATCTGTGCCACAGCTGTACTAGATAAATGATAGTTTGTACTGGATACGTGAACAGTACCTATTGTTAGTCAAAAGACTATACCCACAATGTGCATGTATAAATACCTAGTATAATATGATACCTATTTTGTAGGTATACATGTTGCTATTGTTATTTATCTACCTACATATATAATATTGTTCTTAAATAGCTCTGTGCTCATGACAAAGACACGGTAATATTAATATTACCGTGACAAAAATATCGCGAACTAACATTTCCATTGCTCCAAATTCTACTGATATTTCATTACGTAAGCATTCCGAGAGGATCCTTATTGAATTACTTTTGCTTCACTACGTCATGGAATCAACGTTCGATACCGCGGATGGCATCACAATTAAACAATAGTACTACTCATTTAACTATTCATTAGCATATTTTGCATAGATACAAATCAACATGGAAGCCATGACGCTCGTGTGATGAGCTTTGAATGATTGACGTTGTATCTTCTACGCCAATTTATTGATTCGTTGACGCATCAACAATCTCTCAACTCAACTCAAATCAAATCAGTCGACTATTGTCTTTTCTTTTGAATCCTTGTGCTTGTGTTGAATTTAATTATGTAATTTCAATTTAATAAGTAATTCAAAGTGATTCGATTTATTAACTTGATGAAGTGAAGTAAATACAATAAAATGTGAATTCCACGCGTCATATTTCAAATTTCGAATTATTAAAACAATGTGTTCAACAGTTCATTCGAAAGTAGTGAATTTTAGCGTTCCAGTTTTGAAAGATTATTGAATGGAAATCGATTTTATTTATCGAATTCGTTCCCAATAACTGCTGTACTTTTTTCTGGTGCGTATAATTATGGAGCAAGTAAACAGAGCCGAAATATAATAATTTATTGGTTTCTGTCGCGACCAGGAAATACTTATCAAAACTAAGAAATGAGTCCATTAGGCGTGCTTAAAAAAACTAATCGACAAATGTAAGTAACATAATAATAGTTATAGCTTTATTAGTCATTCAGATTCCATAAATATTGACATACCTAGTAAAAATTTACGCGATATTACATATATAAGTATAGATATTATATATATTGCAACTACATGCAATTCTAATGTTTATTTTATAATAAACTAGCTGTGCCCCGCGGTTTCACCCGTGTGGTGATGGATGATGAGAATGATGATGATGAAAAGTAAGTATTATTATATATGTCATCCGCGGGATATAATCTATCTCTTTGCAAACTTCATCACCATCTGTTTAGCCGTTTAGGCGTAATTCAGCCGAGTGTGTCAAGAGCAGAGCTCAAGAGTTTCATACGACGTTTTTCAACATATTTGCGAGACAAAACAAACATATATTTTACCACACAGATAGAAATACGACAATAACATAATATGAAAATTATAGGTAATGTCGCGCAAGTTTTTGTTTTCATGTGCTTACTGCAAGGTGAGTGAACATAAAGCCCCTTCATTATAATTTTATGGGGTAAAATGCAAATAATTTTTATTTTGTTTTTATTACAATTTATTAAATAACAATAATTTGATAATAATAAATATTTGTTTGGCATAATTAAGGACGTTACACATTGATTTTTGTACTAAAGGAGCATTATTTGTAAAGCTTAACTAGCTTTGCAATTTGGTAATAAAAGGTACCTAAGTTCAAAATTTGGGTACATTCTTTACTAGCGGGCATTTTCACAATTTCAAGAAAATGTAATTTTTATCATCAATAAATGTTTGTTTGGCATAATTAAGGACGTTACACATTGATTTTTTGTACTAATGGAGCATTATTTGTAAAGCTTAACTAACTTTGCAAATTGGTAATAAAAGGTACCAAGTTCAAAATTTGGGTACATTCTTTACTAGAGAGTATTTTCACAATTTCAAGAAAATGCAATTTTTATCATCAATAAATGTTTCTTTGGCATAATTAAGGACGTTACACATTGTTTTTTTGTACTAAAGGAGCATTATTTGTAAAGCTTAACTAACTTTGCAAATTGGTAATAAATGGTACCAAGTTCAAAATTTGGGTACATTCTTTACTAGAGCGCATTTTCCTAATTTCAAGAAAATTCAATTTTTATCATCAATAAATGTTTGTTTGACATAATTAAGGACGTTACACATTGATTTTTGTACTAAAGGAGCATTATTTGTGAAGCTTAACTAACTTTGCAATTTGGTAATAAAAGGTACCAAGTTCAAAATTTGAGTACATTCTTTACTAGAGCGCATTTTCACAATTTCAAGAAAATGTAATTTTTATCATCAATAAATGTTTGTTTGGCATAATTAAGGACGTTACACATTGATTTTTGTACTAAAGGAGCATTATTTGTAAAGCTTAACTAGCTTTGCAATTTGGTAATATGTGGTACCTAAGTTCAAAATTTGGGTACATTTTATACTAGCACGCATTTTCACAATTTCAAGAAAAAAAGCAATTTTTATCATCATTTCTCATGTTTGTGGTAACGGCATCCTTTCCCCTACTGTAATTATTTAAATATAAAGATTTATGAATAAAGCTGACGTAAATTAACGTCTTCGGTCAGATAAAGGTTAAAACTTTATAAATCACTTTCTCATATAATGTGAATAAGGTGATATATAATAATATATTATAAATAAAATATACTTACATATTATCTTATTAAATCTCACGTTCATTATAATTTTCGTAATAATAAAACGGGATTGACGTTAGACTTGTCGACAACAAAAGTAAACGCAATGAATATATAATCTGCATGCCTAGTTATAGTCTGGCTCTGGTTAAAAAGTGTATTTGGGATGGGCCCAAAAATATATAATCATTTGCTTAAATATATACTGAAATCGAAAAACATAAATTACACAACATTTAAAAGGAAATTGTTTAATTTGTTGACATCTAAGTGCAATCAAAGAGTTTTTTAATGATAAAATATCGTGTACTTATATCAATATAAATGACATTACAATATTATTTTTTTCTCATGACATTTGTTGCAGTAAGTAAATTTTGTGACTTTTCTACCGACTTCCAAAAAGGAGGAGGTACTCAAATCGACTGTATTTTATTATGTGTTACCTCTTAACTTTTGAAAGGGTGAACCGATTCTCAATATTATTTTTTGTTTGAAGATTTTGAGTTACACTTCAATAACTGAATAGAATGGAAGTCGGTATTAAATTTTTCAAATTGTACTTGTATAATCAAAACTCTTACTTATAGTTATAGAACAACAATTAGTTGAAGTTGGAATACTGTTACTGTGTAGGTAGTGTTTTAAAATATATAATTTTAAAATATAGATATTGTGTGTCCGATAAGGGCAAAACTGTTGATACTTAGGAACTATTGTTATACCACCGTTCTGTACAGTTTATGCAATAAATTATTTCTGACAATTTTTTCGTCCAGAAACCTTCTTCCGCATCTCGAGGGAAGTGCGCTTATTTACGGGCGCGTTGCGTCCCGCTACTTAAAATGCACAGTATCAGGAATCTAAATGTCTACCTGTACCATATTGTCGCTCCTGTTGCAGTCTATCTATCGTATAAAATACAATCCTCAACCCCAAAAGATAGGTAGCTTTTTCCCAGATGTACCTTATAGGCTAGATGGTCGGGATTCGTCGGGTTAATCCCGACTTTTCATATGATATCCTAACTCTCTACAAAATATCCCGACTTTTGTAAACTTTTAGTTTTATACTCGTAGGTTCAAATCAAATAGCGCGCGCGCGCGAGGGTGTTTTTGCGCATCAGCGCACATCCGTATTGCCTATTCGCGTCCGTATTGCGTATGCTTCAGTTCTAAAGTATAAAAAATATGTTTTTATTAAAATAGTGTTTTCATCAAAATAAAACCCAAAAATCGCGTAATTTTGTAAATGTATCGAGAGTTTTCAATTTTCTGATCTGGCAACCCTAGTGTACCTACTTATAAAAATCCAGCAGTTAGTATTAGCACAGTCTATTAAGCTGTGGTATTAGTATAGTTTTTATAGTATAGTGATAGGAAAATCCCATTGCATGACACTGGATATATTATATTTAATATTTCAACGTTCTATTGCACTGTTTTGTGTCAGTAGCATTTGAGTCGAACGATCGAGTCGTGTTTACGATCGCTCCAAGTTCGTTCCGTCTATAATCAATTTTAAACTTTACACTTCACAAATTAAGATTCACTTCTGTGCAAATATTATTCCGCTTAGCTTTCGCAATTCAAGGTGAAATTCTTTCGCTATTGATACAGTCGAATGATGGTGAAATATAATGAATAATTTAATACAAAATATATAATATGTTTTTTGTTGACTTGGAGAATAGGTGTTGCTACAAATTTACGTATTCAATAATATTCTCTAGGTCGTATCAAAGCCTGTAGCTAAGTGCATTGTACTATTAGTACAATACACTTAGCTACAATACGAGTACATCGCTATAGATGAGATTTGCATGTATATTTTATTATATTACCTATTATTTAATAGGTGGTAAATCCCTTTTAAATCCGTTCGTCTTGTCAACTCTTTTCCGAAATTACAAGAGTTAAATCGAGAGGAATATATTATTATTGATGAAATTGATATAGGTATGTTTTAGTAGTCTATCACTACCTTTCTTCTGCGTCTTAGTTCAGGGACGTGGGGCTTCTTTTAGCGGTATGGCCTGGGATGCACATTAATACCTCCGTACAATATGCTACATAAAATGAAATTTAGTACTATATTCTTTTATGAGAGATTGTATTTCTTAAGACCTAGAATGCATTTTACTGAAATAAACGCTAACTTAAACGCTAATTTTTACTTTCTCAGCTATCCTCAGTCGTCTCAAATGCTCCTAAATGAGAAAAAGACCGTAGTATTGTCAAGTTTGTTCATTAATAAAGAACACAGAATAGTTTTACTATCTTTATTAAACTTGCCATGTATAGGTACGTATTCGATGTAATATTTAATAACTTTATTACATATTTACAAATGTTTATATTTCGCTTACATATTTTTATATTTCACTTACATATTGTTATATTTCGCTTACATATTTTTATATTTCATGATATGTTTTATTGATTTTAAATCCATACCTAATTATAGTACAAAAACGTTTTCAACACACTTGCTCGTAAAAAGAGGCTTCTTAGGTATATCGCTTTTACGGCCATAAACCGAGCTAGAACACACACGTGCGTAATAAAATTATAGCCTAGTGCATAATAGAATTATCCCTGCAAAGTTGAATTAGTAGGTACATTACGGCAAGTTATAGGCATTTTCAATTTAACCGGGTTATACAGTTATTTTTAGTAGCTACAAAGAAGTTCTATGCCGCTGAAAATCCATATTATTCATTTCTGAACTTATATGTATATTACTTTTAAAAAGTAGATATATAATGTAATAGTATAATAATAATTGGTATAACCTAAAATTCAGCCTGAACCTTTGAAGCCTTTTAACCTAAGGATGACTTATAACTTTTAAGCATATATTAACATACAATGTGTCCCAAAATTCAACGATAAGCCAACACCGGAGGATAGACCTGCCCCGGACTAATCGGGGAAAAAAAGAAAAAAAAATATATCCCAATTATATTTTAAGTTATAATTAAAAAATGAAATTTTCAGAAATTGAGACCGTTTATGATATTTTTCACTACCATGACCACATTTTTTTAAATATTTGTTTCTTTTTTTTATAGGCAACCTGAATAGCACTGCTATCTACCACAATTCGGTATGCTAAAAAAAATTAACCTATGCCAATTCCGAAACCATTTCGAGATTTTATGTTACAAACCCTTATTTTTCTACTCTGACATTTTAAAACGATAAGATGCCATTTATTTTAACAAAAAACGATGAAATAATTCGACTTTCATTGACCTCTAAATGACGTCACTTTTTTGCACTTTTGTTTTGATTGAATAGAGACTTACGAATTAGTAGGTGTCACTGTCAAGTGTCAAAGTAAATTCTAGTTTCTTTTTTTTTACTCACGTGCTTTTCTTGGCTCCTCAACGCAACTACATATTTGTGCAAAAAAGTGACGTCATAGGATTCAAATTTTCAAAAAAATATTATAAAATAACTACTGAATATAAAACAAAAATATTGAAATTAGTTTCTTATAATGACCTAATCTACGAAATAAAAATATAAAAAAAATACCAAAAAAAAACTTAACATAAGTACCGAATTGTTAAAAAATCCAGAATAGCTCTTGTTTTATCACGAAAATTAATGAAACTTATTTTATTCCCTAAATTTTTTGAAGACTTTTACTTTTAACCAACTTTAACTTATCGTGGTGTAAAAAAAAAGTATGAACACTAGTATGGCAAGTTTTTTTTTAAATTGACGCAACTAACCAACATTCCAAAATAGTATAATACTCAAGGAAAACAAGTTATAAAATAATATGGGCCTATTATTTCTAAACAAGGGCCAAATGACGGTCGGGTGTAATAAAAGTATTAGTTCTTGAAAAATGTTTGTATTGTATATACGTTGTACATATATGCTGTTTGATTCCATAGATTCTTTTTTATGACATTGGCCATAAAACAATTCAGTGCTATTTAGTTAACTACAAGAGTTCAGTGGTTCTCAAAAACTTCAGTATGTACTAAGGGGAGGGAAATATATCACTGCAACCACAGAACACAGAAACAAGGTCTCTATGACTGCAACTGCCATGCGAAGACGTAGAACTTACCGCAGTTTCACCTGCGTGGTGATGATGATGATGAAATAAAAGTAGCCGAATTGACTCCTTATAACATCAGCTATCTATCAGTGAAAGTACTGTTAAATCGGTCCAGCCGCTTCAGAGATTAACATTATGAAAATTGTTTTTTTCATGTAAGTATGAGCGTTATACTTTCATATGCATTTTTTTAAAAAACTGTTAATTTGGAATTACAAAAAGACACTTCAATTTTATAAAAAAAGTTTGTAAAACTACCTACTTATTATTTTTTTTTTTTTCCTTTCCCTGTTGTTCAGGGAGTATGGCTTTGCGCGTCTTGCGCATCTGCCATTACCTACTTATTATTATTTTACTTATACTTCTATGTAACAAAACACAATCGCTAACTTATCTTTACAAGCGACAAACAAGCGCGCAAAAATTACAATCCCTATGAAATTAAAAAAGTAATAAGCACATAAGTAACTTTGCGCCGTAAATAAATAGTAAACAAACGCTCAAAAAAAATCGTCCAGTGTGCTCATTTAAAAAAAAACAAACATTATTGGGTTCGGCTACTTTCAGCCAGACGTCCACGAAACTCATAAAGAGTCGCGGACGCATGAATAAACAAGCGAAATCCCAACTTTCGGAAGTGGGGCAAGGTCAATAGAGCTGGATGGATCAACTGACCTATATCGAACCAAGGATTCGTGAACTATACGCACATTGTTATAGTATTTGACTGTATTAAAAGAATAATGGACTCATTTGCCATTGTAAAGTCACATACTTATTATATTGTTTTAACACGTTATTCTGCCAATTCTGTCGCAAAACTTTCATATAAATAAATTGAATACCAGTAAATGGAACCAACTTCAACACCAAAAAGTGTGAAATAACTCGGTTCCATTATAGTTCAAAAGTACCTATTATCACAACATTGTGTGCATGATACCAACTTTTACCCTTTTTAGTGACCCTCTTGCTTGACTTGACGGGATCGCATCATTAACGGGGATAGCATCATTAACGGTGAACGGCACCGTTAATGATCCATCATCAAATCATCAAAATAGGCGAAACACTTTTCGACCGAATTTTATGAAATATAATAGGGACCACCTCGGAAGTATATTCTACGAAACAAAAAGAGAATCATCAAATTCGGTTCATAAACGACGAAGTTATCCGCGTTATTTAGTATGGCGCAGAACAGTTTTGCTTTTCGAAGTACTAGGTAAGTAGGATGATGGTACTGTTAAACTGTCCAATAGATGTCGCTCCGTCCCCGCAAGACGGTTAGTCAAATAGAGAGTTAAAATTCGATGCTCGGACCAGATTCTCGGTGGCCTAGTTGGTCGATGGCGTCTGACACGGAGAGTCAGAAGACGCGGGTTCGAATCCCGTCCGAGGATGGAATTTTTCTCTCTATAAATTTCAATGTTTGAGATCGCTTAAGCAGGCGTTAGTGCTTTAAAACGTAATACTATAAAAATTATAGGTAGGGACCGGAACGAGCGATTTTTTTAGACAGTATGAGGCACAGCGCCTAATTTATAAAAGTGGGTAATACTGTGTAGGTAGTTATTAAATTAAGAGGCTCCATATTACCCATTTAATGGGTTTTTTTACAGTTATTTTATTATTTTATTTTTGTTACAGATCGTTAGATATGATCCACGTGGACGAGACAGATCCTGTTGGAGGTAAGCATTTTCTTAATTTTTCATAAAGACCTATAACTTTTTTATCTTTTGGACATGTCTAAAATATGACAAAAATTTAAACCCTTAAATATAAATATATATACTATATATACCTATACTTATCATACAATTCAAATATCAATAGATCCCAATTTCGGCTGAAATCGGACGTGTCATGCAAAACATATTGCGCGCTCTAGTACAGATTAAATAAACTATCGACACTTCGTAAGTGTGTGCGTCATCAGCCCACCATGCCACAGTATACATAACAGTAGGTTATCTAAGGCCGCCCGCCGAGTTTTTAGCCTACTCTTGCGTTCATCCCCAGGGTTGTCACTTTTACTTTTAGTTAATATTTTCGAACAAGCAGCACTTGATCTAAATTTATGCAACAAAAAGCATATTATGATTGAATATTTTACCAATTTATTTTTTACGTATTTTCGCGAATAAGTATATAAAAAAATATTTATCACCTATTATTTGCAATACATGATACCTTCCTTTAATAAAACCGCAAAAGTTACCGCAAAAGTTACCTACCTATTTCAGTTTTTTATTTTGTTTCTCTTGTGTTTTGTTATTATTTATAGAAACTATGAGCTATACCTAAGTATTAGTTACAAGTTACAATATCTTTATACCTATTAGCACAATAATTAAAAACCGCATAGGTGCTAATTTGTATGAAATCATGTAAGCGGGTAGGTTCAATATCCACCTATAGTCCTATATCAAATCTAGATACTTAGTCCCAACATTCCCTTGAACTTGAACATTGCATCGATTTGGCCACATTCGCCTCGGGTCATTTCGAAGTAGATATTAGAATATCAAAATTTAGCACAAACTTTATTTACTTACCATATGCTTAATGTACAAACAAACCTGACTAGGTATGTAAAGCACTCACAATTGCAACAGATGAGAAAATAGTTTACGGTCGCGTGACTCGCTTGAAAATTCAAAAAAGATTCGGAATCCTTTGTAAAATCATCGCCAAATGAACTAAACAAAAAGTAAAATAGACCTTATTGCACAGTATCTAAAGTATGTTTGTGAATGATATTGGCGATGCCGAAAGGCGAAACTAATGTTCGGCTTTTTCTTTGTTCAAAGCCGCCTTTGCATTTGCAATTTTTAGGAAAAGCAACCTAATTGTTCAAAGCATAAAGTACATTGCTAATGCTGCCATACATGTGACGATCCATCTTTTGGTCAGAGCCGCTTTGCGTTTGTTTAATATTTCCATCTATAGGTACTCTATTCAAATAAATAAGTAACTTAATCATTTTTGTAGTGGCAGGACTCTTGGCAGAGTCTACCTGGGGAAGTACCACACCTTTGCCAGTTATTCTACCGCCAAGCAGTAATGTACAGACATTACTGTGTTCCGGATTGAAGGGCAATGATTCCAGAGAAATTACGGGGCTTAGAGATACAAAATCTTAGATTTTCGTCCATGTGTACAGATATTACTGTGTTCCGGTTTGAAGGGGAATGTTTCCAGAAAAATCACAGGGCTTAGAGATTTAACATCTTAGATCTCTGGGTGACGACCGCAGTACAGTGCTAGGTAATGATTTGGACTCTTCATGTTCCAATAGCTGCGTGTCACTGTGCTGCTATGTGGCAGGCATGTTGCTTAACATCAGGCACATGCCCTGCTCGTTGACTCGGCTACGCTATTAATAAAGCAAATAAACTGTGAAATAAACAATAATACAATACCTACCACATTTTCTAATAAGATTTAAGTATAAGTAGGTACTTACATTTCTGTTTCAGTAGGAACCATGAAGAATGATAAATCCGGGTTTGCGAAATCGTTATTGAGGCACCCGAAAACACCACAATATCTTTTTCCCCTTTTTGAAGTCATGATACTCGTTATAATTATTAATATTATGGTAAGTGGCCGGCGAGAGTTGACGAACGCGAGCGGTCATGTAACTTACGGACGTGCTCACAGTCGCGCTGCACGGCCCCTACTGTCGCCGCCATAGCGCGCCATATATTATGCTAGCGTGTGCGTGAAATCGCGTGCCGACACGGCGCGCGGCGCGCACGCACACATTCAAGCCGAGAGCGGCACGTTTGTATGAAGATGTTTTACTGTTCTTTATTTACTGTGACCATGCGACGGACGCCCGCTCGACAGGCGCCAAAACGTCATTTCCTCAAGTCGCGTCAGTGTAAACGATGCATTATTGCTTTACTATGCAATGCAAATATCTTGAATTACTTACGACTTAATCCTCTCCGTACGTCCAACCGAAGACTGATTTCGATCACGAATACCGAGAAAACTTCTAGCTTAAGACATTGGATAGATATGACCAATGCACTTAATTAGACTTTAAATAGTTTTTATTACCTTGTTAATTAGGATTAAATAATTAAATAATTACATTGTTAATTATTTAATTAGGACTTAAATGATAAAGAAAATTTTAGAGCTGCATTTGTGACTAGTGATACGGTTTACATAAAATCAAAATAATATTTATTTATTCTTGCCACCAGCCAATGGTATGCTCTTCTATCGTTTTTAGTTAATTTTTTAATAAAGTTTTGGTTTTGAACCGATTTTAATTGTTGCGACATTTATATTTCATAGCATTACAATGAAATATAAAATAGATAGATTAACTCTTTACTTTACAGTACATTTCGATACAAGTGTATACACAAAAATATCTTACTACAATTAAATGCTTAAAACTAATAATGTCACAATGGGCGGTCTTTTCCAGGCACTTGATAAGTAACTTACAGCCTCTTAAATTTTTAATGTTTCATCAACAGTACGTAATTCTTTTTTAAACTTTGGACTTAGTGCAGTGAAGTGTTACATTGCAATAAGTAAAGTGAGTGCTACCCAAAAGTAACAAAGGAGACACTAAGACAGGAGTTAATAGGCACAGTCTTAATCATAACTCTATTTAGCAAATTTAAACTAATTTATATTACTTACTCATAGGTATATTTTAGTTATAATAATAATATATAGATTGGAATTTAATGAGATAGGTACATGGCACATGTACACAAGTAATTGTAGGTACGTCATCATAAAGAAAACATAATTGTTAATGAAATTAAAACTAATTATCAACAACATTGTTACGTATAAACTCGCGTGAAAACGCAGTTTTTGTGTTGTTTTCATTCATAAATTAGAAATAAGGTAAATTTAAATGTAAATTACCCGTACACTTTAGGCTAGACAGATATATGACATGCGCACAATTAATTGTGGATAGGTGTTAGTAAAAAAAACAGAATAAGATGAAATGAAAACTAATTAACAACAACATTTATATATAGTTACACAAACACGAGTGAAAACGCAGTATTTGTGTTTTTTTAATTCATAAATGAGAATTAAGGTAAATTTAAATTACTCGTAGACTACTGCACTTTAGGCTAGACAGATACATGCGCACAAGCAATTGTGAATACATGTTAATAAAAAACACAATAAGACGAAAATGAAAACCAGTTAACAACAAGATTGTAACGTAGGTATAAACACGAGTGAAAACGCAGTCATCGTGTTGTTTTCATTCATAAATGAGTATTAAGTCAAATTTATATTACTCGTGCACTTTAGGCTAGACTGATACATGCGCACAAGCAATTGTGGATACATGTTAATAAAACACACAATAAGACGAAAATGAAAATCAATTAACAACAAGATTGTAACGTATAAACACGAGTGAAAACGCAGTCTTTGTGTTGTTTTCATTCATAAAGGACGTAAAGGTCGTCGACCCCTCATAAGCATAACCACTTTTCTTACATGAGCAAGCTTTTCATCCAGTCAAACGAAATAAACAAATGCACAGTTTTGGCAAGCGTTTGGAATTCGTCTTTATTTTAGACTCGCTCGAATATTTTGTATCGCTCGTCGGTAACGCTTACGTTGACAGTTACAAAAGAGATCGTTTGTTTCGCCCGTAATATATTCATAATATTCACGTTTTAACTTATGTAAATTATCTTGCTTCATTCAGCCTGAATCCGATTGGGTTGCGACAATTGTGCGACATTCTTCTTCATGTTCAACTTCATGTTTTGGTATTGCGCTTTTCGTACCATTGTGAAACGAGTTCATTTAGTAGTTAGCTACCTCGTTAACAGAAAAAGGCTCGAAGTAGTTTCATCACACAATAATAATATCTATGCATATATAATTACATAAATACTTGTCATGTCCTGAATAACCAACTGAGTCATCAACACAAACTCAAAAGGCTACAAACTTTAAAATTATGGCAGTTGATGTATTTTTTTATATTGTTATTTAAAGTTATTAAGGAAGGATTTGTAAAAATTTCACTCCTAAGAGAAATCAATATACTCCTGGTTCTAATGGCTTCGTATCCCAGAGTCTGAGTCCTAGCGAGCGAAGCTGTCTGCGAGTCACCTAGTGATCTATATATCAGGTTAGATGGACATTTGTTTCTCTTTCACGGCTAAATTAATCAAACGAATTGACAATAATTTTATACATACGTTAACCTGATACTGGAAGAACACCTTATGCTTACGAACTTACCCATGGGCTTACTTTTTATCCGGGAACTGTGGGAAAGCAAATTCACACACTGACGTAGTGTTGCGCACGATTCACACTTCAATAAGTACAGTAGCGAGTTAAGAAATCAGTCAGGCAAGTAGTAAGTTGTAAGTAGCGTCCAAACGTAGGCGTGTAAGTAGTCATAAGTTACCGTTTCGAGAAGAAGACTATCGCGTCGGTTGTTTAGTTTACTACTTACTACTTGTCTACCAATCTATGGACTGTACTAAACTCGCCCGTCTACTTGCAGGCTCGTTAAGTTGGCGGGGTGCGGGAGACGCGAGAGAAGGGTCTACCACGTACTGGACTTGCCAAAAAATAGCATTGCGATCTATTCAACTCAACTTAATCAACAACTTACTACTAAACTCGCTTTTGCCGTTCAAACGACAATAACAACTTAACTCGCTGAAGTCGCTAGTTAACTCGCTAATGTACTTATTGAAGTGTAAATCGGGCTTTAGGGTGAGGATATTAAGAAAAATAAACTAGGTACAGTCACAGAATAACTAATAGTTACAAGTATATATTAATAGTAGGTATAGTATAGTCGTATATATTAATAGTAGGCATTTTTATGTATGTAGTCTATTTGCCAGATTTACTCTTATGCATAGTGTAGTCTTCGAAGTGTCATATCACATGTTAAGATATTATAACTAAGTATAGACACTTCCTATTCTAGTTCTTTTATCTTCTATTTCTCTGGCAATTCATAAACTCAGAGCAGTTTCATTTACATATGTAACCAAACATTATAGATTTTTAAAATCTTTCTTAATCATAATTGAATTATTTTATTGTAATGTTGTTGGCCAGTTAAAATAACCGTTTGTTTTGATCAACCTCGCACCCAATTTCCGATCAAATTTTTATGACAAGGTTAAGAATCACTTCCTGAGCATATAATCACAAAATGCTGACAGATCCAGATGGAGATTAAAACGCCATCTTGAAAAAAAAGTTTTGGCCGATATCTCGGAAACTATGCACTTTTTAAGGCAAAAGTTATCGAGACCATTATTGTAGAGAAAAAAAAAACATTTTTATCTGTCAACTTTTATGTAAAACTTATGTAGAGTACTTATGAGAGATATGTAGAGTTTTAGTATAACATGTAAACATTCACTTGTTTTAGAGTTATAAATGTATAGACGATAGGTACCATTTTAAAACTGGATTGGTTACCATGGCGTACTAGATTAAAACGAAGTGTCATCGAACTTTGCGATCACTTCTAATAATAACTACTTAATGCGAATAATGAGAGACAATTAGCCTACTTATAAATGTATATTAGGAAATTATAATGTCGAGAACATATCGCAAAGACATTCATTATATTGGGCGGCTTTTTAAGTTCTAAGAATAACAGTATGTAA
This sequence comes from Selenia dentaria, assembly GCA_917880725.1. Taxonomy (NCBI): domain Eukaryota; kingdom Metazoa; phylum Arthropoda; class Insecta; order Lepidoptera; family Geometridae; genus Selenia; species Selenia dentaria. The sequence goes on from OU862885.1 coordinate 10,044,341, forward strand.
GAAACGAATTACTTATAAACTTTTATGGTCCTTAGCTTTTTTGTTTTCGTTTTTGTAGCAGGTAAATCCACAAAATGTAGAGTTTGATATTTTCATAAAACTTTCTTGAAGTTTTGTAGGAATTTAGGCTTGTACGTCCGTTTTCATTGTTGCTATGTACTATGTAGCGTGGTTTTACACGAGCAAGTATTTGCTCTCGAATCGGTAGGTCTACCATGAGTTTACAACATTGATATCAATCGATATCGACTGTCGCGAAAAAATGTATGAAAAAATGAACAGTGCCATCTCGCGGTCAATTGTAGAACTAAAATTGACAGCGAGTACGCCAATCACAAGCTTAATAGATAGGCGAGATCGAGTATCGACTATAGATGACATTTATGTTGCCAACTCATGGTAGAGCTACGGTAGTCTCATTATTGCATTCGCTAGTAATATTTCAGTAAATTCATAAGTATGGGATAATGTCTAAATAAGTATAACCCTTGCACTTTAATCCTTTGCGTCCCAGAGACGTAAATATACGTCAGTTTCATTCATAAATCTTTTGTATTAATTATGACAGTATGGGAAGGATTATGTTATTGTTTTGTTTCTCTGACTTCAAAATACGTATTTAATCATTTATTTTATTTACTAGTATACCTTTAACATATATATTTATGTAAATCTTTAATATATAACTTAAATATGTTACTTAAATTGCTCCAAAAGTCTGTAGAAGATTAGTTTATCTTCCTAGGAATTAGTTTTTGGGGCGCTCATATACTCGTACTTAGCTACAACACTGTAGGATGGTATTTTTTGATTTATCCCCCCACGTCGTGCATGTCTAATTCGATATAATCGATTCGTGACTCATTAGTCACATGAAATCGTCACAACTCTAGTTCCCGGCTAAAATAAACGAAACAATACTGGCTGAAAGCACGTGTAGTCACAGACTAAATAGCAGTCACTGAGTAAGTGTCGCGTCGCGTCGCATTTTGCCGCCAAGAATCCGAGCCCTAAAGATTTGGATGTTTGAACATGAAGGTCGAATGTCTTTGGCCGTCTATCCGTCCGGCCATTCATATGTGACTATTTGTGTCGTTGTTCACACGTAAGAAACAGTAGTTTATTTTCCCAGGGACAGATAAGTAGGTCTAGAGCACATATTGATATAACACTGAGGTAATAATTACCTACCTTATAACCGTCAGGTAGACTTCGTCAAAGTTACGTGGTGCTACGAAGTGCAACTCATAGATATTATATTGCAAATAGGGCGAATTCTATGGTGCAACTCTAATGTCTCTAGAGACACTTCTTACTTTATGACATAGAGATTAGAGACTCTATGGAGCATAGATAAATCAGATTATATCCAAGACCTTGGAGGCGCCACTGTGCTTATTTTGTTAGCAAACGTATCAGCATTCTAATTCCAAAAATGCATGATACTACATTTTTATCAAAAAATAGAACCGACTTCTACACTAACAAGTGTAAAATAACTTGTTGAAGTCGGTACCATGATAGTTCGAAAGTACCAATTATCACAATATTGCGTGCATGGTACCGACTTCGACAAGTTATTTCACACGTTTTAGTGTAGAAGCATAGAATATATTGTAGAAGTCGGTTCTATTTTTTGATAAACGTTTTTTTTTTCACCCTTTTTAGTGACCTTCTTACTTACGGGATACAGCGTCAATGATGATATCATCAAATCATCACTTCAGTTTTTGGAGTGTAACTCAAAAACTGCTTGACCGAATTTGATGAAATTTATATGGGACCACCACGGATGTATACTCTATCAAAAAAATCAAAATCGGCTCATAAACGACAAAGTTATCCGCGAACGTACATAAAAATATATAATGTAGGTATAATGAATATACGGTCGAATTGAGATACCTCCTCCTTTTTCGAATCGATCGACCGAATCCTTTTTCGAACGAACACCTAGATTCAGATCTGATGTGGCAGGTGTGTGTGTGCAGAATGCTGTGGCAATGTTTCCAAGTACTTAATAGAGATTTAACATCTTAAGTATATCTAAGGGTGTTGAGCGCAGTGCATTGGCAGGCAGGGTTTTGAACTGTTGTAGGTGGTTGTAAATTCTGAATGACACTACTAAGCTGTCATAGGCAAGCGTAACGCTTAACTTCACACGGGTGACTTACTCGTCTCTACCGGACTACATTAAAAAAAGAAAATAACAACTGGGCCAACATTGGTTTAGTTACATGCACAATACACCCTAAGCGGGACGTCAGTGCAGCCGTGCGATTCTGTAATGATTCGTCGACGAGCTCGCCGATGTCAAATACTTTGAGATATCGTCCTTGTACATAAGATTGCTTTTCCAACGTTTCTTGTCATCTCGTCATTTGTTTCACGGATGTTGTCAAAGATGCAACGATGTTTGCTCTTAGAGAATCGCACGGCAGAGGCCGAACAATTTGCGAAATAGTACTCGTAATGTATCGTAAATGTCCACGCGCCACGTTTCGCCGTACAAACTATTATCTCTGTGACAGTTGTCCTAGATAAATGACAGTGTGTTGTTTTACGTGATCGACACGTTACGTTACACATACGCAGTTATTCGTCCTAGGCCCACAGGACATGCAGCCCCCACTAAGAATAAAAAGTTTAGTTGAATAAAGGGTTTGTACTACTCAATAACATCTTAGCTATTGTTTCCTCTAAAGATTTCAGTGAATCACTCTTGATTTATAAGTTACATTCAGCCTTCAGTGTTCTAATAAATCAAGCATAAGCATTTTGAAGTGCTTATACGCCCCTTTGAAACATGTATACGCTTCGTAGACAAAGATCAATCTATATAAGATCGATGAGTAACCGGAGGTGGACGAACGGCATCGTCGGCGTCGGCGGTGCATTCAACTCTTGACACTCGCGCGCATAACACGCTCTAAGGTTAATCTAAATAAAACCTATTGTATTTGTCATAATATATATTATTATAGTTTCACTCCGCGGTTACACCCGGTGATGAATGATGAAGGATGATGATGAAAAAGTATCTTTTGTATTGTTTCAGCGCCTCATCTGTCTACATACCAAATTTCAATAAAATCCATTTAGCAGTTTTTGTGTGAAAGAGTAACAAACATCCATACTTACAAACTTTCACGTTTAAAATATTATATTAGTAGGATAGCATTAGTTTTCATCAGCCTCTTTTTCTACCGACTTCCAAAAATGGAGGAGGTACTCAATTCGACTGTTTTTTTATTATTTTTTTATGTTTGTTACCTTATAACTTTCGATAGGGTGAACTGACACTCAAAATTCTTTTTTTGTTTGAAAGCTGGTGTTTTCCGTGTAAATTTCATTAAAATTATTTTGGCCCATTTAAATTTTATCAAATTCGATCCAGAAGATTTGAGTTACACTCCGATAACTGAATAAAATGTAAGGCGGCATTAAATTTTTCAAATCAGCGCCTCATCTGTCTACATACCAAATTCCAATAAAAATTAAGCAGTTTTTGCGTGAAAGAGTAACAAACATCCATACTTACAAACTTTCGCGTTTAAAATATTATATTAGCAGGATAGCATTAGTTTATCTTTTCTACCGACTTCCAAAAATGGTGGAGGTACTCAATTCGACAAGTTTTTTTTTATGGATGTTACCTTATAACTTTCGATAGGATGAACCGATTCTCAATATTCTTTTTTTGTTTGAAAGCTTGTGCTTCCCGTGTTGTCCCATTTAAATTTCATCAAATTCGATCCAGTAGTTTTTGAGTTATACTCCAATAACTGATTTTTACCAAAGTAATAGAATGGAAGTCGGTATTAAATTTTTCAAATTGTACTTGTAGGCTTGCGTTCGACCACTATCTTACATGGCGTCGATGATATAGCGCATCTACTATCTTGACCGATGACTCCCAAAGTAGTAGCAGTAGAAGTCTTTGTAAAATAGTTCGTCGGACCATACCCATTTAATGCCCCAAGAATTTACAGGCACAGTCAAGATTTCGGGATGACGGGCAGTGTTCGTCACCCTCGACGAAGTTCATCTGTTATAGGCAGAGGTTACCGCTGAACTTCAGGTGGACCTCGTGGTAGTTCCACATAAAAAAAATATTTACAAAAATTGTAATTGCATTCAGCAAGTCAATCTTGATATTGTCAAGGTTTAATCATACGTGTACCTATGTTACTAAAAACTTCTATGCCTTCGCAAACACATTTATCTGAAACTCTACCTCTAGTGATGAAATATAATACATGTACGATATTTTTAAGTCTTACAAGTACGAGACGGGCAACGCGTTCGCCTGATGGTAAACGTTTTTGGCTGCCCATGACATTTGCAGTCTCTTGACCCAAAACCCAAGACCCAAATCTTTGAACTCTGCAATTTGAGAGACGCAGCACTGCGCTCGAACACACACGTAACACACTGTGGCATAGATGTTGGGACCCATTCGTGCAGTAACTTCACCAGCCACAGTGCCCCAGTGCTTTCAAACTAAAGCTTCGACTCCGAACATCTGGGACCGCAGTGCAACCCATCAAGACTTATACGAGACCACGTACATCACCGGATTGATACAGCCAGTAGTTCATTTTATTTTTTATTAAAATCAATGACGACGAACGAACAACCATATTTTTTTCTAAAGCATAATATTTCTCCAAATAAAGTAGTAGACCATTTGTTGATTCGCTTGAAGGGTACCCTTCTTTGTATATGGTGGACTCGGCCTCCAAACTGACATTAAGTATGTCTTTAAAGTAGGTACCTACTGTACTAGTGATAAAAATTTGCTGATTGTTGACACGTTGAGATAAAGATTGAGATTGAGGATAAAGAGGAAGACTTTTTATGTTTGGGGTAGGTAGTGAGAATATATCTAAGATACTACATAACTGTACAGGATGTCGCTTGTTTAAATAGATTAAGTGTGAAATTTATAAGTTAGCTCGTAAGATATTGCAATTTGTAAGATAAACATAGTCTTAAGTCTAGGTTTTAAGTACTTAGCAAATAAAGATACCTAGGTCTATTAGGAACAGATAGGGAATTACCGAATTAAGCAATAAAGTGCTAGGGGCTCTCTTATAGGTAAGGATCCGACTATAAAGCGTTAAATTAAGATAGGTAGGTGCTCCTGCCTCTCTCCTGGACTGTACGCGCTGTACACAAACGACATCCCCACCCTAGCTGACCACCTACGCGACGGGGAGAGGGATGTTGTGTTGGCCTTATTTGCAGATGACAGCGCGTACCTATCTTCATCTACATCTCCGAAGATAGCCTCTAGGAGAATGCAAAAACTACTAAACATCCTATACCGGATTGGTTGGACAAGTGGCGCATGGCGGTTAACGTGGGGAAGACCGCCGCCGTGCTAATCAGTAGAGCCAAGACCACTCCGGTAGAACTTCAACTCCAAGGTACGACTATAGAATGGAAGAGTTCCACACGATACCTTGGAGTTGAAATTGATAAACGCCTATCAATGACGGCGCAAGTGGAGCACGCAGTGCGACAAGCAAGAACGGCTAGAGCCATGCTACGCCCCGTGCTCCAGTCGAGATTACAACTTAGAACCAAGCTGGGTATCTATAAGACCTACATACGGTCAAGATTGACCTATGCGGCCCCAGCTTGGTATCAACTATGTTCACAAACCAATAAAAAGAAACTACAAATGCAGCAAAACATAGCCCTACGCATCATCACCGGCGCAGGGCGTTATGTAAAGAACACCACCATCTGCAAGGACATGAAGTTGGAGACCGTGGAGAAGTTCGTCATCCGCTTGTCCAGAAAGATGTTCGACTCAGCGGATAACGGACCACACACTCATCTCCATGGTCTAGCGCCGCTCCATGCCAGACCACCGGACGAGAAGAAGAAGAAGACTTGGCGCGCACTCCCCCGTGAGCTCCTGATATCAGATGATACGGGCGACTCTGGGGTCGAGTAGCGCGACCAAGATAACAACATCAATAACAACAATAAAAAAAAAAAAAAACAGTAAGAAAAGCACGGATGTGCATCACAGCCCCTGCGCAGAGTTGTTCCCTTATGCAACCTGCGTAGGGTAAGAGATACCGAGGGGTAGTTGCCCCTCGAGGTCCAGTATTGGCAAGGAGTAAATACTCGACGCCAAATTACCAGCCTCTCAGAGGTTGACGAAAACTAGTAGTAGTAGGTGCTCTCTGTACAGTAAATAACGGCATATAAATAGTGTCACATTTTAGAAAAGGATAGCAATAGTCTGAATGAAACAACTATAGATGTAAAATTGTATATAAACAGCGCCATTTTGCGCAATTTTATGTAGTAACCTGTCGGACACCTTCGAATAAAGAAGCTTATACTCAAGATTGGACAATATTATCTTCAAGTACTCTTCCAACCCAGCCACAGTTAGTGTATGATCCCGTACAATAACGTTCACAAATTGTATTATACCACAGATCACAGAAACAAGGATAACAGCTAACGTAAGCACAGTGCTTGATTGTAGGGCAGATTCTGACTTGGGGTTTTGTAGCAAAACCTCAGTCAAGAATCAACTTTGACTATATCGAACTCAAAAAATAATTGCTACTTTACGTGTACGCTAGTTGCGAGGCTTCCGTGAGCGGTCACCTTACTGGGCTTTCTTCCAAAAAGTTTCACCTGGTTAGGGAAGCACCGCTTATAGGGAGTCCGTAACTGGTATTACGGAACATTAATAAACACCAAATTTCATCATCATCATCGGTCAACACCATAATTGCTCTTCAAGCGAAAGTGCAAAATTATGGCAGATGGGGATGGGCCGCCGCCTCGCAAGGTGTCCGACCCTTCCAAATATCTACGCCGCGCTTCAGAGCAGCAAGGCTCTGCAGCAAAAGATAATAGTGTAGTTTCAGACAATTCCAACAAAAGTCAAACTGCTTGCGTGACTGGTAAGGGTTCGGGTGTTAGGACGAACCCGACCACACGTAAGTCGTTTGACCAAACCGAACCAAGAGGAAAAGGACTCGCTCCGAAGGGGGATGTACCCCCCACCCGGAGGGAAACCGACACTTCAGTTCGGGTATCACCAACTATTAGATCAGGTAGCACACGCATACCTAGATCGCTAACCACAGCAGAACCACCAAGCCAACCGAAGGCCTCCGACCTAGGGCTCGTTCTTGGCGGACCTGAGTGTCCTGCCCAAGACGAAACCGCACGGAAGCCTCCGGGCAGAGGCGCCCAAAAGAAGAGGCGCGACTCCTCTGATGAGGATCTAGGGGGTGATGACAAGAGACTGAAGCAGAAACTGTCCATCACCCCAAATAAGTCTACAACAGATCCGCAACCGTCAACTTCTGGCGTTGCGAGAAAAACACAAAGAAGCAGCCGAAGCACGTCATCGAGCTCAGCTGAATCATCTAAAGCTGGCCATTCATCATCATCATCGGGTGATAAGCCAGCGAATATCACTGCCGACACTGAATCTGATACGGCAAGCAAGACCTGCCAGCATACCAACTCAACATCATACGCGGCAATAGAATCTGTCCCTATGGACGCGGCTCCTATGCCGTCACCTCCATCACCAATGCCAGAAGCAGCACGAACGTATGCAGCTATGATGGCGTCACAACCTGAGTCAAGAGCCAACACGCCTACCCAGTTGGGTCAAGCTATAACTCAAAATCAAGCTGCTACGCACGCTACGACCACTACTACAGCCGGACAAAACACGGCAACCACACCAGCCCAGAAAGGCTACCCACCCATTCTGGTGGAGGCACTGCCGGACTGGGTACCAATATTCGCCCAGCTTAGGAATAAGCTCGGCCACGCACTAAGCGTCAAAGCCATAGGTACAGGGTTTCGTTTTGCGTGCAAATCGGTAGAGGAGTTCAGAGCAGTTCAGCGTCCGATCAGCCCTCACCGAAGCCGCGGAAAAAGACACCAGAGTGTCGTGGCATTGCTACGCCCTAACTGAGGAGCTACCGCTTAAAGTAGCGATCAAGGGGCTGGCATATGGCATAAACCCAGCCGACATTAAACTGGAGTTAGACGCAAGGGGCTTCAAGGCCAAATATATAAAGGAAATACTTCCACGAAGGGGTAGTAAAGGTGGGCCGACCTACTATGCCCTTCTGGAAAGACTTAATGATTCAGAGAAAAAGGAGCTTTATTCTGTCAATGAGCTCCTTAACATCCCGAACGTACGCATAGAGGGATGGGCACCTAGAGCCGGCACGGTGCCACAATGTCACCGTTGCCAGAAGTTTGGGCATGCATCCGGCGGATGTCATCACCCACCCCGCTGCGTAAAGTGTGCAGAAGAGCACCTTGCAGCAGACTGTAACAAGGACCCCAATGCTCCACCAAAATGCGCGAACTGCAAAGGAAAGCATGTGGCCAGCAGCAGGAAGTGCCCCCACTACCTAAGGGAGGCAAGAAGGAGGGGTATAAGGGTGCAGGGACCCTTCCCCAGAATCGAACCACGCAATCAGGCACAACAACGAGTCCAACAACCAACACAACAACAACAACAGCAGGACCAACATACAAACTTTGAGCAACAAACTCAACAGACCCGACAGAGGCCACTACAAACTCAGATAAGACAATCGAGACCTCGCCCACAACCCACAAACCCGCAGCAACAACAGCAACAACAGCTGCAACAACAACAACAACAACAACATAGACCGGCAGTGAGGTCAGGGACACAGACTGGTTCCCGTTACGAGTGTGCCCCACCCGCGCCGGAAGTTGAAGAACATTTTCGCATACCGCAAAGTGTGTTGTGGCCGGCCCCAACAACTCAACCTACAACATTGGCCCCTGAGACAAATTTGCCTACAAACAGAGGAGAACCCTTGCCACAAAAAAGAAGAAGAAGGCGTAAGAGGCAGCGTACACGAACTCAGTCGGCTAGGAGGACTGAAGGCCCACCGACCGCAGCCTCCACGCCTATACCAAGACAAACAGCAACGACTCACCAGATGGAAGTAGATAACAGGCGTCCTATGCCTGCGTTCAGACCCATCCAGGTGGAACGTAGAAATGCTCCCACAAGCACTACCACCCCGGTGCACCCTGAACCAGTAAGGGTAGGCAGAACGCCTATGGAACCAACTCACCATCAGAACGACGAGCAGTTGAGACAATCTGACCACCGTCAACAACAGCAACAACACAACCAATACGAACCACAACAAGAGCAAAGGCAAGACCCCAGAGCTCAGCAACAGCATTATCAAAGAGGCGGGACTTACCAACCCCGCTTCTATACTCAAGAAGGACAGATGCCTCCTCCCCAATCATACCTACCAGCGGGCAGCGGCGGGAATCCCTTGTTCATAATATTGGGGGTCCTGACGGAACTGCTCGTCTCCATGGCCGCAGGAGGAAACCTCCAAGAAGCGGCTAGGAGAGGCCTATCATTCTTGTCCCGGGTTCAGTATGGATGTTAGCCTTCGCATTCTATACTGGAACCCGGGCGGGATCTTGGGAAAAACCAGAGAACTACGTGCTCTCGCTCAGTCGCAGGATATCCACATTATCCTCCTGGGCGAGACGAAGTTAAGACCAGAAAAGGAATTTAAAATCGCCAATTACTTCGTTTACAGAAGAGACTGCATCTCACCAAGAGGCCAGGCGTACAGGGGCACAGCCGCACTGGTCAGGAGAGATGTAGTCCACGATGAATTGGCGCATCCGCAGCTTCAGGAACTTGTCGCAAACGGGATCGTCATAAAAACTAAACAAGGTGAAATGAAAATTTATGCGGGTTACAGACCACCGATGCAGAATCTGTTTGCGGCAGATTACTGCGGGATATTTAACAGCACCACCCCGACCATGCTCATTGGAGACCTGAACGCTAAACATACAGCTTGGGGGTCCCGTTTAACCAACGAAGCGGGTACAAAGCTGTATAGGGCTGCGGAAAACCTAGAGTTCGAAGTGGTGGGGCCCGACGAACCCACGCACATACCAACAGACCCCAACCGCAACCCTGATGTACTAGACGTGGTAGCATATCAGGGTGTGAAGGGCGTTATAAAGGTAGAGGTACTGTATGACCTGGATCAGCCTCACCTACCCATATTAGTCACCATCAATACGACCATCAGTCCCAGAGTACGGATCCCAGCTACCAGGACTGATTGGATGGCTTACTCGGAGAAACTGAGCGATATGGCGATAGGCTCAGTCAAGACAGCAGCTGAAGTGGAAGCTGAGGCTGTAGCGATTACTGACGCTATGAGGGCAGCCAAGGTGATCGCGACAACAGCGAAACCAGCTCCACATAGAAGGGACGAATTGCCACTCGCCCTTCAACGAGACATCCAACAAAAGAGGTATCTTAGGAAGTGCTGGGCCATTACAAGATGCCCTGCAATCAAGTCCAGATTAAACCAGATTACCAGCAAAGTGGCTGATGCGGTGGAGGTTTGGCGTGGTGCCGCTTGGGAGAAGGTGATTGACCAAGCTGGCGAATACCTACCGAGTCTACACAAGCTCAACAAAAATTTAACTTCAAATCCACAGCCCATCTATCCATTGTGGGACAAGAATGGCGTGAGGAAGTTCGGCCCAAAAGAGAGAGCCGAAATACTCGCGGACCATCTCGAGCTTCAGTTTATTCCGAATCCGGTAAGCCATGAAGCATCTGTAGAAACCATCGCTCACCTAATGTCAGTATTAGAGAGAGTGAGAGAGTTCCGGAGTCAGTCTTCTGAACCATTAAGAGGCGACGACTTCATTTCGCCCTCTGAAGTCGCTAAGGCAGTAAAACGGCTGCCCAGAAGGAAGGCGGCCGGTCACGATGACCTGCCTATAATGGCAATCCACCAGCTACCCAGGAGAGGTATAGTAGCATTATCATCACTCTACAACGGCATACTGAGAACGGGCCATTTCCCCGATTCCTGGAAAAGAGCCAAGATGATAATGCTACCGAAACCAGGGAAGGATCGCAGAAGGGCTGATGCATATCGCCCGATATCTCTCCTGCCCCACCTGGCCAAGTTGTTCGAGCGGTTGGTATTACGAAGAATAAGGCCGTATATCAAGCCCAGAGACGAGCAGTTTGGCTTCAGGACCCATCATTCGACTACTCTTCAACTCATAAGAGTATTACACCACCTGGCGAATGAATGGAACTGCAGAAGGCATACGGTGGCTGTATATTTGGATGTGGAGAAGGCCTTCGATAGAGTGTGGCACGAAGGCCTCCTCTACAAATTAATCGGCACTGAGATGCCCAGGCAATTAATTAAAATCATAGCGTCCTTCCTGTGTAACAGATCCTTCTATGTCGCAGTGGAGGACAAACAATCTGGAGACAAGACGATAGAGGCAGGGGTCCCGCAAGGCAGCTGCCTATCACCAATCCTATACGCGTTGTACACAGATGACATCCCCACCCTGGCCGACCGTAACCGAGTAGGGGAAAGGGATGTCACGCTGGCACTATTTGCCGATGACAGCGCGTATATGGCAACATCAATTAACACGAAAGGAGCTGCTGCAAAAATGCAAAAAGTACTGAATATACTTCCTGAGTGGCTAGACAAGTGGAGGATGGCGGTCAACGTGGGGAAGACCGCCGCTCTACTTGTCAGCAAGAGTACTAAGAACCCGCCACAACTTAAACTACAGGGTCAGGACATTGAATGGAGGAGTTCATGTCGGTACCTTGGAGTGGATATTGATAAAAGACTTAGCATGAAAAACCAAGTGCAGCACGTGGTTCGTTCGGCAAGAACAGCCAGAGCGTTGCTCCGACCCGTGCTAGCATCAAACCTTCAACTTAAAACCAGGCTGGGAATATATAAGACGTACATACGGTCAAGATTGACCTATGCCGCCCCAGCCTGGTACCATCTGTGCTCCAACACCAACAAAGTTAAACTTCAAAACCAGCAGAATATCGCCTTGCGTATCGCCGTAGGGGCGGGGCGCTACGTAAGGAATGACACGATTGCGAAAAACCTTAAGATGGAAACCTTGGAGGAGTTTGTGGTCCGATTGGCCCGTAAAATATACGACAAGGCAGACAACGGACCACACTCGCATCTCCAAGGGATAGCACCTTTACACGCCAGGCCCCCGGACGTGCCAAAGAGTTGGCGCGCACTGCCCCGTGAACTCCTGATATCTGATGATACAGAGACTCCGGAGGCAAGTGGCGCGCCAAACTGAAACAGAAGACAGAAGACATAGATGAAATAAAGAAAATGTACAACTTTTACAAGAACACAACTAGTGTAAAACATACCCTGCGCAGAGAGTTGTCTACTACAACCTGCGCAGAGGTTGAGCTACCGAGGGGTAGATGCCCCTCGAGGTTCTGCAGGAGCAAGGAGCGAGAGCTCGAGGCTCCAACCAGCCAGAGAAAAGGCTGAAGACATCACGACCGACCGCAATTTTATGTAGTAACCTGTCGGACACCTTCGAATAAAGAAGCTTATACTCAAGATTGGACAATATTCTCTTCAAGTACTCTTCCAACCCAGCCACAGTTAGTGTATGATCCCGTACAATAACGTTCACAAATTGTATTATACCACAGATCACAGAAACAAGGATAGATAGATCTCTACGTACCTAGGTACTATACACCTGTAGGTTCCATCAATGAAGTCATAGAATGTACGGGTGTACGCAATTAGACTAGATTAGAGAATTATTTGCGACTGAAAACTAAATACGACATACATACATACATTTAACTAACAAACAGATAATAAATAATATTATGAAGTTTTCAGACCCAAACCGACCTATACTCACCATAATATCGGTTGTTACCAACCAGCGCTGGTCTTCCGTATAGACCGGCAAGTGACGTCACACACGACTAACAACACAAGTACACGAATTACACACATTATTAAAGTCTTAGAAACAGCATTATACATATACATTTAGAATAAAAGAAAAGGGTTACGGGAAAATGTACATCTAATAGTGTTGCCCAAATGCAAGAACAAGACGAGACTTAGCCAGTCTTGGTCTTGGTCTTGGTCTTGCGCCAATACACCTGGTCTTGGTCTTGATCTTGCGCTCCCAGTCTTGGTCTTGGTCTTGGTCTTGCAGCAAGAGTCTTGCAAGTCTTGCAATTACCTATTAGTCTATTACTATTTATTAAAGTTTACTTTAAATCTTAGAAAAACGTATTAGAATTGGAACATTGTGAGCTTGAATTAACATAGCCATAGTAAAGATCAAGCAGATTAATAAATAACTGAAGATTTGATAAGAAATTCGAAAAATCAACTGACCTATATGTCGTTTTCCATGGACGTAACTGTTTCTTAATAAACATTTATGATTTATAAGCTTACATTTGCTAAAACATGTAAAAAAACAAATTAATTACAATAACTTGACTGTATTTTAAAGAACAATACTTATCTGTCTAGAAACAGATTGAACCCTCAACTTATAAGAAATTTAATAAAAGAGTTTTACGATTTATCATTTATTTGAAATTCAAATATGAAATAATGAACAAAAAATAATATACAACACAAATCAACAGCTTTATCATTAGGTTATGATACTTTATATCAATTCTTTTGACCAAGAATTAATACAAAGTAACCATCTGGCTGACTCATCACTTAACCTATTTCTATGTTTTCTAATTACTAATGATGCTTTAGAAAATAACCTCTCAGCAGGTACTGAAGTTGCAGGTATTGAGAGAAAATCACGGGCCATTTTCGATAAAATCGGATACTCTGTCTCATGCGTCCTCCACCAATCTAAAATGTCTTCCGAGCTGGCAGTTCTTGGTTTTCTCAGGTACTCCTCCAACTCGTCTATCACTAAGCCTTGACGACAAGATCCAGATGACGTCGAGGGACATTCATAGAGTTTATCAAAGTCTATTACGTCTTCATCTTCATCACATACCTTATTTTCTTTTTCTAGTAATTCCAGAGATTTGTTCAGTGAGTGTAGACTTTTATATTCTTCATAAAGTTCATTGAACTTGCGCAGACTTTCTGTTTTAAGTTGCTTCCCCCACATTGTCAGGTCAAAAGTCTGAGCCTTATGCCTTGGGTCTAAAATTAAAGAAGTACAATAAATCCAGTTGCTCTTCTTGTAATGTTTAAGCATTTTGTCTCGAGCTGCTTGGAAAGCTAGAATCAGCCTTTCATCCACTTCAGATCGATTAGGTTTCTCATCTAACTGTTTTACCATGGATTCAATTTTATCTAGTAAGAGATTGAAAGATACAATGACTAGCGGTAATGTAACATATTTGTCTCCACCAAGTTTTGTACTTAAAAGTTTAAAGTTTATTAGAAATTTATGTAATTTTTCGAGTACCTGCCATTCATTACCTGTGATTTGAAAATCATTCAATTCGGTGACAGAACTGCACAATATGTCAATGCCCGCTCTCACTTTTAAACCAAATCCAATCATATCATGTGTGGAATTCCATCTCGTTGGACAGTCAAGAATGGCATTTAGATTTGATGGCACGCCAGCTGCTTCACAAGCAGACTGAAACTTCTTCTTCACTATCTCACTTCTTTTTATTTTACTGGAAATACTGCGTAACTTTGTTACAGATGTACGCGAGTCAGCAATATTTGGTGCAGATTCTTCATCTTCCTCATCCTCAGTTTCGTCTGCATACTCTTCGTACTGCTGATCTCGCGCGTTAGTGTCAGACTCACAGTGTAATGCTAAGGTCTTTAATAAATCTTGTACACCAAGGTTTAAAATGTGAGCAAAGCACCGGAAATGTTGATTGTCTGAATCAAAGTGTGGCGGCAGCTGTTTGCCCAGTTCATACATAAATTTGGTATTTGCAGTTGCGTTGTCGACCGTGATACCTTGTATTTTATCAATTATGCCATATTCCAATAAACATTCATGGAAAATCGTTGCAATATCTTCCCCAGTATGTCGACCGCGTGATGGTATAAAATCAAGAACTACAGATCGATACTTCCATTCGTTGTCTATATAATGAATAGTAACCCCGTAGTAACTCCTACCAGCAATTGACGTCCACCCATCAATGGTAAACGACATTTTAGATGATAATTGTTGAAGTCGTTCCTTGAGATTCAATTGGAGCTCTTCAAATCGCTCTTTGACTTTCCTTCTAAGTGTAGACCTTTTAGGAAACACCATATTAGGGCAAATACGTCGAAAATATACTTGTGTAGCTTCGTCATCGAAAAATGAGAAGGGAAGATATTTTTTCACCACCCAATCAACTGTAGCTGTCGTGATGTTGTCACTGCTGTTTTCCGACTGAAACAAAACAATAAATCTTGTGTTATTATTTAAAACATACTAGGTTTGAGCGTATAAGAGGAGGAGGTTTGTTGTTGTTAAATCGAGAAAATCGTTAAATTGATATTTGTTATATTAAGGTTGCACTGTACTGTAATTTACCAAAATAAAGTACTTACTTGTTACTGGCCGATTAAATGAAAATATGGGTGTTTATAAAAAATATTTAAGACGATAATTACATACTTAATATGTCGCACCCCTAGATGAAAACACCACTAACTCAAAAATACTTACGTAAGTTAATGGCGTTTTTGAAAGTATCGCATGAATAGCTACGCGGAGTTAAAATTCTTTTAACTGTTAAAAAAATATTCTTACCTGTCCACTTCTTCCAGTGGTTACTAAAAAGCTTGTGATATCTCCACTTAATTTTGATTTAACAGGAAGAAATATTTCTGATTCCTTTTTGTGGAAAGATATTAGATGTTTCCTTAAGCCTGAAGTGTTTCTGTTTTTCATTTTTATTTCAATCTTTTTATGTTGGCACAATTTACACAAGGCAGTTTGGGATGCATGAATTATTTCGAAAAACTCCTCAAATTTGCTTTTGGGTCTTTTAGATCTGTGACTCAAACTTTCGTTACTCGGACTAGAATAATTTGAATCTTCGTCACTCATATTAAATTGTACACGTGATACGTTTTTAGAAAACAACGAGAATTAGTAAAAACAATTATTAAGTTAGACTCGACTCGAAGCACAGCTCAATTGGAAATGACTGGAATTTTTTTTTTTTTTTTTTTTTTTTTTTTTTTTTTAGAACGGACTAATGCTGTTTGCCTCTACCGGCATTTACAGCGTCACCGGACGGTTGGCGAGCGCAGATGGCACTCAGCCAGATGCGGGCGCAGAGGGCGCACCGCCTAAGGCGAGCGTTGAAGACGCTTCGCCGCAAGGAGAGGAGTAGGCGACTTGCTCAAGGGCACCACTAGGGTACGGACCTCGGCTTGGGCCGTCGCCAGGAGAGAGGGGAGTAGGAGAGAATCGCCCCGGTACATAAGTGTACCGTTGAAAGTGGGCCCTATGAATTTTAACTCTACGACTATTTGGAGAGAATCTAACCAAGACATAACTTTTGCCTCGAGCTCGCCGGCGAGCTCGGTGTTTGACTGTGTTTACCACTAAATCATAACCTTGTGTACCTCGCCTCCTCCCATTTCCGCGACATGGGTCCACACCGCGACCAGGATCGTCGCGTTGTGCACTCATGACTGTACTTTGGGTGGGGCTACAATAAGAAAGTGTAATACCTCGCCCACAGCCATGGTGGCTGGGACTACTTAGAAAACCAGTGTTACCTCGTCCGCAGCCATTTGCTGGGCCGGAGGATACATCGCGACCGGGGCCGCGGTGTATACGACCCCATCGCAGCCGTTACTTCGGCAGCTTTAGCGTCGTCCCAAGGGAACCCCGGTAATGGTTGTAGACCCGACCAGGGCTGTGATCCCGATCGCATTGTAGGCTCCGGCCGAGATCTTCTTCGCAGCCCCAGTCGCAGTCGAGGTAATTCACACTCACACGATTGTAGTCCCAGCCACGGTGCGGGTGGGAGTGACTGGAATTAAAATAATTCCTTCATTTATAGTACGTTTCCTTGCTTTCTACTGCGCCGCCTCGCCACGTGCCGGCTCTATGAAAAGGATGCCGCCGCAAAACAAAGGATGCCGCCGCAAAACAAACGATGCCGCGTGCGGCGTACAAACACACACTATAAATATTACCTACTTGTACAGAGGCGACGCGTGAATAAAATATATGTAAAAAATTTGTGCCAAACACTATTCTTTACATATAAGTGAATGTTTTGGCGTACATCTATACTAATATTATAAAGCTGAAGAGTTCGTTTGTATGTTTGATGACAGAAGTTTTAAAATAAATAAATAAATCCTGAACGTCACTATACCTCCAAAGTTACTATTCCTCGTGGACGAAGTCGCGGGCACAGCTAGTAAATACTTACTCTCATCATCTCTCTCAGAGATATTCGGGCTGGTAAGTAATACAAAACTCTTATCGCAGGCTTTTTATTTTATTAGTAGGTAAGTACCTACGCTTTTTATATTATTTTATTAGTTTTGTAGATTTTTTTTACACGTTTCAAGTATATTTAAAAGTGGCTACAATATTTATCAAACGGGTGATATTTAAACACTTTTTTGCTATTTTTTCTTGTAAAAACTTAAGAAATATAATGACTAAATGTACAATAATAGTACCTAAGTAATTAGTTTAAAACCATATAAGTAATCAATATTATAATATATACTTACTAGAATGAATTATTATGACATCTACTACCTATCCTTACCATTTTATCCTAATCATAATACTATTTGCGTGATCAGTATAATGTATTCATTTTCATTCTAAGCACTCTGAAACTTATTTATTCTTTGGAACACCTGTAGGTACTCTTAAAATTCGAAATTATTTTGCATGAGTATACCTACGCCCTGTGGCGGCAATCAAATAGTGTCAAATGTTATGATTTCGGCGCGGCGGCAACGATTGTTTTAGATTTCAAAAGAAGCCGCCGGCGCGTGTATCATAACCATGTACCTTTGATGCCGCATTATCAAAGTGCCGATGGTTAAAACATAACTATGCATGCACTCAGTTTGATTTTAATAGATATTTTTTTATTCGCTGTGTTTATGGTATTAGTCGTAATGCGCATAGGTCCAGTTTTTCATATTCTTTGATACAGTTTTTTGCGTCTCATAGAATTCCTAAGCGTACCTACCTATATACCGAACTGTTACACCTAAATACTCCGTGAAATAGCGCTAAGTCCTAGCTGCAAGACGCAAGAGTCTTGCAGGCTATGTCTTGTTCTTGCTCAAGTCTTGCACGGTCAGTCTTGGTCTTGGTCTTGCTAAAAATACGCGGTCTTGTTCTTGGTCTTGGTCTTGCAAAAACGCAAGAACTAGACCAAGACTGCAAGACCAAGACTGAATTTGGGCAACACTAACATCTAACAACATAATAAACAATTTGAAGAAGAAACTAAATTAAATTATTTATTCTGTGGTGTAAGGGTTCAATGATCAAGAAGAAAGAAAGAATGATTTAACATAATATCGTAGATGAAGTTAGTACTTCGTAAGTATATGAAAGTAACTATTGTACCTACGTAGTATACGTAATGAAAACATTTGCACATGTGGCCGGCGGTACGATACAGTGTAATGCGGCAATGGCCGCGCCAAAACAACACAGTAGACATTTTTATAACACTTGTGCCAAAATGGTTGACGTAGGCAAAGATATCTTATAGATTTTTCTCTTTAATAACCAGCTGCGCTTCGCGGTTGGTGACGGATGAGTTAAAATATATATGTTAGGGACAATATAGGTAAATGGTGAATAGTAGATTATGCACCGAGGGAGTAAATCAGTGCCTTACGCCACGGGCGGCATATTGGACCCTGAGCGTGACTGCGACTTCAGATCCAGCGCAGCGAGGCCATTTAACTGTTGTAGACTCCTGTAGGTCTACCACGAGTTTACAACATTGACTTCCATCGATGCTCGGTATCGAGTGCCGCAAAAAAATTAATGAAAAAAAGAACAGTGCCGCCTCGCGGTCAATTGTAGAACTAAAATTGACAGCAAGTACGCCAATCACAAGGCGAGATCGAGTATCGACTATACTGCCCTGCATTAGCTATAATGCCGTTAACCCACATTTTTACGATTTTCACTTTTTGATGGCATCTTAATAACAAAACGATTCTCTATCGACTCATCTGACCCATATTTTTCTATCTTATCTAGTTTCTGAGATAATTAATGAAAATTTGCCGTTAAGTGACTGTTTTTTAAGATTGCTCATAGCTATAATGCGGCTATCTAGAATTACATAGCTAAAACGCCATAAAAACTAAATAACTTGGAAGTTCTGAATAATTTTACTTCCAAATGCATAGATTGAATGCCGTTATCTGAGTTTTGTAAGCTATAGATGACATTTATGTTGCCAACTCATGGTAGAGGTACCGAGTGAAGCGAGGAATACAAGCCGCTCAACACGAACACGGGCTTATCCTCGAGAATACTCTACTTTTCATACCTACTGCGAGACAAATTATCATTTACATGTATTTTTCTACATTTATTTTGTATCTACAAACGGATCGAAATGCCACCACTACTGAGAAGATCCGTCAAAGAAACTCAACGGGCTTGTCTTTTTACTTTTTTTTATCGCCATTTAATTAATTAATTTAACAAATGTTCATTTATTATTAACTCCAGCGTGAACTCCAGAGACAGACTAATTTAACAGACCTACTTTACTATAAAAAAATATAAAGGGTTGCGACGTCAATACGAAAGTATTTCTAAACATGCTTCTTTCGGTTGGTTAGTCCTGTCAAAGCTGTTCAATAGATGTCGGTCCGTCCCCGTAAGACGGTTAAATCAGATAGAGAGTTAAAATTCGATGCTCGGACCTCGAGCCTCGGTGGCCTAGATGGTCATGGCGTCTGACAGGATAGTCAGAAGAAGCGGGTTCGAATCACGTAGGAGGATGTGAATTTTTCTCTCTATAAATTTCAGTGTTTGAGATCGCTAAGCAGGCGTTAGTGCTTTAAAAAAAGTTATACTATAAAAAAGACCTACTTTACTTACTCGAAAAGGGGATTTTAAATTCAGGTACACTCAGGTACATTATTATTTCAAAACTTAATACCTAAATACTTAACAAAGTATTTGTTACAGGTAGGTAGGTAGATTAAATAATATTATTGTGTAAGTAATAAAAAAGTCCAACATTTAATGTATTTTCCGATACAAGATATAATTTATCAATAGATATGATCGTTCCAATAAAACGGTCATTATAAGATTACAATAATATTCGATTCTATTTTACATTGTTCTATCTTATCTTAGCGGCATTGGACTATGAGTTGGTTTTAGTAAATATAGCTTTGTAACGTCCTTCAAGAAAAGAGCCTATTCCTTCCTCAAACGCTGGCAACGCATCCTCGAGACCTCTGGTATTGTGGATGTGCATGGGCAATGGTCCAAAAGAAGGCTTCCAAAATAACAAATCCACCACTTTGGCTGGTTTCACTCTAGTGAAAACATAACAGAACATATTAATCTGAAAACGCCAGTGGCAGTAATTTACTTTGATATGAGCAAAGCTTTCGATTTTGTTTGCCACAAGACATTGCTAAAGAAGCTTGAAAACTACGGTGTTCGAGTGGTTGCTTATGATTGGTTTAAGAGTTACTTGATTAATAGAAAACAGCGAGTAGAAATAAAAAACATTGATGAATACAATACCTTGAGTAGTTGCTTCTCTGATTACTTATGTAACAAATCTGGCGTTCCTCAAGGTAGCATATTAGGGCCGCTGTTATTTCTGTTATATATAAACGATCTACCTGGTATAATTTCTCATAAATCCGTTCTTTTTGCAGATGACTTAAGCATTATCATCCCAAAACAAAAGAATATTGATTTTGAACAAAGTATTAATGAAACAATAGCAACTGTATTAGCTTGGCTTAACAGAAATAACCTAAAAGTCAATGTAAATATAACTAATATTATGCAATTTTACAATATCAAACCTCAAAATATTAAAATAGTTAACCAAAATACGCAAATAAAAGAAACCAATACAGTTACATTTCTTGGAATCACTATCGATAACCACTGTAACTGGAAAGCACATGTAGACAGTGTGTGTTTAAAGCTTAGCAGATTTGCATTTGCTCTTCGTAGGCTGTCTTTAGTTGCTTCTAGAAAAACATCCCTTATGGCTTATCATGGATATGTATCGTCGGTCCTAAGGTATGGTCTCGTAATTTGGGGCAACTCGGTAGAAGTGGAGAGAGCTTTCAAAGCACAAAAACGATGTATCCGAGCAGTTTGCTTTGTTGGTCTTCTAGAATCCTGCAAGCCTCTTTTTAAGGAATTATAGGTGCTTCCACTTCCTTGTATGTATATATTTGAAATATGTATGTTTGTAAAAAAAACACCCTGAACTTTTCAATAACTTGTGTGATAACCGTAGCTACTGCACAAGATTTCCGAACAGATTAGTGTTTCCACAGTGTAATAATGAGCTTTACCGCAGAAATTGTTCTATTATGGCGTTAAGAGTGTTTAATAAAATCCCAGAATCCCTTACACTCCCAAAATTCAAAGTCAAACTTTTCAGATGGTTAATTGATTGTAGCTTTTATCAAATTAATCATTTCTTTTCACATAATGACCATAAATATAGCCCATCATAATATCAAACATATAGTATAATTTTAGTTTATCATTAAAATAGTAGTATAGAGTATAGTACCTACAGTGTCGTGTATTATAAACATATTAGTTCGTTTTTCCTAGTTAACTTAGGATTTTAATGTATATTACCTTAAATTTAATATTATATTATAGATTAAGATTTTAATTTTCGCATGCCAAATAGGCAAAAGTTGTGTTGTACTAAACATTATAGCTATAAGATCTTTCATTGTAACCACAATTTAAAGCGAAATAAATTACTTGAACTTGAACTTGGTGATCACTTACCGTCAGGTGAGCTGCCTGCTTGTTTGCCAACCTATAACATAATAAGAACGTTTATAATATGCTACGTACTTATAAATTTATATGTAATTTAGGTAGTTTATTACTTACATGTGCAAAGTTTATCTATACTGAATAGTTAATTACATACTTAAACTTAGATTTCTATGTTTGTAACGAATTGACTCAAAGACCGATTTCAAAAGTTCATTCACAATTGGAAAGCTACATTCACCCTGAGTAGCAAAGGCTATATAAGATTCATCATCATCATCATCATCATCAAACTTCGAAGAGCAGCTAGTATTTAATATAATACAGTTTACACTTCGTCAACTGGCTTGGGGGGTTCAGATTTTTACCAACTATTTCTGTCTAAGTATATATACGTTTATAGTAAGGGCCAAAAAATAAATTTACCAAAATAATTGAATGACATAGGAAGTAATGTGAAGACATGAGAAAAAAACTGCATTAAATAATCCTTAATCTTTAAGTTCTGTGGCTATTTCATATCGTATATAAAAATATTTCTACATGAAACTCATTTGTCTTTGCGGGATACTGTGGTAGGCAAAACGAGTTTCACACATAACGACCAAAAAGTCCGTTCGTCGGTGAGTTTTCTTCCATGTAAAAATAATAGAAAAGAGATAATTTTCTAATTTCTTTGCTTTTTGTATTTTTTGCATTTCTCCGCAAAGATTGATCCAACAGAAATAAAGTGCCTTTATTTGAAAAATAATTCGGTTTCAAAAGTAAAGATTTACTAAAACTAAATATGCCGTTATTGTTTTCTTATTAATCGAAGGTTTGACTCCTTTCACGACTATCGCTAGTATATAGGTATAAAACAAAGTCGTGTTAATCGTTACACCATTTATAACTCAAGAACGGCTCGACCAATTTTTATGAAACACTGTTTTAAACTATCACGGTTGTTCACTAAAGTTATATGATTATTAACTGGATATTTAATTATTAACGGGATATTTACCGTGGTAAGGTTGTGGAATGAGCTCCCGATATTTCGGCGCAGTTACATGCACCATGTTCACGGGAAGACTGAAGAATGCGGGTGGTTGGTCAAAAAAGTTTAAAAGTTAGGTGCAATTTTTATGATTGTTGTGTTTTTGATTTGTCATATCTCGGGTAGCACATACATTAGGATACTTTTCATCATCATCGTCATCCATACCTATACCTTAGTATATATATGAATACTGTATTTATACATACCCCCTCCTTTTTACTTATAAGTAAAAAGGAGGGTTTTCTATTCGGCCTGGTTTTTTGGACATTTGTTACGCAATTACTCTGCCAATTACAAAATAAATTATTAAGTAGTAATAATAATTAATAATTAATTGATTTTGATGGTTCTTTTTGTTTGATTGGCGGTCAAGGCTTTGGAATAGAATAGAATATTCTTTATTTGCTTGAAATGTGAGTACACAAATTTTAGGTGATAAATAAACAAAATAGACCTTACACATTTCACTAAGCTAATGGCATGCAAAAACTTAATTAAAACTAAAAATTATCCTTATGCCACTATGCAAAAAAAATCTTGTAAAGAGTAAAAACTATGCTGTAACAACCACGCTTGTAACTCTTTCTTGAATTTGGCAAAAGGTAATACCTTTAGGAACTGGAGGTTGTCCCATATATATTTATTGAAATTGATTCTGTGCTTGTAACATAAAAACAACAGGTACAAAATATATGTATCATAGATATAGAGAGTCTAAACTAAAGGGTGTGAATTCTGTAAC
This sequence comes from Selenia dentaria, assembly GCA_917880725.1. Classification (NCBI taxonomy): domain Eukaryota; kingdom Metazoa; phylum Arthropoda; class Insecta; order Lepidoptera; family Geometridae; genus Selenia; species Selenia dentaria. Next base: position 10,067,980 of record OU862885.1, read on the forward strand.
ACAGATGATGTTTTGGTTTGTAGTTCCCTACAGAAAAAATGTTGCTGAGGACCAAAGAGGAAAAAAATATTATTTAATACGTAAGAAAAGTATTATCTTATAGTTTAAGTTTGTAAGTATAGGCTACTCTAAAAGTAGCGTAAGTTTAATTTTTCTAAAATATAACTGTTTTTTTATAACATTGTTACAGAAATCGAGGCTCCATTCCCGTCCCGCGATGTCACAATCAAAAGGAACACCGACGTCAACGAACACTATGAAATGCTATCGGAAATCGGCAGGTGAGTCATAATCACAACACACTCGCACTCGCGATAAAACGATTAACTTCATATCAACAATGAAGTAATAATACCATTTTGGATTGATTAAAAACAATGCGATAATTTAAAGGTTGTAATAGGGATGCTACAATAATTAAAGCACTTCGGTATAACCCGCGGCATATAACTCTAGCTCTGACCGTTATTGCAATTTTTGACGCAGAAGTCAAAAATTGGGACGAAGGACTCTTGTCTCTCTCTGTCACATCGAAGACGAGGGACTGTTGTCTCTCTCTATCTGCGCAGCTATCCCTTCCACATTTCGCTCAGAGCTAGCTGCTATATGCCGCGGGTTATACCTACCTAATAATTAAAGATCTGTCTAATGCAAGTGGTATACTCGCACACTGAGGATTCCGTACACCGACGTGATATCACAGAATAAATAATATATGGAAACTAACGTGGTTAATACATATTTTAATACACAAACGGAAATAACTCACGCAAATAAGTCACATCTTTCCAACTATAGTTTCAACCAATTCCGGTGGTCTTTTTCAAGGAGAGTGCAGTACTGCCCGTAGCCCGTAGTGCGAGGCGAGACGCAGCCGAGAGCGTTCTGCAATCTCCTTCAAAAATACAACCGGTTGTGGTTGAAACTACATTGGGAAAGATCTGGCTTATTTACGTCAGTGATTCCCGTTCATATTAAAAATAAATAATATAGTTCTTGGCGATGCCCTTTTTTAACAAAGACACAAGGTTTTCTGGTCCCAAACTAGGCAGAGCCTAGTATGATAACCTGATGATAGATATACGTATGTACTTATTTTCATGTACACACCCAAACATGCACATGCACACAAAAGTTTGACCTGCAGGGGATCGAACCCGGGGGCACAGCGGCTCTGCATGAAGGCATGGTTGCTACCAAGCCTGCGCCAAGCGGACAGTCAGACATGAGTCTGTGTAAGTTTCGTAGTCTCGTGCGGGGCCCTAAAAAGCTTTGCTTTCTCTTTCTGATTTGAAGAGTGATCTCAAATAATTTTAATCATTCAAACTCGGTACTTTTGAATATTATTGCATTTCGTTGTTTCTCGATTCGAAAAGTTTTACGAAACCGAGATCGTGTTCTATCGAGTAAATCATTATTAATTTGCGACACGACGTTTAGCCCTTAGGACTAAACCAAACTGAAATATTGTTCTTACCCTTACTTTTCTTTTATTTTTAACTTTTGATAGAGACAGTATGGCGATTAAAATGGGTAAGTAATATATGCCCTCACGTGTTGATTATCAATATAACAATGAAATTTCATAAAATACATATCGACAAAAAAAATAGAAACTTATGACATACCATTTATTTCGTATATAATACATATATGTAACAAATAACAACAAAAGAAAACCATTCATAAACTATAAATTCAAGTGATATACTTAGCAATTGAAATAACTATTATAAAAAATATAATCACTGCACATACCTACTTCTTATTTAGTCGAATTTTAATAAACATATATACTGAAACGTCAAAACCTATTAATATATTTCAAAAGCAAACAAAAATGCCTGAGTAGGATTGATAACCTAATTCTGGCGCTCCACCGGCCGCTGCCGCGGCACGCTCGCTTCGCTAGCTCGACTCGCGCGTTCTGAGGTCACCATTCAATACCTTTACGCTCCTCCTCGCTTCACTCGTCGTCACACCTATAGTGACTTTGCCTTAAATGAAAACTGAATACCATTAAGCATACTTACATCATTTTGGTAACGGAATCATACCAAAATGTATGTCAAATCATTGTTATATCGAAAAAATATGATACTTGAAGAGTATGTTATATAATGCATCAAAGGTCGCACGGCCAGACACAATAGAAATTTCATTGTTATAATGACATCGACCCTTGAAGGGTTATAAGTAGATATACAATTCTAGTATAACAGTTGGTCGATATATCAAGTGCTGGTATAGATTCTAAATTATATTAGGTCCTTACATATGAAATTGGCGTTTTTCGTACTGGCCACTTTAATCACGAATTTCTCCTCTTTGGTAAGGAATTCCAAATTCAAATTTGTACAGCTATAGACTCATGTATTTGTGCTTCGATGATCGTCATTCATTTGTTTTTTTTCTTCTGTTTTTTTCTGTTTGCGTCACTCATTTTACAAAATGGAAAACTTAAAATATCGCATTATTTACGAGTACGAGTTCCGCCGTGGCACTAGTGCTGCGGAAACAACTCGAAGGGTGAATGATGTGTATGGCGGTCGTGTTGCAAAAGAAAACACAGTTCGTTTTTGGTTCCAACGTTTTCGTTCTGGAAATTTCGACCTGCAGAACAAGCCCCGTGGACGGCCTGAGACTCAAGTTGATAATGAAGAGTTGAGGGCTATTGTGGAAGCGGATCCATCACAAACCACGTCCGAGTTAGCTGCAGGCTTCGATGTTAGTGATAAAACTGTTTTAATTCACTTGAAGCAAATTGGGAAGATTAAAAAGCTTGAAAGGTGGGTACCTCACGAATTGACTGAAGCAAATCGGCAAACGCGCGTCGACTGCTGCGTTACATTACTAAACCGGCACAATAATGAAGGTATTTTAAACCGAATTATTACCTGTGATGAAAAATGGGTTCTTTACGATAATCGGAAGCGCTCAGTGCAATGGTTGGATCCTGGCTAGCCAGCCAAATCCTGCCCCATGCGAAAATTAACCCCAAAAAAGTTACTTGTAAGCGTTTGGTGGACTAGTGCCGGTATTGTTCATTACAGTTTTCTCAAATCTGGCCAGACTATTACGGCTGATGTCTATTGTCAGCAATTGCAAACCATGATGGAAAAGCTAGCGGCTAAACAACCTAGGTTGGTCAATCGCTCCACGCCACTGCTGCTTCACGACAACGCTAGACCACACACTGCGCAACAGACGGCTACTAAATTAGAAGAGCTTCAATTGGAATGTCTAAGACATCCTCCGTACTCCCCGGACCTTGCTCCAACAGATTACCATTTTTTTCGAAATTTGGATAACTTCTTGCAAGGGAAAAAATTCAACTCCGATGGGGCAGTCCAAATCGCCTTCAAAGATTTTATTGATTACCGTCCGACTGGTTTTTTTAGTAAAGGGATCAATGAACTACCTATGAGATGGCAAAAGTGCATAGAAAATAATGGTTCATACTTTGATTAATTAAATATATTATTTAAAAAAATATTCGACTTTTTGTTCCTCCCATACAAAACGCGAATTTCATATGTAAGGACCTAATATAACAACTATGACGTATATCAAATAAAATTATATCAACTGTCCGTTACGTCAAAAGTATTTTATATCCAGTGAAGGGTATTCAAATAAAAATCTGTAAAATGAATTTCGGACAACAGTCACGCACCCGATTTAAATAAATCCAATACTAGAAATAGGTAATAAATAAAAGACAAAGAAAACAGAATTGGATTAGACTCACATAATTATTGAAGTAACGTTTGAAACTGAAGACATGATATACTTAAAGGAAGAATTATAAGAAGAGAACGTATTTGAAATGACCAAATAAGCATATACCATATACCAACTGTAGTGTGAATAGACTAGCACGTATTTTATTAAGTATCAAGTTCAGTACTTATACTAACAGCAAATAATAATGTCCGTTCAGTACTTATTAGCTAATACTTATTTGGTAAGACTTAAAGTTAATTAAGTATCCTGTATTTCTCTATGTAAGTGAATATCATTCTTTTTTGAGAAATAAATGTCTAAAATCAAGAATGACTGAACAAAAGGCAGTAAGGTCGTCAGACCATAGCCTGGCCAAAAAGGTGGAAGGCAAAAAAAACAAGAATTACTGAACAAAAGGCAGTAAGGTCGTCAGACGATAGCCTGGCCAAAAAGGTGGAAGGGAAAAAAACATCCAACGCTATTTGTATTCTTCTTCATTCAATAAATAGTGAAGAAGCGGACTGCCAACCTTCAGTAATGGACCTCTCCATTACTGAAGGTTGGCAGTCCGCTTCTTAAATTTTTCTTTGTTAATCGCCAATCTGAACAATTGCTCCACGGTCTTAATCCCTGTCCACTCTCTGATATTACGGAGCCAAGACATCTTACGTTTACCCGATTTACGTTTCCCGGGTACATTTCTCATCATGACATTCTTTCCCATTCGGCGCAAAACTTCTACGTTCGCGACTTTATCCGTCCAACTGATGCGAAGCGTGCGACGGTAAGACCACATTTCAAAAGCTTCTACTTTTTTACGGAGCTCTGCTTTCATGGTCCACGCTTCACACCCATACAAGACCACTGGCCAGATGTAGCATTGAGACCAGATGGAGCCTGGTTCTCAATTCGATGGAGAGTTGACGACTGCACAGGACAGGACTGCTAATTGTATTAATTAATCTCAATTAATCAATAAAGCAAAAGCAAAGAAAAAAAGAAAGCAAAGACATTATTCCTCGTCAAATCGTTATTCTAGGTCGGTTGACCAAAGTTATCTTAAATAAAAAAACGTGAATCGACATCCCTACCCAAACTATTTATTTGTCCTACATAATGTAGGTAGGTACCTATAGATAGATACACTCACAAGTCACAGAGTACAACAAGCAAGAACATAATTGATGACTTTTATAAGAACTACACGGTGACACATCTAGTCCAAGCGTGTGATCGTTTGTTTAGACGTGACACATCTAATGTATAATCTAATTTAGAAACAACGGTCTCCGATCCGATAAAAAGCCACGTTAACGGTATATTTCATTTTATTGATTGTAAAAACATTCTACTTATTGCCATTTGCCAGTCTCTCTGATATTCTGTGGTGCTGTTAGACCGGTAATAATATAAGGTGTGTACGTATGTTTTACGGTCTAATTTAAATTACAGCTACTTACCAGGTTTATGAATATAAACTATAAAGTAATCAGATATTATTTATGATTGTTCCATATTAGTATATGATACAAGTGAGCAGAGCTGTGAGATTTATAGATCCATAACCTGAGGGAATCTCTAACGCTAACTCTATGCATATGGCATTGAAGCATAGTAACAACTAGCTACAAGGGGAGTTCAATGTACTCGTATTCTCGGTATAGGCATGAAAGAAAAAGTAGAAAATTCTGAATAAAATTTATTTTTCAATGTAGTCCCCTAGGATCTGAACACACTTATTTGTCCTGGAAAATAACTTTTCAATTCCCTCCTAAAATATTATTTTTCCAGGTCTGAAAAATGATCGTTAAGTGCTGCTTTTAACTCTCCATCGTCGGAAAATTGCTTGCCTCGAAGTTCTTTTTTGAGATTTGGGAACAGAAAGTAATCACTAGGGGCTAGGTCCGGGCTGTAGGATGATTGATTTCTTCAAATCTGCGGATTTGAAGAAATCAATCATCCGATCGGGATTGCGATCCCGCACAGCATAATTGGCAATGCGCGCCTTGTTAACAGGCGCGTTGTCATGCAGAAGCAATACACCTGCGGTCAATTTTTGCCCGTCTTTTTCTTTTATTGCCTCCTTTAAACTGCGCAGGGTGTTAGCGTAAGTTGCGCCAGTAATACTTTCACCTTTTTTTGTGTACTCAATTAATAAGATTCCCTTGGAATCCCAAAACACTGTGGCCATGAGCTTTCCGGCGGATGGGCTGACTTTGAACATCTTCGGTGGGGGTGTTCCTTTTTTATGCCACTGCAGTCCTGCTTGCTCTCAGGATCATAGTGATGAACCCACGATTCATCACCAGTAACAATCCGATCATAAATACTTTGCTCGTAGTAGCAAAGTAACAACTACTAATCTGCGAACAGTAGACCTCGAGAGCGCAGTCTTATCAGCGACAGTTTGCGCAGTCTGAACTATCTACAGGTCATCAAAATTCAGAAAAAAAATATAAATATTTATTTCGACAAGATCTTGTCCAAGTTTGCTAAAATTTTATATGGTACCAAATATTCTTGCTGATTATTACAAAACTCGTCCAGTTTTTGATTCACAACCTATTATATCGGCAACCACTTAACCAATTATGCTCATACATTGAAATGTATAGAGAAAAATTCCATCCTCGGACGGGATTCGTCTTCTGACTCTCCGTGTCAGACGCCATTGACCAACTAGGCCACCGAGGTTCGGGTCCGAGCATCGAATTTTAACTCTCTATTTAATTTCTATTATGCTCATATTCGAAATACCTCTTTAAAGTCAGGTACCATGTGTGTATCAAATTTTGTCAAAACCGGTTGGTAAATAAGTAGTGCCGCTTCAAACTTTGAGGTTTTGAAAATTTTGAGGAACTTTTCTTAAGGCGAACCCTTGGGAAAAGTACACCTAACTCAAAATCGCCAACGTAACTAAATATTTAATAGTAAAGTAAACCAAGTTTCGCCAAGATTGGTTAAAAAATGCGACATGTACAGGAAGACCTACAAACAAGACTATCCTAATAAACATACGGACAGATGAAGGTCAGTTTGGCAATTAAAAGCAGAGACGCTTCGCTCGCTCGGTCAAATAATAACAATGTAATAACAAATCTAATTTCAGGGGCAAGTTCGGCACAGTATACCTCTGCCGGGAGAAGAGTACTGGCCTGGAGCTAGCAGCCAAGCTGGTCTCCGTCAACAGGAGAGATGAGAGGAGAAATGTGGAGCGGGAAGTGGATGTGATGAGAAGACTTCGGCACCCGAGGCTCATACAGCTGTACGATGCTTATGAATGGGGGAAATGCATGTGTGTCGTGTTGGAATTGTGAGTATCCATTACTGCTTTTACTTATAATATTTTATGTATATGAAAGTCTTCCTTCTATTTCTTCATCGTCATCGTCATCATCATCAGCCTTCTATTTATCACTCCCAAAAAAGAGGTGGTCTCATTTGATTTGTCTGTAAGTATGTTATGTGCTTTCTTCTCGATTGTGATCTGATATTAATGGTGTTTTTGTTGATTTAGATTTGCCTTTAAATGTTTTTTATATCGATTTCATCAATGTTAACAAATTTGAACAATTTTCGAGTTTCCAGTTATAAAAAAATGTGTTCATATTTAGATGACATCATTGAACTATCAAACTTTTATAAAAACTACGTATACGTAGATTTAATACTTCCAAAGTGAAAGTCTGTTGTAATACTTACTATATTATAGGCTACTAGCTGGTGCCCTCGACGTCGTCTGCGCAGGATTAGTACTTCGAGTAGCTTATTATCTTCTCCAAAGCCATATCTATCTTTATACCAAAACGTCATAAAATAATTACATGGTTATATGAGTAAATTTAAATGCTTAGTAAACCAATCAACACTCATCATAAAATACAGTACCTACGTACATACAAATATAAAATTAATCACCATAGAAAAAAAACTGTCACTACATTTCATCATCCATCACCACGCGGGTGAAAAAGCGAAAGAAATATCTCATCTACCTCCATACCAAATTTTATCAAAATTGGCCAAACAGTAGGGCCAAAACCGTGAAACCGTGAAAGAGTAACAAAGATACACACATCCATACTCACAAACTTTCGCGTTTATAATATTAGTAGGATACCGATGCTCGAAGCAGGTAGTATATGAAGTTCGATTATTCTTGCGGAATTCATTATGTTAACTATTCTTAAAACTTTAACAATTAACGTTATATTGATAATTCTAACCAATCAGTAGGCATGTACTGTAGAGAGCTTCTGTTAAAACATATTATTTTCACTATGTGCTTTTCACTCATTCTATTTTTGATAATATGTAGTCTCATTTCACTATGCCAGAATAGTAAAATTATTTTGAATCTCTTTTGGTCGTAGTAGAACTTTTTATATCTTTCTGACTGGCATGCTGCCCAAACTATTGTAGATAAAGGTCACCTTTGTTTTTCTAAAGATTACAACTGAAATTTTGTCTGATATATAAAATTCACCCCAAAATACTTATTTTTATGAACGTCAGTAATATCCTCTTTGATCTAGAAATATTAAAATTTACAAAGCTCCCATTAAATGTCTCAACGCAACAACACAAACAAGTATATCATCGCTATAATGTGTTTCAAAACATGTAAACAAACCGTAAAGGGCACTGGCATCTTTATTTACGTAAAATTAGACCATTTCCATAAATGAACTGAAACAAACAATACCCACACTAAATACGAAACATGAGTATGGAATGATTCATCCGAAGCATTGTCGAAGAGCAAGCAGATAGCAGGCGCGAGAACCACAGCTGAAACTCATGTATCTATTTTGCTCAGCTGACCTTTATTTCAATCTCAAAGATAATATATCATGGAAGAGGAAACGTACGCAAATATTTAAAACGAAATCACAAGGAACCTCTCTCAGTCAAACGTCGGACAATTTTAAACAACTGGCGAGGTTTCCGTCATAATGTTTGTTTCTAATGTCGGTTATATTCGGCGATACATGTATTTTTGTAGTATTTATCATTCAATCCACGTAGGTGTTACGTTAACACTGAATCACTTAAGTCGCAATTATTTGTATTTCTAAACTGGCTCATTCAAAAGTTCCATTGCGGTTGTAAAATGAATCACCAGAATCTGGACATCTCCTTTTGTTTGACTCTCGACTCGACCATGTAGGTTAAGGACATTGGTATTCTCGTCGGTTTTCCGTCAATCATCCTAATTAAATTTTACTTTAACACGCCTCCGTTAATTACCCCTCTCTTCTCTCAACGTGTAACTTTCTCTGACTCTCATTTCGTTGCAATTCGCAGCATATGCTTGATCAACCTCAATTTCGCCTTTGTATTCTTGCTTACCTATTTTATGTTACTATCTAGATGACAAATCTGTTCCTGCGGTTTTCCCCTCATTCAGTGTCCTAGAAAGCGATTTATCTCTGTTCTCATGATCTGTCATCACTCATAATGACAACACTCTCAACTTACGACGTCCATCTTCCGGTGTATTTTAAGTGTTTGTTCAACATAGTTCGTGAGTACATACTCCAGGTGTTGTGAATGCTGTAATTGGGTCGTTGACAGCCACAGTATGGAGAACAGGTGGTCAACGCCCTTTAGACATTAATTATCATGTTTTCACTTTTAAATCGTGACATCATTTGATTCCAGCATAAGATGGCGTCAGAATATATTAAGAGAAATGTCATTCACATTATCGTTCTAGGAAACTTCTTCGAATTATTCTTAGACACACCTTAGATATTTGCGATAGTAAAATAGACACGGACGTTATACTATTCGATTATCTATCGAGAAACGACCCCAATTTTATACATAATTGCAAAAGCTGTGTCGCGTCGCGTGTTATATATATGCGGATATGCAGTCGCCGTCTTCAAATTGCATACTGACGTTTTAGCATCATTAAGAATAATCCTAAATAGGTACTTATTATAAATTATAACTGAACTGTATATTACGAGTATTTCTTCGGCTACCATTTACATGATTTGTATGATGTTAGCTACGTCGGCCGCGAAAACATAACATTTCCTGAAAGCGCGATGGCATCGAAAAGTTACATATTTAAATTTTGTTCATGCGCCTTTTTAAAATATATATATTATCTTTTTCATATTGTTTCATGAATATTAATGGAACGAAAGCGATTCAACTGGAATGCGCAATGTTACATGGATTGGGATAGAATTGGTTGGTATTTTTTTTCAATAGCCGAGACTCTAGATTAATGCAAAAGTTTGACAGGAAAATATTTTAAGAAATTAATTTTAGTTTTAAAAGATTTTTACAACAATCAAACTGGTTTTATAGTTTTTAAAATGTTTGATTCTTTTACTGTAAAATAGCAATATTCATGGACAAATAAATGTTTGCCAGATGCTCTAAATCAGATCAACGACATGTCACAGGTGAAAGTAAAGTCAAATAGAGATGAGTCAGACAGCTCTCAGACTTTCCTATCATATGGAAAGTAATACAAAATGTACAGTTAATCAAACATAAAGCGGTTTCCTTATCGCCATGCGGTTAGCCGCTAAGTTGAAACTTTGCCGCATCAGTCTTCGAGTTGATAATGTTGAAATCTTGTACCTAAATACTTCGTCAAACCGTGAATCACAAAGTATGCGTAAGTGTCTAGGTAATGTACCTACGTTATCAATTATTAATAGTATTAAATTAATATAGTATTAAAAATGATCGAATCTAAAATGATCTGTAGACGAACTAAAGTCACTGACATAGACCTGGGGAGCAATTCTACTATTTCATAACGTTCAACAATCCATCCCGCTGCAACTGCAATTCGACTCCGGTTGTCCTTCGATAATTACCCAAACAGCCATTATACTATTTCTGTAGACAAATTGGAACGTAACGTCACGTAAACGTATCCTAAACGCTACTATATAATATAATACTAATATGAGTTAGCGTCGTGTTCATGACCTATCGAGTTGCTATAATATAAAATGTTATTCGATTGCTGGCGTCAATAAAAACGTAACTGCAGCTGCACTGTTTTTCTGAATAAGAATATGGGTGTAAATCAGCTACGGTTTTATAGCAGTTGGAACAAATTTATTAAGGGGAATGGGCCCCCTGAAGATAAGCCAGTTGTAGTGGCTATGGGCAGAGCACATAGCGTACGCAGAACTGATAGATAATGGGGCTGAAAGGTTCTGGAGTGGAGACCACAGACCGACAAGCGCAGCGTAGGGCGTCCACTGACAAGGTTTTACAGATGAACTGATAAAGATCGCAGGACGACGCTGAATTCAGGCCGCTTCCAACTGGTCCTTTTAGAAATACGTAGGGGAGGTTTTTTTTTCAGTAGTGAACTGCGGCTGAGATGATGATGAATCAATTACGTATTGTTCAGTAGAAGACGTGGGTAGTGGGTAGTATTAGATTAATGCTACCTTCTGTTACCGACATAAATGTGACGACCGTGGTTACCCACAAAATTCTATGGTTACTCTTCTTTGAATATCCTGGGTATAAAAATGGTCAATAATAAAAAAAAACAATAGTTCTGTTAAATTTATTAGATGGGTACCTACTTCAATAAAATTTCCATTTCTACCACTACTTCTTTTATTTGTATTTAATCATATTATTACTAGTACTATGGGGGAGGCATAGGTATGTTCTGCAGTGGACGTCTTCCGCCTGATACCTAATGATGATATTAGTGCTTGTCCTGATTCATCAACGCAGAGCTTAGTAAGGAAATTACACTCCTAAGGGGATAAAGCGTGAAGCCGCAGGCGGGTCAGTTTGACAATATTATAAATGTGAAAATATATCTTTTTGTTACCATTCTACTTTAATGCAACATGTTTAAAATAAATGTATCCATACTTATGTCACTTTTTATCCCGACTCAACGAGATCGCGATAAACCTATCCATGCCGTCCGCGTCGTCCAACGACTATGTCAGTCCCATATAATATGGTCTACTCTTAGATCTACACTTAGCACTTTAGTCTTTAGTGATACAGGTCGTTATTGAAACCTAGCTACGTCGGATGTTTGCGCAGCTAGGATGCCTGTATTATTTGCTGGAATAAATATTACCGGTCTGTAATATGCCAGAACCTTAATACCTACCGTACCTACATAAAAATACTTTCAGCTCTACAGGTCAAGCGCCATTTTCGTCCATAATAACTACCTGACCCGTCAGCAGGTTCGCTCGCGTCAATAAAAAAGGCATCAACTGGAAAAATGTCATATTTGTAGTACCAACGAGTTAGGCTCTGCGTTAATTAATCAGACAGGACATCAGGACCAGATTGTATAGGCATGACCCGCGTTGAACTTAACAGGATGTTGTCTAAACACACACAAAAAATATGATGGTTAAATTCAGATAAGTGGCTATCATGAACTAATCTCTTTGTTTAATCCCACACACAAATGAGGCTTTTATAACGCTCCTAATTATTAACGGAGTCAAAGTCAAGTGCCGCCGTAAAAGGCGAGGGACGGCGCGACGAGCGTAAACTGTTGATATAAAGTGTATAAAATCAGCAGTGGCGTCAATCCGCGTCAGATATTACGGTGGCGCGAATAGTTGGCAGCGCGCCATTACGACGCCATCTTTGTTCGACGACGAATGCGCGCGAAATATTATATTAGTATCTTATATTTTTTTATATTTGATTTATAACTAGCTGCACCTTAGAAGTTCACCTGCGAGGTGATAATGTAGATGATGTTTTTTTGCCAATACCACCTAAGTACGTGTCGAAGCGACGAAATAAAAAAGAATGATTCAAATCACTGTTTGATACACTAACGAACAGTACCTTATTGATTTTATAGATTTATAAGAAAAAGAAGATAATGAAATACTTTTATAATTTTAGCACGTTATAATAGATAACATTACCTACCGTGCTTTTAGTTTGCACTTTGCTGCAGAAACAGTCAGTGTAAGTTAAGACATGATTTGATATTTTATATTAATTGTGATTATCGTCAGTCTCAGCTATAGAATAAACAAATATACATCTGTAGAACCAAAATGTCTGTCCCAAATGAGGACGCTGCATTTAACGTCATCCGTTCAGATTTGTCATGCCGTGTCTTTTTTGTTGGTGACCAGCGCTGCGTTAGCCGGTTTGTGGTCTTCTCTCCAGAAACTTTCGCCTAATTGGTCGCATCAGACCCTAAGATTTGTACGACTATTACCTACATAATATAATTGATTCTCTGACTAGGTACATCTACCTATGTATCATAGCATCCGAGCTTGATAATGGATTGCCAGAAAATATGCCAAGTCCCTGGCAAGGTTACGGTGTATCTAGATCTGTTGTCAGCAGAAGAACCCAGGCAATTGTATGTGCTGATGTCAACACCTGGTACCGTAGCTGAATTATTGACTAGCTGCCCTAGCTGGGTGTGATTTCGGGTATCTTTAAGTCTCTCTTCTAACGTTGTCGAAACTACACACTACTAAACTAGACTAGGTACAGTTTTTTATTAATATTAGTTAATATTAGTAATTTTATTATAAAATATGTACTTACTAACTCCGCTCATTCATTGTTATTTTTTTATTGTTTTACAAAGCTGTAGGTAGTTTCTCGGAAACGACAGCAGGGTGGCCTGGGCTGTTTGCCAGTTTGTCTAGATAGCTGTGTCTCCCAAACAACAGAATAATTTTGGTACCAATATTACATTAAAATTTAGCATCACCAAATAAGAAATACAACCAAAGGTTTTAGAATATCCACTATTATGCTAACTTTTACAAATATACTACCACAACTCATGCCAATGGAGGTACCAACCTCCTATTTCGCATTATAAAAATATGTATTATGTTTGTTTTAAAATCTTAGACGGGAAATCTTTTTCCATGTTATGCGATTTTCCACTAAGTTTACCAACCTGGGAGAGCTAATTGTATAAAATGTGTGTGATGAATTCGCACTCAAATTAAAAGAAAAAACATTATAAATATGACTTTGCCCTTTGGTACCTGCTGTCAGCCGTGTGATTCTCTATTAATTCGTCGATGCGCTCGTCGACGAGCTCATCGACATCAAATACGTTTTAAGATATTGCCCTTGTACATAAGGTTGTTTTTCCAACGTTGTCATGTCGTCATTTGTTTCACGGATGTTGTCAAAGATGCAACGATGTTTGCTCTTAGAGTATCGCACGGCTGTACGTATGACATAATTATATCTATTTTTAACTCTCATTTTGCCTTGAACGACTATAAAAGATCACCGGTTTTGCTAAACTGATATTTGTAATCTCTAGATAGGAACATTGAATTGTCTATGCGCTTATATTGTAACCTGACCAATAATGAATTAATCGAAGAGTAATCAAAAGTGAAACTTATATCTATACTCTTTGGCACTACAGTACATTGTATATAGACTTTCTTGTTTGTCCTTTGTTGTATGAAATTTGACGACTTTGTATTCTATACGTATTGTCTCGTGTCATTTCGTCCAAAGAGTACATTTTTTACAGCAGAATGAAACCTCAATTTTTTTTGACACAAAACTTCACTAACCCTAGTTAAAGACTTAACACTCCCACATTACTGGGTTAAATATCAATAAATAACCTTAGATTTACTCCTAACCTTTATTGGTGCAAGATAAATTAATTATAAAACCCCGTTTTAGCAGTTGACTCTGAGTGATTGAAGCTAACTCTGGAACGTGCAAGTGGGCCTTAGTGACGTTATTAGTTTACTAACGCTATTTACTATAAGTATACCGCTAAAACAGTTGAATTACAAATTATTATTTAGTGTTCATGATAATTATTATTAAATTAATACTTATCGACTAATATTGACAGTCGTATTAACACACCTGACTCCGTCATACTCGACGTGCCCTGCGTCAAGAACTTTTATTGAATAAATATTGTAACAGCGTTTACGAAAACCCACTTCAAAGACGTCACTGGAGTTAACCTACACCGAAAAACATAAGGAAGAACTGCGAAACGTTGACGCTGAATATTCATTCAAACGTTCTAAATTTACTTTTTAACGAAAACATGACGCGACGGACCGAGCAAACACCATTTCGTGAAAGAGTGTTATTGGCGGAAGATTCCTATTACATATACGCTTAAAAATAAGCAAGATATTTTACGGTTGAACGTTGTTATTCTTTGTAGGATAATAGGTCAAGGCAGACATTTTTGTTGTCGTTGAGTAATATATTTACTATAAAGAATATTTTTATGTGTAATGAAAGATCAAGACGACTACACATTTAACAACCTTGCAAATAACTGTTGCAGCTTTACAAATAATATTTTAATGCATTTGGCCTCTAGTAATATTATTTTGTTTTACGAAAGAATGTCCGAATGGATGTCCGTATGGAGAGCAAGTTTTTTTTCTTTATACGTGGACTCGTACATTTGCCTGCATGAGTTTACAACATTGACATCAATCGATGCTCGATATCGACTGACGCAAAAAAATGAATGAAAAAAAAGAACAGTGCCACCTCGCGGTCAATTGTAGAACTAAAATTGACAGCATGTACGCCAATCACAACCTTAATAGGTAGACGAGATCGAGTATCGACTATAGGTGACATTTATGATGCCAACTTATGGTAGAGGTACAGTAAGTTTATATGTATAATATAAAAATTATTTATTCTGTGCTCTTAAAATTTTGAGCAAACTGCATTCCGCGTAGAACTTCGAAAGCTTGAAGATTGTGTGTAACAAAACAAATGTTGTTTTAAGTAGATTTGATATGTGTGGCAACAAACGTCATGTTCATTTAACGTCTTTTATTCCTTATTATTCACATATCTCAATTTTTTTTTGCAGAATGGAATTTATTGATATATAGCACCGCTAATGGAAAAATATTAACAACCTCTTAAGGTTGACTTCTGTAAAGCATAACCTTTAGTTGAACGTTTTTACTAAACTAAATATTTTTACGCCTATACAAAATAAAAATTAAACTATCGATCTAAGTAGTCTCTAGAACTAGAAGCAAACGCGCAACTCGTCAGGCACTGTTCCACCATTTATTTTGCTACGGAGCTCGCGAGAGGCGTTGCGTCGTAGACGTCATAGTTGCACAGTAATATTATCTATAGTTGCTTTCCTTTTATTAAGACAGAGCTAAAAAGTGTCAGATATAGTACCTTTAAAAATATTAGAATTGCACACATACCAAACACCACAAACGCACACTCACACCCTCACACGCACCCTCAAATACATACACGCAGGCACACACACGCACTGGCACACACACACACACACACTAAACCTACCCATGTAGATAAGTTATTTAATAGAGTGACAGTCAGTTTTACACAAGTTATATATTATAAAAAATGTAAATCCGTAATTGGCTGTAAGAATATCATACTACACTCGAGAGCAATGAATGCGGGTCACTTAAAGAATCCTAAAAATCTCGGAAACTAAAAATGCTAGGTTAATGCAATAAATTGTATTTAATAGACAATGTAATACTCCTTAAATGAAGGTATTAAAACTTCTTAGTTATTGTAAAGTTATATCATAAAAAAATCAAATTTGAAAAAGGGCCACTTTCGAAGATGGAACTACGAAATTACAGCATTTGGTTTTGCTTTTGTTTGTAATCTGTCATTTATGTGGGTACATAAACCATGTTGATAGTGCTCTATATTCATTATTCAAGCTGAAATTATGTCGCTTACGCCTGAAGAATGCACCAGAATACTTACAATGCTGGAAACCGGCCGGAGTCAGCGCGATACAGCCAGGACTGTCGGTGTGTCGCTGTCAACAGTACAAAGAGTTCTCCGACGTTACGAAGAAACTGGTTCTAACCTACGCAGACCAGGAACGGGCAGAACCAGGTGTACCACAGCACGAGAAGACCGATACTTGGTGAACACCATGCTTCGAAATCGCTTTCTCACAGGAACTGAACTCACAAATCAGTTTCGACGCCTCGGAGGAAGTATCCCAAGTGCATGGACAGTAAGACGTCGGCTTGCTGAATCTAACTTAAAACCCCTTAGACCTGCAAACGGCCCTATACTGGAGCGTGGGCATCGTATTTCAAGACTAAGATATGCCCAGAGCCACGTAAATTGGAGTATTGAAGATTGGTCAAAAGTTATGTTCTCCGACGAATCAAAATTTATGCTCTACAAGCACGATGGAAGACACAGAGTGTATCGAAGACCAGGGGAAAGATTCAAGCAAGCATGCATCGAAGAAAAAGTAGCCTACGGTGGTGGGTCTGTACTTGTGTGGGCCGGAATTTCTTCTGAAAGTCGCACAGAGCTGGTGATCATAGAAAACGGCTCTTTAACTAGCGAAAGATATGTGGAAGAAATCCTCAATGATCACGTTGGTCCATTTATGGTCAATTTAGGTGAGGATGCTATATTTATGCATGACAATGCCCGACCTCATACAGGTAGGATTGTGAATGACTACCTTCAAGAGATGAACATTACTCGTATGGAGTGGCCAGCGCGCAGTCCGGATATCAACCCGATCGAGCATGCTTGGGACGAGCTAGGCAGATGCGTAAAACAACGAAACCCTCCCCCAATCACGCTTCGTGAGCTCAAAATTGCTCTCACAGAGGAATGGGAGAATATTCCCCAAAATCGTATAAGGAACTTGGTGTACAGCATGCCAAACCGCGTAAACGCAGTAATGGAAACACGAGGAGGCAATACGAAGTATTAAAATTCAAGAAAATCGTAATAAAGTTCAAAAATTTCATGTTTCCTATTTTTGTTTTAAGGAGAGATCAGCAGTTTTTTTCTTTATGTAATTTTGTGTTAATAAAATGTATGGTGACTCATATTTTTTTTACTTTCATTTAAGGAGTATTACATTGTCTATTAAATACAATTTATTGCATTAACCTATCATTTTTAGTTTCCGAGATTTTTAACATTCTTTAAGTGACCCGGATTCATTGCTCTCGAGTGTATAATGTATATGCGTAGGAACTAAGAGCTGTGGATTTTGTTGAAATAAATAAATAAAAATAGGTACCAAAATAGATATCAAAACTGAATGTTTTTATTTAGAGAAATCATTAGATTTTAATAAAAGTCTTAGAACCAACGTTGTTTGATATGATGTACTGTTGATTTTTTCCAATAAACCTGTATAGTTTGTGCTTCTAAAGTGTTTCTGTTTTAGTTATTTATTTTGGAAGAATTGGGCTGGAGATTCAACCTCCTGTGCACGTATTTGAATCACAAAATATATGTTGAATAACTTATTAGCCACAATTTCAGAACTTATTAGTAATACAGAGATATATGCAGTTCTTTATATTTTGCAAAGATAACGCACGAACTATTACGGAAAATGTAATAGGTTATGCACAAATAACATTATACCAAAACGATGTAGGGTGATTGCGCCTGTTATCGCCCAATTAGCGGAGTTGCCAACTTTAAGATATCAAAGTAATATGTTACACGAATACTAAACCATTTAAATAAATTGCATATTATTGCATACATACTCTATTTTCTAGTATTATAAATTCAAATCTTATTTTTCAAACAGCTATAAGTTTCCGACCATGATTTGCTATAAAGAAAATAATACATAAATTTAATCATTTATAAATTTACAATAACGAATAATTAAACAAAGTGAAAATGTATTATTCGACATTATATATTTTTTGTTAAATCAAATAATACATTAACAATATATATATATATATTTATCAATGCCAAAGTATTAGAAAAACAGGAAAAAAATAACTTTTTATGATGTTTCAAGCCTTGTTTTCGACAATTTATTCTTTAAAATATTACGTTAATATATAATAACATAATAAAAATAATGTACGTATCTTATATTTATATTCCTATGTAAATATTTTTTTTTCCAATACAAAAACTTGGTCAATAACCAATAAGTACAAATTGTAAGATACGTTTCAGTTTTTGTCCACTTTATGTTAAACATGGTCGAAAACGAACATCAATTTTAAGAAAAGATTATGTATTCTACGATTTTACTTTGACATCAGGTGGACAATAGTACATGAAGAAGCTGATAAGTATTAATTTGAAATCAAGTTCCAGTTTATTTTGTGTATTAAACAGGATTGAGGAATTTTTCAAATTTCACTTGAGAATTTCTGTTTGCGTCCACGTGATCGTAAGTTGAACTATGTGAGAAATTCATATTCTGGTCAATTCTGGTCAACTATGGTGGTCTAATGACCACGGCAAACTGCTGGTCCTATCATTAGAGTTTGAGTTGGCCAAATATTTTTTTCTTTAATGGTCAGCATCGCTTATATTAAAAGCTCCTAGTTAGCATACATTTGGTGTAGCTGTCAGTTTTTATTTTACTATTATACGATTTTTTCGAAGCCGTACCGTGAAGTGGTCAAATCTAGGAGCTGGACGTTGAACCAGCGCAATCACCCTACTTTGCCAATTCCTTAGTTCGACTCACATGTACCTATTCACACCTAGCTATTTAGAGTCTTTCACGGCATCATGATATTAACCTAACGACGATAATCACGATATAATCCTAAACTCAGTCCAACCGTTATTTTATGGGTAAAAATCATCAGAAACTACTGGCTACGAAATTAGCTGGTAACACTACGGAGAGTTTGCATACTCCATAGATTCTAATTTTTACTTCAGACCTTCCATGACATTCCAAAATACAAACTAGCAAAACGTTCGAAACTATGATTCAAAGTGAAAGCAGCTGAATCAGCTGATGTAGAAAATACATACAACAAAAAGTCGAAATAAAATTGGATATGTCTGAACAACGACCTTGCCAGTTTCGTCGCCATAGTTATTCGTTTATTTTGGCGCCAACGCTCGCCGCCGTGTCACGCCATGTGTTGAAGCTCATTATTCCGATCAACGACGAGTCTTTTGGCAGCGTTTCCGCCATCTTTTCGCGCGCTTTAACTTCTTAATGTTATGCTTTTTTTAATAGCATGCTCACTTAAATAATGAACACCTGGCAGTTTTTTTTATCCATTTCGTTATTTGCCTTTAGCTTTGAGAAAGATAGACTTGAGTAGTAAAATTACTGAATTAATGGCTGTAGAAAGGGGAAACAGGAGGGCTTACATCGCAATAGAGTCTACCTCGGATACATAAACACAGAACCAAATAAATACTCGTCTAGATTGGCTACGCCATGGGCAACAGAATAGCTAATACCATGGGTGAAAACCCCATGGTATTAGCTATTCTGTGCCTGGGCGAAATATAATGACTATTTTTCTCCGCGATCATTTCTCTGGGATACAAGTGCAATTTGAAAAATTTAATACCGACTTCCATTCTATTACTTTGGTAAAAATCAGTTATTGGAGTGAAATTCAAAAAATATTGGACCGAAATTTGATGAAATTTCAATGGGACCACACGGGAAGCACCAGCTTTCAAACAAAAATAATTTTGAGAATTGGTTCACCCTATCGTAAGTTATGAGGTAACAAACATAAAAAAATACAGTCGAATTGAGTACCTCCTCCTTTTTTGAAAATCGGTAGAAAAAATCCAGTCACTCATTAGAACTATTTCTATAAATATTATTTGTAGATGCAAATAATTACGTTAATCCGTTGTCAGCTGTCAAATTTGCCATTTCACTGAACAAATCCGGTTTTGAGTGGATTTTAGTGCTTATACTAGACTCCGTCAGGATTTCGTTAGAGACCAGATTTTTGCAAAACCATAAAATACAAGTACAATTTAAATAATTTAATGTCGACTTCAATTCTATTCAGTTATTGGAGTGTAACTCAAAAAGAACTGAACCAAATTTGATGAAGTTTAAATGGGACCACACGGGAAGCACCAGCTTTCAAACAAAAAAGAATTTTGAAAATCTGTTCCCCCTATCGAAAGTTATGAGGTAACAAACATTAAAAAAAACGTCGAATTGAGTACCTCCTTCTTATTGGAAGTCTGTAGAAAATATAAAACGGTATTTTTTTACATTTGCTTCCAATCAGTTCATTCGATTTTCCAAATTACCTACTGAGAGTCATGTTTAAACCTTTTTGTGTTGTTGTTTATTCCTCACACGCGAACTTGGATTTTTTATGGGACATTCAGTAGATACTAGAAAAAATATATTCAGTTATAAGTGGTAATATATTATATTAGGTATCACAACACCAAGACTGATGTAGAACTATAAATAAAAACCAGACAAGTGCTAGTCTGACTTGTGCACCGAGGTTTCGTGCAAACAAAAAAGATATTTTATTCGAATTTAAGGAACCATTAATTTCTTGATTTGTTTGTAAACTTTTTACGGTTAACTGTATCCCGTAACATAATGTGTCGTCGTCAAGATGACGCTTGTCGCTTATATTTTCAAATATTTATGGAAGAATAGTCCAGTTATTTCAAGTACGCGTAGATATGGAATGCAGAAATAATACATCGAACAAAGAAGACTGCCTGATAGATTCATTAACTCAGAACCGAAACCATTGACACAATAAAAAGGAAATATTGGCAAAGAATGCATTTTCTGTAGTTAGCATCCACTAAGGATATTTATGGAAATTTCGCCCCTAACGACAGGTCAGCTATTTTATTATATAAGTTATTATAATCCTAATCACTTTATCTTTCAGAATAACTGGCGGTGAACTATTCGAGCGCGTCATAGACGAAGACTTCGTTCTGACGGAAAGGGCGTGTACAGTGTTCATGCGGCAGATCTGCGAGGGCATTGAGTTCGTGCACAGACAGAACATCCTACATTTGGATATGAAGGTGAGACAGAAGACGTTAGAATTAATATTATATAAGAATCTAAGTCCTGACTGACTAACAGACAACGCACAGCATACCGCTGGTCGTTGAGACTTGAAACTTGGTGGGTAGAGGTGTGCTTTGAGGGGCTGAATTTCAAAAAGCCCTTTCTTTGAAGAGTAATCTCTAAGGGGTCTAGTTTAAGGGGCTGAAAACGTTTGTATGAAAATCCTTTGTTTTTAACTTTTAAAAAATGTACTTAGGTAAGTACGTCATTAAAAAATACTCTTCACAGACGAAATCGTGGACAAACGCTAGTAGAAGACTAGAAGATAAGACTGATAGTAAAATTCACTATAGTTTAATTGCCACTTTATTAGTGGGAGTTAGTGACTAAGAATACCTATGCCGTTTATGTTTTATAAGGATTATGGATGATATATATATATCGAACGATCGAACGCAATAATACATATAATTATAAGTATGCTTATTAAAAAAAATTAAGTACCTATATAGAATAGAATATGAAATATAGTGAGGAAATAATGATATCATCCTAGTTATGTTAATTTGCTGTCAAACGTATATTTCATTAAGTATCCGCTTATATGCCATGTTAGCATATAAGCGGATACTTAATTTTTTTAAATAAGCGTATACTTATAATTATATGTATTATTGCGTTCGATCGTTTAATATATACAATTATAATTAATATGTATGTTTATCTAAATCGGAACATTAAGTATTTAAATCATTTTACTTGTCCTGCCTGACTTTTTATCAACGCAGAGCCTGCAGAGGACACAAATTGGAATTTTGACAGTTGATGTCTTTTATGTTGTAAGCGTCGACAAATTAAAATTATTTTTGGATATTTCACGCCGCGAACGATGCCACAGGCGGTTTTATATATCTAACTTCATCTAAACGGATATGGAACTGCAAACTTCTGCCATCAACCATTTACTAACAAAACCACAAAAAATTCGATGCCTGCAGTCTCTACAAATCTACCATATTACGAACTACACTACACCACACCTATTTTGAGGTTGGAGGAAGGTGTATACCGTTCTCTCCGGAGGCCGACCGATACCGACCTCCCACTTACGCATAACACCACCTCAATGAAAAAAAATCCTACCTAACATACTTAGTACATACTTACGAGGACATATAGAAAAGTATTCGTTGTACCTCGCCTATTGTTATTGCTTATTAGTGAATAGCGTCATGTCCAGAACGTCTTGTGTGCAGCGGAGATTTAAGTAGCGCGCTACATTACGACTTTATAACGAGAAGCCAGAGCGGAAATCTTTCATTCAATCTGGCACTTGACTTGCCGGAACACGGCGATAAAGTCGATAAAGATCTTATCACGCACACTTGTAGTGACTCAAAGATTTCGTTTAGGAACAATCTCAGTCCATCACTTGGCAAAGAAGCATGAAGAGATAAAGTTCGGAATTCGACGCAATCATGTGTCTAATTAATTCCGTAACTATCCACCCACCATGATTTAATGAATACATTGTTCTATTGCCAGTTCTATCTCTTGGTAAAGACTGAAAACCCTAATAAATGCGTTATTGACAGACACGTTTCAATGATGTTCTACCAAAAATGCGTAAAGATACAAGCATTCCACAATTTTTTTAGGCTTTTCGGTCTATGCCAGAGATACCGCAGTGTTCTTCAATCTTATTGATTTCGCGACCGCCTTACAGGTTGGAAAATTCCGGCGACCCGCTTGTCAGACAGACAAAGACATTATAATTTAAAAGAAGATAATGATTTTCTATATTTTGATACCTTTACTTAATATTCTGCAAGAAGCCGCGAGAGGTTTGCAAATAAGTAAAAGCTCCACGATTTGAAACTTTTTTGAAAAGTTGGTAAACATGTCCACCTTTTTCACTAAAACTGTGTTTTACTGTAGTCTACCTTGCCTTTTCCTGCTGCCGGCGACCCTCCGACCCACATATTGAAAACACTGCTCTAAAGTTGTAAAGTAAGGTAGAGATAGAATTTAATTTCTTATTAATAAACTTATTCGGAAGCAAACTCACAATACAAAATAATCATAAATAAGTACTTTTAAAGTGATATCTTTTTATGGGAAGGTAAACCTATTCGTTACGTAACTCGTTACGGCGCTAGCTGTCTGGCTTCCCTTTCTCTCACGCATCCTCTCTCACTCTAACCCACAGCGCTAGACTAGTTTATGTTATGTTATCACTTCTGTCGTGCGTCCCGAGCGAGACTCACGCCTTTTTTATCAATGCGTTCTTCATAGCTTTAACTTTAACATACAATTTAATTCGATAAAATGTTTGATGTTGTATTTGGCATTATAAGTTGAAGATGGTTGAAGAGTAGGTAATATGGTAGGTTCATTGATATTTTCTTCCTTAGGTAGGTAGGTACTTACACAAGCATTGGCTTAAGAGACATAAAACAATTTCTTCATAGAGGATGACGTTGTTACTGGTAGAGTTGGAAATAATTTTCACCTTTCTAACCGACCAACAAAATCATGCAATGTTTGACAATTGTTGGGGTTTTTTTGCCGCCAACTCCAAAGAGTATTTTCTCAAAGTCAGAGTTAAAGTAAAATAATTAATTCAATTTAGGCATCTAAGACGCACTTATGAACGTCAATTATTCATTTAAACTACTTTAAAGACTCTACCGCCGCGTTCCATTTTCTCGTCAGTGAAGTAAAACTTTGTGTCACGCAAGCAAAGTATTTATTAATCAAAAAATGACTCCGTGAGGTAACAAAGTTAAAAAAATATTCATTCGTCGTTTGTACGCGAATCGTATGACACGGAATTAGTTAATCCAAAGCTGTTTCTGAGATTAACGTGCACAAACGCACGATAAACAGGCAAATAGACAAAAAGATTTTACATTCTATTATCGTTTATAAAAGTCCCAATAATTTTTATTTCATCATATCTTCCATGTACAAACAGCGATTTGTTACATTTTTATTATATGTATAGATTATTACTATAAAGATATCGACTTGATAGATTCATAAAAGGAGAAGATCCGTCTACGAACTAAATTCACATAACGATCTCTAACTGACTACTTCGTAAATATAGCTAGAAATCTGAAATATGGTACCTACCACAGGTTTCTCAGATTTTAATAATTATTTTTGATAAAGCACAAATACCGTTACAATAAATTATAATGTTGTAACGATAAAATTGTATATGATTACGATTTTTCAGTCCCTGTGTGTTGGTCTTCATCCAAGTTTTAAATCAAAATGGCGGAAAGGCATGCGCGGGAGTTTTACGATTGTCTAACATGGTGACGACGCGTCGAACGTTGTAAATGCGGATTTTATGTCTGGAAATCTGTGGTTTTTATAGGTGGTTAAATCAAGGATCTCTTGTTTTCGACAAATCGAGTGGGCTTGTTTATTTCACCACTTTGTATTTTGAGAGGTTACGTTTTTGTGTGTGACCAATTGTGCGGAATATAAATGTAATAAAATCGAACCACGTTCGAATCGGAATCCAACTTGATTGTGTAAATGTAGGTCAGCACTATACCTACCCATAATATTTTGTTCTATTTCCATACACCTATACATATTCTTAAATCCGTGCATGCATCTATGTAATGTATAATATGTACTTATAAATAACGGATAATATTTTTTAAGTCTTTCACCAATGTGTGTTACCAGTGACGACTTATGACACTGAAACGTGGTCTCCTACTATTGGCCTCATAAGCAAGCTCAAAATCGTATGAGCTATGGAGAGGGCTATGCTCGGGAATCAGAAATGAGGAGATCCGTAGACGAACTAAAGTCACCGACATAACCTAGAAGATTAGCCAGTTGAAGTAGCCTTGGGCAGGCCACATAGCACGCAGAACAGATGGCCGATGGAGCCGAAAGGTTCTAGAGTGGAGACCACGGTCCGGCATGCGCAGCGTGGGTCGTCCACCGACAAGGTGGACTGTAAAACTGATAAAGGTAGCAGGACGACGTTGGATGCAGGCTGCTTCCAACCGGTCCTTTTGGAAATTCGTGGTACCTCTTTTTTTATTCTACAGCCGGAAAACATCCTCTGCCTGACAAAGTCCGGCAACCGGATAAAGATCATCGACTTCGGCCTGGCGCGGTTCTACGACCCTGAAAAGAAACTGCAGGTCCTGTTTGGCACTCCGGAGTTCGTGGCCCCTGAAGTGGTCAACTTCGACCAGATCGGCTATGGGACCGACATGTGGTCTGTCGGCGTTATATGTTATGTGCTGTGAGTTATACATTAACTACTTTATAATGACTTTTATGTACATTATTAATCGACTTCAAAAAAGGAGGAGGCTTCTCAATTCGGCCGTGTATATTTTTTATGTGTGTTCGCAGATAACTCTGTCGTTTATGAACCGATTTTGATGATTCTTTTTTATTTGATAGAGTATACTTTCGAGGTGGTCCCATTTAAATTTCATTAAATTCGGTCGAGCAGTTTTTGAGTTACAATCCAATAACTGATATGTGTTTCGCTTATTTTGATGAAATCATCATTGACGGTTAATGACCTCGATCCCGTAATTAGCGAGGCTCACTAAAAAGGATAAACAAAAAAATTACAATAAACGGGACCGACTTCAACGCTAAAAAGTATGAAATAGTCGACGTCGGTACCTTGCACACAATATTGTGATAGTGGTAATTTTGAACTAACTTGGTACCGACCGACTTCAACAAGTTATCTTTATCACTACATATTATAAAACTGTAGAGGTCAAATTTCTGTAGAATGAAAAAAATGCTAAAAACCGAGTCAGAGGGATGTAAGGAGAGATCAATTTATTTTTTTGTTCCTCTGTCTGTTCGTCTGTCTGTTTGTACAGGTTAATCTCCGAAAGGACTGGACCGATTTAAATGAAATTTTGTATGGTGGTAGCTTATATCCCTGGTCAACATGTAGGATACCTTTGATACCGGTAAATTAAAGAGTTCCCGTGGGATAATTAAAAAAACTGGAATTAACCGTAGGCCACGCGAGCGAAGCCGCTGGCGGGTCAGCTAGTTTGTAATATAAAACATTAATTATAAGCATGGATATAATTTGGTACTTACATAGGTACCTATAGCCATCCAAACTTAATTTTAATTATGCTGTGTAATAACTAATTAGCATGATAACAATATCAATGTAGTTTTTAATTAGGTACCGCAAAATATAAAACAAAACACAGTCTGCCAATGTCCGGACATTTATGTCAGAGCAAATGACCTAGTCATTACTGTCAGTACCTAGTCCTATAGGTATATTGAGGTAGTTTACCCATACTGTTCAACCTCTATACGGAATCGACCCACCACTATCCCGATCTACTGGTCATATTAGTCTGGAATAAACATCTCCTAGTCCTTTTACAAAGAAGACGGTAGAAAAGGGTTTTTTCTTTTAGTTCACACTAAAAGAAAAACCCCTTTTCTACCTGTTAACATTGTCCGATTTCAGTGATTTTTTTTCATGCAATCAATACATTGTTTGCTATGCCCGTACGTTTTGATTTTTTTCAGTTCTTTTAAGTTAAAAAAAAATTGAAATATTAAAAAAAAGCATAGCCAACCATATTGTGTCGATTGCATGAAAAACAAGTACAATTTGAAAAATTTAATACCGACTTCCATTCTATTCTGTTATTGTACTGTAACTACTGGACCGAATTTGATGAAATTTAAATGGGACCACACGGGAAGCACCAGCTTTCAAAACAAAAAAAGAATTTAGAGAATCGGTTCACCCAGTCGAAAGTTATGAGGTAACAAAAAGTAAAAAAAAAAACATTCAAATCGAGTACCTCCTCCTTTTTTCGGATGTCGGTAGAAAAATACTGAAATCGGACAATGTTAAGAGGTAGAAAATATTTTTTTTTCTTTTAGTATGGATAGGCTGGTTGGCGCAGTTGGTAGCACCCCTGACTTCTGAGCCGCTGGTCCCGGGTTCGATCCCCGGACAGGTCACACATTTGCGTACATGAACATGTCTGTTTGATCTGTGTCTGGATGTTTATATGTATATATAAGTATTGTAATATCAGTCATCAGGTTACCATAGTACAGGCTCTGCCTAATTTGGGATCTGAAGATCTTTGTGTGAATGTTGTCCCATATTATAATAAAAGTAGCTATGCAATCCTCTTAAGAAGTAGGAACGCTGTGGACTATTCTAAACCTCTCCGAAATTTCAGGCTGTCAGGGCTGTCACCGTTCATGGGGGAAACGGACATAGAAACAATGGCGAACGTTACGGTCGCCAAATACGATTTTGACGATGAAGCCTTCAACGAGATATCGGAAGATGCCAAGGACTTCATCAGAAAACTTCTCGTGAAAGACAAAGAGTAAGTTTAATTTCTGGTATTTTTACTATGACTTGTCTTTCTAACTAATGCTCGAAATCCCCTTTGCTCTGAGCGAGGTAAAGTGACTAGTTAGGCATCTCAGACAAAATAAAAAAGTCAAGACAGAATGTTGTGAACAGATAAGTGAGGCCGGTTTTCTAATCTTCTATCTAACACATGTGCGTGCATCGGTGCCGCCATGATAATTCAAAAAAAATTAACATTAACATTAATATAAAATAATTAATAAATTTAAATGAAATGATAATTCAAATTTTACGCGTTGCTTGCACGCGCCGCGATAGTTCGACTCTTTAGATATAGTCTGATTAATCTATGAGTTCGACTGACGAGTCAAGGTGTGCTGTGCGTAAATTCATGGTAGGTACGTGTTGTATGTAATTATGTATGGACACGGCGAGGCGTAGTTTTACACCCGGTCTCACTTTTCTGTTCACAACAATTTGTCTTGACATTTTTTTTGTGTGAGTTTAAATATCTATATCCTATTTGAAGAACAAAGCTCAATGAGGTCTTGAACCAAGCTTAACTTTGCACCTACTAAATACAAAAATGTATGCACCTATATAACACGTGTAGTAAGTAGTTAATATTGTATAGTTAGCCTACTAAAACTATTTATCTATTGATGTTATGACTTAAGGCGCGGTCCAATCCTAATTTAAAATAAATTTACTATGCTTTACATAAGGTTGAGAATTGTTCATCAGATTGGACGATGTAATGAGAATATGCAATTGAATACGTGCTAATACTTTTATATTTATTTCGTACAACCAAATTATTAAATATAAATGATAAAGGAGTCCATACTTCACTAGTGAATTTCTTGGGAATTTGAAAATGATACATTCATTGAAATATATTTGCCCATAATTGAATAAAAATGCTTTTTCACACGCAGCACGTAAGAATAATTGCAAAATTTAGGGAACTTTTATAGTATTACTTTTTAAAGCACTAACGCCTGCTTTAGCGAAACATTGAAATTTATAGAGAGACTTGTGATATACATTTCAATGTTTGAGATCGCTAAAGCAGGCGTTAGTGCTTTAAAAAGTAATACTATAAAAATTGTAAGGGCTGCGATGTCAATACGAAAGTTTAAGTATTTCTAAATAATGCTTCTTTCGGTTGGATGGTACTGTTAAACTGTCCAATAGATGTCGCTCCGTCCCTGCAAGACGGTTAGTCAAATAGAGAGTTAAAATTCGATGCTCGGACCCGAACCTCGGTGGCCTGGTTGGTCAATGGCGTCTGACACGGAGAGTCAGAAGACGCGGGTTCGAATCCCGTCCGAAGATGGGATTTTTCTTTCTATAAATTTAAAAATTTAGGGAATGTTGCCGAATTTTTTCTATCGAGCCGAGTTTGCTCAATCATCCATTGGCTCCCAAACTTCATTAGAACGTATATTCAAATTACACTACGGTTTTTTTGGAACTTTGGTTTTTAGGTTTAATGCATCGAAAAATTAAGTTTTTGCGAATTCGAATCATGAAATTTGGTCGTAATCAACACTTATTTCACCTTAAGAGTTAGTGAGAAAAGTCATACAATCACGGAGTTTTCAAATCCCAGCATAGACTGCATCAAGTGAAGTGGTTAATTTTACCAATTCAGTATGAAATTAATTAGGCCAGTACAAAATAGCAGATTTTTGGTCAACCTTAAATTTCCGATCCATTTTTTTATTTTTATAAGGTTTAGGGTACTTCCTGAGCATAAAATCACAAAATGCTGACAGATCCAGGTGGAGCTTCGAACGCCATCTTTAAAAAGTTTTTGGCCGATATCTCGGAAACTGTGCACTTTACGGAAAAGTTATTGAAACCATTATTATAAAAAATAATATTTCGCATCTTTTGTAAACTCTTTTGTAAAAGTTACCGTTAAAATGATGCATTTTATTGATTAATCTAATACTTATTTTAAGAGTTGTCGGCCGAGATAGAAAAACCGGTTCATTAAATGGGCCATAAGTCGTAAACGGTAAGTTTTACATAAAAGTTTACTGGCAATAAAAGATGCGAAATTTTATTTTCTATAATAATGGTTTCAATAACTTTTGCTCTAAAGTGCATACTTTCTGAGATATCAGCCAAAACTTTTTTCAAGATGGTGCTTGATTTTATGCTCTGTAAGTGAAACCTTAGTAAACCTTATAAACATAAAAAAGAATGGTCGGAAATTTAGTGCGAGGTTCTAGATTCTATGTTTACTGTCCTAAACATAAGTGGATGAAATAATTATTATTTATTTTTATTGTTAGGGTTGTCCTGTTCTCCCTGTGTCAATTAGCCTGAGTACACCCACGCGAGACTGTCGGAACTTGTGATTTTGCAAACCAGCGTTTTTTTGACACAGCGTTTTTCTTGCTCCCTTATAGCATAAACTATGTTGTAGATTTTTTAAAGCAATAATGGTGGGTTTTAGAGTCGTCTTTAAATTAATTATAACGAATTATGCCTTTGATATTAATAATAGGCAAATGCACCTGTTAAGAAATTATTAAGATTTTTATTTATAACAAGCCAGCTTGTCGATAAAGACCCTTCGTTTATCTTGAACCAACACTGACAAAATCCAGTGACTAACAATACATAATCATACTGTACGTAATATATTTTATTATTAGATATTACATTGCCGCAATCCTGTCTAAATTAAATAAACTTTTTTAATTCTTTTCTATATTGTTTTGCTTATTTGTAGTAATAAAAATATAAGTAGTTGTTACTCATACAAATGCTATATTAGTTTATGTTGCTGTTATTGGGGCAAAGATGATATAGCAGCCAAAAATATTTTACTATTGGCTCATAATATTAGGTTTCTTTTCTATATTGATCAGTGTTTAAATACATTCCAAACACACAAATATCATTCATGATCATACATTCATACTTCATCACTTAATACTCATGTCCTCGAGGTGTTGGTGTGATAATAACGGGGGTCTTTGTCGCAGGTCACGGCCGAGCGCCGCGGAGTGCTTACGCCACCGATGGCTGCTCAAACGGTCGCCGCCAAAGCAAGAGCCGGTGCCTCCCCCGCTACCCTCGCCCAAACACGCGCTGGACGTCGCCAAAGACAACCTCCGACTCTTCGTCGAGCGATGGAGCGAGCACCCCAACTCACCGTACGTCTTCGATAACGAGGCCCACGAAATCACTTGCTTAGTCAACGGCTGCGAAAGATCTTCAATAGGAGGCTGCTCTCCATCACCTAGAAGCTCCTTGAGTAGTTCTCCGGACTTTGTCTTTGATGAAGAAGACCTAGAACCTCCGCCTTTAAGAGAAACTTTCCTGACTCCGAGACATAACCCTGTGGAAAGGCGGGCATCCGATAGCAGCTGCTTTTTACATAAAAAACATGACGTCCTAGTCCGGAAAAACTTAGCCGAGGAAATAAAGAAACTTTCAGACCACTTATTCATGCTTTCTACAATGAACACCGATCTAGCCAATAATAATAGCACGAAGGAATTGGACAAAAACGTCACAGAAACCAAGGAATCTAAAGAGGAAAAGTTAACAAATGGTTTTAGAAAACAGACAAAGTTAACCAGGACTGTTACGAATGGAGACGCTAATTCTAAAGAGAGGAGGATATTTACGTCGAAATCGACCAACAAGATAACATCGACGTTCTTATCGGACAGAGAGCCCGAGAAACCAATGACAAGTAGAATGCCTTGGGTGAAATCTGCCCCCATCAGATCAAAGAAAGTGACGAGTACTAGCAGAGATGTGCCAGACCAACCCGTTGAAAAAAGGAATACCTTCTTCAGCGAATTTGATAAGCGACGAGAGAAAATAGACAAACTAGTCAACGGTTCAGAAAATGGCAAGCAACTGCCGTACAGGAGAGGCGACGAAAACAATGCTCATAGAACAAAAGATCTCCTGTTACACTTATTGGAGAAATGGGGAGAATCTGATGTTGAAGGAGAAAGAACAGCAGGCGGCACATCAAATGGAGGAAGACACCAATCAATATCTTTAGAATGGTCTTCATCAAATCAACTGGCGCAAAACTCCATGTCTAGTCTTCACGCCTTCTTCCAAAGACAGACCTCAGACGAAAAGACCCAACGGAAGAAACTAAACGACGCACAGAAATGACTCGCGATCTAAATTTCATATCAACTTATAACAGGGAATTGTGCCATGACACGATGTTACCAAAGTAACAGTTTGAGATTAACTTTTAAATAGTTTCGGTTGTTTAAAATTATTCTAGTCTTCAAAATTTTGTATGATACCCGTTCGGTAAGCAAGACTGATGGAAACTGGTGGTAAAATATGACAGATCCAGACTACAATGACAATAGAAATTAAGGATTTTGTACTCTTTGTATATTATGTGAACTTTTGTAACTTGTTCAAGGATAATAGGAAAATTTTGTCTAGATTTACTTAGTCAGTAAACTTACTTTTACGAATTTTGTTCCTTAATGTGTACTTATGTTTAATTTAAAATAAATATTATAATTTATTGTTAAAAACGATTGTTGTTATAATATAAGGCTTCAATAAATCTGGCTTTTTTTCATTCCATGATACATATTTAGCAGATTAGGCAGATTGTAAAGAATTGGCATTAAGAGGTAGTTGATTTACCTTTTGCTTATGATTAAGATACATTATTGCATAATGTGTCTGAGTATCTGCCAAATTAGGATGATTTATACTGAGTAGGACTAATAATTCAACTAAAAATATTCTTTTCTGCCCTCCTCTCTCTAATAAGTAATACAATTGTATTCCATGAAGGAAATGTATTACCTAATTAGGAAAGACATTTTATATATTAGGTATAGAAAAAAGATCTCTTGATAATTTTTGAGACTTAGGTACTTTTAATTTGCTAAAGCTACTAGAATTAGAAATGCCATTCCAATCCAACATACCCTGAACTACTATATAGGTAGTTGAAGTGAATTGACTAAAATAATAATTTTAATATAAATTATGAACACCTTGGCTACTAATGCCAACCAGCAGAAATATTGGCTAACTTTGACATTTGAAGTGAACTTGTTCTAGTTCTTCTACTTCTGAACTAGTTCGGTTGTGAACTTTGGTTTCTACCAAGGCTGACTAATAATTAGTATTGTGTATCACAACGCTCAACGGTGACTACAAAAAATTACTTTTGACAGCTAATCGACGTACACTTTGCAAGGTGATTATCACTTCAATGAGCATTTCCTATATTATTTGCCTTCGCCCTACAGGAAATCCTCTGTACCTAGTTTAGCACATATAGTTGATCCGCCAGCGGCTTCGCTCGCGTGGCCTCACGGGATAATTACATTTTTTAACTATCCCACGGGAACTCTTTAATTTAATATCATCGGGATTAAAGTATCATATATGTTGATCAGGGATATAAGCTACCACCATACACAATTTCATCCAGTCCAGTCGTTTCGAAGATTAGCCCGTACAAACAGACAGACAAACAGAGAAACAAAAAATTAAAATACAAAATTAGTTCGATTTCACTCCTTACAATTTTTTTACTACATATGTTGTGAAGTGATTTGTTCGGCGCGTGGCGTTTTGTTCCTTCTTTGAAATCTGAATTACTTATAAGAAATGAGTTGAGAAAATATTGATAACTGCTTAGGTTAAATAATTTAAAAAAAAGTTACTTAGTATTATTTTAACTGAATTTCATTTTCATTAATTAATTTATGTTTAAATAGATTGGACTTATATGAGGCTAAGTTTTGAAAATGTTTTCAGACCCAAGCACAGAGTAAACAGACAAATCAAAAACACGGTTTATTCATAAGTGTTGTCATATGTGATGTAATGACGCAGTGCTAACCAAATGTTCTCCCATAGAAATCGTCTCCCAGCCGCCGACACCCTCACGCACCCTTGGCTCATCCAATCAGCGCTCTGCACAGAACTTCACGTCACAAAAACAAAGCTGAAGCGTTATGTGATCAAGAAACGTTGGGCAAAGGCAGTCGCAGCAGTCATAGCCTTGAAACGCATGGGTGCAAAGTTCGATGATGTCCATGAAGAAAAGGATGCTAGTACTGCGGAAAAGTAGTTATTAAGCTTTTATTTTACTTATAATTGAGCAAAACCGCCACCGTTAATTTAAAGGACAACTTAGAAACTGATTCACAAATTAGTAGGTAATATCCTAGGTCATACAGTAGGAACTAACATGTTTTGCCACAAATTATAGCAATAATGACTACATTTATACAAAAACAAGATATGTCCCCAGGGTCAATGAATCTCCTGGTTGCAATTTTCTGTTAGGTATATAAGGTCATTGTTAATTAGTGCACAATTTCAAATGGGGTAGTTTGGAATCGATAACTGGTCATTATCGTAAATAAAAAAATGATGTTTTTTTTTAATTATAATGAATCCTTATTCATTGCTCTGCAGCTAATATCCATTGCGCGAATGAACGCACGCCGCTACATCACAGAATAGACAACAGTCACTAAGCGAGACATACCTACCCACTAGAATAGGTACAACAACTTAAGAATCTACTCGCGAATGTTTACGCAGCTCATGTCTATGCCTAAACGACGGGGGGCCCGGGCGGGTCATCGTCCACACGTCGTACCTATTCTACTACTAGTCTAGTACTACGCGACTAGGTATGTCTCGCGTATTTATTTACTGCTATCTATTCTGATGTAGCGGTGTGTCGAGTAGGCATGGGTAACTCAACAAATTTGCTTGAGCTGTAAATCAGCTCACAGCTCAAGTTCTTGAACCGGAGCGTCGTGAGGAGCGTTAAACATCGTGATTTTAACCGATTTTCGTACCGAAATTTTCTTTTTTTATCTTGCTAATTTATATGTGTACCATTGTCCATTCGACACATAGTATCCTTTTTTTTTAAATTCATGCTGGACTCGTACATTTATAGTTTGTACAGTACCTACATAATACATAATTATATTCCGCAAGTTAAATAAATAAGTACCTATATAAACTTGCTTAAAGTGACATTTTTATTGAAGTTATCACAGTCCTGTCGGAGTCCATTACGACGATTCATGACATTCACTTTGTCTGTTTTCCCGGTTATCCATCATTATTATACGTAAAAACTCGAAAAAACACTAATTTATTCAAAGTCCCAAAGTGGCTCATGCACACAGATCAGATCACGTATCTATCACAGGTATCCATGACTCACGAGGTATCTACATTGCGATTAGAGATTCATAGATAAAATATATCTGTAGCTAAAAATGTGAGCCGTGAGCTGTTGATTTGACGTTTGAGCCCCAGCTCCGCAGCTCTGATACGTTCGATCTGCATATTTGAATTGGTTCAGAGCTGAGTTACACACCTCTAGTGTCGAGTCGTTCGTTCAGTCGCACCGCACTATGGCTCTTAGCCGTGAAGCGGCGAAATGTGTTGGTTGGTAATAATAAAAAATATATGTCAATTTCTTCTTTTACTTTCATGACCAGTTATCGATTCAGATTCCCGTTCAATATTGTGCACTAATTAACAAATAGGTACCTTATAGTTTACTAATTTTTTTTAGTTATGTAGCTAAACATAATTATGTACCATCTGCTAAAGTGATAATGAATAACGAAGTAATTATTCTTTTAATTATTTGGTTGGTACTCTTATTGTGTCGTGATAAAAAGATAAGATTTTCTTACTCGACATTAAATCGACGCTCGTCTGTAGTCGTTCCCAGGTACTATTACTTATTCTGTGCTTCTCGACAGTTACAGCTAAAAACTGTTTCCTCAAGTTTACCATGCCTGTTTACATAGGTAGGTATATTAATTTGATTCACTAAAGGTTAACAATTCAATTCAAAAGCTATAGACCTACTTACTTACCCACATAACTCTTGCAATATTTCTACCAATCCCGGGAAAAAAGGTAAGTAGGTGTAGGTACTAGAGTACTAGGTAAGTAAATACATATTTAATAAAATATACGTAATGACGGTTGTTACTAAAGTAAGTTAGTATATATTTACCATGTGTACTTGTAATCTCATTTATTTTAAAAATACCTAACTAAATTAAGAGGTTTAATACCTACTAAATAACGGAACCAGCAAATGGTGCCAAATGATCTAATAGTATAGTGTAACATAATAAATCTCATAATATAAAGATCTGATTCTGAGTATTAGAAATGAGGGAACACAATTCATTGCGGTGTTTTAAATTACGTTAAAAAAATATGGTTATAATGCCTTTTTAGAGATCTTATACAGGTGGTTTTCTATTAGTGCGTAATAACTGCGCGGTGGTTATTGTTTGGACGTTAGAGCATTGCTTAATAATTAATTGAATTAAATTATTGTAATTTAATTTCAATACGCCAGTTAGAGTCTTGCAATAGACAATAATTGATTGGCCCTACTGGAGGACAGACTCGGCTCTTCTCTTCATACCCTACGTCGTTTGTGGGCTCTTCTATGGTTGACTAATAAACGGAAGCAAAGTCTTTGAGGAATGTAGAGAGGTACGAGTCCAATATTATAAGAAAGAATAGCAAAGTTAATTTTAATGTATCGGCCATTAAAATTAACTTTCCTTTTTTTCTGAACAAATGATTATTCTAACTAAATACGCTGCGCAGTACCTACCTATTACGCGCTATTTCTTGAACCATCGTATATACTACCGACCTAATTGGCTTTAGAGTTTAATTTTTATTTTAACAATTATTGTTGTGGTTGCATTGCAATAAAAGACATTAACTTCTAACTTTGTGTGTCTTATAACTAATAATTAGATATTTAAGTAATTTGTATCTGGATTATCAGAATATCCATGTTTCCATATTAGGGTACAAACATTATTTAAATTTGATTTATGAAAATATTACAAAATTGCATTTATTGTGTTGTATTGGTTGTTATGTAATCGGAGACAAATAAATTTTATGAATTGTGACGCACCAATTTTTATTTACACACATGCACCTACGTAGGTACATAATATTACTTACCTACATTAGGTACTATTGAAAGAATTTGAGGCTGGATACCTGGATATAATGTACTTCATGAGAACCTGAGAACCTCGGTGTCGCAGTCTCCATGAACGAGGACCGACTATCGTATGGCTTCATTCGGTACCAAATTTTTGTGAGCTACCTATCTAATCTAATGTCTCTTATTACAAAGGCCCGTCAAAAGCTCTTCACGGCACTGCAACAGACTGGAGTGGTGCTTACCATCATGCGCAAGACTTGCCCATTTCGTCACTGCATAAAGATTTTTAATACATAAAAAAATTAAATAGATCTCCATTCTATTATATGTACCCTTATGTTAATCAAATGACTATAAAAACTGGTCTTGATCAAATTCATATAGCACATGGAAGGCAAAACAACTAATCATCAAAATCGGTTTATCAGGGAAAAAGTTAATGAGGTAGGTACTAACATACCTACTTACATAAACAAATTGACGAGTTGTGAACCTCCTATTTTGGAAGTCAGTTGAAAAGTACTTTTTTAGTATGATGCTCCTTCACGTGTAATGTTCGAATTAATCAAACATAATTTACTCTATAAAAAGCTAGTTCAATATTTGCTGTATATGGATATCAATTTATTTTTTTACTTGCTCTAATGTCCAGCAGGCCAGTCTCACACAGAATTCAATACCTACATCGCATACCCTAGTAGTCCAATCAAATTAAGATAAAGTATGGACATCATTAGGTACTCGTGCATCTAACACTGCACTGGTTTTCATCACAAAACTTACAATATGCCTAACATTTGCTGTGGAAGTTTCAAGTCTGTAATGTCGAAGACGTCTTTGACCTTCTACTCAATAAAACCAGAAAAAACTTTTATATTTTTTTATTGAAACACCCAATGCTATTGCACCCCTAGCATAGACATAACAATGCAATACCAAAGCGCGTGGCGAAGATATATATTAACGGTAAGATTTCTGGTATCTGGCACGGGCACCTGGACCACCAAACTTCTTGGGCTCACAGCGACGAGGATCAGCAACGAGTAAACTCCTATCGTATTGGACAAGGATATCTTTGATTTCCTTCTTTGATGCTTCGTCTACATCTGCAAAGGTAAAAATGTTACTTTCAGTCAATGCGTAAGACATCTACAAAGGTTTACATGGCAATACACTTTGCTCGTAATTTAGCAAGCCTTCCTGCCTAGCAACCACCCAATTCCAGTTTCAGCACCATCAAGTTCAAGATTGAAACTTGCCACTAATGCCACCTAAAGTTTATGGCAATTCTTTTTTTAGTACTGCTAGAGTTAGTTGGCCACTGGACATGTAGTGCAATATTAATCAAATGCATATCAATAATAAAAAAACGCCTCATGTTCTTAAAATTCCTTCACTCAGTAATGGCACTTGCTTTGTCTCTTAAAATTTAGACAGAGTGGTAACATAGTGCTGCTAAGGGGCACATACTCCTGACTTAAACTACAACAGTTCAAAACCATGCATGGCAATGCAATGCGCTCATCCACCTTGAGATATAAATTGTTAAATCTTTTGCACTGTAATTTCGATGGAAACATTGCCCTTCAAATTGAAACAGAGTAATGTTTGCACACTACTGCTGCAGTTATATAACTGGCAAAGGTGTGCAACTTCCCAAGCAGACTGCCACTAGTCCTACCACTACAATACTAAAGACTTAAACATTGCCTTTACAAAATGCAGTTTTCTTGCACATTACACATTATTGCATTGCTACTTTGACCAGAACACCTGCCACTGTGATGGTATGCATCAAGACAAACTTTTGAAATATGTGGGTTCACGATTAGTATTCAAGAATAAAAATTTCAAATAGTGTAATGTTGTGTACATTTCAAACAAGCAGGGTATTGAGAACTCATGCCGTTTGGTAAATGTCACCGTTTATCTCCCTTCCCTGAAATGACTGACTCGCATGGAGGCAAGACAGTTTTGGAAAGAAGGGATGTTGCAATATGTCTGACTACACTAGTGGTTCTATAAGAACAGTATACCTCACAAGCCCTTAAAACCATGCAATATTGCGATGGACTGACAAGTTTAAATAAATCGGTACACTTTGTGTGCCAATCTCGAAACTCAGAAAGTTCGCTCACTCAGTCAACAAGAGAAGATTTTTCAACAAAACCTTTGAGTGTCAGTTCAGAGAGCAGACTGGTTTTCATTCATAACTATTTTCTTCTTTACATAAACACTTCCAGAGGCATTTAGGAAAATATGTTCCAAGACATAGGAGATCTTAAAATTAGTGCTAAGACCTACCCAATACACGTAACTGCCACCCAGAGCTGCAAGCTGTATAATTTTATTCTGCACTGTACACAAGATCTTTTCAGTCACATTTGTTGCCTTAAACACTTACATTTCTGGTAGAAGGCAATGAGAGCCTTGGAAATAGCCTGCCTGATGGCATAGACCTGTGCAACATGACCACCACCCTTGACAGTCACTCTGATGTCCACTCCAGAGAACTTCTCCTGGAAATCCATATGGAAACATGTTAGTAAAGTGGTAAATAACATAACATTTTTGAAGTATTTGGTCATAGATCAGATAAGCATGTTCACTTCACATCCAAAGATGCTCAGGTTCGGAATAAGTTTGCTCATCACATTAACAAGAAACAAACCTAATTATTGCTCCTACTTGAAGTTTTTATACTGGAGTATGTTCAATGACTTTGCACTTGATTTATGTAGCCTTAGCAAATGCCATAAATGGCTTCGTGTCAGCTTTCATTGTCAATTTACCAAGTGAGTACTATGGAATACTTCTCAGGCTAGTAGGGCAAGCTTGGACTTTTACCACAAACTATATACTTTAACTAACTAACTATGTACCTTACAGTTGATCGATACATAATGCTACATAATACAAACATCGATGCACTATTTACATCCTGTATTAAAATAGATTTATCTATTGCTATGGTGTTAGTAGTTTGATTAATTGTCAAAAATAACTTATGTCCAAGCAATAAGCTTATTAGAAATGTCTTAAAATTAGTTGCGATTGCTTTCGAACATATTTCTCGGATAAATGTTATCAATGTCAACAACAAATGTATCAAATGATATATTTATTTGTGAAAATGACAGAAGTGAAAAGTAGGTACTTATTTAGATTGTGGATGAATCAATGCATCGTCAAACCATGTTCATAAATGCATCCCTGTAAAATGGCAGAGATCAACAAAGAGAATCTAATCATAAAACCTTAAAATTTGAGCTCAAATTTAACTGCAACTCAACTTGAACTTAACTCTGACAATTTTTACAGGTGACTATGAAACTGAAGTTCATATAGTGAAAATGACAGAAGTGAAAAGTACTTGTTTAGATTGTGGATGAATCAATGCATCATCAAACCATGTTCATAAATGCATCCCTGTAAAATGGCAGAGATCAACAAAGAGAATCTAATCATAAACCTTAAAAATTTGAGCTCAAATTTAACTGCAACTCAACTTGAACTCAACTCTGACAATTTTTACAGGTGACTATGAAACTGAAGTTCATATAATGAGAGCAGCAATCTCACAAAAATCCACATTAAATTGGAACATTTCTTAGATACATTGTGCTCCTACATAAAACCTAATCTCCCACATATAAGATGAGTGTAAAAATGTGTACAACATTTTTGAGTAAACTATGGGACTGACGGTCATTGCATGACTCAAAGTCCCTAAATTAAAAAAATACATGTAAACTACTGCTTGGTGAGTTAATATCTGGCACTTCAATGGTACGCTATGTACAAAAGCCAAATCTTGCTAATAATACCACGTAGCTTGATTAGTCTATCTAGGACCAAGTGTAGGAACTTGTAAAAGGGTCTCCAGAACATGTAGATTTTATTATTAGACATCAAAGCAAGAGAATTCACAAATGAAAGTATGATTAAGTAATTTAATTATTAGGTTAGTTTGCCACACCCATGTGCAAGCTGCTACTACTACTAATACTACTATTATATTTTTATTAGTATTAAAACTAGTACAAATTCATGCACAAATGTTATTAAATAATTTCAAATTCAAAATATGCACATAAATACATGACGAAGAATACATAGAGAGCAAACATATCTAAATTCTAATACTACAAGAAAGGACTGTGAAATGAACATGCTTACATTGTTAGTACTAATTACTTTGCTAGTGCTGACTAACTGGGTACTTCACCAAATATAACTAAATGTAATAAAACATCAAAAAATAATGTGCGAACATGCTTACCAGGTACCACACTATCTTACTGTGCTACGTTATAGACAAATAAGCACAAGTGCAATTTGAAAAATTTAATACCAACTTCCATTCTATTACTTTGGTAAAAATCAGTTATTGGAGTGTAACTCAAAAACTACTGAACCGAATTTGATAAATTTTAAATGGGACTACATGGAAAGCACCAGCTTTCAAACAAAAAAATTAATTTTGAAAATCGGTCCACCACCCAATCGAAAGTTATGAGGTAACGGTCGAATTGAGTACCACCTCCTTTTCGGAAGTCGGTAGAAAATCATTAATACTTTAACCTACTGCATTGAATTTCTTGGAATTCATGTTACTGGCCAAATATGGCTCATGGCAAGTATGAGTCATGGCATTAGTTATTATGATAGCCAGGTGCAAAATTAAATAAAGCATGCTGGCAAAAGACTAAGTAACTAATAAAATACTAGTCTATTTTACCACACCCTTGCCTATTTTAGGATAGACTGTTAATACATAACTTACCAAACACAACTTTATAACCAATGAGGCATCGAGTTTAGATATTTTGACAGTTTAACCAAATAAATTCACCTTATTATAGTGCACCAAATAGTTGATATCTCATACAATAAAATTGTATCAATGTACATAATGATATCCAATAATATTCTATATTAGTTATTCTGTGGTGTTACAGTGGTGCTACTGTGTGGTGTCATAGGTTTCAATCACATCATAAAAAATATAACACTACTTTGCCAGCAAATGCACAATAAGATGTAGGTAGTGTAGTGTCAATATTAAACAGGCATGTATGACTATGGACATCAGAGCCTAAGTCCCACTTATCCAGTATTACAGCTGTACCTATTCTGATATTTGTGCAAAATTTTTATTGTAATGGAGGAAATGTAAATATAAACAAACATATTTGCATTTTTATTTTAACTATTAAGAACATTATTTTTATAGGTTTTAAAGGTAATGTATAAAAGTTACTGGTTGTAAAAGTATTTAGTACACTATAAACTCAAACAAAACAGAATGTTGTGAACAGAGAAGTGAGGCCGAATAAAACTACAGCTCGCTGTGTCCGTACATTATTAGGTACATACTACACATACAACGACACTACGCCTTGACTCTTCAGTCGAACTATCCCGTTGTGTGGAAGCAACACAAAATGTCTTAATTATCATTTTATTTAAATTTAATAATTAAGTTTTAATAATTTTAATTATCATGACAGTACCAATGCACAAAACACCCCAAGTGGGACGTCAGTGCAGGCCTCATTGCCCCCAAAAAGAATAAGAATAATAAGTACCGATGCACGCGATCTAGTTTAGAAAACGGCCTCACTTCTCTGTTTACAACATTCTGTCTTGACTTTTTTATTTTGTCTGAGACTATAAAGTGGCAATGATTTTTATTGACATAAAAATGAAGTGAAGTAAAGAACAAATTAGTCCTGTCGGAAAGCCCTTGAATGCTCACATAGCAGTAATTTATCGGGCAACTTGAGAGTTTTAGTTTGTATCTCATGGGGTGTTTGTTTATATTTATTATTTAACCAAAATTACCAGGATCTCAATTAATAAGAATTAATATATTAGGATAACTGATAAAACTAGTAGTGTATCTCACCTTTCCGAGCAGAAGGATTGGTTCCTGAAGTTTGTACTGCAGCAAACGGGGCTCCACCAAATCTAGTGGGCGACCATTCACTCGCAGGACTCCATGGCCACGCTTGCAGTAAGCTACAGCTGTGGCGGTTTTCTACAACACAAGAAATTAGATATAAGCACATACCCTAACCTGTTTATGGTATATTTTGCCATGAGAGTAGACTGCTTTCATCTAACTTTATCAAAACACTTCAATTGGATAGCTGTCTGTTATTCTTGGGCGTACATGGCCCTAAAACTAGATCTGATTAATTTACATGCAAAACTATTACAAAATGCACTTTTTAGGTTATATCAAACACCTACGTATTGACATGAAAACAAATGATTATCACATACAGTGAGAACAAAGAAAAGTATGACTAGTAGCGTAATTCTCGTTAGGAGTATTTCTACGCTCATTGTACCTATACCTGCAGAAAGTAGTCAGGGTGGCAAGTGCAACGGAATCCATGTTCTATACACTAACGGCCGTTGCACGATAGGCAACCAAAGTCAATGCCAGAAAGAAAGAGCGTTTAATTTGTTTAGCTACTTGCATACGACTCTTTTAAAATCTCTAAATACAAGTTGGTTCATAGTCTTTTAATTTTTACTTCAAAATCGGCACAACACGTGGAGCCAAAATACACTAACCTTGCGTCCGAAAACTTGGACGGCCTGGATCGGTTCACGTCTCGCCTGAAAAAAGATAATTATTGTGTAAATAATCCATTGCTACAATATAAATATCCCATTTAGATCACATCACAGTCCACGAGAAATACTAGAATTCAGAATTATCTTCACACACCTCTTGCGCGGCAGCCATTTTGACAGAGAAAGAATGAATTGATTCCATTCATTGAACGATATCAATGTACAGAATATAAAATAGAATGAACTATTATTAAAAACCGGCAATTTCCGATAGCATGAAAAAGAAAAGCGATGGCGAGAA
The DNA here is from genome assembly GCA_917880725.1 of Selenia dentaria. NCBI lineage: Eukaryota > Metazoa > Arthropoda > Insecta > Lepidoptera > Geometridae > Selenia > Selenia dentaria. Next base: position 10,111,757 of record OU862885.1, read on the forward strand.
AAAGCCCAGCAATAGCCATCGGTGATTTTGTTTAATTTTCCTAAATTTGTGTTTCTTCTAGTTTTGACAATTTGACGTTTAATGGAGCGGCCACATCTCCAAAAAAAAACGCCGTTGATTATCGCGATGTTGACCGTTGACCATAGATGTAGCCACCACTTAACGGTTCACCACTCAATATATCGCGCTAATTATCGTCGTAATTAGCGTGTTGTTAAGGCGAATATGGGCATTCACGTTGAACCTTGATGTAGCTGCTCCATAACAGTGGATACAACATGGTGGATATAACATGGTGGAGTTTTGTGATACAAACCGTCAAATGTTTGTGCGCTTTGAGTGTAGGCAACATTAACAAAATCATGAAACGTTTTGCGTTTTCCTGGTCAATCGTCTTAGTAAGTTTTAGTAATACAGTGGATGCATTCCTAGAACGGACTTAGACAGGACAGTGATTTAATGAAAAACTCAATTCATGTGACTCTGACTTGACTTTGATTTCTTGAAATGGAAAACTACATACAGATACAGTACAGAAATATACAGAAGTACGAGCCCAAATTCAAAGAAAAAGAAAAATATTTAAATAAGCGTCATCTATTCAAAAATAGTCAAAAACTCATGCGCGCAAATATAAAGCTTGACCGCTATTCATCGCTAGATGGCGCTCCAATACTATTTTATTACGAAATAACTACATACTAGATGTCGCTACGTACTTTGTATTTACGCGTGATTCATGACTCACATGCCATCGCTGACTCGATGCCTGATGCCTCGCAGGCTCGCGTCGCGTATTTTGTATTCGACAAGCGTAGTCGCCGGTGTGGAGTCGAGTGAGATCGTATGGAATGCGACAATCGCACGATCGCTCACAATGAACCGCGAAAAAGTATACGTTCGCGTGAGCAAGTGACAACTTACAAAACTGTGAATAAGTTAAAAACTGAATAAACTAGAGTGTTACTGTGTATTTAACTGAGTTTTGTGATTGACAAGTACTGGATTTATGGTGTTCTATGAGTATCGGAAATTAGCGATTTGAAGGTAAGTTAGAAACATTTTATTGCTTGAAATTTGTTAATATATTTGATTTAAACTATGTGCACGTTTAAAAGTTGGGTTTAGTTGTGTTGTTATGATTATATTTATTAATACCACGTGCGGAAAATAATAAATAATTGATCGTGCTTCTGAACTTCCAGTTGTAAAGTTGATCTTGCAATGTGTATTTTTCCAACCAACCCTCATTAGTCATAGCAGGAATACCTAACTACCTAAAATGTACGCTATTAATAATATTTCAAGTAGGTAACATATTCTACCTATATTATTTGCTTTGATCCAATTCAATTACAATTTCCTGTACCGATGAGGACATTGAATGATTGTGTCTAGGGCTTTTTAATTTTTAGTAAGAAGTACCTACCTACTATGGGTAGGTACATAGGTACTCTGCATACCTAAGTATTCTGTGCCTAAGTCGTATGTTCGTCTGATGGTAAGCACGACGCCCGCCGATGGTACCTACTTGCAAAGCACAGATTAAAAGTACCTACCTAGGTACCTACTGTCAAACCTACCTAGCACCATCGTGTTGCGGGCACTGCACTGCGATCGTCACACCGAGATATTAATTATTGATCGTATGTTTCCATTGTCTTTCTAACTGGGTTACCTTCAATGAGAATAAAATATAAGACATAGACTGCCAGTGGTCAATATATCAATCTTATTATCTTATCTTACTAATAATGTAAATGTGAATTGTGTATGCTTGTTTCATCATAATCATCATCATTCATCACCACGTGCAACCGCGGGGCACAGCTAGTGTCACATAAAACCACAGGCATACTAGAGTCAACAACCAGAGAGGAAATCTTTGTGCAGAAGACACTAAAGACTTACTAACTAGACACTAAGCTGCGGTCCGTAATTAAGTACCTACTTAGTTGAAGTAACGTGAAGAATTTCAGTGTGATTGCAAGCCACCCTCATCCTTCAAGTGATTTGTTAACAAGGTGCGTCACAAAATAAGTGCGATTCTAGCTGGAATGCTGTTTGACAACTAACAAAACAAAGTTATCCTTATGGTGTTTTCATATTAAATTACGGTACCTATTACGTAGGTATAGCCGAGTATCTGGACCGGTTTGGTGACCTTCCCGGTTTCTTCTTCATAGATCACTGCCACCAGCCCCGGATCTAGGGGGGAGGGGCAAACCGGGGTACCAGTATCTGGGGGCGCCAATGTCAAAATATAGTATGCGTTAAAATAAAATACGCTCCCTAAGCATCTAGCATACGGAAGCCTGCTTGGCTCACCCTCGACTTGTAATAAAAATTAGGTAATAGATAAAAACAGTAGGTACAAATTGTGAGTTTAGCCATTCAGTAATCTGTGGTTTAGCGCCGGGGTGCCGCTGCTTTTAGGTAACTGCCCCGGTTTGAAAAAATCGTAGATCTGGGCCTGACTCGTGCATCCGGCTGCGTCCGTGCTTACACGGTCGACTATACTGACTACACCTATCGCGCAAGTTAAAAAAAGTCTAGTACTTACGAAAGTTTCAAAGTTATCAGCCTACTAAGAATTTTTATTAATGTTTCAAAATATGCTCGTATAAAAGTTGGTACAATAAACTCCTAAAAGATCTATCTGAGGTCACGAAGAGTTTGCATTAATTCTGCAGAACAAATAATAGTTAAGTTAATAATTTTAAAGAAGCTGTAAAAAACTGAAAGATGACTAAAATCCATAGAAAAGATCAATTGATGGATCTTTTTGCACCATTATGTCCACTTTATCCGATTATCCATAATTTTTGCAACGTGGACTTTTTAGGATTAACCTGTGTCTAAAAATCCATTCTATAGATTTATTGATGGATCCCGTTTATTTCATTATAAATATAGCATTGAACTGAGACTGCCTGCAACTGCTCCCTTACGTCGTTCAGCGATTTTTATCAGGTCCACCTTGTTCGTGGATGACATACGCTTGTCGCGCTTGTCGGTTCGTGGTCTACACTTCAGAACCGGTTATATGATCCTTTCGTAATAAATTATCTAAACCGTAATAAAATGCCTAAATCTTTCGCAATATGAGTTAATTAAAGGTGATCAAAGGTTGGAAATATGAATTAGGTACGAACCTGACGGGGCAACTTTCAATTTCATCTCAATTCGAGATCCTTTCTAATCATTCATTCAAGGATTTGCGAAGTAAAAGGAACGTCCCAGACAGAGTTCGAATGATCATCGTGTCGCAAAACAAGTCTTAAACTTAAAAATAGTAATCTAAGATATTCAAATATGAAAGATAGTATACTAGTTTCTTACAATCGAAAATGAGCGTAGTATTTTATATAGTTACATAATGAGTATGATTTTATCATCATCTCAGCTGTAGGATGTCTACTGCTGAACATATGCCTCCCCGATAATTTCTATAAGGACCGGTTGGATGTGGCCTGCATCTAACGTCGTCCTGCTACCTTATCAGGTCGCCTGTCCACTGTTTCGGTGGACGACCTACGCTGCACTTGCCGGTCCGTGGTCTCCACTCCAGAACCTTCCAGCCCCATCGGCGATCTGTTCTGCGTGCTATGTGCCCTGCCAACTACCACTTCAACTGGCTTATCTTCTGGGCTATGTCGGTGACTTTAGTTCGTCTACGGATCTCTTCATTTCTGATTCGATCGCGTAGAGAAACCCCGAGCATAGCTCTCTCCATAGCTCGTTGTGCGACTTTGAGCTTACAGATAAGGCCAACTATGATAAATTTATTCACCATAACTTAAGTGTATCTAGCACGAAAATTTGCGTTATTGTAACGTAATCCTATTGTTGCCGGATGTGCACCGCCATATTGGATTTTATATGAGGAATCAGAACCTATTGGTATCTATAATATAAAAATGAATGCTGAATGTGTTGCTATGTTGCTAAGCGCAAATTTCGAGAGCAGCTGAACCGATTTTGCTAAATCTTTTTTTAGAATATTCCTTGAAGTACGAGGATGGTTCTTAAGGAGAGAAAACTTTAAAAAATTGCCTGAAAAGGTCTAAAAACAACACTTTTCTATACTTAATCTTTTTATGGGAATACAATCCATTCGTAATAATTCTTAAAAGGGAATTTGAACTTTAATACCATACCATAAAGTATAAGTGTTAGTGGAGAGGTTCCGAAAAGGCAAAACAATTGAGTGACGTTAGTATCACAGCATAAAAATCATAGGCTGTGTTAGTATCGTATAAATTATTTTTTGATATAATGTCATTGTTGACTTAATTACTTTATTTTTTTATCTTACTAGCTGACCCGGCGTCCCGAATAGCAGAATAAGTAATAAAAAAAAAGACTGTTACGAAGTTCGCCGGGTCAGCTAGAATTTAATATATTTATAAATGTAATAGACTATTCCTAAAATATTTAACATTTTATCTCTAATTCACTGACCACCATTTTCAGGAAATCCTTTGTACCGTAAGGCCGCGTGGCCTACAAAAGAATACAATTCCTGGAAGGTTGAACCTACTGCTTAGAAACAAAACAAGTGTAAGCGAAACATTACATTTCTCATTCGCCGTAGTATCGTCATTTCAAATGAAGTTCTCGATGCCCAAGACCGGTTTTATAAGGCTGCGTCATCAATCAAGAATCCTAAGCATAGTCAGTATTCCAGTATCAGCCTCCAGGTAATGGAGTGCAGGGAAGTTCGTATTGTCTATACCATGAGGAAATGAGACGGGAGGTTACAGTACCACCCAGATTTTATCTACAGACTTCCAAAAAAAGGAGGAGGTACTCAGTTCGACTGTATTTTTTATGTTTGTTACCTCATAACTTTCGATAAGGTGAACCGATTCTCAAAAATCTTTTTTTGTTTGAAAGCTGGTGCTTCTAGTCCCATTTAAATTTCATCAAATTCGGTCCAGTAGTTTTGAGTGATACTCCAATAACTGAATAGAATGGAAGTCGGTATTAAATTTTTCATATAGTACTTGTATCGCCACTGCCTGCGCTTGTCACCTCAATATTACTGTTAGGGTCTCAATCATCCAGAATTTAACTCAGCACTGTGCTCTTCAAACCCAAACATCATACAACGTTCAAAAATTTAAATAAAAACTTTCATACACTCATACCCCCAATCACAGAATGCAAGACTCTAGCACAAACATCTCCGCTCATCTCGCAAATATTTACCCCCAAGGGATCGAACCTGTGACCCTTGTAGATAAGCACTTACAGTGGAGTCATTTTCTACCGACTTCCAAAAAGGAGGAGGTACTCAATTCGTCTGTTTTTAAATGTTTATTACCTCATAACTTAAAAAAACTTAATTGATAGGGTGAACCGATTCTCAAAATTCTTTTTGTTTGAAAGCTAGTGCTTCCCGTGTGGTCCCATTTAAATTTCATCAAATTCTATCCAGTAGTTTTTGAGTTACACTACAATAACTGAATAGAATGGAAGTCGGTATAAATTTTTTCAAATTGCACTTGTAATAGGTAACATTTAACGTCTGTCAGATTTATCTTCATAGTGAGGTGACCTGCTTAAAAACATCGATTAAAGCGAATAAATCGATTTCGGACTTTAAACATATGTGAATTTTAAAAATCATCAGGCGAGCCCCTGTCCAATTATTATTTAAAATAATTTCTATTCTATTCTATTGTAAATTTAAGGGGCAAAATAAGACAAGTACACAATTTAACAAAAAATAGCATTTATTCAGTTGAACTATCAGAACATCTTCATCACTGCGTGTCAGCACTCAGAGTTCATTCATTTTCAATAATATTGTCTATTCTCACATCTCGTTCAAAATCTTGTAAAATTATTTTCTTTGTTTTCTCTGCGACTTTTCTCAAGTATTCTGTAGTGACTTCTGCACACGCAGTTTGTCATCATTTTAGCAGTACTGAAGCACAGTATAAATATAGAGAAACAGTACGGAAACTACCTACAAACGTTCGAAACGGCTCACTCACACAAACAATTTTATTTCCGCTTAACTAAGCTTAGTTTTCATACTGTTGCATCTTTATACTATGACTGAAGGGTGGTTTAGTATTGTTCCGCGCCGCATGACCCTTTATTTATGCCCAAATAAGCTCTATAACGTTTTATTGGCAATGGTTTTCAATTGTAAATCTTTACTCGTACATATTTATTCTGTGCTTTAGTGGAGATTTGATAGTTGGCATACAAAATTTACTCAGATCTGACACAAACCTAGAATCACTGCTGAGCGTGCTTTTGCAATGCGGACTTCATCCTAGAGAAACGAGTGCTATTCGAGCTGTATACGAAATTGGTCCCCGTGAATATTTGAGAGATTTATTTAAAGAAATCAATATATTAACTTTGCCTTCCTTATATGTATTTGAAAATATAATGTATGTTTGTAAAAAATATATAAATATAAGTCAAATAGTGATCACCACACTTTTAATACTAGAAATACAAATAGGATAGCTGTACCTAGTTTTAGACTTGCGAAGACTAATAAGTAATTCCTAGGAAATTGTGTGCGCTTTTACAATGAAATCCCAAAACACATAACTGAGCTCACAGAGGGCATATTCAAGTTGACTGTAAAAACGTTTTAATAAAAAAAAGGTTATTATAAAGTTCCACATTATAATATAGAAGATAAATATGCTTGGAACACTCCACTTCTGGCAAGCTGTCACTCTGCCACCCATAAAATGTAATATTTGTAGTACCTAAGTAGAAACATTGTAAACATCTTTATAAAAAGAATGGCTCCGAGTTTTTTTCCGCGTCTTCTCGGTAGGCTCTATATATTTTGGAACGCGAGTCTTTAAAGTACATTATAATGAAAAATTGACGTTCATAAGTGCGTCTTTGATGCCTAAATTGAATAAATTATTTTGACTTTGACTTTGACTGTATTCCAAAAGTTCCTAAGGAATAGGTATGTCACTTGAGGAAATATCTTCTACTCGTGACTGTATCGTATGGCATACGTACCTACTTACTTATAATCGTGTGCAAGTTTATAGGTTAACCGTTGTGTGACCGAGCGTCCACGGTACGGCTTCCTGCTCAACTAAGGCTTATGGGTCGTCACTTATCCATGTATGGAGTAAAGAAACGGGCTCATCTACAACATGTACTACTAATTAAGCATTTGACATTTGACATTCTTTTCTTATACCAACATTGACACAGATTAATTCCTGGAAATAACCTGAGGCTCGAGCAAAAATCATTTGCAAATAAGTATACCTACGTATCGCAAACGTCAACGCGTCACGCTTCAGCGTTATACTATGAGTTATCTGTGTCACAGTTGCCCTAGATACATGACAGTTTGTACTGTTTCACGTGAACGACACGTTACGTTACACGAACGCAGTTATTCGTGCTAGGCCCACTGGAGTTCACCTCGAATCGACCGCGATTCGAATCTATTTCGTTTTGATTCAATACAATCCAATTGTATCGAAAAACTCGATCGGTGTCAACTTTTTTCGGCCGTTTTCATTAACCTATCTATCGCCGGTTTCCCTTACTAGATATAGATATTTGACACTATTTGTTTGGACGTTATGTTAAATTTCTATCGGTAGTAAGGAAAACTGTGGATGGATATAATATTGAAAACGGCCGTTAAACGGTTTTTAGCTATCCCTGTTTATTGTTTTGTTTATAATTATTTTACTATTGTTATTCATTTGTTTTTGATTATCTAATTCTATTGTTTAGATAATAATATCTAGAACAAAGACATAGATACAAAGAAACCGTTGGTATTTAAACGGTTTCTTTTCTATCAATTAAATTGTAAGTAACTTCATTTTGACTTACTTCTGCTTAAGTACTTACGTGTATACTATTACTTATCTATCTATAATCACAACGCGCTATGAAGCTATGTATTGTGTGCGTACCACGTAGGAATTTAATCTGTGCAAATTTAATACTTCCTGTATTATCACCATCATCCTGTCACAGAATAAATAATAGTACTAACTTGCGTAAGATAAAAGATTCCTTATAACTTGATAACCATTAGAATATGTGTGATATTGTATTATGTATAAATACCCTACAATTTTATATCCATCAAAATTAATTGGACTAAAATAATAAGTTATGTATAGGTTATATTCGCGGTGGAATTTATTTATTTAGGCACACAAAACATAGACAACACAACAACACAGAACATAGACCCTAAATTTACAAATATGTGTTGTGTTGGACTGAACAATTGGAATTACAATCAAATGACTTAGTAGCACGACCGTTTGACCAAAGGTTTATATGTGTTATATATATGTAGGGATTGTGACAAATACTAACTAATGATAAATACCCATAAGAGGAAAATGTATTCAATAGGTAAAGCTACATTATGGGTCGTTTGCGTCAACATTTAATGAAGAAATTACGCACTTGCGGCCATATTGTGCGAAGTTCGCAGTACACAGTTAAGTAATTTATTATTTTTGTTGAATATTCGCAGCTGATTTCAAGATAATTATGTACTGATCTTTATTTATTTACTAGCGACTGCCCACGACTTCGTTCGCGTAGTAGGCTCGGCATTCGGCCTATGGCGAGGCCGAATGTATTGGTATATGTAACCTATCGTTTCTTGGTTTTTCTTTCATAAGAACGTTCTCCTGATAATAATTAACACAACAAAAAAATAATTAGCGAGATTGTTCCACCCGTTCTCAAGTTATAGCGTGACCAGTAGAAGTAGGGGCTAATTGTTATATATAGATATAGATTATAAAGTGGAAAGATTTGTTTGTTTGAACTGAATAGGCTCCGAAATTAGACCGAATTAAAAAATCATTCGCCATTTGAATCCTACATTATCCCTGATGGTCATAAGCTATATTATAATTTATTGTTTCATTATCCAGCAATACGCGAGTGAAACCACGGAGCGCAGCTAGTATCTCTTTATATTATAAATGTGAAAGTTTAGATGGATGGGATAGATTATATAGTACCTATGTTTGTTACTATTTCACGCAAAAACTACTGAATGGATTTTAATGAAATTATTATATTACATATAGGATACTTTTTCATCATCATCATCCATCACCACGCGGGTGAAACTGCGTGGTGTACATTTTTATTCTTGTTAAGCAATTGTCCTGTGCCCTATTAAGGGTTAAAAAGAACCCCGTCTACACAGGTGCAGGCCTCCTCCAAAATTAGCCCCTTGTCTCGGTCTACCTACCTCTGTTCAGTGTGAACCATCGATACTTTAAATTTCATTGTCCCATTTTGTTATGGGCCTTTCTTTGTCTCTTGCAGAGCGGGCCTTCCATGACATCAGTCATAGATATATAAAGATGTAAGTTATAGGGCGAATTCTGTGACATCACTCTTCTGGGCCAACGTGAATCTTGGATTCGCAAAATCTATCAATACCATAACCAATAATAATCCTGTCGACCATCGTAATATCCACTAATATGATTAGAAAACATGTCACATTTGCTTTCTACCCTCAATAGAAAACACACCCTTATTCTCTATCCACCAATGTCTAAAGTTGAGCTCCAGTGTCCAGTGGGACTGAATCGCATTGCAAAGCACTGCATTGCAGTAGGGTTTCTTCTAATGACATTAGAACAGGTGATGCAACTTAGAAGCTTTACAAATGTAGAAACTATACACATAATTTTATTTGCACGTTTGCGGGGGTAAAAGGTTGTTGTTACAGATTACAGAATCAAGGACTCTATGGTTCCAATATCCTCTCATCTCCATAGATCTCTATGGTTGTTGTAAATCGATATACATGCGAAACTTGTCATTACAAAGGGCTGAATATTAGAATTGGGCTCCGATAAAACAAGTTTAGGTGAAGATCCAACTCTGAGACTTTTAGAAGCTCCCACATTAACCACACACGTTGCAGTTCCTGGAAAAATAGCTAGATTTCTGCAAAATATATTGTATTATTGGTCAAATATGGCGAATCGCGAGTCAACGGGTTACTTCTGGTTAGGTTTTGAGTCGTGAGTAGCTATGAATTCTTTGGAGTATATTCGCAAAGATTCGTGTCATATTTTGCTAACGGTGCATCCACACCGCAGTTACTTTTTGTGGAGCAACAGAATGTAACACGAAAACATTGAGTAACATTCTTCAACTTTTGCGACTGCTTGTTACTCTTTGTTGAATAATTGTATTCATACCGCCAATAACATAAAGTAACAAATAATAACCGGTGACTTGCACAACATATGTCCACGAACTACTGCAGGTAGCGGACGTGTCGGTGCTCAAAAATAACGTGGAACATGGAAGATGAATAATAATTACTGCAACAGCGTGTTTCCTCATAATACATTCAAACAAGAATAAAAAACGACGTTCGATGTGGATGGGCAAAACACGCAAGTTTAGTCACCACATGTTGACGCAACTTTACCTAACACGGCAACATATATTAACAACAAATAACTATTTAGGTATCAAATGTTGCCCACTAACACTTGGAAACGTTGCTTCACAAAAAGTAACTGAGGTGTGGATGCATATTATGAGGTTATAATAAGTTATATGGTGTACAAACATCAAAGACCAGAGTGCACATTTCTGTTGATCACGTATATTTTCTCCAGCCAGGGACTGATCTTGAAACCTTCGAATGCAGGATTACAGCTAGCCCAACGAGGCCATCGATAAAAACAAAATCGGCCATTTATAAAAAGTTTCCTTTTCAATGTTTGACAGCAATAGCGACACACAAAAAGCCCTTATTGTATGGTAGGCACATTCCTAAATACATAACTCTAATATTGATCGGATAAGATAACCTTTTTTTTGGAAAATGGGAAATATTTTAACCTACTTCGCCTCGCACTGATAAGTTTATTTACTGTAATCGATAGTGAAAGTATTTGGGCATGAATCCTTATCAAGGGACGTGAAAAACATTTATTTTACACTGACCTGTATACTCGTAGATTGACTGGTGTTTATATATCTATACTATATAATGTTATAAAGAGGAAAGATTTGTATGTATGTTTGTAACAAATAGGTTCAAAAAGTACTGGACCGATTTCAAAAAATATTTCACCATTGGAAAGCTACATTCACCCTGAGTAACATAGGCTATATAAGATTCATCATCATCCGTCACCGCGCGGGTGAAACCACGGAGAGCAAATAGAAGAAAGAAAGAAGAAAGAAAAATATATTTGTTGATGAAAAACAATATGACATTTTGCCTAAAATATACATAAACACAATCTATTGTTTCACTACAACACAGCCCCAACTCAGCATAAAGCTGATTGCGTTGAAACAACCAGCGCTGGTCTTCCGTTGGGGCTGGCGGTGACGTCACACACGACTGCATCGAGCGCATTTTGTAAGAATACAAAACATAACAAACACAACACTTTAAATACTGAATAGAATACTATATAAAAACAAATAGGCAAGCAGGGTACGAATGTCCGGATGTACCTACAAAGACTTCGTAATGGAAATAATAAAACTAAAAAATACAAAATAATAGAAATAACTATCTAGTAACAAGTAAATAGAAATACACAAATTTATATAATATTACTATCATTAGTAGTATTTAATAAGCCAGGCCCACCTGGTGTTGCCCGCGTAACCCCTGCATATAACAGATGCATTCCGTCACAAGTACCGAACTGCGTGAACTTAAATCTCATGTGCTTGTAATTTCACCAGACCCATACCTTTAAACCAAAACACAGTATTGCGAACATTACTGCTTCATGGTAGAAAAAGAAAAAAGGCCGAACTTATTCACAAAGTGTTGCTCTACAAAGCTTAAAAAAGAAACAACATAGAAACTTTTTTCTTTACGTAGTAGGTATACATCCAGTGACGATGGAAGACATGGAAGACCTCAGTACAATGCTCGAAGGCCTCCATCGAGTACCACGGACCGGCAAGCGCAGCGTAGGTCGGCCACCGACACGGTGGACAGACGACCTGATGAAGGTCGCAGGACGACGTTGGATGCAGGCCGCTTCCAACCGGTCCTTTTGGAAAATCATGGGGGAGGCCTATGTTCAGCAGTGGACGTCCTACGGCTAGGGTGATGATGATGATACATCCAGTGGGCCAAGCGTGAAACTAACGTAACATCATCGTAACTGTATCGTTGACGTATGCAGTACAAACTATGAGTTATCTGTGCCACAGTTGTACTAGATAAATAATAGTGTAGACGCGGGTCAGCAAATAATAAATACTAGTATTACGTACTTACCAGTGCCGTAGGGTTTCTGTTTTACGCATTTCATTGTACAAGAAACCCTTATGCGTCATGCTCAGGTGAAGTACAGAGATCGTAGTATAAATAATTTGCGAAAAATTATTCGTATCGTAAACGTCAACGCGTCACGCTTCGCCGTACAAACTATGAGTTGTCAACAGATGCCCTAGATAAATGACAGTTTGTACTGTTTCACGTAAACTACACGTTACGTTACACTTACGCAGTTACTGGTGCTAGATCCACAGGCGTAGGATTTCTAGTCCAATCAAGGCCTCTTGCTGACGATGACGATATTTTAAATAAAAATTAAAGTAATTATTCTAATAAATATTAAATTAAATATTAAAATAATTATTCTAAATATCACATATTGTATTTTTTTAAATACTTTTTTAATCTGTGACTTGTAAATAAAATTATTCTAAAATATTTACTGCAAAGTAATTAAACAAAGACAAGAGAGAGCATATCAAATGTACATAAAACTCTATAGTTAACAAAACCAAGCGTATATCTATGGAATGCTTCCATAACATAGTTTCTAAAAACAAGTTAGACATTATACCCTTAAGTTTATATCCGTTGAACAGATAAATAAATACTTAACTTGTCTAGAGATTAAGTGAAGAGAAAACTTAAGTAGACATGGTATATGATGTCAAATTACAAGTTACACTTATATGATGTCAGATACACTCGTGGTGGTCTTAATATGCTGCATCAGGAATGTGAGAGGACAAATGGTACTTACTAAGGTATACATGTACTGTACAGGACAGTGCTAATGCTTATTATACTTAATGCGCATAATCTTAGGAATCCTTACTCTGATAAATTAGCAGCGGTTTTTAGCTTTTTTATTTACTAGCATTTAAGTTTTCAAATTACTATTTAAACTAAACTCTGTCAAAAAGTTTATAACAAATTTTCGGAATACTTGGATGATAAGTATAATTTGAAAAATTTAATACTGACTTCCATTATATTCAGTTATTGGAGCGTAACTCAAAAACTACTGGACCGAATTTGATAAAATTTAAATGGGACCACATGGAAAGCACCAGCTTCTTTTGTCGGTTCGGCAAAAAATCGGTTCACCCTATCGAAAGTTACGAGGTAACAAACATAAAAAACATATACAATCTTATTGAGTACCTCCTTTTTGGAAGTCGGTTGAAAACAGCTTGGGACTGATCACATCAGGATCTACCTACTCGTGTATTAGGTACCATGTCAAAGAGTAGCGTGTTTGGCCTACTGATACCATTAGTATGGTCTCTTTTGTAAGGCACTGGAGCTAAAAATAAATGAACATTTGTTAGTAATTGGCGATTAAAAAATTTAAAAGACAAGCCCGCTGAGTTTCTTGCCGGATCTTCTCAGTCGTGGTCGCGTTCCGATCCGGTGGTCGATTCAAGAAAAATAAATATAACTTAACAATTTGTAAGTGAAGCGTTCGTAGCGCAACGTGACTTGGCGATCTTAACCGATCAACAAGTTAAGCAACGCTTACTGCGGTCAGGACTTGGATGGGTGTGTGCTAGTAGCATTATTCAACTGAGCGATTCTGTGCTTCGGAGGGGACGTTACGCCGCCGGTCCCGGTTGTTTGTCTTAGGACAACAGTAGTTAGGCTATGTCGGAGGCCTTGGGTCGGCCTAAAAATTTTGACATGGGTTGGCCACTAACCTATTCACCAGTCCGCACTGGGCCCGCGTGGTAGATTACGCCCAACTCCTCTCTCTGAGAGGAAGGCTCGAGCCCCGGCAGTGGGAACAAAATGGGCTGATTATGATGATTATTATGATAAAGTACCCCTGTGCCTACAGGGGTACTTGCAAGACAACTATACATAATAAATATTTTGGTTTGATTAAAACAGTAAATTATCACACGCGCTGACTCAATTCCTAGGACAGGACGTTTCTCATTTTGCAATATCTGAGTTCAAAGCTCTCGGTTAGGTAGGATCCACCAAGCCGCACAGGGCCCTGTGAATTACGGCCCAACTCTTCTCTCTGAGAGGAAGAGTCGAGTCCCAGCAGTGGGAACGGAATGGGCTGATTATGAATGCGAATCTACTAAATTTCCCAACTGATTCTCGTTAGTAAATTTGATAATGTTAATACAAGTAGTTTTACTATTTATTTTTAGGGCTTTTTCTAAATTAAACATTTAAAATTATACAAATTACTTAATTTCATAGGTTTTACTATAAACTAGATGGCTCAGTGCGTTCCGTAAATTACATGTACTTGTGTTTGTTTAGACATAATCTGAATTATTCTAAATAAATAGATCCTAAATCAACAATTATTATGTTCATCATATTATTATGTCGCGGCTAAAAAAAAGTCCCAAAACAACGGTATCACACGCGCAGCAGACAATTATGTCAATATATGCTGTTATTGTTGCATAAGCATTATAAACAACTGTAGCTCTACCATGAGTTTGCAACATTGACACCAATCGATGCTCGATTTCGACTGCTGCAAAAAATGTATGAAAAAAGAACAGTGCCACCTCGTGGTCAATTGTAGAACTAAAACTGACAGCGAGTACGCCAATCACAAGTTTAATATGTAGGTGAGATCGAGTAACGACTATAGATGACATTTATGTTGCCAACTCATGCTGGTTTGATGCTTCGTGGAGTACAACCCGGTCAGAATATCTGTGCACCTCGCTGGAATGCGGCGCCTCCCGCTTCCCCTGTCACCTCTCCGCGCACTCCCCGGTGCGACAGTACGGTTAGCATCTTCATTGCGGATACACGTCCCGATAATTTTGATATTTTCGCTTTGTTGTTGTTTTGTTTTTTAATATTTATTGTTAAGTTTAGACTGTTTACTGTTAAGTTTGAACTGGTTTGGTTGTTATTAAACTGAAGTCATGGGAAAAACAATACACAGCGAATCAAGAAATTTAATCTTGATAGTGCTCAAGTTTTTTGAATCGGAGAAAGCAAATAAACTCAATCATCTAGCAGATGACAACATCACACAACTTTTAATATCACTAGGGGAAGATAGTTCGGAGAGTTCAGAAAGTGAGAGTGAGGAAAATACAATGTCAGGCATAGAGTCAATAATTTATAGTGACTGAGTTTAATAATAAATGTTTTTGTAATCTAAATTATTGTTTTTTAATAACAAACCCTTCATCAATAATAAATTGATTTGAAAAGGTTAGTAATTTTTTTTTACCTCCACATTTCTCGAAAAAACTTTTTTCACACCGTACCCAGACCGCCGATATGACGTCACGAGGTCAGGTGCACAGATATTGTGACCGGGTTGTATGAGCTAATGATGAGTATCCATCAAACGTGCCCAGTCTGTAATAGGTCAACCCTCGTGTCTAAGTTTATCTACGACTATTGTCCTAAGGCAAGGTCCTAATAATTACATCGGAACCGACACCTCGCAGTGGGCCTAGCACGAATAACTGCGTAAGTGTAACGTAACTTGTCGTTTACGTGAAACTGTACAAAATGTCATCTATCAAGGGCAACTGCGACACAGATACGAGTAACTCATAGTTTGTAAACGTGAGGCGTTGACGCTTACTATACGAATACATTTACGCAAATTGTTTGTGCTAGGCCCTCTGATGCACAATAACGCTCAGTTTGAAATGGCAATAGCAAGTCGGTCACCCATCCAAGTCGTTGCCGACGTCAAAGTACAAACTCCTCTACGAGCGCTTCCAATAATGTTGCTTATGACGTAATTATAAAAAAAACAGCGAAACATCTTTCGAGTAACATTTTAGTAAACCAGTCGTATGGTAAACAAACAGGTTCTGCAGGATTAGTGTTGTACTTGCTACGGCAACCCTACTGAATCGACTAAACGACTGAATAATTTTTCAACATAGATTGATTACATAATAATAAAAAGTACTCGGAGTAACTACTTCAAAAGTTTTCTAACTACTACTCTAAACTCTCTACTCCAAAAGTTTTTTAACCGACTTCAAAAAAGAATGAGGTCGACTGTATGTATTTTATTTTAATGTATGCGTCGACTTCCCTCCTGTTTGGATACGATTCTCAAATTATTTTTTATTTGCAAGTATACTTCCGAGGTGGTCCCATTTAAATTTCATCAAATTCGGTCAAGCGGTTTTTGAGTTACTCTGAGTCAATAACTGAAAAGTGTTTCGCCTATCTTTATGATATCCTTAATTGAAACTGTGAATGACAATCGAATCCCGTAAGTAGCACTAAAAAGTGCGAAAAAAATGAAAAAAAAAATGGAACCGACTACAACACTAAAAAGTGTGAAATAACTTGTCGAAGTCGATACCATGCGCACAGTATTGTGACAATAGGTATTTTGATGAACTATCATGGTACCGACTTCAACAAGTTACTTCACACATTTTAGTGTTGAAGCCGGTTCCATTTCATGGTATTTTTAATAACGTGTACCATAGACGGCACCCTGGGTACAACACTAGTGGAGATCAAAGATCACGATCGTGCACGTACGGCTTAGCATCAAATTACATAACAATTTGATCTATATTAAGTTTATAATATTTACTATGAAGTATGTAAATTATATAATCTAAAATTAACGAGTATTTTATAAGATGTTTGTGTAAGAATTTGACGTTTATAGCTCGTAATGCTAGTTTTACATCCTTTGATCGGGATTTCTAATTTCTAATGAAGTTGTTGATAACAACAAAAAAGATTTCACGTTTTTTTATATAACGAGTATGTTTTAATTATAATTTTCAAACTGTATGTCAGTATGTTAAGCGAATTAGCTGTTTAACTAAACTAATAATTAGTTTTTTTTTATTAATATAGGTATATACTTTTAGTCATGTCATTCGACCTTTTTTGTTCATCTCATTATAACGAAGTGTAAACAAAACAAATAAATTTTACAAAAAAAAATTATATTAATATACCAAAAAAGTAAGAAGTACCTATAATGGGAAAACTCGGTAGTATTTTTAAATCGCTTAGTTCCGTTAACCTGTTTTAAACTGTTTTAGGGTTCCATACCTTAAAAGGGAAAAAAGGAACCCTTATAGGATCAGTTTATTGTCGCTCTGTCTGTCAACACTCAGGAACGCAAGAGGTATCTAGTTAAAATTTAAAAGAAATACTTATGTCTACAGTCTCGTTCAGCTGTGAAAAAATGAAACGTGTAAGGGTACGTTCCGTTAAGCGCCGTCAACGCTCACAATTGTCGCGCCCCGGTTTGCCGTTCCCTTTGGTTGACAGTGCAAGCTCGCAGAACTATACAGAATAAATGATTTGATTAGACCACGTAGACCCACGTAAACCCATCTTCGAACCTCGAGCGTTGTCGTCGCGGTGTGAGCGTTTTCGGTGACGTCATCGATGACTTATAGAGTTTGCTCAGTCGCTCGCGATGATCGTGGGCTTGTAAGGGAATGGGTGTACGAATGCCGCCGAGTGATTTTGGCGCTTTCCAGAAGGTAGCCTAAGTCAATTCGATCAAAAGATAAGTCAGTTAATGTTGAATTTTTCGCATATTTTGCTATTCATGAAGGAATACACAATCTTTAAGGTCCCGTTGACCTAGAATCATGATATTTGGCAAGAAGCAATGTCTTACATCACGTACAAAGGAAAATATCTGAAAGCCGTAAATATTATGTTGTTTAATATAATAAAGCAAATTAATTATTCCAATCTTATTATTTGTGATCGTACAAAATTAAGTTTTACTTGTAACCTAGTTTGTTAACGTTTTTAGTTAGAGGAATAACATTAGATGCTTTTTTAATGTACGGAACCTTCGGTGTACGTGTGCAACTCGCAATTGGCCGGTTTTATTTTAAAAATGTTCAACCATCTCGCTAATTGTCATATTATCAAAATAATTGGTCACTTTTCTAATTAACAAAAGAATTTAAAATGTTTGAAACATTTGTTATGGCTTCGCTGGCTTTCATTTTTTTTGTTTAAAACTTTCATCAGTACGTGCTTTCGTTGACGCATTGTCATACCTTATTTAGGACTCAAGAACAACCACTTAAACTTTGATAAAAAACTGACATATCTACCTGTTCAAACTATGCCGTATTTGAAAATAGTATTATTTATATTATTACATTAAAGGAAATGGCGCGCAAAATTTCACGCGCCAACTGTGAATATACAGCCTTTATACAAATTAATGTGAATTATCAATAATTTCATAATAATAGTTGTTTGTTTGATTTAATTAAGAATGTACTCACTGATTTATTCCAAAAATTATAAAACATTTTCAGTGACATAAAACCTCATTGTTGCTATTCAAAAAAGTGCAATTTGAAAAATTTATTACCGACTTCCATCCATTACTTTGGTAAAAATCAGTTATTGGAGTGTAACTCAAAAACTACTACTAAATGGGACCACACGGGAAGCACCAGCTTTAAAACAAAAAAATAATTTTGAGAATCGGTCCACCCAATCGAAAGTCATGAGGTTAAACGAAAGTTAAACATAAAAAAAGTCGAATTTAGTACCTCTTCCTTTTTTTTTGGAAGTCGGTAGAAAAACTGTATTACCCGGTTAAATTGAAAATAGTTAACTCGCCTTTATCTTGTAGTCCTATAGGTATTTTATATTTATTGTAGGGATAATTCCATATTAGATATAATTTTGTAATGCACATATGTGTTATAGCTCGGTTTATGTCTCTAAAAGCGATGTAATAAGGCTCACTTTACGAGCAAGCGTGTTGATAATTAGGCATTTATATTGTACTAGTGAGAAGAAGTTCTCAGTATCTAAGATTTATGAATATACGCGTATATCGTACAATACAGGATGAACAGTATAGCGTTACGGGTCAGGTTACGAGTCAGCATTATTCAGCTATCTCCGTCTCACAGGATGGGTGGTCGCTGTCATTGAACGATGAGTTATCCGAGTTTGACGTCCGGTGGAGATAGCCGCTTTTGCTTATTATGCATTGTACCTAACATTTGTTGGCAACACTATAGAAAGGTTTTGGCGGGAAGATCGCGTGGGAACAAATCGGGTGGTCTTCCTGAACAGAGAAGCAGCGGACTGGTATAACTTGGAACGAAGCATTGTTAAGCTTAGGGATAAACATTATTCAAGCAAAAAGCAAGCAAACACTTGTGTGTATATAACATTACTATTTTAATTTTATTTTGACGGTTTAACGTACGCGGTACGTATAGTCGAATATCTCGACCGGTTTCGTGACCGTCCGGGCCACTTCTTCATGGAGTACTTGCGCACCCGGCTGCGTTCGCGCTAGTACTGGCTACCGCTAACATTACTATTATTCAAGTACATTTAAATACTTACATGAACATTATTTATACTGTATATAATTATATAAGTACTGTATAAGTTATTTTGGATGTTTGACATCAAATCCCTTTTATCATATAGGTGCTATCTATAAATAAAAGGTAACCATGTGAGACATTTATACAAGTAATTAATCATATTAATACTATAAATGCGAAAATTTTTGTGTGTCTGTGTTTGTTGCCATTCTCCTCTGATACGAGCTGCATCCAATTCTGACGTATTTTATACATAGATTAGCTAGTAACGTAGTAACTTATATATTTTGTACAATATATCTCATCTGATACTGCTGATCAAATTTCGACTTACTTTATACATAGATTAGCTAGTAACTTAATAACATATATATTTTGTATAATATATCTCATCTGATACTGCTGATCAAACTTTGACTTATTTTATACATAGATTAGCTAGTAAATTAATAACATATATATTTTGTATAATATATCTCATCTGATACTGCTGATCAAATTTCGACTTATTTTATACATAGATTAGCTAGTAACGTAGTAACTTATATATTTTGTATAATATATCTCATCTGATACAGCTGATCAAATTTTGACTTATTTATACATAGATTAGCTAGTAACGTATAACTTATATATTTTGTATAATATATCTCATCTGATACAGCTGATCAAATTTTGACTTATTTTATACATAGATTAGCTAGTAACGTAGTAACTTATATATTTTTTATATATATATCTCATCTGATACAGCTGATTAATTTTCACGAATAGACTAGTTAGTAACTTGAGCCATCAGAATAAATCCGTTTACGAGTGAACAGTAATAGTCTTTACGAGTGTAGAGTAATAGAGTCAGACTAGATAATTTCATTCCATATTTTACAGCATTTTAGTGAAAACGTAACAAATAATTCTTATTTTCTGGCTAAAAAATTGGAGAGCTTTGTTAGATTAGCTAACTATACAATATCTGTCCCCATACGAACGGTTAAAATCATATGGAGAGTTAAAATTCTATGCTTGGTCGGTGAGCCTCGGTGGCCTAGTGGTCATTGCGTCTGACACGAATTGTCGGAAGACGCGGGTTTGAATCCCATTCCAGGAGGGATTTTTTATCCCTTTCTCTCTAAAATTGTAATAATTAACTATACAAGATAGGTAGCTAGATAAAAAATTAGTATAATGATTAGGTTAACGAAAAAACCTAACACAGCTTGTGATATGACTTACTTCAGTGGTCACATGGCACAACAATTAAAATACAACATAATTTTATTAATCTATTAATCTAGTTTTATTAGTACCTTTCTACCACAATAAAACACAGTATACATTAAACATTATAGCTGTTTAAAATTGTATGAGACCAAACATAGCTATATCCATGATCTAACAATTACAACATAAATCATGACAGTCCAACAACATCAAATAAAAAATCTGCACTCTCTGGCAAGACAGTCCATCATAACCAACTTGTCATTGTAAAAGAGGCCTTACATACGAGTATAAGGCTTTCAATACTGCCAAGCTAATGCATAACACCGTCCTGCAGGATATATCTATCAGTGATCAGATTTTATTTGTGTCCTATAACATACCTTGTATGATAATCATGAAATATTGCTGAGTGAACAAGGAACTGATACGCTAGCTATTAATACATACATATATGTAATAAAAATGCAACAGATCGCTGTCTGTACATGGAAGATATATCAGAAAAATATTATTGACGACGAGAACTAAATGTGTGTGGTGTGTGAGCTTATGTTTGTGGCCACACTCGTCTAATACAGCTGAAACAATTTTGATAAATTTGGTACATACATAGATCACCACCAATATTCTGTAGGACTATTCTGTGGTTATCTGCCCTCAGATGCTATTCTATATATAGAATAGCTAACAATTTATATACCTTTTTCACCACCGAGAAATTGATCTTTTCTTGAATTATCGGAAGCAAATGCTTCACAAGTTTTGTAGGCGTAATAGTGTTTATTATGTGCGGTAATTCATCCGATATTCTACAGTAATCAAATTTTAGTGAAAGTGTATGCAAATGATTTTATTTGGTTTTTAAATTATGTCCGATCTTGTTACGGAAATAAGCAATTATTATGCAATTGTATGTTTATTTTACAACTTACACAAATGTAGAAATGAAAGGAGTTTTTCTAGTTTAAGTCACACAATTACAATAATACTAAAAATGTGAAAGCATGTATGTTTGTTAGTCACAAAGTTATGTGTATCAGTTGAAATGTTTGTTAGTGAACTATTAATAATTTATAATTACATAGTTGACCCGCCAGCACTTGTTTTAACCAATCCAATAAATACGAGTATATCTTAGTATACATAGGAAAGGTTTTTTTGGATTACAATATACAAGTATAATAAAATTTGTATAATTTAATACCGACTTCCATTCTATTCAGTTATTGAAGTGCACCTCAAAAACTACTGAGCCTAATTTGATGAAATTTAAATGGGACCACACGGGAAGCACCAGCTTCAAACAAAAATAAACCCAGGTTCACCCAGTCGAAAGTTATGAGGTAACAAACATAAAAAAAATACAGACCTCCTCATTATTTCGGTATTTTTTAGTATCGGTTCAACCAGTCTAAAGTTATGAGGTAAAAAATATTTAAAAAAATACAGTCGAATTGAGTACCTCCTCCTTTTTTTGGAAGTCTGTAGAAAAGGCATTAACTCCAAAATGTAATTTAATAACCCCAGCGATTTCCCAGCGGGTTGATAAATCAGTTTCATCAACGCAGAGTCATTAATTCCATTGCAATTACATTATTAATAATAATGTTTATGGTTGTTGTAAAATTTTATCTGTTGTATCATCAATCTTCCGTGACGTCACAAAATGGCTCCAATGGAAGACCAGCGCTGGTTGTAAATTAAACCGACACATACTGAGTTGGAGACCAATTTAAGATGTTTAGCAATTATTCATTTGTTTTTCACTCCTTTGTAATATTTTAGTTCATTGCTAATATCATAAATAAACTAATTTTAATTTCATAATTTTAATTTCATTTCATAATTTCCAGTTCAATTCATAATTTTCATTTTATTTCATAATTTTCATTTTATTTCATAATTTTCATTTCATTTCATAATTTTCATTACATTTCATAATTTGCATTCCATTTCAGTCAGTAATTCAGGACAAGTAGCTATACTTATAATATACAGGATGTACTCAATTAGAAACGAGCCATGTTCCCCATGTTATCGCATAAGATATTTATAGTTCAAGACTTACGTTTTTACGATATTTGCATAATAAAGAATTCGATTACGCTGTATTCGATATTATGAGTATTACGACCGCGTATTTTAAGTTATTTACGACGACATACCAATAAATTAAACGCATAAGGACACACAAATGTATAAATATTTATTGCGTGAGTAATTTAAGTTTGACATGGAGGAAATATGGGAAGATCTGTAGGTAAATAGTATTTAATAGGTGTTTTATTGAACGCATTAAGTACATTCGCCTGCAATAAGATGTATACATTCCGTAATTTTCAAATCCATGATACAGCCCATCATTTTATACTTATGTAGATAAGGATTGTTTTAAGCTGTCAAATAACATAAATAACTTAATTTTAGATTACTTTTGACTTCATTTTTTATGAACATGAATGATGTATGATATATGAAGTATATATGAAGCTGATGCAGTTTTGAAAATTGTGAAATGTGTACATCTTATTGCAGGCGACTGTACCTCTGAAAATTATTTGTACTTCAGATTTCAGCCCGCGCACACATTAAAAATTTCCGCAATCAAATTTACCTACCTAAAACCAAGGCTTCAATACAAATTTTAAAATAGTTCAGAAAGAAATCACAGAAATTAAATTCGTGGTCTCCGTTGTGGTAAATAGAACTGCATAACCATTAAATCAACACCTACGATAACTAGAAGCAATTTCTCCAGCTTGTCACCGTAATGAGTATTATAATGGCATTATTGTATGTTAAGCAATGGGTGCGCTACTAAAGGTTGAGTGACTCACTTGTTTGGCTCGTCGGTGACATGACACTTGAGTAAAAGTGGAATGGAGGAGTCGAAAGCACAAACAGTACTTTAAACGAAATGAATGTTTAGATGTCTAAACATTTTTTACATACATGAGACTAAAAGCATTCTTAATTGAAGAAATAGTGTATTTATGTCTTTCTCGTCTTCTGCAGAAATTTGATGATACTTTGTGGGTTTCTCGCGTTACTACAAATCTTAAAATTTTGTTTATTATCCTGAATAATGCTTGTGTAAAATTGTTACTAAAAATTTCAAATCATCTAACTTGATGTCTTGATCTGAAGAAAAAGATGTCGATTCTGTAAACATTCTCTAAACAAAAAATCTCATAATTATGGCAGTCCTTATTCTATTTAGGCTAAAATCCAAATCCAGTCAGTACTAAAATTAGATATTTTTCTTTAATTGTAGGAATATATTTTAGACGATAAGTAACACGTAACTTGTTGCTTGCTAAACTAAGTTGAAAATACCCAAATTTGACTAGAATTATCCTATTTTTAGACATGTCAATCTAAGTGCTAGTTTCTTATTTTCTTTTATTAATATTTAGTTCGCTACTATGGTTTAGTTTTTTGAGTGATTAACAAGTGATTCGCTATCAATGTTACTTTACGCCCAATATTCAAAATCTTATAACGTCGCAGATTTATTTTTAAATATTTTATTCTGGTGACTTTTATAATTTCGCCTATCACTCTGGACATGGATTTCTAGGACATCATGTATAACTTGTATAAACTAAATACCTATTGGATCGTTGTCTTTACTACTAAACTGGGAGTTTTAGTTAAGGCGCGATACAACCCCAATTTTAAAATAATTTACGATGCTTTACGTAAGGTTTGAAATCGCTTGTTAGATTGGACGATGTAATTTTAACATTAATTTTGTACGTTTTCTTTATATTTTTCGATATATATATATACTAACACATTTTAAAAAACTGCTGGTTATAACTTTAGTACTATAATATGTTGGCTATGTATTATTAAAAAAAAATATAGTGTTATCGCTGAAAATTCTGAGAGATTGGACGTGAAAGTTTATTTTTATGGATCTATTTAGGATTTTTGTCTGCAGAGAGCAAGTAATATTTATGAATTTTGTTATTACTCTTTGCCTGTTCCTTTTCTAACCTTAGTATTTTTTCATACAATATTATCCATCTGTTTTGTTACACTAGATTTTTAAAGATTCTGCTTTTTCTATTAACAGGATACAAGCGTGCCTTAAGTAAGTTGGAAACCGTGAAAATGTTGCTGCAACAGTTCCTAACACCGATTTATTGAATTGAAATTAACGATATAAGAACTGATTGCAAAACAAAACTTTACATATGCCAATCAAATTATTTAGAGACTAGTAGCATTATTGGATCGTTGACTTCAACTAAACGGGAGGGAGTTTTAAACCACTCAGTAGCTACTGTGTGGTTTGAAACTCCCTCCTCAAAATAATAAACGGTGTAGTTTGTCATATTAAGTTATTATTATTACTTACTACTAAATTACTAGTTATTATTAAAGTAATGATTTAATAACTGATTACTCAATTGCCAAGGTGACTGAAGAGGATTCAAAGATTCAGAGGATTCTAAGGTTCAAACTTCACAACTCGCATGAAACACGAATTTTATTCTATTGTACCACTAATAAAAATGGCGCACGACATAATATGTGTAATATAAATATGTGACAATAATATTATTAGTTGTCTCTTGCCGTAAGGAACGAAATTGAACACCTTCCGGGAAATTGTATTCCATCGATGATATCTACAAACCTTTCATTTCCTTCGCAGGTCCGACAACATATTATCATCTACTTTTCCGGGAAACCTGCCGTCTTTTCTCTCAGACAGGTGAGTTGAGCGCTTTATTATTTTACATAATAAAAGTATCTTGTAAACTATATAAAGCAGTAGTGTGCAAACATTACTATGTTACGGTTTGAAGAGCAATGTTTCCAGTGAAATTACAGGGCAGGACATTTTACATCTTAGGGTGATGAGCGCAGTGCATTGGAGGGTTTGAACTATTGTAGTTAAAACTTCTAAATGGCACTGCTATGAGCAAGCGTGACGCTTAACAGGTGATAAACAGGCTCGTCTCTTCGTCGATTGTCATAAAAAATAACATCAGAAAAGCCTCAGATATCTCACAAAGTGCTTGTAATCTCGCGAGTCAACATTGCATAACAGTCTTGCACTTGAAAGGCACTTGAACTTATGTTCCATTGCTTTCTAACTACGCGATTCAATGCCGTTCCCACGTGTGAAACAAAATTGAGCAAAAAATGTTTAATCTTTACTGATAAAATTTTAATATTCGCGTAACCAGTGAAAGTGACAGCTACAACTTGCGAGGACATAGCGCTTATTGCTTTAGTGATATTGGTACATAACATAACTGCTTTTGTCATAAAGGTATATGTTGTATGTTATCAAAGTATAATGTAACCATTACGTTATAGCCCTTCCTCTCTAACAGAGGACTGAGTAATCTGAGTATGACCCATAATACAACACGTGGCTCAGTGCGGGATCCTTAGAGGGTCGCAGTTTTTAGTTTGCTCAAATGTATCCAAAATGACCTAAGAGCTGTCTTAAGCCGGGACTCAGGGTGGGAAGTGCTCGTATGCTCCCCTACTCAATAATGCCACTAGCGGTAACCCATTCAAATATTTTAATACTCCCTCTGTGAGCGCGTCACGTTTGGCAGTAGGAGACAGAGTCAAATTGTATTATTATTGAAGTATCTTGGTTTCGTAAGTATTAAGACATTTCTTAATATTACTTTGAGAAACGCGGAAGTACCGTACTTCCGCGGGAGGTATAGTCGAGTATCTCGGACAGTTTCATAGAGCACTCAACGGACTCTGTTGTGTCCTCGCTTGCTTTCAGCAACTCAACTGTATACCGCGTGAGTTAAGCCGTCAATATAATACTCAAAATAAAAATTAAATATTCTTAACCACACACGTTGCAGTTCCTGATTTCGAAGATTTCAAAGAAATCAGCGTACTTTTCCAGGAACTGCAACGTGTGTGGTTAATTTAAAACTACAAATATATGAAATCAAATCAATTTATTTGCAAATATATGGGTAATAAAGTTAGTGTCATAATTATCAGATCTATATATTTCACCATTATTAGTATGCAACATTTCAGTACATATTATTGTTATTGTTATAAATTTATACCATACGTGTTTAGTCATTTATGTTATCAATACAGTAAACAACAACGAACTTGAAAGTCTCTAGCACTAAGCCACATAAAGGACAACAGTAATTTTGCATCAAGATATAAAAGTAAAATACATTACATTTACATATTTGTATGTCAATATTATATATAAAATTGCATCTGGACTGGAATGTTGCAGATTGCAGAGAGCACCAAGCTCGGAACTCAAAACGATTGTTACAATAAAGATTTATGTACCCCTGACCTGTGATACCAAAAGATAGATGAGTCACCCTAAGTAATCATTTACACTGGTAGTTCCGCAAGATACCTGCCTTCTCGGAACAAAACCGACATTCTCCAAGAGAGTCAACAACTCAGCTGGTTTTATGAATGAAGCGACTCATCGATGACGCATAAAATTTACTATGGCCTCGATATTTTTATTTTATTTTGGTAATTTCGCGTGTCGATAATCGCTAGTCAGATTAGAGCTGTACCTTGGATTAGACGCGAGTCATTGTTTCTTTTAAATGTTTGTAATTTGCAACGGAGAATACAAATAGTAAAATTGTTTTACGCTTCTTTGTATTTTTATTACGCGTAGTGAGCCACCGATTGTGTATGTAAATCTTTTGTAATAAAATCTCTACTAGTACTATGCTTCAAATTAATTTGTAACCTGAACCGTCTGAAGTCGACATGTATGTTAAGTTTGTACGAGTATTAGTGACCTTTCCACGCGTATTAATTACCTTTCCACGCGTTTTTTTTCAGGATCGCACTTGAGTTTGGCTTCTACACCTCTCTTTGCCTGCTTTCTAGTTGATCCCATTAAAATTTCATCAACTCTGATGAGTGTTCTCAATCTAAAGCGAGGTACGCTAATGTCTGTTGTCCAAAATGTCGGAATGCTAATGAATAGTTTGTATTTCTATCTGTTCTTAAAAAATGTTAGGTTTAGTCTCTGTCAATTGTTTGGACAACGAGGGCCTTGTATAACTATACTATTATTATTAAATGAGGAAGGAAGAGGAAAGATTTGTTAGTTTGTTTGGTTGAATTGAATAGATTCCGAAACTACTGGACCGATTTGAATAATTCTTTCACCATTAGACTGCTATATCATCCCTGATGAACATTAATTTATTGTGGAAATTCAACAGCGTTACAATGATATAATCTAAAGATTATTCTAGTGTACAGCCTTTACAGAAATTCTCATTTAAAACATTGCAAGAATACATGCTAAATTTACTTATAGATAAGTTTACATACACCTGAGATAAGTAAAAACGAGAAAAAGTGAAAACACTAGGTAAGCGTTACAGTTAACATTGCTAAGAGATCACGCAAATAAACAACAATTAGTTAAAATGTACACCAACCCAGTTATACTTAGTTAGTAGTAGTTAGCAGTTAGAACTTACATGTAAATAAATTGTGAATAGCATGTAAGCTCGTAAGTCATTTTGATTCATTGTCATCATCCATCACCACGCGAGTGAAACCGCGGAGCGCAGCTAGTAGTTTATTTTTAAATAGTTTATAGAATAAATCTCAAGAAAAAAAAAGTTATAAAATGGCATGGACTCTAGCGTCTGCTGTGAAGAGTAGTTATAATTTAAAAAATAATTTTTAATCAAAGCGCTTTCGTTTGTTAGCTTCGTTGGTAATGAAGTCAACAAAATTATGCCTTCGAAACGAACCCAGGTTTGATTCTTCGTTGCGGCAAATTATTGTTTGGTGAGCAGAAAAAATAGTTCTCGGGACTTGGATGTATATGATGTGCGTCCATGTCTCTACGGGCACAGGAAATTTTAGTGCGAAAGTTTGAGTGTAGAAGTTTTTTTGTTATCTAAAAATAATTATCGTATCATTCGAGGAAAAGTAACACTTAGAAATTTCATGCCTTTTAGTAGTGAAAATTGGGGTCGTTTAGTTTATGTAACTTCTGATTACTTTATAAAGACTTATTAGTTGTCAGATTCTTGTAGATTTTTAAAATGCATTTCATGGTAACCCCATTCCATTGACCTAGAGAGAAGTTTGTTTGAACACGACAACACGAAGGTGAACACGCGATAGATGGTATTTTTGTTTGATCAATAACAATACCTACCGATTCAACCTCATATTGATTTAACAACATGAACCGATAATAATAAATAAGAATTTTGCATAGTGTACTTCATTTCTATTTTTTACCGACGGTATTTTTATGCACTTAAGTTTTATGTTAGCTGACCCGCCAGTGGCTTTGCTCCACAGACCAATATATCCATTGGTCAGTGATTTGCTCCCTTAAATTCAGCCCCTTAGGGATGAAATTACCAAAAATCTTCTTGGACGCTTACAACAAAAAAGTCGTCTTTTATTTATACTTTGCCTTGATAAATCAATTAGTCCGCCAGAACAAGAAATCCTACTAATATTATAATTGAGAAAGTTTGTATATATATAAATTATATAATACACATCCATATGTTTGTTACTCAATTACGCAAAACGGCTGAGTGGATTTGAATGAAATTGATAGGTAGATAGATGATGCACTATTGATGACTTCATCATCATCATTCATCCGCGTAACCTCGGGGCGCTAGCTTCTTCTTCTTCTTCTTCTTCTTCTTCTTCTCGGGGTGCCATCTTCTAATGAAAGTCGGCGATCATCATTGCAATTTGAACCCTCGACACTGCAGTTCTGAACAATGAACGGGTGCTTTTATTATACCATTGGCGTAAGTTCTTCAACCAGGATGTTCTTCTCCTACCAGCTAGCTAGCTAGTATACACTAATGAAATATGAAATGAAATGCTAAATGTTAAAAACAAAAGAAAAATAAAACTGTAAAATTTATCTATTATATAAAACACCATATTTATTATGATTTTTGGGTTTTGGATTGGTCATATTTCGGGGAAGGACAAAGGATAATTTTCATCATCATCATCCACCACCACTTGGGTGAAACCGCGGGGCGCAGCTAGCTGTTACATTTTTTATCATTTTTGTGTTTTTCGCTTTGTCATAATAATATCTCGGGAAGGACATAGGATGCTTTTTATCATAATCATCGTCATCCATCATCACGTAACAAATTTAAATGTCAACTAACTATAGTAGATCCAACCGTTTATCCTCTTTTTGACAGCACCAATAGAACGTAACATGACGATGTTACGCAAAAGTTAACTTATAAATGCGAGGTTTTAAAAATATGACAACTGCTTAAATTTGCTCCTTGATCCCGTATAATAATCATCTTTCACAAAATGAGTCCATAAGTGCAGTAGTTTTTTTATAAATTCCATAAAATAACAAACGTTTTTAAAAAATTACGTTCTATGGCTATCAACATAGTGATGTTACGAAGTTACGATTGAGATATCGATATTGTTTATGAACTATTTTTACACGGGTGTTTTCCGTTCTCGGCACATAATATCGGATTTATTTTTATGTAAAACCGTTATATTGATGCGCCTCAGGAAAACATACAGCATTATTTGAAGACGTGTTTATCTCCTGGTGTATATCCAAAAAAGAACAAGGTTATGATGACTATGATGATTACAAGTACAAGTCATACTTGACGAAGCTGTTACCGGTTAAATCTGGGATGGCCAGCGAGCAACACGGAAGGGAGTAGGCATACACAGCGTTTCCCCTCTGTCAAAGTACAAGTCCGCATGGACCATGGAGTTTGATAATATACTGTGGGGTGAGGGCGGGGCTAGATTTGTGAATGGTGCTTTATTTTTTATGTGTTAGTGATTTGGTTGTGTGAGTATGATCGGCAATGGATCGGTACAGGTATGTTTTGTATGTAATAGTGCGGCTTTGCGCTAGTGTGCAACTTCCCCTCCCGCAAGAAATGACAGAAAGATTTGAACAATATTTTTTAGCTAAGGCTACTCCCTTCCGTGTTGCTCGCTGGGGATGGCAGACATTAAAGTCTGCCGTTTGGTACCAGAAAATAGTAAAGTTTGAGCAACCCCAATTCCAATTTAAGCAAACGAAATCTAATCTTTTATTTTTATTTATTTATTAATCAAAATCAGATTCATCGTTGCTGTCACTCGAGCTATTGCCGACATTTATAATTAATTGTTGACTCATATAATCTATCGCCACGTGTTTATCCCAATCTGCCATTATAGTTTCTTGTGTTTTTTGAATTACATTTTGCCAGCTTTCCGCAGTTACTTTCACACATGCATTTTTTAATAAATTTACCATTTTGTTTGCCGTGAATGGGGGTTTTGTGTTATTTCTAGCAGCGTGTCCTTTAACTTGAGCCCATATTAATTCAATGGCATTGTATTGACAATGATAGGGTGGAAGTCTAAGAACCCAATGACCATGTTCTGCAGCTATTTCGTCGATCACATATCGTTTTGGGAAGTGTTTTTTTGTTCGTAATATATTTAGTAATTGTACTTTTAGTAAGGAGTTATCAACATTTTCACCATGTCGTTGAAGCCAGTCAATGATTACTTGTTTTTTGTCGGCCTGGGTCGGCATTTTATCAATTTGGCGTGAGTGATAGGATGCGTTATCCATAATAATAACTGACGGTTCTTCCAATGATTGTACCATTTCCTTAAACCAACTTTCGTAAACCTCAGAATTCATTTCTTCGTGGTACTCAACTGTTTTTTTGGATTTAAAGGCCAACAAAGCATCTGGCATGAATCCTTTCACAGACCCTGCATGGCAAATGATTAGACGTTCTCCTTTTCCCATCGGTACTGAGGTAGTGGAAGCAGCGGTGTCATCAGTCCAGCTCTTAGACACTGTGTGGTTCGCATTCAGCCAAGTTTCGTCAGTGAAAACAACATTTGACCAATCTGTAATTTTTTTGGCTTCGCTCAAAAATTCGCAACGAGCAAAAGCTACGTCGCGACGCTCCATCAATATTTTGCGTTTGTCCGATTTTTTATAAGTAAATCCAATTTCATTCAAGACCTTTACCAATGACGATTTTTGACCTCGGAACAAATCACATTCACGCAAAGAAGCAACAAGTTTTTTAAGTGTTGGAACTTCTTTACGTAAGTAATAGTTATATATATGACGGCGTATAGCGTCTGCGTCAAAGTTGTCAACCGAAGTCACACGACGTGGTTGGCGTTTTTTCTTCGGCGTACGAAGCTTATTCTCCTGCATGCCGCTTGTTCCGTAGGCTTCGGTAGTAATTTTTGTAATCGTAGATGCACTAATACCTAACGCGGCCGCAACGCGCTCTCTCACTTGCGACAATGGTAAAAGCGGGCCGCCATTTTGATACTCTGCTTCAAAGTAATTACGAAGCTTGATCACCATTTCTCTCGTCTGTCCTTTCAGCACTGATCCTTTCGGCATTTTATAGTTCCAATATAAAACTCAGCAAATAATTACTAGCACGGGCGTCTTGTTGCGAGTGACAGTGACAAATACAAAACGGCGGTGGACCATTGAGTTTTACTACCTTGATAAAATACTACTGCTTACCCATAGACAAAAAAATTGGCAGTCATAGGAATTGCCGATAGAAGTGAAAACTTATAACTCAGAATTTGATAGCTTACCTTGGAAACTACACGGGTGTAACCGGACGGCGTGGCCTCGCCATCTGGGCATGGCCATCTAGAAATGCGTCAGCATTTCCCATTGGCTGATGCGTTTCTAGATGGCCATGCCATGACGGCCTGTCCACGCCCTTTCAACATTCCCCATTGGCTGACGTATTTCTAGATGGCCAATAGCCATGGTCATGGCGCCATTCCTAGGACTATTCTCTTTCCGCACAGACTCGATAGAAAAATGAATCGAAATCGTGTCCACTATAATCACTTGGTCACAACACTTTAACTGACAAATTAGATCTGTCAAAAAGAGGATAAACGGTTGGATCTACTATAAAAAAATATCTAGTAATCGTACCAACGAATAAGCCGGGTGACACAGATACGATAGTCAACAATACTGGACATCTCCTTTCTTATTCCATCTGTGTCATTGTGTCGCATCACGCATACTATGACACAATTTGTTGTAGTGCACACACATTTACATATGTTATGAATGAAAAAAGTAGATGAGAAAACAGCTACTAACACGTGGGACTATATTAAGCCACAGAAAAAATAATATTTCTACGTAAGTAATAGCCATGAATTCCGTGAGTGGCGCAAACTGTAGGGCTATTATGTATCTCAGTTAGTAACAAAAATTTATTGAAATTTAATAAAATGGCGGGTCTATGTCAGTTTTGACAACTCCAGTAAACTCCAAAAATGTTAGTAAGTTGATGACTGGAGCTGATAAAAGCGACATAGAGCCGCCAATTTTTTCGATTTCAATCAACATTTGTTAGGAACTGATATAGCCCTACTAGTCCAAACCCTACTCAAAAACTAATATGTCTATATAGTACGGAAACTCATAACAAACATATGCTACTTGAGGATAAACGTATTTATGTATCTATATATATATCAATTATTCAGCTCAAAACATGGCTGTCTTTTCATTTGGTTTAATTAATAAAATGATGAAACGGAGCTTTGAAAATATATACGGTTCCTAAAAATATATACCTATGTCCAATATTAAACCTGAAAAAGGTTATGTCCTATGTTGTGTCACATTAATATTGTTTTCATATTACAAAAGCTCTTTTACTATCACTTTAAGAAGCAGTAGAACTCTTTCTGAATGACTTGGTCTGGGAAGTACTACCACTATACCTTTTTCTACCGTGAAACAGTAATAAGCTCACAATACCGGGTGCCGGTAAAATTACATGCACTTGAGACTTAACAACAATGTCTAAGGGTGATTGGTGCAGTGCAGTTCGTCATTGTGACGAAATGCATCTGTTCTAGGCAGAGATTTCCATTTTACACCAGGTGGGTTTCATGCCTGTACCGTCTCCTACAAAAAAATTATGATTGAACAATTTTTAGAAGAGTTGCTTATCCTTTTTTTTGTGATAACGCAAATCGGTGTTTTTTCTTTAGATGACTTTGTTTCACGTGCGTGCTTCTAACACTGTATTTCATCGACTATACAGTTTTGTATATGTATATTATATAGTTGTAGCGACCGCTGGGATCTGGTTATGTACGTAGAATTTGTCTCTTGAGTAATCTGTATACCACCATATTTCTAGGCGAAAATTTGTTTTAATTTATACAAAATACTGGATATAGCCGGTTTTGCTCGTGTTAATCTATTTCTACTTGATACACGCTGTGTAAATAGGCAAAAGTCCATGCAAGATCCCGTTTGCAAAACCCCAACTGTGACTAGGAAAAAAAACCGGAATAAATTTAAATAGTTCAATAGAGGTGAATAATATAAAAGTAACACAAAAGCGGACATAATAGACATAGAAATAGACAACCCTTTGCTAAAATTTCTATGTTACTCCTCTACCCCTCTTGCACAAAAGAAAAAGTTTTTATTATCTGTAAAAAATAAATAACCGTTTGGTCTCTTTTAAATTTTATTTTATATTAAACTAGCGACTGCCCGCGACTTCGTTCGTTCGAGACTCGCCATAGCCTCCCATGTTTTCTTGGTTTTTCTTTCATAAGATCCTTTTCCTGACAATAATTAAAACAACAAAAAATAATTAGCGAGATTGTTCCATCTCAAGTTAAAGCGTGACCAGGAGAAATACGGGTTTACGGGGTAGAAGGGGGGAATCGGGCCTCCAGAGCCTCCCACAAACCGACGAAACGCAATAGCAAGCTGTGTTACTTCACGTCGGTGTTATGTGGGAGTGTGGTACTTCTCCGGTCGTACCGGCCCATTCGGCGGCGGTGAGATTGCAGCTTTATTAGCAAAACACTAATTTGTATGTATATTGCAGTAGTATATATATTACTCGTGTAATATACAATCACAGAATGAATAATAGCTCTTAAGATCACAAGGGGAAACTGGAAAGATTGGAGCAGATTTTATTTCCTATTCAATACATTTACATTATTATTCGTCCTGACTGACTGACTGGCTGATTGACTGACTGAGTTAACAACACAGAGCCTAACCGCTGAGGCTATAATAGGTACTTGAAGTTATAGCAGTTGGTGCCTGTTATGTTTTAATCCACTGTTCCTTAGTGGTTTTTTAATAAACAATTGGGTAAGCCTAAGGGGGTGAATTCATTTTTTCAGAGGCTTCGTATCAAGCGAGTAAAGCTACTGGTGTGCCAGGTACTATCTTATAAGATAAAAAATATTTGAAAGACAAACTCTAATCACAAATGCAGTTTTAACTTTTCTTCATTACCTACATAAATGCAATGGTAAGTAGCGAGAAAAATAAAACTTTGCCTTCCATTGATCCAACGAGTACACATGGCAATAGATTAGACAATAGTAACTACATACAAGACATGGGAAAGTATCCGTCGTAGTTTATTTGTCTCTAATATGTAAATAATGATGTTTTGATCGTCCGTGGGTGAAGTGTCGATGAGTACAGGAAATTATACCTTGCTGTCATCAAATATTACGTGTGAACCGACAATTTTGCTGAAACCATTCATGCATTTAATAAATATGATAATAGATATATATATACTATACTTATAATTTTAGTAAGCAACTCCATAATAATATCTGTAAGCTCCATAAATATTTTAAGCATTCTCTGACTAACTCTGGTTTAATAGTAAATTAAACCACAAAACCCTCTGCTGATTTGTTAATATTCTATACTATTTGACCCGCCAGCGGCTTCGCTTGGTCTTGGTGTAGTGGCGAGAGAGCTATTCTTTGAATAACTTTTTTATTTATGAACTGATTGACATTAAGCAAACATTAAATGTTAAGTGAAGCTTACCACAACATATTAGTCAAAACCACACATATAAACAAATAAACAGACAAAAATTCTAACAATGATATTTTGAAATATATTTTGAATTATATCCCAATAATGTTTTTCTCATCTTCCATGTACGGACAGTGATCAGATAAATTTTTATTGTATGTATAAATGTTGCATATTATTATAATATAATAAAAATGACAATCGTAATCTACGAAGAAATAATACCAGGAAGCATAACTCAGAACAAATTCCACACAACGTGGCCCTTCAAAACGACGTATGATTCCAAATACGAATTACTCCCGAGGTTACAAATATACATGTTCGGTGATTGGTTTAAATTTCAGATGGAAAGCAGGGATTGGTCCACGCGCGTGCTGCAACGTCTACTATGACAGCTGAGACATAGCTGCGTGAACGATGTTATTGATTTAGCACGTTTTATATTGGGTCATTTTTTTAAGACAGTTACTCTTCCTGATATTATAACCAGCTCCCTGCTAGATTACAAATTTGAATCTAATACTTACTCGTGGCTCCACGTATTACAGTAGCCACTGTGCGCAATGCGCAGGAGTCGATTGTGGCGCAGCGACGTGATTCGCATACTGACTCATTATATTCAAACATGGAATCGCTCCGTGACTTGATACACAGTTGAAGTAATGACAGTAGTGTCAAAGTAATGTTGACCGCGTAGATTGATTGCTATACCTACCTACCTACATATTTGAAGCAATAGATACACAGTGTATTGGGTTGTTCGGTAGTAATCCTATGACGTTTTATCCTATTGCCAAAACATTGCTACAAACAAGGATCATCAATAGTATCATTCTTGCTAACGAGTACAAACAAACAACTATTGCCATAACTAAGCTCACAGAGGGAAAATTCAAGTCGACAGTAAAAAACGTAAAAAGCATAATTATAAAATCCGACATTATATAGAAGAC
The DNA here is from genome assembly GCA_917880725.1 of Selenia dentaria. Classification (NCBI taxonomy): domain Eukaryota; kingdom Metazoa; phylum Arthropoda; class Insecta; order Lepidoptera; family Geometridae; genus Selenia; species Selenia dentaria. The sequence goes on from OU862885.1 coordinate 10,148,417, forward strand.
AAAGATGCTTGGAATACTCCACTTCTGTCAAGTTGTCATCTGCCACCCATTAAATAATAGCAGTACCTAAGTAGAAATATTGTTAAAAATCTATATGAAACGAATGGCCCCGAGTTTGTCGCCGCTTCTTCTCGGAAATTTCAAAACTAGTTGTTGAGATGCAGGATATCTGTTTGTTGTGTTTTTTTTTCAATTTCAGACGTTTTTGAAATTGATTTCTTAGATAATAATTACTGTGAATAATATTTTAAATGTAAAATATGTAGAGAAAGTTTTGGAATTTGTCATGATATTTTTTTATTCATGCCCTTGAAAAATGCGAAGAAGAAGAAGAAGAAAGCAAGCTTAAAGTTTGTATTTTACAAAGCCCGTACTCATCGTCTAACTAACCATCCAGCATGACAGCATATGTACCGATACTGTACTATACTCGTAGTTATAATTAAATACAAGTAGAAATCAACCATTATCCGCAATGAATCACTGCTTTGTTATTCAAACATAATGTCAGGGATAAATGAATAGTTTTATGCATTACACACCAGTTAAGAGTTCACACATAACTAATATAGGTATTTAATATTTTAGTACTTAGTCCTTACATAGTATACATGAAGTCATGCATCTGCATGTCCGTATATCCGCTAACTCAGAAACCATACAACAATTATTATTGTTACTAGCGACTGCCCGCAACTTCGCTAGCGTAGTAAAGTCGAGACTCGCCATAACTTCCCATCTTTTCTTAATTTTCTACCGACTTCCAAAAAAAGGAGGAGCACTCAATTCGTCTGTATTTTTTTTAAATATTTGTTACCTCATAACTTTCGACTGGATTCGCGATTCGCAAAATTCTTGTTTTGTTTGAATGCTGGTGCTTCCCGTGTAGTACCATTTAAATTTCCTCAAATTCGGTCCAGTAGTTTGTGAGATAGACTCCAATAACTGAATAGAATGGAAGTCGGTATTACATTTTTCAAATTGTAGGTACTTACTTGTATTAATGTCAGAACCTTCTACTTAGTATTAGAAAACATTAAAACAAGATGAATGAAATGGGTAAAGCCGTTCTCAAGTTATAGCGTGACCAGGAGAAATAGGCGTTCATTTTTTATATATAAAAGTTCGTACTTATAAACGCTGCTTAACTTTAAATGTCGTCATTTAGTATTGCACACTACAAAATTGTTCTGCGCAGTACTAAATGACATCATTTAAATTTAAGCAGCGTTTTTAAGTAAGGCCGATAGATTATATATTTCGCGTAGCCGGTGTGATCATTATTTGAAGTAATTAAGGTTATTTTCATTATCTTTACAGCTAACTGCCTGTGAAGAGCACGTAGCTTCTATACTATTATACTCGTGCTTGAGCCATATTCGCCAAGACTATACACTCAACGCAGCACGTTTCAATATCTTCAATGAACGATAGATGTCAGCTGCTTCAGAGCGAGTGCGCAGCGGCGTCTGAGAGCTCGCGGGCACTCGCCCTATAGATGAGCATTGGACATGCTCGAAATCCGGCGAGACGTATTAGACTCTAACGTGAGTGTTTTGCCGGTAAATAGTAATACTTTAATATGTGTCAAACTCACGAGAATTTCAATACAAAAACGATAGTTTTCTTTGGACTTTTAGTCCGATGCACTAGGAGATTATTGTATGTACGCCCTGACAATGACTTCTGTCGCTGAAACTTTTCAGTATGATAAAGTAATGTTCATAGATTACGATTAACATATTAACAAAACAGAAAATTCCTCTGAAATTCTTTTGCTTTATGTTAGTTTATATAAATATGTATACGTATGCAACGTAATCCAGGAATATGTTGATGTAATGGCGGAAACTTAAAAACATCTTTTTCATCAAAGCTTGCTCAGGAAAATTTCTCTGGCAATTTTTTTTATATAACTTTACATAATTACATAGCAATTTTCCGCAGTAAGTTATGCTCAAAAAAAGCATAATGGCATAATCGGAACAAATTTTTTAAGGATAATTGCGAAACATGAAAAAAAATCACTGAAATTGACAATATTAGGTAGAAATGAGTTATTTCCGTTAGTACGGTACAGCAACAAGTACTAGCTATGCGTCCCTCTTAATGTCTCAGGGTTACGGTCGCAGTGCAGTTCGTCACTTATGACGAACTGCATCTGTTCTAGGCAGTTACCACTAAACACCAGATGGGCCACTTGCTCGTTCCGTGACCTATCACATAAAAAATCATAGTACTCGATATATCTTTGATCTTTGAGATTCTGTCATGGGTCAACGGAGATTCCCTTTTCTGACTCATACATTCTTTGCATATTGGTAATGTCATGACAAAGGTTCGAATTGCTATGCAAATCTTTGTCATAGTTTTAATGAGTCTTACTTATAATTTTATTAAATGTAATGATTATTAAAAGAAGTGTTGGAAGGGGAAGACCTAGGCGAACGTTCCGAAATCAGATTGAAGACGTTCTGAAAAAAGGCCAGGTCAAAAGTACCCTAAACCGACGCTTATGTATGAAAGGATTGATGGGTATAGATGAAGCGAAAGAGATATGTCAGGATCGTAGTAAGTGGAAATCCGTGGTCTCTGCCTACCCCTACGGGAAAGAGGCGTGATTTTATGTATGTATGTATGTATTAAAAATATCTTTATCTTTGCTTTGAAGAGTTTACAATATTGAAATTCCACGACCCTTGAATTAAGAATAGGCAGGAAGTTGATTATAGCACTGAAAACGACGTCATTTCATGTACGAAAGAAAACCTCAAATATTGTCAGATTATATCAACTTCTTCACGACAAACTACTGAAATTAAACAACAAGATATTAAATCGCGTATAATTTAAAATTATTTTATCCCGATGTTTCGAACACTTTTCAGGGAAAATATAGGCAGAAGGTACATGACCATAATTTCCATAACTTTATAAAAGACAACTGTCATCAAGTCTACCCGTGACCATGTGCACTGAAAAGTACTCGAAACGTCGTCGGGATACAATAATTAAAATTATACGCAATTTCATCCGTTTAAAGTTGTTTAGTTTCAGTAGTTTGTCGTAGAGAACTGAGAATTACTCGTAGCTAATATAATCAATCTGACAAATTTCGAGGTTTTCCTTCGTACATGAAATGACGTCGTTTTCAGTGCTATAATCAACTTCCTGCCTATTTTTAATTCATGGTCGTGGAAACTTGAAAACTCCGTAGTCTTGTTTTACAAGGGAAGGCCCACAATATAAAAATAATTAATTTGAACCACCATTAATGTTAAACATTCAACAAAGGTCCTTGTCTCTTGAAGATAATATATCAGTCAAGCTTTTATATACATAATCAGCCCATTATCGAGACTTCGTCTCAGAGAGAAGTTGGGCCATAATCCACCACGCGGGCCCAGTGCGGCTTGGTTGATATGTTAGTGGCCAACCCATGTCGAAGTTTTCAGGCCGCCCGAAGGCCCTTGAACTAACGACGACTAACGACTGTTGTCCTAAGACAAACAACCGGGACCGACAGCTTAACGTGCCCTCCGAAGCACAGAAGCGCCGAGTTGAATAATGCTACTAGCACACACCCATCCAACTCCTGACCTCAGCAAGCGTTGCTTTACTTATTGATCAGTGCAAGTGCTTCGCCAAGCTTATGTATGGCATTAAGTAAACAGCATAACTTAACAAAAGCAGCAATCAATCACGTGAGTAGACTTTTTAAGCGAGCTTCCGAAATATATACATAAATTAAAATAAAAAAAATATACACGTATATTTATTTATGGAGATTTTAGAGAGGGATATTACGAGTATATAGGGAAATATTAAAGGAATGAAAGAAAGAAACATTTTATTAGGTACTTAAACATATACAGAACACAGAGCCGACATATAACAAATTAATAAAAATATAAAAAACAAGGTGGAACCAACATGAAACATAAAGACACTTACATAAAGCACCGCCTGAACCCTGGAGGGGAAGGCAAGCAGAGACTACGGATTTACGTGTTAAAGGAGACCTTACTCGTCATCTTCTTAGTTTCTAAACAACATTGCTTCTCACGGTGAAGTTCATCACCGGCAGCTGGAAGCAAACCATTCCGATGGCGGTAAATTCCGAACATATTTTAAGTATGTTTTCATAGTCTTACAGACTAATATAGTCGATGCACCTGCTGCAAAACTGCTAATACCTGAATACCGATTCTGGAACGGTAGCTGTAGATCGATGTCGTTTATTCACCAGGTGTTCTATATAGAAGGGCGAGTGTTACAAACAGTGCAAAAAGCACTTTAACATTTACAAGTTGCATGTACAAGTGTTCCCGTTTCAGATCGAATCATACAAGTCACAATGTCATTGTTGTAAATAAATTAGGTTTAAGTTAGAGGGTCACCTGAGATTAATACATTAGTTGTTTTACATATTTATATAATGTATTTTTGTGGTTCTTCTACGGCCTATTCTATAACATTAAAGCCCGGTTCACGGGTAAATAGTGAGCTAACTTAGTTTTCCCACTATACGTTTTGTAAAGTCACGAGTAAAAGGGACAGAAAAGGTCGAATCTAAAACTAACCTAAAAACGTCAGGGAAAACTCAAGATTACTTTAATTGTAAAACTGCCAACTTTTTCTTTATCCTCACAAAAATGTGGTGCAAACTGCCAGTAAGTGAAATATGATCGAGAGTTTTTTTTTACTAGAAAGCCCTTTTGGACATTTCTGCTATCGTGTAAAATTCTAAACCATATTTCGAAAAAAATAGCCAAATTCTGATAAATATGATGACATTTTGTGTCTCATCACAAAAAGTTTTTCAAAATGCTGTTAACTGCTGTCAGCAACTTGATGGCCCTATAATGTTACGATAGAATAAACTGTAGAGTGAACTAATACTCATCAGCCCGTTGCCAGTAGTCGACCAAGTTTGTTAGAGTAGGGCTGGAGGTTTATGTACTAATTACATGGATTTCCCAGTCCTAGGATAGTCATAATATATGTTCAAATTTCCACGTTTATAAGAGACATCTAAACACTTGTAATAAAATTGTACAAGACTTGTAAACTGTATGAAACAGAACAGGTGATCTTTCCACTCCACTTGACGCGTTCCGAAGAATCAGTCGATTTAATTACTCATACGTTTTTATGCGTAACTGTTGTTTATTTAGACTAATACATCATCTAAAGAGAACAACGATCTATTGTATGGATTGTATGAAACGCAATCTGGGGTAATGTTACTGCGCTAAAATATTATTGTAAACTGGTTCGATGAATGTGAATCGATCTATTTTGGCTTTTTTTACTTGTAATGATGAAAAGCAGTTGATTAGTCAAAATTGATCCAATCACCCTAATATGTTCCCACGGCTGGAACACGAGCCTTCTCAGAGAGAGGAATTGGGACATAATCTAACATGCGGGCCCAGTGCGGCTTAGAGGATAGGCTAGTGGCCAACCCATGTTGAAGTTTTCGAGCCGCCCAAAGGCCTTTGACATAGCCTAACGACTGATGTCCTAAGACAAACAACCGGGACCGACGGCTTAACGTGCCTTCAGAAGCACGGAAGCGCTCAGTTGAATAATGCCACTAGCACACGCCCATCCAACTCCTGACCGCAGCAAGCGTTGCTTAACTTGTCGCCAAGTCAAGCTCCGCTGTGAGCGCTTCACCATCCAGCCCAGTCCCATAGAGGAAACCAACTAATGTTCGGTTTTAACTATAATATAGACCTATTATAGGTTTCGGTATATATATTATATTAGGTATTGAAAGCCCTTCATAACATTAAAACCGGAAAGATAATAATATTTCGTGTTAAAGTAATGTTTTTTGGGAAAACCGTATCCCGTTTTGTAGCGGTAGGACTATTCCAGCGTCAACCTGGGGAAGTACCACACCTTTGCCAGTTATTCAACCGTGAAGCAGTAGTGTGCAAACATTTTTATGTTTCATTGAAGGGCAATGTTTCCAGCGAAATTATAGAGTAAAAGATTTAACATCTTATATCTAAGGGGAGCGCAATGCTTTTCCATGCAGGGTTTGGAACTTTTGTAGTTTAATATTTTGATTGGCACTGAACTGTTTTGGGCGCAGGCGTGACAATTTCAAACAACGTTCTAGCGATCGACTGACACCGATTACGTCGATACACGAAGAAAATTGTCAGTCTTGGCTCGAGAAATTAAGTACACCGAGAGCCATAAAATATACATATTAACACGGAACAATTTTTATTATTTATTATACATACATACTACATTATAAATTGTTTAATATCACTAAAACATTTGAAATTGCTAGCAATGCACTGTTTCAATAAAATAAAACGGCGAGCTAAAATTTAATTAAGGTAATTCCTTAATGCCAAATTATTAATTTTAACAAATTTTATAAAAGGTACATACTTGCAAAGATTAAAAGACACTTAAAAATGTATTAATTTATTTATTAGGTATTCCTTATTCTGTTAATATTAAAATCCAAATTCTGGTAACACATAATACTGTACATATATAACGGTATATGTATGCATAAAACGTTTTCAATGGTAGATTAGGCTTTTCTAATCTCATCTCAAGGCGGATCATTTACAATCTATCTGAAAAATGTTTAAAGATTAGATTGCAGACGATAAATTTAAATGTAAGTGCGGAGAACCAGATATAAATATCTAAATAAATAAAATAATCATATTGAACATTTTGTTGATACAGCTATATAAATATACATATCTGTTATATAATGCGTTCAGAGGCTATAGCACAAACAATTTGCGAAAAGTATTCGTACCGCAAACGTCAACGCGTCACGCTTCGCCGTACAAACTATGAGTTATCTGTGTCACAATTACCCTAGATACATGACAGTTTGTACTGTTTCACGCGAACGACACGTTACGTCACACTTCTAGACCCACAGGCACGTTTCACTCTCGTATGTGGTGTGGTGATTCCCGTATAATTATTAAATAATCTTTGGGTGATTCATCATAATTATTCCCCGCTATCATTTACAGTTTATTATGGTTATGCTTATGACAGTTATGAATAGTACCAAGCTATAATAGTTGCTAGATAATACATTTTGGGACTTCGTTAGCGCATAAGGGTTTTGAAACGTACTATTATACGATTCAAAACACACGCAAAACTTACATCGAGCTATGGAGAGGGTTATGCTCGAGGTTTCTCTGCGTGATCGAATCAGAAATGAGTAGATCCGTATTATGTACTCGTATCTCAGTTGCTAACAAATGTTGATTGAAATCTAAAAAAAATTACCGCTCTATGTCACTTTTGTCAGCTCACATCATCAACTTACTAACATTTTTGCTTACTGGAGCTGCCAAAACTGACATAGAGCCGCCATTTTTCAAGATTTCAATTAACATTTGTTAGCAACCGAGATGCATAATAGCCCTGCAGGGCACACAGCACGCAGAACAGACGCCTGATGGTAACCAAAACTGGTCAGACAGTCTTGAGACACTGAGGTATCTAAATCCTAATATAAATATAACAGACTAGCTGCTCTCCGCGGTTTCACCCGCGCGGTGATAGATGATGATGATGATGTATATTATATAGCCTATGTTACTCAGGGTGAATGTAGCGTTCCAATGGTGAAAGAATTTTTGAAATCGGTCCAGTACTTTTTGAGCCAATTCGTTACAAACATATATACATTATCTTTCCTCTTTATAATATTGGTATAGATGTTTCGGCCAAATCGTACCAGATGGGAACTGATTATTTTTGTTTGGTCAAAATATAAAATAATATACTGCGGTAGAATCAAAAGGACATTATTTGGTCTGTGTATGTCGGCGGCGTACCGCCAGGTTGAAGTATTGGCGGTGGCGTTCCGCCAGGTTGAGGTATTTTGTCCATTAAAACCAAAGTATATACGATTTAGATGCGAATCGCGTATATTTGATAACACAGTTAGTTTAAAAGTAACTATTCTTGTCGAGAGTCGAATAAGAAGAGCGGTCTGCACAGTCTTACATTGACTTAAACACAAAATGGTTCCTTCCATAACCGTCGTGTTGACTAGGCAACAAAACATCTTAATAATTAACAATTAATCCAAAAACACTCGTAAAATTATGTTATGTTCATAATATTCATAAATCATTATTTGATTTTACATCAATATTATCATAGATAAACTTATCAAAATAAGTAGAGCTTACATAACGGATGTGATATTTCGACTGTCATATTTAAATAAATCTTATCTATTCATGAAAATTCCTGGAAGTTGCTTTTAAAACAAAGTCAAAGTCAAAGTATATTTATTGCTGAATTACATGTGTAAAATCATATTATAAACTATAATTGTTTGAATGTAATCTGCCTTTTAAGGGCCTGCAATATTTATCTTAGGTACATATAATAACAAATAATTGAATTATATAATTAAAATACACAATAAAATAAGAAATAAAAATGTCAAATTAGGATTCAAATTAAATTACAGTGAAATATAAAATTGGTCATTATGAGGATATATTAAAATTACCATTACCTACCTAATTATAATCTATGACATATATAGATTGAAATTTTGCCTAAAAATATATAATAATTAATTAAATTAATTATCAACAGAATTATCGTTCATAAATTCATTAATTTTGTAATAACTTTTGTTTAATAATATCGTTCGTAGCTTTCTCTGAAACAATGAGGTTGGCAATTCTCTCAATGAAAGAGGTATTTTATTGTAAATAAATGGAGCCATGCTGAAGATGCTCTTGCGCATCAATGTTGTCTTAGGGTTACGAACGCAAACTTTTTATTGATCTCGTCTATTACGACTGACGACATCAGACAGCCGACAGAATAGATCAGGATTGTATCTGACAAACATAGCCGTTTCTAAGATATACAGCGAAGGTAGAGTTAAAATTTTATATTTATAGAATAAAGGTTTACAAGTATCGGTCATGCGGAGGTGAAACATTGCCCTGATACATCTTTTTTGACATTTAAAAACTTTGTCGACATCGGTAGAGTTCCCCCAAAACATTACACCGTACCTGATATTTGATGCAATTAGGCCGTGATATGCTATAAGTATAGTTTCCTCATTGACTACTGGGGCCAGCTTATATAGGACATAAACCAGGCTATTTAATTTTTTACACAGATTTTCTACATGTTGCTTCCAGTTCAATTTTTTGTCAATATTAACTCCTAAAAATTTTGTATTATCAACTTCATCAATGGCATTATTTTCGTATTTTATGTCAAGATTTGGTAAAGCAGCATTATCGCGTTGTCTAAAATGAATTATTTTTGTTTTATTTATGTTAATTTTCAAATTATTATTATTTAACCATTCTATAACCGATGTCAATGCTAGATTAATGTCATTTACATATGTGTTAATATTATTGCATGTTATAGTCACAGTACTGTCATCTGCAAATAATGACATAGGTTGTGTAGTAGCTTTGGGCAGGTCGTTTATATAAGCTATGAAAAGCAACGGGCCCAGTACACTCCCTTGCGGGACGCCGTACTTAATTATACGTTCCTCTGATACATAAACTTCTTCTAGTTTTGTTTCATAATTTATTTTTGTGATATGCGTTACCTGTTTTCTGTTCTCTAAATACGATTTAACTAATTGTAAAGAATTTCCTCTAATGCCATAAAGTTCAAGCTTATCTAACAATATATTGTGTTGAACATAGTCGAAAGCTTGGGTCATATCGCAGAAAATCGAACATACTGGTGTTTTTTTATCTACATAACTTGTCACACGAAAAAGAAAGTCATATAGTGCCATATTTATGGATTTATTTTCCCTAAACCCTTTTTGTTCATTACAAAATATTTTATTACATTCAAAATAATTATTGAATAATTTATAGATGTACTTTTCAAAATCCTTTGATATAACAGGGATAAGTGATATTGGTCTGTAATTTTCGATACATTCTTTACTTTGTTTTTTATATTGAGGTTTTATAACTGATACCTTTAATGCATCTGGAAACACACCTGCACTAAGGCTCAAGTTGACAATATGGCTGATCGGCGAGCTTACACAATGAGCTACGGCTTTCAGTATTTTTGTTGAGATACCATCGTATCCAACGCTACTAGTATTGTTAAGGGAATATATTATAATTAGGATGTCGGTAGGTATGCAGGGCTTAAGAAACATAGATTTTTCTTGTCTGGTAATTAATTTGGTTAAATATTTACCTGAGTTATTAATTGGAGCTATCTTATCAATAAAAAAGTTGTTAAATAAATTTGATATGTCCTGTGGATTTGTTATAAATGTTGACTGTTTATTTTTATCTTTTCAATTAAATCTTTAGGTAAGTTTCTTTTTGTACTATTTATTATAAATTAAATAATTAAATAATATAAAAATAATATTAACTATACTAAATTGATCATTATATTAATATTTTGAGTAAGGGAAAACGCCACTTCCGTAAATCGACACTTCCGTAAATTACAATGTTTTAATAAATAAGTTTAAATGAAATATTAATATTTTATAAATTGTAACAAAGGCTAGCATGATTTTACATGCCATTAAATCTATAAATATAATTATATTTATAAACCGGATGTGGTGTAGCGACATCTTCATAACTTTTTATTATAACATGTAGTCTAAAAATTACGTTATTAGCATCAAAAATACTGCAACGAATTATAATATTATTAACATTTTGATATTGACTAATTAACAAATGATTTGATAGTTATTTACTCTAAAAATAATAAGCGCCCATATGTATGTACTGATTACACGTTTATCAATTTTTCAAACTCGATACCATCCTCATCGCGTCGTATTCCTGTTTACTGACGTCGTGACTCCCTCGCTGAATTATTTTCTCATGGACTGACTCCCTCCATCCGGTCCTTTGCTTCGTGGATATCATACGTATTCGTCGATACTATAGACCTCAATCAGAACTCTTAGAAATTAAATCGCAAAATCTAGACCATGAGAAGCAACTAATGGAACAATAGTTCATAGGAACTCACAATACTCCGCACTGAACTGACACAAAAGTAGGTACACACAATCTATCCTAACCAGTGACTTTGTAAGTATAGACTTAGCACGTTCCTACACAATATAATTATACATATAAGATCTGAATTCAGGATATGATGTTAATCTTTAAAACATAATATATAAGACCTGCTATTCTCACTATAGAGCCCTTAAAAGGAACTACTACGTTTATTAAATTTGGGGGGAAACCCGCCAAAACTTATATGCAAGTCGAAAAATCATATCGTTAAACTGTATAGCCATTGTGGAGTACCTACTACAAGTAAATAATTGTAACACTAAAATGTATATTGCATCAAAGGTAGCACGGCCAGACACAATAGAAATTTCATTGTTATAATGACATCGACCCTTGAAGGGATATATTGTTTAATAAGTATTTATTTTACAAACATATAAACAAGTCTAATTCCTCATCAGACATGTTTCAGCGAATTAGGTGATTAGTGCATAGTTGATATGGTCACAGATATTTTTATCAGCTCTGAATAAAACATACTTTAGTGGCATTTTCTGGTTTACCATTGTAACTCTCGAGTATATTATTTTTTACTCTGTTTCTCACTAATATGTACTAATAATTGTGCATTGAATTTGCGAGAGTAAAAGAGATAGCTATTTCTACTTATTTCTCTCCGTCCACTTGGATCCACAGCTAAAAAAGCAAAAAGCAAAAAAAGCAAAGCAAGCTTCTAAAAAATTGTTCAAGATCTAAATGAAAAATATCCCAATTGGAATGTATTTCATTAACGTTTTTTGTTATTTAACGCGTATCTACATTTTTTCAATCATTGTCCACAGCCAATAGTTTTTGTGACCTGATTGTTCTTAATAGGAAATTAGTTTCTCAGATAAATTACTCATTATTCTGAATAAATTGCGGTCAGTAACTTTTCTAAACGTTCTTGAACTTGGATGATTGGTTCATTAACTATTTGTCTCAAATACTTAGACAAAGTTTTGATTAAATTTGAATTTATATGCTTATTTAAAAATGTTAGCTAGGTACTATCTACCTATCTAAATACTATGTGATTTTGCAATCGGTTCTCTTCATATCCGACTTCTTATAAAGGAGATTTTCAATATGTTTTTTATTTGAGTGAATCGTTTTTGTTAGGTTAGGATATACTTAGGTAAAAGTTGGTCCCAAATTTTCACAGACGTCGCGTATTTTGGTTTTAGGAGGTCGAGTCACCCACACCCATAGTGTGCCCCATGTGAAGCCAATATTGACACACTAGATGGTAGAACACTTCTACAAGTCCCCGTTTTGATAAGTATCGCTGCAGTACCAAGTATTCTTTCTTTATTCGGATTTAGCAAGGGAGAGGAGGTGTTGAGGAGACGTGCCACGTGTTGCAGCAACAAGTTCCGGAGAACTTGTTGGCTATAATCGTAAATATGGGCGCGCCAGTCGCACTTAGTCCACAGTCAAGCCAACATCGATAGCTAAACTTCCTTCCTAAATCCGTGGTTGAAGGGCACTATAGCATGTGAAGTGCGTCTGAGCATATGAGACTGAACTGTATCGGGACTAGAAATGCACTGCAGTGCTTTAAACATTAATCTTTAAAGATCTGGGTCACTTATCTTCAAACCAAGAACTTACACTTCTCATCCCATAATATAGATTTTTTGTAAATGCAAATCTAGAGAAAAAATAATGTCCTCGGATGAGATTCGAACCCGCAACTTCTGGCAATCCAATTTGATTGACATCAATTTGACACGGGTCGTGCTACAAAAATTCAAAAAAAAATCTTACGTTGTTTCAATATTTAACCGACTTCAAAAAAGGAGGAGGTTATAATGTTAGATTGTATGTATTTTATTTGTGTATGTTAGTCGATTTATCCCCTATTTGTGGACCGATTCTCAACATTCATTTTTTTTGTAAGAATGTAGGTACTTCCTAGGTGGTCTCATTTAAATTTCATTAAATTCCGGTCAAGTTGTTATCTTGATGAATCATCATTGAAGGTGAATGACAATCGATCCCGTAAGTAGCAAGGGTCACTAAAAATGGTAAAAAAAAAAGTTTAGCAAAAAATAAATCCGACTTCAACACAAAAAAGTGTGAAATAATTTGTCGAAGAACCTTGCGCAAAATATTGTCGTAATAGGTACTTTTAAACTATCACTTCAGTACCGACTTCAATATATTTCGTACTTTTTGGTGTTGAAGACGGTTCCATTTTTTGGTATATTTTTTTAAGTTTGAGAACTCGCCAGGATGATATAGATAGATCTCAGCATACTCAAATGTCACGAATGTAATTTCTCTAAACTTTGTCTCAGTCGCGGAAGGTTTCTGATAGTTATAAACGGGTCATTACATGTTTTCTTTTTCTAATCACGCTTAAAGCAAATGTAGGCATGTCCATTCAGCCATAGTTCTCAAATCACCAACAGGCTGGCCATGCACGTGTAGCCTGACATTCCAGGGCTGTGATTAACATTGCCTAGTAAGGACAGTACTGGACAAAGAGCATTCCTTTACGGTAAAACGATACAGATGGAAGTATGGAAGTGGTATTCGATAACGTCATCGCAAGTTGTCAAAATGTAAATTAATAGGCTTTTTATTACTATGTTAAGTTTTGCCTAAAAATGGAACCGACTTCATCACCAACAAGTACTTACAATTTGAAAAAATTAATACCGACTTCCATCTTATTCAGTTATTGGGGTGTAACTCAAAAACTACTGGACCGAATTTATTGAAATTTAAATGACCACACGGGAAGCACCAGCTTTCAGCAGCTCTATATATTTTGGAACGCGGCGGTAGTCTTTAAAGTACATTATAATGAAAAATTGACGGTCTTTGATGCCTAAATTGAATAAATGATTTTGACTTTGACTTTGACTTTTTCAAACAAAAAAAGAATTTTCAGAATCGGTTCACACAGTCTAAAATTATGAGGTAACAAACATAAATAAACAGTATTGAGTACCTTGGGAGTCGGTAGAAAAGTGCGAAATAACTTGTTTTCGTCGCTACCGTGATAGTTCAAAAGTACCTATTATCACAATATTGTGCCCCGACTTCGACAAGTTATTACGCACTTTTTGGTGTTGAAATCGGTTCCACTTAACAAAAAAAAATTTTCGTCATCTTGATTGACCCTTGCTACTTAGGGGATCGATTGTCATGCACCGTCAATGATATCATCAAGATAGACGTAACACTTTTAGTTATTGGAGTGTAACTCAAAAACTGCTTGACTGAATTTGTTTAAATTTAAATGGGACCACCTTGGAAGTATACTCAGGTAGAGTATACTTCCAAGGTGGTCCCATCACATTTGGAGAATCGGGCCACAAATAGGGGAGAAATCGGTGAACATACGCAAAAAAATACATACCTTCGAACATTATAACCTCCTTTTTTGAAGTTGGTTAAAAACGGAAATTGTGGCATTAAAAAAACATATTGCAACTACTTAGAAATAAACTGCGAATAAATATTACTGGTCATTTTAAACTGCCGACTGTTTGTAGAAAAAAATAGTTAATGTCAAACGGTTGGCACGCTTGCGGAATTAAAGCTCGCCATACACGGGCAGACATCTGCCCGCGGTCTAGTAAATTGTTAATTGCGGCAATTCGCAGCTGCCCGCCGTTACGGCTAAATGTCAAACCCTTAATCAATTCATTCCCAATGACAAAAGTCAAGGCCGAACCGTTTGATCTCGATCAAGGTAAAATGCTAAATAACGCTTGAATTCAAGAACTTTTTTTACTATCTATCTTTTTCTGAAGTAAAATATCTATTCCAGACACCGTATTTCTTCACATATCCAGGTGGACATAAAAAGTAAAACTTCTTTGATCTATATCACTTTTCATTTTCTACCGACTTCCAAAAAAAGGAGGTACTCAATTTGACTGTATGTACCTCATAACATTCGACTGGGTGAACCGATTCTAAAATTCTTTTTTTTGTTTCAAAGTGATACTTCTCGTGTGGTCCCATTTAAATTTCATCAAATTCGGTCCAGTAGTTTTTGAGATACACTCCAATAACTGAACAGAATGGAAGTCGGTATAACATTTTTCAAATTTTACTTGTTATTGTTTCTAAATTTCAAAAGAACGTAGACTGTTTAAAGAATTAATAATTTGCCGTATGATTTTATAATAGGTACTGACACAATTTTTTTACTCCGAAAACACTTCATAAAAGTGTCAGGAATATTATATTCTGGAAATTGTTTCCATTCGAAATTTTAAGGTACAAGCATCCTACAATTATGATTCCGGAGATATTTTCATCAACCCACTTAAAGCTTCTTCGTCAGCGATTATATGCACCTTAAATAGCTCTATTAATATATAAATCAACTGCCGTCTCCATTTAAAATTCAAAACAAATTAACTACTGGCACGTGGCGTATTCGTTGTTTTTTTTTCAAAGGCGTGTGCACAGGGTGTGCTATCGGCCATATGCCACGATGCCGCCGGCGCGTGGCGTATGGGGCGTCGCTGCATTCAGCCGACCGTGTCTTGCTTGTGTGATATGATAACGAAGGAGTTCACAGCTGACGAGGTCGTTCTAATTTTGAATTATGGTAACGTCTAGCTGTGCCCGCGATATCACCCACGTGGTGATAGATGATGATGATGATTAAAAGTATCATATGTGTTTCCCTGGGATATTATTGCCAAATAAAGGTACCTTTATTTTCTAAAATAAAGGCAGCTTAAGTTACTCCTTATAACATCAGCTATCTGCCGGTGAAAGTCCCGTTAAAATCGGTCCAGCCGTTTCAGAGATTAGACTGAACAGACAGACAAACATTTTAAAAATTGTTTTTTTTAATGTAAATATCGTATATACTTTCACATGAATTTAGTGAAAAGCTGTGAATTTGGAATTACAAACTATTTTATTTATCTGTATAGATTTGGAATTATGAAAAAAATGCTAAAAAACAAAAACATTTTTCATGCATCCAACATCTAACTCACTGATCACTCAGTATCTACGTTCATGCGACGATGACAAACTCTTTTTTCCACTGACTTTCAAAAAGGAGGAGGTAGTTAATGCGACTGTATTTTTCTTTTTTTTATGTTTGTTACTTCATAAGTTTCGATAGGATGAACCGATTCACAAAATTCTTTTTTGGTTGAAAGCTGGTGCTTCCCGTGTGGTCCCAAATTCATCAAATTCTGTCCAGTACTTTTTGAGTTACACTACAATAACTGAAGAAAAGAATGGAAGTCGGTATTATTTTTTTCAAATTGTACTTGTTCTATATTAATAGGGTCAATCAAGTTTAAGACATGTTTGGCGTTACAGTGCATGTAGGTTTTGTAAATTAGTTAAGGGTTCTCTATTTAATTTTAATTTGTACTGTCCACTACACACGAATTAAAAAAATGGTTTTTGTGTTGGCTCTATTATAAAAGTTATCCGCAGGTCACTTTTGAAAGCCTTTCGATGAAAATTACTATTGTACTAAGCTAAATGGTTGTAGGGATTTTCTTAGTCCTTCCTATACCGTGATAATGAAAACAAAACATTTATGAATGAAACTGACGTATATTTACGTCTCTGGAACGTAAAGGTTTAAATAGTTTTTGTTTATCACATCACATCGTAAGGAAAATAGAATCCAGATACAAGTAAGCGCCATGCGTGCAAAAATTCGTGGAAAATCTACAATCGTTTAGAATTTTAAACATGATAATACGCGTATCGAATCTCAATGACTTTGAGTACAAAACTTAAGATAAAATGTCAGACTCATCTGGCATTACGTATGTTTTGTGTTTTATTGAAAGAATATATCTTCTGTCAATTTGCATCTAAAATGAGCTAAGTAACTGTAAACAAGATTATAAACTAAACTGTAATAGCAGTTAATAAGCGAAACGGATGTAATCAATTTGAGATTTCAATTAGCTAACAGTGTTGCTATTATAATTTACATTTTACGCAATACTGCCTCAATCCCTAACACCAATCAGAGATGTCTTTTTCCTTTATAATTGGACTCACGTACATGGTACATTTGCCATTCCTGAAGTTTAATTATGTTATGTTAAAATAGTTCAAATCAAGTTTTATTCAAGAAGTCAGTGAAATTACTGTCAAAATACGTACTGTATATATAATACAAATAAAATTATTTCTGTCATTTCAAAGATTAATTTTACATAAAGCAAGTATCAGGAGTCTCCTTATAAGCGTAAAATGCGTATAGTAGGAGCTTACGCTATTCCATATCCCGTACATGCTAATAACATTATGTGTAAACTTAAACGCTTCACAATCCTTTTTATTGATAAAATAATAATAAAATAATATAATATAATTTAATTGATAGTACACAAACCACAAAGAAGACTTAAAAATTAATAATCCACCACACGTCATAATTCAAAGAATCACAAAAATAGGGATTTTAAACAAAAACAACTACATTCAATGTTAGGTTCTTTCCACCCCATTTAGGATTATAGGATTGGCTTATCAAAGGTATTGTTTACACAGAAATATAGGTGGTACATATTTTTTTAAAGATGGCACATTTTACTTTCACAGTGCGTTATGAACATCTTACGACAAAAATGTTTGCTATTTTATATAAAAATAGTCAAATACTTTCTAAGCAATTGATCATAACTTGCCTATCCGGTTATTAAGTACGCTTCATCCGTTACGTAATATTTATTTACTTTCACTGTTTGAATTCTGCCGGGTGCACGGAAGTCCCGTCTCGTATGTCCGCATCGATTATATAGATTCGATACAATATCGATAACTTTCGAATGTTTTATATGAAACATAGCATTGACAGATGTTAAGGAACCAGTAAGGAACTCTGAAATTGGGGTGGAAAAGGGGAGCGAGGGCTCTTAACACTATACAGGCGGTTCTTAAATTATTATAGGGACTAAAAGGAAGGCATTATGCTTAAATGACAAAGCCAGTCGTCTTGAATGAGTTTAGTATTAGTCTTTTAAACAATAGTAACTGCAAGATAATAAAATAAAAACAAGTACAATTTGAAAAATTTAATAACTCCTCCTTTTTTGGAAGTCGGTAGATAATGTTCTCTTTCACGGCATTACAGTCGGAGAATATGAGTAGTTACTTAGTAAAGTAGTAACTTAGAACAACTCTTTGTGAAATGTTCGCATTACTGTGTTCTGGTTTGATTGGTGGCCGGCGAAATTGTAGGCATATGAGGCAACATTTTAATGTCACAGGGTTACGGCCGCAGTGCAGTTCGTCACTTGTAACGAAATACATTGTGCAAAGCTACAACAATGAAGTCGCGGAACTCGCGAATATTATTGTGTCAATTTTATGATTATATCAGACTAGCTGCTCTCCGCGGTTTCACCCGCGAGGTGATGGATGATGATAATGATGATGATGAAAAGAACTTTACGATCTATTCTCAGACCTACTATATACACACAAAATCTCATAAGAATCGGTCATGCTGTTTAGGAGGAGTTTTGTTACATACACTGTGACGCGAGAGTTTTTTATATGTATTAGCGACAGCCCGCGATTTCGTTCGCGTAGTAGGCTCAGCTTTCGGGCTCGCAATAACCTTCCGTCTTTTCTTGGGTTTTCTTTCATAAGAACCTTCTGACAATAACTAACACAACAAAAAAGAATTAGCGAGATTGTTCCATCCGTTCTCAAGTTATAGCGTGACCAGGACAAATAGGGGTTCATTTTTATTATATAGAACTTTATTTAATTAATTTATTTATATAACTTTATTTTTATTATATAGTAAAAATCTGTGTAAAAACTTGATAGCAGTATCTATTATTTAAATAATATTCACTATTAACCCTTTGCGTACAATTGACGTAAATTTACGTGCGTTTCATTCATAAATCTATTGTTTTAATTATCACGGTAGGGTTAAGCAGTACCTCAGATAGATAGATAGATAGATAAACTCTTTATTGCAACACCACATTATAAAATACAACAAACAAATAAAAAACTTAAAATTAAGTGTCACAGTGGGCGGTCTTATTGCTCAGAGCGATCTCTTCCAGATAACCATGATCTCAGATCATGTCATCACTAAGAACTAGTTACCTACTACTATCTATAAAACCAAGTAACCTATGGTTCATTAGAAGGTTAAAGAAAATTTACTTTTAAGTACCACATAATTATTTACATACTTAAGTACAAGGGCGTTTTTCAAAAAAGATGTACATATGCAAATTTGTAGCGTCCAAGATTTTAATTGCTCATTAAAA
The DNA here is from genome assembly GCA_917880725.1 of Selenia dentaria. Lineage (NCBI taxonomy): Eukaryota > Metazoa > Arthropoda > Insecta > Lepidoptera > Geometridae > Selenia > Selenia dentaria. The sequence goes on from OU862885.1 coordinate 10,167,741, forward strand.
AAAAGAATTAAGTAATTTTAATAAATAGTTTATTTACGTGTAGAAATATGATATTTTAGTTTATAAATGTAGTTATATAAACAGCCTAACTGTCATAAATACGACATTACGATAAAAACTAACAGCAAAACTGTGTAAAATTTACATGTCCCACGCACATTTTGAAACTTTCAAGCCGCCATAAAAAAAACTACAAATTATTTAGCGTGCTATTTTAAGCTTTGATCGACGTATGATGGAACCATAAGTACAATTAAATGCTCTATACAGTCGAAATAAGCAACAAAATAGCTCAAAATAATGTTTTCTTCTTGTCCCAGCAATATTGCTAACCCGGAATTCCGGTTATAGTCACGGTCATTTTTAGACACTTAGGAATTTTTTTGCACTAAATCATGGTTATTTATTTCATTCTGGCAACATTGGTAAGCATAACGTCATAGCCGCCATGTTGTTACCAACTCCAGTGTCAAAAATCTGTGCTTAAAAGTGGTCGCGTCACAGTGGTTCCAATTCGAAGTTCCAGATAGCAACACGATTTTATGAGGTAATGTGCAGGTTATTGTATTATTAACTGTAACACAATCACGTTTTATTCTATGAAGTATTGTAAAATTAAACTAAATTAGTAATAAAACGAATACAACAGTTTGAATTATTGTTTGAAGCTAACAAGTAGTGGATTCGTCACATCAGGATAGTCACGTGATGTATATCCGGAATCATTTTGTGACGCACTGGAACTATTAAGCTGGGGATACATTTGATCGTGATAATACCAAAAAAAATCGCACTCGTAATTAATTGATGCTAAAATTAGCCATGTAATGGTGTGTATTGTAAATACTTGATTTTCTGTTCTCAGATTATTAACTTCTACGGAACGAAATAAATATAAAGGATTTAGGGTGATATGTGTAAATTACGTAAATTGTATGTAATCAGAGACATGACTAAATGCATTGCTTGTAAGAACTGGGTATGCAGAGCATGCTGCGATCAACCAGCTATCGATTTTATTTGCGATACCTGTTTGGAAGGTGATTAATACTCAATTTGATATGTAATCTCATACTTAGTTTTTTTTATTTAGGTTTTTTATTTTAAATACATAATTGTTAATTATAATATAATTTAGAGTGATCTCGCTCGTGGTTTTTATGTTATTGCGCTAAAAGTATTTTTGAAGTACTTTAATTATCTATATGATGATATGTACCAAAGAGAATATAACCACTTACGATATGTACCTAATTAAAGCTTATCTTGTAAAGGCATGGCAAATATATGCATGATTATTTTAGTATACTTACAGATTATCATTGGCTATCAGTATCACATACAATACCAAGATTGTGTTCATTACCTGAACCATTACTTTTGAAGAATTAAAAAAATATATAACCTCAGTTATTTGTTCTATACTTTTTAAAATGTTTTATATATTTTTTACTTCAAAACTGCCAATTAATTAAAAATATCATTTCATTACAATTATCATTTATTATATTAAAGACTTACATTATTAACAAAATTTCTATAATTGTGTATATTAAGCTTAGTTTATTCCAGTTAGTCACTCGAGATTCCAGATAGTCACTGTCCCTCGTTTTTACTAGACGAAAAATTAATCTAATGTAAGAAATCATTACGAATATTTGTTGAATTCTTGTTATGTTGATCTTGCTGTTGTAGATTTATATTTATGTAACATTTTATTTAACATTAACACAATCATAGAGTGTTAGATACAATATTTTTAGACTCAAAAGTTCCTACTGTGACGATCTCGATAGAAAAGTTACTCTCAAGTGATGATTGTATGCATTTTCTTTATGTAAAGACTTAGTTTTCCAAAGATTTGATGGTTACCTAGTAAATAATAAAAACAAATGAACAAAACATTTAATATTTTATTTTTTATTCATATTTTTCTTCCGTGACGAACCGGAAACGATTCCTGTGAACCCTGACATTAAAATTAAGATTATGATAATGTTTTCAATTATATCGTTATATATTTTAGATTTTTACGCACTTTTGAATGTATATTACCCAATCAGACAGTTAAATATATGAATTGATATATAATTCCAAATTCAGTTCCGGAGCGTCACATGTACATCTTTTTTGAAAAACGCCCACAAACGTGTGTCACGATACCGACATCAGTATTATTCGAACATTTTGTACAATTAATTTAAATTATTTGGCGCCATTGTGTATTCAGCTGATATAATTTATTTTTAAATTTGTTTTCGATATCTTTTGCCAAAATTAGCACAAGGTGATTTCTGTTTAAATAAACCTTGTACCTGCCATTTTAACTACCTGTTTATTTAATAATGGTATTGATAAAAATATTTCATTTACCTAATGTAATTTAGTTTTAATCGCATGGTGTTCAGTTAAGGAGCTGTCTAGACGCCTCAAAGAAATTACAGGTGATCAAAAAGCTGGTACTTACCTCGGACAACGTATCAGCCTGGCTATTCAACGCGGTAACGTTGCCAGGTTTTTGGGCACTATACCCGTAAATAGGGACTTAAATGCTGTTTTTTATCTATAATCTACTTATCTATAATTTAGAAATATTTTAGTGAATTAGTTTTATCACAAGTACAATTTGAAACCGACTTCCATTCTATTCAGTCACACTCAAAAACTACTGGACCGAATTTGATGAAATTCACATGGGAAGCTTTCAAACAAATAAAGTATTTTGATAATCGGTTCAACCAGTCGATAGTTATGAGGTAGCAAACATAAAAAAATTGTCTATCGAGTACCTCCTCTTTTTCGAAAGTCTGTAGAAAATAGGTAGATTTATTTTATATTAGTAACTTTATTCTTATAATAATTATTTTGCACACATTTGTTAAATTGTTTTAGATTTCAAAGTAACATATTAAAAATGTTCAAAAATAAAACACCATGTGAAGTAATCGTGCGACAAAATAAAGCGGACACACCCGGGTAGGACGCCGAACACACCCCTGCGTATACGCAGAAAAAAACCTCACACCTGGCCGTACTACCGTAACCATAGAGATCAAATCACTACACATCGAACGCGTAATCTTTATTACATAAGGAATACAGGCTATAATTATTAACAACTGTCAAAAAGTGATGACACGAGCGATCGGGCCGTGTGAACTATAACGGTTTTTGCCGATGATGTTCTGATAGGTAAAACAAAATGGCTGGAAAATCAGGTTTGCCACGTTAGGTCAGTTCGTTGATATGTGTATCGTATTATGTCGTAAGTTGCATAAATTATAATAGAAATTTTTACTGTCTTACTTATAAACGTTACTTAAATTTAAATAATGTCAATTAGTACGGTACGGCGCTGAACAATGTTGCTGTGCGCATTACTAAATAACTAACTCCATTTAAAGTTAAGTAGCGTTTATAAGTAAGGTATGTTATGAAATGTTGAAAAGTATTGTTAATTCTAATTAGAATCTTTTTGATGACTAGTAAAATATGCTTATTTTTATAACATTGATTGAAATATTTTTTTTAATAAATTTTCCTCAACTAATATATAATTGTGGTGTATATTTTATTTCCTCTGTAGTGTACAGAAAAATCAGACTTAAAAAAAGGGTCACATTAATTAAAATTTATTTACATCAATTTTCAACAACAAATATATAATTGTGGTGTATATTTTATTTCCTCTGTAGTGTACCTACAGAAAAAAAAAACAGAATAAAAAAATAGTGTCACATTAATTTAAATTTATTAAAAACAATTTTCTACAACAAATATATAATTGTGGTGTATATTTTATTTCCTCTGTAGTGTACTTTCACTTTATACTTAATAAAAAAAGTTTTCATAAATACCAGGAAAAGTAAAGATCATTTTTACATGACTGCACTGTACAGGGAATGTAGGATTTTTTTAATACACATTCATAATAATTAATAATAATACACATAATAATAATACACATTCGCAAACTGCATCGTCTACAATGTAGCTTTTTTTTTATATGTAGACTCTACATGACAAAAAATAAAACCGTCAATTTATATTTATCCGTTAATCCAACAAAAAATACACCCAAAACATTCGATATCCGAAAGTTTGGATACGTTATACTTTTTTTTTAAGTATGGCACCGGGCGCGTGCCGTACAGCCAACCGTGGCGTATGGCCGCGCATGTGAGCGAGCAGATGACACGCGACCGTTACGGCCAGCTGCAGTTTACACACATAATTTAACGTCATATCTAGTAGTTGTTGTTTGTTTTGCATTGTTGTATGTCACCAACAGATTCCAAATTTAAAAATACGAGCTCGCACTGAGCATGAGGTATACATCCTTACCTTATCTAACCTATTTATAGTGATACTATTTACATAAGCCACAGATAAAACTTTGGAAGAATACTCCGATATTTTTTAATGTGTGATAAAATTTAAAGCACTAACGCCTGCTTAACAAGAGCAAAGTGTTTTTTTTGGAGCGAAAAATACACATCCTTCGACGGAATTCGAATGCAAAAAGTTCGAAAGCATTAAAAAAAAATCATTAGATTTATCTATATATGTTAAAAATCAACCCCTATTTCTCCTGGTCACGCTATTGAGAGCGGCTTTACCTATTTCAGTCATTTTTTTAGATGTTTTCTAATAATTCGTAGAAGGTTCTTATATATTTATTAACGTTAAAAAACAACAAATGGCGGGAGGTTATGGCGAGGTCGAAGGCCTACTACGCGAACGATGTCGCGGGCAGTCGCTAGTTTTTAAAATAATATTATTTCCGATTAACTGAAAAAGTTCGCTTGCATAATTCTGCATGATTACATTAAATATTTAGCTTCTTTAAATTACACAAGCTGGTTTCAATAATTTTTTGTCATTATTGTCGCCTAAAAATATTTTTTAAGTTAATTTACTTTAGGATTTAATTGTACTTCCGGTTATTTGCGAATCTAGTTTATTGAGAATCTGGTAAACTGCTCATAAAGGTTTATTACTTCGTATGACTGGGTTTAACATATAGGTACATATCACACTAATATAAAAAAGGCGATAGGATTTTCATCGTCAGTCATCATCGATCACCACGCGCGCAGCTGTGGGGCGCAGCTAGTCTACTATAACATCAATAATATATAAAAATAATTGAAATTTATAGAGAGAAAAATTCACATCCTCGGACGGGATTCGAACCCGCGTCTTCTGACTCAGTCAGAAGACTGAATTTTTCTCTCTATAAATTTCAATGTTTGAGAACGCTTAAGCAGGCGTTAGTGCTTTGAAAAGTAATACTATTTAAAAATAAATTTAATAATTAGATAAAAATAAACAGTAATTATTTAAAAACTTTTTAAATTATCATTCTAGACCTACCCTAATTAGAACATTTACATATAGGTCAAATTAGATATACTTACACTGACGTAAGGTCATAATGTCATCCATCAATTTGCGTATACATGTAGGTTTTACCGTAGTACTAATATTTATTCTGCGGTTTTACCATGGGCGTGTCATGTTATATAGTTGCAAAAGTAACGTGAATAAAGATATACAGATGCAGCTGTAACTGACATGTAAAGGTTAACTGCTTGATAAGATAATCCTTTACTTAAGAGGATTGCATAGCTAGTACTTTCCATGCTAAAAGAGAAAACTATTTTCTACCTCTTATCTTCTATTCTCTACCTTTCTATTTTCTACATTGTCCGATTTCAGTGATTTTTTTTTCATGGAATCTACATAATATTGTTTACTATATCCGTACGTTTTGATTTTTTCAGTATTTCAAAGTACTATAAATTTCCTTTTTAGAACTTAAAAAAACTGAAAAATTCAAAACTTACGGGCATAGTAAACAATGCGATGATTCCATGAAAAAAAAAATCACTGAAATCGGACAATGTTAAGAGGTAAAAAAGAGTTTTCTCTTTTAGCATGGAAAGTACTAGCTATGCAATCCTCTTAATTGCATGGTATTTAAAAAGAATTTCAAACGTTAGAATATTCACAACTGCATATTATATCGATTAGTTTGAAATTTTTATTTGAAAAATACGTTTCCTTCTATTAATCTATCTACCGACTTCCAAAAAGGAGGAGGTACTCAATTCGACTGTTTTTTAAATGTTTTTACCTTATAACTTTGGACTGGGTAAACCGATTCTCAAAATTCTTTTTTGTTTGAAAGCTGGTACTTCCCGTGTGGTCCCATTTAAATTTCATCAAATTTGGTTTAGTAGTTTTTAAGAAACACTCCAGTAACTGGATAGAATGGAAGTCGGTATACATTTTTTCAAATTGTACCTGTCTATAGTATACTTAATTACTTAATATTATACAGAGGAAAGTTTTGTATGTATGTTTGTGACGAATTGGTTCAAAAAGTACAGGACTGATTTCAAAAATTATTTCACTATTGGAAAGCTACATTCACCATGAGTAACGTAGTAAGTAGGCTATATAATATTCATCATCATCATCCATCACCGTGCGGGTGAAACCGCGGAGAGCAGCTAGTGAGAAAAAATCGTAGTAGCTCTGTGAGCTGTAGACCGCTGGAATATGTTTTGCTTAGATAATACTGTATAAATATTCACCGCGCCTTAAAAACTTAAAACCCTTAAAACATTCTCGACTTGTTTGGTCTGCAAGTCTTTTTAGTCGTTTTGAGGATTGCCAACGCCATCAAGTTTCATTTTAGGATACCAAAAACTTACAAAATTAATTTTATATTGAGAAATTTCGTACATGTTGAATAAATAAAATACATAATTATCGAATATGCTCACAAAATTTCACGAGAATCGGTTGAGAAATGCGACCTGTAGAGAACAGCCGGACATCCGGTCAGCAGACATAGTAAAGCATTTTTGCCCAAGCTATTGCAGACGCTTCGAACTCGCTCGGTCAAAAAGATACACATAATATGTGAGTATGTATACGCGTTGAAAACAATAAATTGTTTTCGATGCGATAATTCGTTATAAGGTTGATTTAAGAGTCAATTCAAGTCGTCAGCCTTACAAAATCTCAAGCCGTCAGCCTTCACATTTGTTTTTAATTTGATTGTTTTCCATTTATTTGAACGATTTCAAATTAGTACAATGTACCCACTCGATCGATTTTCTTTTTTCGACAAGTTCGGTCGAAAGTAATTTATTTAGTTCATAAGTTCATTTATCGATTTTTCGAGATGCTGATAAGATTTTTCCAGCAGTGGAAGCTGCTATATTAATCTCGCGGTTGAGTGTTTCAATTATTTTAAATAGTAAATGGTAACTTTCAATAACCATAAGTGAAAAATACATAATTTTTCTACTAGGCATTTATCAATCTTCTCAATGACTAGACGGTTGTGATGAACTTTGGAAAAAGTAACTCAAATTGTTTGAATTGAAACACTCCATTCATTACCATCAGAACGGTATGACAGATTTTTTATCGCTCATTTCGTTCTCCCAAGCCATGACCGTACAGCGCCATCTTTTAGTGATTTGAAGATAACTTTAAGGCGCGGTCCAATCCTAATCTTAAAACAATTTACAGTGCTTTACATAAGGTTGAGAATTGCCTACCAGAATGGACGATTTAATGCGAAAATTCAATTGAATACGTGCTAATACTTTTTATATTTATTTCGTACAATCAAATGATACAATTTTAATGATAAAGGAGTCCATATTTCACTAGTAAATTTCATTAGGAATTCGAATATGATACAATAATTGAAATATATTTACCCATAATTGAAAAAAAATGCTTTTTCCCATGAAGCACGTAAGAAAAATTGCAAAATTTAGGGAATGTTGCTGATTTGTTTCTATCGAGCCAAGTTTGCTCAATCGTGTATTGGCTTCCATACTTCATAAGGACGGATATTCAATTTACATTAGGTTTTTTTTCCAACTTTGGTTATTAGGTTTAAGCGTCGAAAAACTAAGTTTTCGCAAAGTCGAATCATGAAATTTGGAACTCATTTCGCCTTAAATAGTAAATAGTAGTAGTTGAAGTACTAAACGTCGTGATTAATATTTTAATTAAATCGGCCTTACTTATAAAATGACATTATTTAGTACTGCTGTATTAAGAAAAATTGTTAGAAGTAAGGTCGTAGATGTGTGTTAGAATGATTTAATTTGATTTGTGTCTGTTGTATCTCTAATGGAGCGTGGTAAATGGAATATTGGAATAACTCAGTCATGCTTTCGCTTCTATGCGACTCCATTTGTTGATATACGAGTACTAACCTCACTTCATTTATGTATTTGTTACATGCTCAAGTTGAAATTGTGGAACCTTCTTTTTGGAAATTTTGTTTAGTTTAAAGAAGTGCGTAGTTAGAAAAGGGAGAGAGCGGTGGAGACGTGGATTTAAAACCCCCGTAGCAATAATTTAAATATTTCAAAATATACAATTCTATGATCCACATGGATCCATGCCTATTTTTATGCTCGTATATTTATTTAATATTATTAACCGGTATAACACATACGTCGATCCGGGTTTCGAGCATGTCCGATGCTCATCTTCAGGGCGAGTGCGCAGCGGCGTCTGCGAGCTCCCGGCGGGCATTTCCTAGTATATATTTTAGTCTATGGGCGGGCACTGCCTGGTAAATTTATTTTTCTACCTTCACTTGTTTCTAAATTAATAATATGAGCTTCTATTTTCAGTCGTTTATCTGCATCATATCATGCTTATTGCAAATGTTTTGAGAGGTTTTCAAATTCCTGCTATAAATAGAAATACCTACCATAAGGTTCACCAAGTTGTTTTTTTATGATATTATATCCTAATTATGAATTACATAATTTTGTGTGCGCTATTGCGGCTAATTATTTAACTTAACTTTGGTGTTCATACAGTTCATATAACTAGTATTTATCTAATCTTTGATTATGCAGATAATCGTTGAGATAGATTCACATTCTGATAATGAAATTCTAAGTACCTACTTACATAGGTAGGTACATTACATACCTATGTATGATCCCAATTCTACCAATGAACTAGGTAACAAAGATAGGTAACTAACTACCTACTTACACTTTTTTATTCTCAATGTTTTGGAAGTTAAAGAATAACTAGTTATCAGAAAACTAACTATAGATTTTTTGGTGATCGCTCATCATTATCATTCTGGGAGAATGACCGTTCAGCGCCATCTCTTGGTGGTTTAAAGAGAACTATATACATACTGGAAAACTCATTATGTCGACTTAGGACCTACTAGTCGCCTTACATAAAGCTAATAGAAGTGGCAGAAGTACTAAAATAGTAATTTATTAAGTATTTATTATTCAAAGTACAGATGCACGTATAATTCAGAGCCGCAATTTGTCTAATGCGTCACATTTCAAAGTCAATGTCTCGAGCTCCATTGTTTCCAATGAAGCGTGCATTCGTGTAAGTACCAGGCTATCAGAAAGCGGAGGAAGTCTGCAAGGGCCCCACTATCACTCACTACTCTACATGAAGGCTGTGACGATTACGCGCCAAGGTTCGCGCGTGAATGCTTTGTGAAGATACGACGAATTGGCACAAAAAAAAACTAATTTACAATAATTTCGAAGTGTCGCAGTAAGTAAATAAGCTCTTTGTCTGAGTTTGGCACTAGTAAAATGTGTGTACTTATATAAAAATTTAGTTTTTCACCGCCAATTTACGCTGTAACGCGTTTAGTACGTATTTTGCAGTGTAGTTTTAAAAACTAGTAAGTAAATATTTTCTGAGACATCTTTCCCCCTTTTCATCTGAACGTACGCGGTGAAGAGTGGACCACAGTAAACGAATATATATATTAAAAATGTAGGTACTCGTAGGTATAAGAGAATTTTCCTTTATTATTATTTGGCTATTAACTTGTTTATTGATCTTCGAACATTAATTTCGGTTTGTTGCCAAAGTATTATAATAAAATTATAGGTTAATAAACTAATAAAATTATAATTATTAATTAATAAAATTATACTCATTTAAAAAATTAAATTAGGTCATCACAATACTAGGTATAACATTTATTAGTAATTAAAAATAAAATAAAATAATAATAACTAGGTATCTAATCTATAAGCCCCATGGTGGGGTATATATATATATATATATATATATATACCTATAGGTAACAATATTTTTCATTTCTATTTATATTTTTAAGTATTTTAATAAGTTCTAAGTACCTAACATCATACGGAGACTGATATTAAAATACGTTTCTAAATGTGAACAATGACAAAGTATACAATTCCTTACCCCGCATGAGGGTATTAACTTACTGGAAGGACCGTTATCTAAACCTACCGACTAAAGCTTCACTAACAACTTCAATGTTGTTTTTTAAGTTTCCTCATTTTTTTATAACCAAAATCTTATTTAAATCGGAAAATAAACCGTATGCAATCTTTAAAAAGGTTAACAAATATAAGTTCAACTCTTATGTGATTTGAACCAAAACTTATCGGGTAAAGAGATGTAATATAACGCTAATGTTACTTGACATCTCAGTTCTCACCTCTCCAGTATGAAAAGGGCACTTTTGGTTCGTAAAATCTCGCAGCAAAAAGCGATTTTTCTGATTAAAGGCGCGTGAGGCAAACGAACCCTTATTGAAATTGCATGGCGGTGAAAAAAATTAACTAAGTATGCGTTCAAATACTGATTTTGTCCTAGCAATTTTACTAATAGGCACAAAATTGTTGTTTTCATTGATATTTTATTTTGTTAATTGTAACATTGCCTTTGCACAGACTTATTGTTTAAAATAAATATTACTCGAACTCGAAAACAATATTACCGCTCACTTAAAATACTAGGTTTGAGCTTGATAAAAATGTCAAAAGCAATGCAGTTTGCCTTGATGCCCTTAATATAATATTTTTTTCGTGCACTAATAACAATAATAAAAATATGGGACAACATCCACACAAAGGTTTTCGGGTCCCAAATTAGGCGGAGCCTGTACTATGGTAACCTGATCACTGATATACATACTTACAGTCCCACCATCTTATCTGTTCAGGTGACAGCGTCGCTAGTGGATAATTTGGTATTGCAGCCTAAGAAATTCACCAAGAAAAAGGAGAATCAAAACATAGGGCAGTCTTTCAAGCTACTCTTTAATTTGCAAATTCTGCAATTATAATCCTACTAACATTATAAACGCGAAAGTTTGTTGTATACATATTATGTATATTTTAGTTCCAATTTTGCCCACCTGAACAGATAAGTTGGTGGCACTATATATACATATACACACCCAGACACAGATCAAACAGACATGTTCTAACTAACACGATCTAATCAACAATCTATATACAAAATGTCATAAGATTAGGGATATGTGCCGAACGTGTTACGTATAGGACTTGTAGCTATTGACGTATATATGCTAATTATAACAATGTGTAATCATTTAGTCCAAATGTTAATTAGACTGACCTGGCACTTCGTTGACACAACGTCCATTAGATGGAAGGCTCTTTTGTGCAAGAATCTAATGCAACATGAAAACAAACTAAAACTTTAATTAAAAATGTCCTTTAGGGCTTTACCGCATTTGGATAAGTATGTACCTACCTAGTGACGCCCATGATACATCGTAAGAGTCTTCCGATGTATCATTTATCGAAATCGGTTAGCTTTCGACTGGATAAACCGATTTCCAAAATTCTTTTTGTTTGAAAGCTGGCGCTTCTCGTGTCATGTGGTCCCAGGCAATTTTTATCAAATTCCGTCCATAGTTTTTAGTTACACTCCAATAAATGAAATTTACCAAAGTAATAGAATGGAAGTCGGTATAAAAAAATTCAAATTGTACTTGTTCTCAAATATTATGGACAAATACAAGGCATTATCGTTAAGTTACTTACCTTAAAGTTATTGCTTATAACATCAGCTATCTACCAGTGAAACTCCCGTTAAAATCGGTCTAGTCGTTTCAGCGATTAGCCTGAACAAACAGAGACAGACAACAAAAATTTTAAGATATATTTTTGGTGTATACATTCACAATGCATTTAGTAAAAAAAGCTGTTGACATTGCAAATAGACACTACAATTTGATATACTTATTTTACTCGAACTGATAAAAATATGGTTAATTAAAACAATAATATTTACGTACCTTCTTCATATAATACTAGCGAATGCCCACGACTTCGTTCGCGTAGTAGGCTCGGCCTTCGGTCATAAGAACCTTCTGACAATAATTAACACAACAAAAAAGAATTGGCGAGATTGTTGCATCCGTTATAGTCAACATATCAAGTTATAGCGTGACCAGTAGAAATAGGGGTTCATTTATATATACATATATATAGATTAACGTACTTATGTACATATATTATACTAGCTGCTCTCCGCGGTTTCACACGCGCGGTGATGGATGATGATGATGAATCTTTTATAGCCTATGTTACTCAGGATGAATGTAGCTTTCCAATGGTGGAAGAATTTTTTGAAATCGGTCCAGTACTTTTTGAGCCAATTCGTTACAAACATACTTACATACAAATCTTTCCTCTTTATAATATTAGTATAGACTAACGTACCAAATGCACTTTTGTAAAGCACTGTACTTAGTCAAATTCTAACCTAACCGGTCGCATTGTTCAGGACAGGTGTAGAGCGAGAACTATAATGCATTACAACGCCGAAGTTATATTTTTATCCCAGACCTGTGTGGCCAGTTATAACATTAATGTAAAGTTGAACGAACTGCGAATTCTTCTTTCTTAGAATTTGGTTCTTGAATAGGTTACTCACAATTTTTTTTTATAATTTGGGAGTTGTCCCAACACCCACACAAAGGTCTTCAGGTCCCAAACTAGGCAGAGCCTGTACTATGGTAACCTCATGTCATGACTAAAGTACATACTTGTATACATATACACACCCAGACACAGATCAAACAGACATGTTCATGCACGCAAATGTTTGATCTGTCCGGGGATCGAACCCGGGACCAGCGGCTCGGGAGGCAGGAGTGCTACCAACTACGCCAACCGGCCTGTTAAAATTAAGTAGTAATTTTCGTTAGGTAGTCACAGATTATTTTTAACAAATATAATTAGTCATTTTAGGCATATTATTGGTGCTAGGCATAGTTGAATCTGAGATTAGGCCCACGATATGTTTTCATAATTAACTAGCTGTACTCCGCGGTTTTACTTGCACCATAATGGTTGATTATCTATTTTCCTTTTCTAAACAACCCGTATTATTTACCAATATTCCGTTAATAATATGAATATTTGTAATTTGTAATTAATGAATGTTAAAATATTATTGAGTAAAAAGAAGAAATTAAGTTATTTAAAAAAAATATAATAAGTACAAAAATATTTCAGAGGTATCAAGTAAACTACCTTCTAAATCAGGGGTCTCCATATACACAGTCCATACTACGGCCTGCGGGCCAAAACCGGCCTGCGAGCACCTCCAATCCGGCCCGCGAGCACCACTAATCCGGCCCGCGCTCCTCATACAAAGCAATAATTTACTACCCGCTAAAGTACAATAATAAACAAATAAAATGTGTGAGGTTGGCTGTTAATATTAATTGGATATGTGTTACAAAATATAATTCTATTACTGTATAAGTTATGTATTTTTAGAAATACATCACACAACACACACAGCCTCAAGACAAGAGTCTTTGACCAGTGTGTGTTACCTGTGATGACATATGGCACTGAAACGTGCGATCTTACTATGGGCCTCATAAGCAAGCTCAAAGTCGCATAACGAGCTATGGAGAGGGCTATGCTCAGGGTTTCTCTACGTGATCGAATCAGAAATGAGGAGATCCATAGACGAACTAAAGTCACGACATAGCCCAGAAGATAGCCAGTTGAAGTGGCAGAGGGCAGGCCACATAGCACGCAGAACAGATGGCCGATGGGACCGAAAGGTTCTAGAGTGGAGACCACGGACCGGCATGCGCAGCGTGGGTCGTCCACCGACAAGGTAGACTGTCGACCTGATAAAGGTAGCAGGACGACGTTGGATGCAGGCCGCTTACAACCGGTCTTTTTTAAAATTTATGGGGGAGGCCTATGTTCAGCAGTGGACGTCTTACGGCTGAGATGATGATGATATGGCGAATGATAATATTATACTAAGTTCTCAAGTAGGTACTCTGTATAAGTGTCTTATTGAGAATAAATGTCTTTAAACCTCAATAATTAACATAATTAAATTAATAAACATTATAACTAGTAATTAAATTTATGCAGCTGTGAAATTCCGTTGATAATCGCTTGCAGTGGATTACATTTATTATTATCAGTTATCAGAAGATACTCGTCAGTTAACACGTCACTTGCGGGTTATTAAATACTTAAAATACGAAAAAATAAATTAAATATTAAATAAAAATAAAAAATTATAAGAAATACTTATTATTTTCATCTGTAATGATATGTTAATGAGCTCACTAGATCTTGGCCCTTGGGGCTTTGAAGATCAATCCGTCCGGCCCCTTGGCTAAAAGTTTGGAAATCCCTGCTAAATCAATAGAAACAGTCGATACCTAATTGAGCCACTGACGAACATAACGTGCTAATTGTCTCCACTTGTACAAAAATATATTGCAAATATATCCCTTTCTCGTAATAAGAAAAGCCCACTTTCAATCCATTCCTGTATGAAATGTCAGTTTTGTTATTGTGATAAGGGTGTAATGCACAGTGTTTTACCAGCGATATTTATTTAGTTGTTATAACATAGTGAATCAGGATTGACTCATAGACAACCGCAAGCCGCGATGACCGAGTTTTCAAGTTGCAAACACTTCGATTGAACAAATTCTTCCTAAGTAGGTACACTTATGGGTAAAAGACTAGCTGACCCGCCAGCGGCTTCGCTTGCTGGGTCTATCTATATGGTAGCTAAATAAATTATTTGAATTAACCTACAACACAATACATTCTGAAATTTCGTTAAGGCGCGTATCCCGATTATAGTAAAAAGCAGAATCTTTAAACATCGAGTGTAAAGAAATGATCGACAATATTGTATGAAAAAAAACTAAGGTTAGAAAAGGAACAGGAAAAGAATAACAACCGAATAGAATTCATAAATATTACTCGCTTTCTGCAGAAAAAATCCTAAATAGTTCCATTAAAACATACTTTCACGTCCAAACTCTCAGAATTTTCAGCCAATACACTGATTTTTTTATTTTAATATTTAACTACTAACTTAGCCAACGTACTATACGTTGGCTAAGTAAGTAGTTAAGTCTTAAAATAGTAACCAGCAGTTTTTTCAATTGTGTTAGTATATCGAAAAATATAAAGAAAACATTCAAATTAATGCATTTTCGCATTACATCGTCCAATCTAACAAGCGATTTTCAACCTTACGTAAAGCATCGTAAATTATTTTAAAGTTTATTGGTTATTATTATTTACTTGGATAAGGCTTTTTCGAAATTTTACATAAAGTGGATGCTTTCAACATAGAGGGCATCGACTACCAAAATTTCATGTTTGTGGCGATTTAGGCTCTAGGTTGATGACTCAAGTCAAGTTAACATACACTTTTTAAAAGTTTAATAAAAGCGTTGTAGCTTGATAAACATACCCTATTTTATAATTTGTTTGGCATTCTAGGATTAAATCTACCTAGAAATGTACAATTGCATTATGTTTAATAAAGATATCTAGAAGTAGAAAAAAAAATTGAAAAATTTATGACACAAGTCAGTTAGTCAGGAAAAAAATTAAACTAAATAGAAATAGTTTGAAACCTAACATAAATTTCAAATCAGAGTATAATAGAGGAAGAGACTTCAATGGCATATACATTTAAGAAAATAAAGTTTCCTATATTTATGGTATTTTCTATGGGGTAAGCTTTATTCCATGTAAGTACCTAATTGAAACGTATATATTATTACAAGAACAACGTTACTAATATATAATGAATCTAATCTACCTATTACAATAAAACTAATTTGCTAAAATATCTCTAAATTATAGAGGTAGGTCTTAAGATGAACATGGATAAGACGAAAATGATGTCTAATGCCCATGTTGTACCTACCCCAATATCAGTTGGGAACTCAGTTCTCGAAGTTGTTGACGAGTACATCTACCTGGGACAGAAATTCAAACTAGGCAGGTCCAACTTCGAGAAAGAGGTCAATCGTCGAATCCAACTCGGCTGGGCAGCGTTCCGGAAACTTCGCGAAGTCTTCTCGTCAAATATACCTCAGTGCCTCAAGATAAGAGTCTTCGACCAATGTGTGTTACCTTAGTGATGACTTATGGCACTGAAACGTGGTCTCTTACTATGGGCCTCATAGAAAAGCTCAAAGTCGCACAACGAGCTATGGAGAGGGCTATGCTCGGGGTTTGTCTACGTGATCGAATCAGAAATGAGGAGATCCGTAGAAGAACGAAAGTCACCGACATAGCCCAGAAGATTAGCCAGTTGAAGTGGCAGTGGGCAGGGCACATAGCACGCAGAACAGATGGCCGATGGGGCCGAAAGGTTCTGGAGTGGAGACCACGGACCGGCAAGCGCAGCGTAGGTCGTCCACCGACACGGTGGACAGACGACCTGATGAAGGTCGCAGGACGACGTTGGATGCAGGCCGCTTCCAACCGGTCCTTTTGGAAAATCATGGGGGAGGCTTATGTTCAGCAGTGGACGTCCTACGGCTGAGATGATGATGATGATGATAGATGTATTATATTATAGTATTCCTATAAATTTATGACTTTTAGAATGAGCCATGATTTATTTTTAATAAAAAACTAAATATGTGAGCGACATCTATGAATTAAAAAAAATATAAGTTCAAAAGTGAAACCAAACAGCTTACAAAACACGCTATTAAAAAGGATAAAACAAGAAAATATTCTCATCTGAAATTGAATACAAACTCTTCGAAATGTATCGTTTATTAAACAAACAACTTTCATGCAATAAATATGTTATTGTTTTTCATATTTATTTATAGTGGTATTCAAAGATAACCGTGGTCGTATGCCACTTACTATAACAAAACAATGCAGTCTGCGAAAGCACTCCCTTTTGCTTTGCTGTAGTCGGGCAAAAACTTGCTGAAACATTAAAACATTATGTACCTAGTGTCCGATGCGTATGTCCCTAGGACTCGGTTATGAAAACAGAATTAAATAAAGCTTGAGATTTGAATTAATTTAAAAATAATATTAATGTTTTATTCGATTTCAAAAGTTATATATAAGTAGTTCCCTGGTTCTAAACACTTTTTAAGTATTAAGTAATACTTGTGTTAGGTGTTTACGCTCTTCCACATTATTAAATATACATATTAGGCGTTTTCTCATAAACTTAATAAAACATTTTAATGGAAAGGTAAGAAATAAATAACACACATTTTTTATTCACTATTATGTGCGGGTCAACACATTTGTGCGAGTGCGTGTGTTAGGTATGTTAATTTAGTTTAAGCGTTTTATTGTAGAATCTTCACTATTGATTGACTTAGTTTAATTCAAAATTCTTAATTGTTTGCGGTTCGATAGTGTTCTTTTTAGGGTAAAAACGGGACCCTATTACTATGACTTCGCTGTCCGTCTGTCTGCCTCTCTTTCTGTCAGCAGGCTGTATCTTATGAACCGTGATAGTTAGTTGAAATTTTCACAGATGATGTATTTCTGTTGCTGCTTTAACAACAAATACTAAAAAACCGGCCAAGTGCGAGTTGGACTCGCGCACGAAGGTTTCCGTAAAAACGCCAAAAAATCATGTCTGTTGTATGAGAGATTTATAGATTAGTACGGAATCATTCGTGCACAATTCCAACTTGCATTTGGCCGGTTTTTAAGGCTTTCGAGAGCGCGATATCGGCGTGTCTACAGATAATACTTCATATTTCGATATGAAGTATTATCTGTAGACACGCCGATGTTTACAAAAATAATAGGTAGATATATACAATACACTCTCTTTGTCATACCTACAATGCATAAGAATTTAAATTGCCATACAGTTATCAATTTATTCACCGTATGAATAGAGAATTGAGGTTAGCAAAAAGAGGCCAAGAAATAGAGAACAGTCATACTCGTTAAACAAATGTGATACCTACTAAGTAAATTATACGTATTACCATCTATTACTGTCGTCATTATGGTAAACTTTACATTTAATTCGAAATCAAATGTGCAAGCAAGTCATTAATTTACCTGTAGGTGTTTTTCATTAGACCACTGTACGTGTAGATAAATTCTCTAACATTTCACTTTATGTATGTAAAACCATTAAAAGCACTACAAATACGATGGATTACTAACAAATTACGCCAATTTTTGATGTCATTCTGAGATGCTACAAGCACGAGGCCCATCTGGTGTTAAGTGGTAACCTCTGCCTAGAACATTATGCATATCGTCACAAGTGACGAACTGCACTACGACCGAAACCCTTTAGTATTAAACGTTGCGTAAACTTTATACTAGGCGTAACTTTCTTTGTCTTGCTCTCACGCGTGACTATTACTGTAAGCGAAAAATTGACAGATAGATACGAATAACTATTCCGGGTATAGCGAAGTTTATTAGTAAGGCCGAAAGACATTATGTAGTTTAATCTCATGTGACTGTAATTTCACCGGCAAGCATACCCTGTAACCAGAACACAGTATTGTCAACATTACTGCTTCGCGGTAGAAATAGAATTCCACCAAACTAAAAAAACCCCAGATCTATTAGTTAATATAGATGAGACCTATATACATTTTTTATTTTTTTGAATATCATTTACACTGAAATCATCTTAGCACTAAATATATTCATGTACCTTACTGTTTTCAAAGACCAAACATATATTTTTTTACAAGTTGCTTCACCCACGGGTGTACTGGTACAACCTTGCTTTTGTGTTACATCTGTAGCAATATTATGTCTGAGAAACGTAATCTATTCATCTTACAACCTCCGTTATTCCAAACGTCTCGTCGATTCGGAGGGGACAAAATCACGGTCATTGCGAGCCCTTGCATCCATCACAATGGGCCCTGCAACGGTTCCTAACATCTGCTCGACCCTGCAGAACTATACTCACTGACTGATATTATTATTGCATTTTTATTGTAATAGCTCACGTAAGAGATCCGTACCCTTAGTTTAAACATTTCTTCGACGATGGCGCACGCCTGCTTAGACTTCTATACCGTCTGCAACTTTTATGCATGTTTAAGGTACATTTCACGATATTCAACTATCACATTAGTGATTATTTATGCGACGCATGACGGACCTCTTGTATTTTGTTCAATTTCAATAGTAGGCAAGCAATCAACACACAAAAGCATTAAGTTCCCATGGCTATCAAACAAAAAACAAACAAACTAGGTAATTTGGCCAAACACCGCGTCACGCGTCACAGAGCACGCACCTCGTAAACTCATCATAATGGACCAATACATTACATCATTCGGGACCCATTATTACACACGACACCTTGACTAGTCTTCCCACGATTAATATATTGATTTGTTTTGTTGCAGGATGTCAAATTTCCAACGAACGCGCAGCAAGGTCTGGTGGGGTGACCAGCCGCAGAATCTAGGAAGCCCAGTCGCGCAACCGAATTGGAATAATCGTGCGAGAGAGGAAAACGAATGGGAGCCGCAACTGCCTCACTGGATAGCGAACCAGCCCGAGGGTCAAAGGAACAATAGCGTAGATAATATTCAGCAACCTGCCGTGCAGGTAAACCAGTGGCCACTAAGGCACGGCAGCCCAGGTAGCCATAAGAGCCAAGATTCAGGATTTTCAGATTCCGATAGCTCACCGCCCCCTTCGCAGTACTTCCCGTCGCCAGATAACAGTGAATCTAAAAACAAGTCATCAAGCAGCAGCGATTCTAATAACAATGAAAACATCACTGTGAAACAAGCGATAAATTTTGAAAGCACGCCACAGAGAGACGTTGTTGATAGCCCGAAATCCCCTGATATTATCAGCAATGGTGCTCCTACTCCGAAGCCGCGAAATCGAAGCAGCAGCGTCATACAGACACCATACGATTTACAAATGTACTATGAAATTCATCACGACGAAGAACATATGAAACTTCTTAAAGATAAGGAAGACGTTGTAAATAATACAGAACCAAAGTATCCTACACCGAAAAATGTAAATAACGATAAACTTAATAAATCTAAGTCGAACGTAATGAATAATGTAAACATTAACAATAAGGTGGAAAATAAAGAAAACAAGACAACGCCACCGATACCTGTAAATAGAAAACTTATCACTTCAAATAAAAGTGCAATACAAAAAGATACCAAAGAAGTACCTGATAAAAACATTAATGTCATAAGCCCCTCAAAGAAGTATCCAGAAAAGTCATTTATATCGTCTCCGGAGAGTGAGAGCGCCAACAATATCAAAGTAGCTAAAGTCAAAGACTTGGAGACAAGCAAAAACCGGTCAGAATCGAGCGAAAGCTTTGAGTATATAAAATTGTCTGACAACAGTGAAATAGCTGTCAACAATCAGCCCAGAAATCGTACTCCCATATCGAATGTTACATACGTCCCAGTAGAGAGATCTTCTATTGCTAAAGGAAATTACAAACGTAGCTTTTCACAAGAAAATGAAACTCCAATCACGACCACTCCAGTTTTCCAAAGGAATAGGCTGAACAAATCTCTCAATTTCGAAGGTCAAAGATTAGATCAACAAATACTAGATATCCAAGACGGTTGCCATTCCTTAGGATATATTGATGAAGACATAGCAGAAGAGGTGTACGAGAAGCAACCAATACACAAGCCGACAAAGGCGTTACTGGGTAAGAATATAATGGACAGCCTTCATCTAAAACCACAGAAAAAAGTTGGTCCTAAAGCTAAACACCGAGTTGGAAACAAGCTGGACAAAAAAGATACATTTAACTTATTTTCTAAGAAAGAAAAACCCGCTCCAGTCGAAACTCGTGCGGGAGGGACATTGACTGGGAGTCGAGTACCTTCTCTAGGTCTCCCCAGGACAGAGGAGCAGAACTCCTGGGTAATCGTTACATATCCACAGCAAGAAATGCTTATTCCACATTATAATGAGAGACTCGTGGAGACAGAAAGTGATAAGGACTTGAGGACAAAAGACAAGTCAGAAGACGATGCTTATATCAAAGAAATGAGAGTGCCACCGCCCCTTCAATTCCAAGATAAACAAAATAACGAAACAGATTTCAAAACGGACAAAGACTTAACACATGATTCGAAAAGGGAAAAGTTAAAAGCTGAAGAAATGTTTACGGATGTTCAGCTTAACTTGGCTTGCACATCAACTCCGAAGATGTTAGCTCCTCATGAATATATGAACGGCATACATCCAAAGAGCGACAGGAAGACTCCGCGGCGAGTTAATTTACTCGACAATTTCAATGGGTATGTTTATGTAATCAACTTATTGAATCATCAGTCACCATTCGTCTGTAGGAATCTCTTAGTAGAATGACATCAACTGTAACACGAATAATAATATCCTACCAGGCTATATTAGCCTTTAGACTAGAAATAAAAGGTAAAATGAAGTTGACAGGCAACTTATGACCAGCACAGCATAGACACAAGGATCTCCTTGTATATAAGTTGATTTAGCTTAGGTTGATAATTGGCGCTCCATCGCCAGACTTCTTTTTACATCAAACCTTGTTCCGTGATGGGTTGAGGTTTTAGATTTTCTCTTTTCGAGTTGAGTTTCCTCTTGACTAACTAAGTTCTAGGCGTATTGTTCTTGTTGAGACCATTTTGGCTTATACCACCACACCATAGTGTCAGATATTCTGCGAAGCATTAGTACGTAAGCATTAAAGTGTTAGGGTGTTATGGACACTGTAGCAAGTGACGTTATTGATGATAAATGAAACTCAAAAAGCAATGTCTTGGGGTGATAAACTTATTGCGTGCGCAATGCAGCTGTCAAGGACTGGCGTAGTCACTTGCTAATATTAAAAAAATATCTTGTCCTTTTTGCAGAGTGGTTCTCAACAATCAAAACGAAATCTTATACCGAGAGAGGAGCATAGACCAGACTTGCTTAGAGCGTCTTTGCGAAAGGAAGCCAGAACCCGTGCAACATTGGCTTTGCGATCTCGTCAGTTCTTGTGAAAACGAGTGCATGACCACTCTTCAGAGCAAACCTTTGGGTGCTGAGATGAAGGCGATTGTTTCTGCAAGCTCAGCAACCATTACTGGCAATATAAAGAAGGTGCAGACACATGGACAAATTATCGTGCATCAGTACAGCGACGTCTTAAGGTGAGTAATTTATACCGATTTATACCGTACATCATTATGCGTTGTTGGACATAGACCTCTTCTAAATTTTTTTATTAATTTTGATATGATATTTTTTTATTAAACATTTAACACTGATGGTTTTCTAATAATTATGCGCACGATATGCGCACATAGAAAATACGCATGCATCAACTTAAGAATCTCCCCTCTTTTTTGGGAGTCTGTTTGGAAAAGTGCTATTTCTAACAATATAGTAATCATTTATACCAACTAATATCGCCATAGGCTTGCTTGTAGGTTATTAATTAATCATTTAATCGTAAGATTCATATAATTTATGACATTTTAAACATAAGTTATGTAAGAGACTGGGAATTCAAGTTTCTTGTTTCCGTGAAAAATACGATACGATATGATTATTGGGTATTATAAGATATAAAATGTAGGAAAAGGAACCAGTTCATCAAATTAGCAATTAATCATGCGGAACTATTATGCAAAGCAACTGTAACTTATGTAAATGAAAACATTCACTTTTACATTATGTGTGTTAGTTGGGCCAACCTAGTTAATAAGGTATCCAACGCTAAGATAGCCCAGTGCTTAAGATAGCCCACTCTCTATAAAACGAACTTCCACTAACACAAAAATTATCAGATCCTATGGTAATCTCCGAACACACCCGTACACAAAATGGCAACTTAGAACAGTAACGTGCGAGACGCCATTTAGAAATCGCGCGTCAGTTAGGCTTGGACGTCCAAAAAATCGTGCCCGTTATAACAATACTTCGACAAACTTTTTTCCATTTTGACTTCAAAGTGCAAATTCAGTTGTTTTTTGAGTGGACTTTAAAGAACAATCTTTCTAGCATCGAGTTTCATGTAAGTAAGTTTAATTTATCTTATCATTGTATATTTTTATTGTCTTTACCTACATCTGTGAAATATCCCTATGATAGCCCACTCCATAATGAATTATGATGGCCCGGGCCATCTCAGTCAATAATTATTTTTCATGTTGATTGAAGAGCCTACAGTTTTATTTTAATTGTTGTTGTTGTTTATAGATCTCATAGTTACATAGTTAAATGCTTGAAAAAGACAGTTCAAAGTATTAAAAAAACGCTGTTATACTTTTTTATAGGTAAGTTCACAATAAAAAATATCATATTCCTATGAAGGCCCACCTAAAATTACGTTTCAAAATAAATGATCCGAATTCAGCTTTGTTTTCGTTTAATTATAAAAACTAGTTATAAAACTATACACCACGGAAAACTGTTTAGTTTTAATTAAACAATTTTTGTTTTTAACCTTTTTTATTTTTGATAAATTTAAGATGGCCCAGCTCTTTATAAATTGTTAATTACAAGGTCTTCTAACTTAAATTTGATTGCTTTAAAATGTTATTATTTATTTAAAAATATGAAAAAGTTGTAAATTTTACGTAAATATTGAGATTTTTATTGCGGGCCATGATGGGTCGCTATGTTTCTAAGATGGCCCACAGTCCATGTTTAATTAAATGTTATTAGTAGCTACGTATTAAAACATATAAGAAACAAAGGAACACACTATTGCTTTGTCATATATACAAGCTACATCGTGGATGTTATTAAATTCATTAATAACTTATTTTCGACATTTTATACAATTATGTAAAAACACGGGCCATCTTAGCGCAGGAGACCTTACACTAAATATATTAATGGCAAAGGTACTCGATTACTTTATCTATCAATTTTATGACTTATTGAAAGGAAGGACAGAAATGACTTTCCTTTTGTACCTACTTCCAAAAATGATGAGGTACTCCGTTTGACTGTATTATTTTTATGTTTGTTACCTCTTAACTTTTGACTGGGTGAACTGATTCTCAAAGTTCTCTGAATAAAATGGAAATCTGTATTAAAATTGTTCAAATTGTACTTGATCCTAGTTATTATGAATGGTGGACATTTTTTACTATAACTAATCGAAGAGTTGGATATTCCATGACTCTGAACTTGATGGAAATTATAATTTGATCTTATTACTCGTTGTTCTTTAGAACAAATATCTAAATAAAGATTTGGTCCTGAATAATTATTATTCATATGATAGGAACCAGTATTTTTATAAAAATAACATACCTTCAAATTTTATTTAACGCTTCAGCTATTTATAATTATTCTAATGGACTTGCGTTACGTAATAGCCCGTATGATTAGAATGGCTTTGATTACCAGTTTTTAATTGTCGATTGGTTTTGTAATTTAGGTATTTTAGAAGCCTACTCACTCACCTTTGTAGGAACATCCAAGCCGAATCCCGGGGGGTCTAACCAGGTGACGTAACCACTACTTATGCCAGCGTCTCGTACAAAGAGGTTCAAACCCTCTTATAGATAAGTAGGTACAGTCTGATGCAATGTTATGTATGCATATGCGCCTATTGTTTTTGCCTTATATTATATGGGTCATCGTTTCTCTAGACAAATGGACAGTGAGCAGACGACTGAGGAGCAGGTGTGCCTGTTAGTCGCCAATATCAACGAGTTCGTGCTGGCCCACAGCATCACTCTCAACACCAAGCCTCCTGGAGAAACTCCTGAGAGATGGGACAGGTAATTAATTAGTTTATTAATAAACATTACACACTCACACACACTTACACACGCGCTCACACTGTTTTTTTAAACTAGTTTGTGAGGTAGGGGCCACATATATTACTGTTAAACTAGCTTTTTCTAACTACTTTACGTAACATTATGTAACTACATTGCGTATAAGGTTCATACGTAAAATTGTATCTGAACCTATCTTATTTGCTTAAGTAGGAAAAGTTTTTTTTATTTATAAAACTACTTATAATATTACGTTTGCATAAAAGGGAAAATGATTTTTACCTATAAAAGTATAGCGATCGTATATGTATGCTGTATGTATTTTAATTTTAATTTATATACCGTTTTTTTGTATTCTTACTATTTATTTCGATAACAGACATTTATTAACCGTGTCCAGAATAGGTCTGCTTGATTTAACTGATCTATACCGGTTTGGGTAAAATCAGTTATTGGAATACATTTTCCGAAGGAATTATTTATTTGAATTATATAATAATTAATTAAAATATCTATTTACGCTAGAGACCATGTATTTAAACGTCACGTCATGTACATGTATTTAAACGTCACGCGACCAAAATCACAAGCAAAATGCTGCGTAGTACTATTTTTTATTCTGCAATTTTACTACAAAAACAAATCATCATAGAACACCAGTCTTTATTATTTATATTTAATAATAAGTAGTTTCTTGTTTTACTTATAAAATATTTAGTAGTGTGTCTATTGGTATAAAATCTTGTATGTTTTTTTAATTACTGTCGACTTTATTATTAGGTAGGTACATTTCAAAATAAATAGTAAGTATTAATACGAGAGTAAATCTTTCAGGATAAAGAAGTCCCTCCAGTTGTACCTCCAAAAGCTGGTAGATATCGGAGAAGACGTGAAAGTGGAACTGAATGAGACCAACCCTGAGTGGCACCTGGTCCAGAAGCATCTGGGCACCCTTATCGGCATCTTTATGGAGACCACCAAGGCTGTTCTGGTGCAGCAGATGAAGGTAGGAGAGTTGTAACGTAGTTAACTTAATTATATTTCTGTTTTATAGAAACTCTCGAGTTCTAAATAAAACAGTACCAAACACACTTCCATATTACACAAAGGCTAGCTGGAAGAAAATGCTAATTAGCATTAAGTTTGCCTGTGTACTTTTAGTTTTGTGCATTAAAGAATTTTCTATCTATCTATCTATGTTATGTACTAGCTTTAGTCCGCGATTTATTTAAGTTTTTATCAAGATTTTGTGCATGCGCCGTTTTTTGGAATATTTGTTTGAATAGTGTCTTCCCGCATCTTCGTCCGCTTGGAATCAGGTTAATGATATCCTTCGGAAAACTACCTACCCCTTGAATCTGGATAAAATTATCCCGTTGTGGTATTTCATATGTATAAGCTATCTCCTAATTTCATCAGAATCCGTCGAGATATTTCTTCAGTGTGAAGAAGTTACGTAAGAGACGTAAAAATATTAAATATAAATTGTCAATTGCTTGCCCTGCGTGATAATCCGCTAGGTGGACCGACGACCTCATCAAAACCGCGGGGAATCGCTGAATGCAGAAAGCGGGTATAGCAGGTCCAAGTGGCGTTCTCTGATGGGGGAGGCATATGTTCAGCAGTGAACGTCTTCCGGCTGATAATGGTGATAAATGATGAAATTTAATATTATATGTATGAGTAAAACAAATAGTCGGTCATTCACTCATTTCGGTGCTCATCGAGTGATAACGTCTATGTTTGATGATGATGTTGATAATCCTATAGGTATCACTGTATCGTCCTTAAATAAAATAAAATACATCCTAAACCACGCAACGAATAGGAAAAAAAAACAAACTTCACGTTTTTTACTCTTATATTCTAAATAAATATTTTTTTTATTAATTATATAATATTGTTTTTCACATCTGTGCTAACCTTAGACATTTACTTAAATTATATAATAAACATTGTTGTACAACTACCCGCCCATTTTTTTGCAGACATTAGTGTCCATAATTGAAGAACCTCCTTCAGACATGATCCTCAAAAGCACCTTGACTTCCATCGGGCATTTGGCCATGCTCAGCGAAGGTCCAGAGGCAGCTATTCACGAGAAATGCTCCAAGATCCTTAAGGAGATTACGGAGCTGCCCTTTGTGGATTGTGGAGTGCCCAGGGCTCTGCTGACGGCCATTATAGAGAGCAACAAGAGTTCCATCAAAGCGTTGTCTTTGAGGGCTTTGGCAACGGTCTGCGTTAATGGTGATGCTGTTAAGCAGTTCGAAGAGGTATGTTTTTATTATGAAAACTAACGTGGTTTGTACACATTTTTAATATGAAAAACGGGATTCACTCACGTAAAAAAGTCAGATCTTTCCGACTATAGTTTCGCACTCAGTGCGAGGCGAGACGCAACCGCGAGCGTTCTGCACTCTCCTTGAAAAAGACCACCGGATGTGGTTGAAACTATAGTCGAAAAGATCTGATTTTTTTACGTGAGTGAATCCCGTTTTTCATATTAAAAAAAGGAATGTTTTTTCTTGTTTCTATTTTAATATCAATACTGTTTATTTACCAACCTTGTATTTCAGTAAATTTTGTATTTCACAAATTTCAGTGACTTTGCATCATATTACATAGATAAATATATATATTACCCGCGTGGTGATATGATGATGATGATGAAAAGTACCCTATGTCTTTCCACGGAATATAATTTATCTCCATCCCAAATTTCATCGAAATCAGTAGTCGTTCACGCGTGATGCGATGACCAAGGGAAATAGAGATTAATTTATTATGACCTATAGATAGTTGTATAAAACCCACTTTTGTTTGTTCTCTCGTCTCTTTGCAACTTTATCTCAGTTGGAATATTAACGAAGTGGGACAATGGGGATATATGTTGCAAATTTTGACATTGATGGTTAGGATTTGTAGAACATTTCATTCAGTAAAGTAAATACCTAAATAAAGACTCAAAAAGGTTGAGTTTGAGTCTCTGAGTGACTATCTTCAGTTTCCGCTTATACTTTACGCTCTGGGTAGCACTGCAGCTGCAAGGGGCATAGTGCATATATATGTATGTACATACATACATATATATCGAGTACACTTGTAATATTAAAAATCAAAAATTCAAGACTTTGCTTATATCAATTCTTATTATTTATTCATACTATAATTCTTATTTTTTTGCTTAAGTGTTTGCACTCAAGCAAATGTACATAAAGTATACCTATCGTCACAGAATATGTAGCAATAGTAATAAACAAGTACTTACATAAACAAAAGTATGCGTAATATTTCAGGTACTTTTTACACGCCATAATTTAAAATTACAATAGAATTGTGTACGAATTCAATATATGTACCTATTTACTCGCCTATTATTATGATCTAGCTATAATTTAGATTAAGCAAAAATTATGTGTTTTTTGTGCCAACCGTACGTGCGTAAGTCTGACTATTTTACCGCGTTTTTGTTGTCGGGTTCCGGCTTGAAGCACAAAAACTACAGACCAGTTTCTATTAAAAAAATGTAAACAATCAGCAATATTTTTCTTTACCTATGAGTAGGTAAAATTGACTATATTTTTAATGTATGAAAAGCTGGCTGAAAATGTGGTTCGTTTTATCTAGAGCGGAAAATTCCAACTTTAAATAAATTTTTCGATTGTATCTTACCCGGGTAACTAGACGCGGGTTCTGGTTCCGTCCAGTTCATAAATAATTAATTAATCCCTTTTATATTACTATTATGTAGGTAATTTAAAATGTTTATAATTTCGATAAGCAGGCATTTCTCTTCCATAAACCACACACATAGTAAATAAGCATAATATATGTATTGTTTGACTGTTTTAATGTTTAAAAGGTTTATCGAGAAACCTTTGTAAACACGTCGATCGATGCATTGCATTTGAACAATGTGAAGTATGCCTATTATTATGTGACAACCAGAGCTTAAAGTTTTTCGTGGCAATGCGCTGCGCTCGTCACCTCGAGACATCAGATTTAGTAAGTACATAATTATATATAACGGTATAATTAATATTTTATATTTCTTTTAGGGAGGTGGTATAGAAATCCTTTCGGATATCTTAGCTGACCGCTCCAACCCCGAGCCTCAGATGCGGGAAGCGATCACAGTGCTCACCCAAATCACCGCTCCTTGGCTCAGAGGACATTATGATCTTACACAACTGCATCTCTACTTGAACAGCATTATTGAAAATATCACCGGTATGTACAAGTTAAAACAAATAGTATGTAAGCATAATATACAGGTAAAACCACCTATCGGCGAGTAGGAAGACTAAAATTAGGTAAGCCTCAACGTTAGATGGCGCTTTACACAAACTGTGTGTAGAAAATGTTTTTCCTTTTATATGAACTCTTATGGTTTATACATTTTGCCAATCGACAAATAGATCTTTGAATTGCCAAAGTTCAGATTTCTAGTACTCAAAATCAAGGCACAATGGTAGCGATTCACTTGTTAAAAAAACTAAACTAGCGAACTAAAATCTAATTTAGTTAAGATATTCTCACACGTTACTCAGCTGTTTACTGTTAGCTGTTAAACACCTACTTTTAATTGATACTGATGCTCCTCTTTCAACAAAGAACGAACGAAAAATGTACCGGTTTTTGTTACCTGTGGTATTGGAGTACAGATTTTGCTAAAAGCTGTAGACAGAGCTGTTGCCGAAAGGTTACATTTTTGTAACTTTGAACTCGCGTAACTTTTGTTTTTAGGCAATTTTCGTAACTTTTGTTTGAATTTTATTTAGAAATATCTGACGCGTCTGCGTCTACGGCTTCTCTTGCTTCATGCTTGGTATTTGAGCTACGAAGCCAAAGAAGTAACTGCCTTTTTGGTGAAGTGATGGAATCGTAATCGAATTATTAAATAAGTCCTGAAACCTGAATACACAACACTTTATTTTCTTAAAAATAGCAAAGGCGCCGCTGCGCCGTCTTTTGATTGAAATACATTTAATTGTGACTCTTGCTCTGCCTTTGCCAATCTGGAAAACTGGAATTTTATTTTACTGGGGGCCAGTTTATTAATAATTGCAGCCACAGTTTCATTACACCTATTACCTAACTTACTGTACAATTTTTTAGGCTCATGCCTAAAAAAATGTCTTGACCAACAACAGCCTGACCTGATTACCTTGGGGAAAAAATATAAGTGCACATACAATCTGCAAAGTAGTACATAACTAGGTAGTTATGTTTAGTAATGGACGTAGTACATATATTATATTGGTCGGTCTGCGAAACAGACTTGTTTCTATAAATTATCACTGTACAAATAAGAAAAAAGTAGGTATGAATGTGGGGGTTAGTTATGTATTCAATACAAACTTTTATGTGTTTTGGAATGTGTCCATCTAGTAGACGAGGTTCGTTTAAAATGTTTATTAAATTCAAGGCTTCATGCTTAGGAAGCTTGAACAGCTTCCTGAAACTATTCCTCAGCAAAATAGAATGGATTACAGGCATCTCTTAAGTCTTCTAGACGAATTCTTTCTTGATAGTTGATAAATTAAAACATGTGTCAGATATAAATATATCAGGTAGTTACTTACAATAATATAGGTACCTACATGCATCAAACAATATACCTACATCAAATTAATATACATCGAACCCTAAAGCTGGCCTCAGACCGCCGGAATGGCTCTCTGGATTCACATTATTAATTCAGGAAGCCCGGAATACCATACGAAATTAATATGCTCCACACATATTCAGATTTTTTCCGATTATGAATTTCTCATTCTCGATCTGTAAGAATGATGAGCGTTCTGAATTTCGGATCGGAATATTTAAGTTTATGATGTCATAACGCGCGTATTCCCATACATTTTAATAGAGCGGCACACACATACTGAAATCATATTATGAATATGGTAAAACCGGGCTATCCCAGTCGTAATGCCGCAGTAGTAATGTAAAACGCTGCTGAATAATTATTTGACTTTTAAATGAATATGATACTGTATGAAGGTTATAGTTATTGATTCAAACAAATTAAAACTGTACATAGGTATTAATTAAAATTATCCCACCTATTTTAGTTTTTGTTTTGAAAAATGAGTATAATAACTAATCTTACCTTAAAGTAGGTAATTAAGTCTTTCTTCAGCGGAAATGGCTCTTGTCATGTGTGTGTCTTTCTTTTGGATTTTAATCCGCAGCAAACATAGTAATTCATCATATGATGCTACTGACATTCTGTAGTAATCGAAGAATCTGTCAGGGTACTGTTGTAATTTTCTCGCCGTAATGTGATACTGACTCTCATTTACTCTGTTCACATTTAAAGGATGAATCCAGTATTTGCGTTTGCATTTCTTTTTTTTATTATGTAGAGCCAAAAGTAATGCGATCAGTATTAATTCCTCTTACATAAAGACGTGTGCAAGTACTGGGAATCACAAGACTACTAATTAACTGATTTTTTTAAGATGAGTGCGAGCACGGTGCCGGAATTATGATTATGAATTTCAGATTATGAATCCAGAGAGCCTTCCGGCTGTCTGAAGCCATCTTTAGCCTTAGTTGAAAAGCCAAAAAGGATGAGGATGCAAATATATATTAAAAGGCGATAGTTTTCTACACAAAAAATTGTATAGTAGATTTCTTTGTATAAATACAACAACTGGAGGAGACTTTTGTTCAGGATGGTTTTCTGAAATAAACTGGCGTTGGTGCCAGCAATAGTTTAATTTAAATAACTCACATCATCGGTGAATAAAGGCTATTTTATTTACCTATTTGATTATTTTCTAGGTATTTTATCCCATACCGATTGCTGCCAGCTCTTGTTGCTTTGCACCGCGTGTCTGGTCAATTTGGTGCGAGAACTAGAATTGGAAAGGAAAGACGAAGCCTGTTCAGATATTGTAGAAGTCATAACGAAGCATAAGACCGTTGAGAAGTTGTTGGATGCTGTGAAACGACGAGGGCCTAATATATCAGTGTTTTTACAAGTAAGTTTTGGTTTGTTTTTTAACTATCGATAGTGAAAAGTCGGTTAAGACGTGCATCAGGTGGTACTACTTGGTACTTGGTCGGCGGGCAGTTTTCCGCACCCATGCCGTCTTGATGCGGCACTTTGTGCGTGATGTCGGGTGGTGCGCGTTGAGTGCATCAGGTGGTATGCATGCAACCAAATCATAAATCGTCACCCCAAAACTGGTTTTAAAGCCTAATTCGCCCCGTAATGAAATACAGTAATGTGTGACATGCATCTACAGCAACATGTTATAATGTTAGTCTACATTTTCTACCGACTTCCAAAAAGGAGGAAGTACTCAATTCGGGTGTTTTTTTTAATGTTTGTTACCGCATAACTTTCGATTGGATGAACCGATTCTCAAAATTCTTTTTTTGTTTGAAAGCTGGTACTTCCCGTGTGATCCTATTTAAATATCATCAAATTCGTTTAGGTACTACTTTTTGCGTTACACTCCAATAACTGAAT
The DNA here is from genome assembly GCA_917880725.1 of Selenia dentaria. Taxonomy (NCBI): domain Eukaryota; kingdom Metazoa; phylum Arthropoda; class Insecta; order Lepidoptera; family Geometridae; genus Selenia; species Selenia dentaria. Next base: position 10,200,095 of record OU862885.1, read on the forward strand.
AGAATGGAGGTCGGTATTAAATTTTTCAAATCGTACTTGTGTGAAATACACATTCCAGGTAGGTATTTTATATTCCTTTATAAGTAGACTCGTACTTTTGTACATTTGCCTAAGTTACATTTTAATACAGTTGCATAAAGTGAAATTTTTATTCAAATAGCCCAAGTCAAGGCACAGACCCTTAATTCTTCCTATACCGTGATAATTAAAACAAGATTTATGAATTAAACTGACGTATATTTACGTCGCTGGGACGGAAAGGGTTAAATAAGTCTGTTAGTGACTGTCCTGTCTAAGTCCCGATCTAGTAAAGTGGTACATCACTAAAACTTACTATAACGAGACCGATCAGGAAAACAAAACAATGTTTTATGATTCACTATGCCTATACACTTATAAATGTTAATAATCCACCTCTACCACCTGTTAAAATTCTAAGAAAATTAAACAAAATCGACGATAGCCATTGTTTGGCTTTTTCTCACCGTATTTTTTAATTGTATTTGCGCAAGTGCCGCCATTTAACCAAAATTTGTCGTATCGTTACAGGAGCAAACTGCGTCTCTCATAGCGTCTCTGTCACGCATTCCGCGCTGCATATATCTGCTCTCCTCTATCGTCGCGACATGTGTAGCGCTGGCTTGTTTCGTACGAGCGCCCCCTGCCCCCGCACCGCGCCCCGCCGAGCTACGCGCACAAGCCAGGCTACACTGCCATACTACAGAAGCTATTTCTCGGTGAGTGTTGATGGACTTTGATAGTAGGTGTCGTTGTCTTCAATGTATACAGCGTGTAACAAAAAGGTGTGCATACGTACCTAGTCAGGATTGACATGGCAAAGTAACAAAATTTAAATCGCTTATAATTGTCATACACAGTTAAAGTTAAAGGGTGAAAAAAAATCCAGATAATGTCTAATAAGACAAGCCTATTCTTGGAGTTTGTTGGAGTCAATGCGCTCTGCAATCCATACACCATCTATTCATTCACCACGGTCCCTCTACCCTGCATATGCCCTCTCCTCGCGCCACACCCCAGCCCAGGGGCTGCTTAGATCCCTTGTTTACCTGGTCAACATTCTGGAGGTCATTGCCGTATATGGCTTAGTTTTTCAGGCATGAATCTGTTACAGAGAATTAAACTTTGCTTACTTATAACTCAGAATTTTTACTAGGGACCTCTTGGGTGCTTAGGTCCCAATTGTATGCAAGGTTCTGCGTGTGTGGTTTTAGTATTACTACACCTTATTCATTACACGCTGTATAAATCAAACTAATATTAAAATGTGTTTTTTTACATTTTAATTTTACCTAGCGACTAGGTAATACTGCACGGATTTGTTTGGGTGACATTTGGCACATATGCTATCTTTTATCCCTATCATAAGGGTAGTTTTCGAGATATTATATAAATTGCTAATAAGTATATAATAACTTATCGTATCTAAGGTTAATTAACTCAGGGATACATTGTTCCTTCACCGTGTTACATTACCGTAACTAAATTTGATTCAACAATATTGAAAAATTCGCATTAATTCAATTCAATTTTTAATACTAAACCTTGTTTTTCGCATATACTTCATCACACTACCCTCAAAACTGATATCATTATTTTCCACAGACTATCCGTAATGCCGGACGTCGCGCACCAAATCGTCCAATTAGAAGCTGTTCCACACCTTATCCGACTGGTTAGGGTGCAGCGAACAAGGCCCCATGTCGACGCTAATCCCGACCAGACCCTCATTCACTGCCTCAAAGCTCTTAGGACTCTATACAAACACTGCCCGGAGGCTTTTGAAGAGCATCAGAAGGATGTTGAAGAGATGATCAGGCCACATTTGATGGAGTCGCTTATGTTGTTCTCGGCTAAGCAGGAGAGTTATGTTTAGATGTTAAGATAAGAAGCCGTAGCACAAACAACTTGCGAAAAAGTATTTGTATCGTAAGCGTCAACATGTCACGGTTCGCTGTACAAACTATGAGTTGTCTGTGTCACAGGTGCCCTAGATACATGACAGTTTGTACTGTTTCACGTGAACGTCACGTTACGTTACACTTACGCAGTTATTCGTGCTAGGATCACAGGTGGTGAATGGAAACATAGTAGTAATAAGTACTACGTTTAATATGTAGTACTTCTTCTTCTTCTTTGGCTTTTTTACCTGTCTTTGTCAAGATCTAGAATATGACTACCTAACTCAAGCAATGAGAAAAGAGTTACGTACAATAAAGGTCACTGAACTTTCGAAGGTATGACGTACAAAAAGATGGCTCTACGACATGACTTTTACTACTTCTATGGTAGGAATGCAGTCTATCATTATCTTACAACTTATTTTGACAAAATGACCAAATTTGCTTCGAATGACGGATGCCAGAACATGGCAGAAATTATGGTTTTACTTCGCAAATCGGGTAGATATATGCTGAGACTAACTGCTGAATAGAGGTCGAATTTCTGTACAATGAAAAAAATGCTAAAATCCGAGTCAGGGGGATGTAAGGAGTTTTTTCCCGGACTTTTGATCCCGGTAAATTAAAGAGAAAGCGGTCGGTAATGTTAGAACTTGTATGCACCCTGACACATTGCAAGTTTTTAAAATTCTCAAGCTCGATTTTACCAAAAAGAAAATGTTGATATTGAGTTATTGTGAAACTGACTAGGTATAGTTCACACTAGAGACTGAATTCAGTTTTAGTAATTTATAATTTAAACACAACTATTATTATAGTCACACAATAATTATTTATTAGCGATTGTACAGAAATGGACAGAAAAAATTAAAAAAGATTAAAAATGTGGTCGCGTTAGCACATTTTGCACATTTTTAACAATATAGACCGTTTGACGAATCCCATTTTTAAAGTAACTTTTCATAATGAGGATATTTATTGTTTGAGACTTTATTATGTATTACATAATTTTACTTTTGCATTAGTACTTGCTGCGTAATTACTATCTTTTTTTACATTCTATTAATTTTACTTTGATTAAATTTTATATTATGATTATGTTTTAATAAAATGCCATACATTCCACTTTTTTTAATAAAAGTGTTATTGTTTATAAATGTTTATTAAAATAAGTATTTTTGCTTTGTAAATACCGCATTTGATTATATATTATGTGTTAATTCTCATAATTTTAAAGATCGGAGGCCATACGCGAAATTACTGTTACTAGTCCTAGATCGTTCTACAACTTATTAGGTACTTACTCGTACATATTATATTTCTTAGACCTAGTAATATTTGTCCTATAGCTATATCTTAATTTGTAGGATTTGAACCACCAATGTAAAATTTAAGTACTTTATCTATTATGAAATTAGTTTACTTTGTCATTTTAATAATGTATGACTACTTTTTAACCGACTGCGGTGAAGCCAAAAAGGAAGAATATGTGTTTCGACTTGTTTTTCTGTGTGTATGTATGTCCGTTCCTATGCCTGCTATAACTACTCAACGGCTCAACCGATATTCATAAATGAGACGTCATTAGATTCGTCTTGAAGGAGCGAGTGTCACTGGGTAAAATTACCCGACTGCCCGGATTTTATGCGCTTTAAGTGGACTTTGTGCTTTAAGTGGATCTTTTCTGTAATCTGGTTATGAAACATTGAGTAGCTAATATTTTTTCTGTTTTGTATCGCTAAAACTGTCAATTTTATCATTATTGGTTTATGTCCTTTATTGTCATGAAAATGGCTGAAAAACAATATTGCTTTCTTTACAAAAATGTTTCTAATCATCAAAACGTTTCAAGCGAATCCATAGAAGTCTCATGATATAGTATAGTTTATATAGAATCACCATAAAATGAGTACCTTAGGAGTCGTCTACTTTTTATGACATCTAGGTATTATAATAAATTAATAATTGTGCTGAGTTATTTATAAAGTGATTGCTATCATTTAGGTTTGAAGTCTATTTATATTCATCAAAATTGTTTTCGGTCAAATAAATTTGTGCTAAAGTAAATTGAATGTTCATAAAACGTGTATAATAAAATATACCTTGTATAATTGTAGTACGTAAATACATATATATATATATATATATATATATCTACTTTTGTAATCCCTATCTACTTATGAATAGTTCTAAGTCGTGTTATATCAAATTCAAAAACATACTATAGAGACTCGTATTAAATTAGCAGATTAACTAAAACACTGTTAAATGTTTATAAAATAAATTATATCATTCATTGAGTCAGTATTTAATTTTATCCTTAGATTTTGATTACTTTTTTCTGACACTAAGTCGCGTTCGTAGCGGAGCTCGACTCTTAACCGATCAACAAGTTAATCAACGCTTGCTGCGGTCAGGAGTTGGATGGGTGTGTGCTAGTGGCATTATTCAACTGAGCGCTTCCGTGCTTCGGAGGGCACGTTAAGCCGTCGGTCCCGGTTGTTATTGTTGGGACAACAGTCGTTTGGCTAAGGCCTTCGTGCAGCCTGAAAACTTCGACATAGGTTGGCCACTAACCTATCCACCAAGCCGCACAGAGCCCGCGTGGTGAATTATGGCCCAACTCCTCCCTCTGAGAGGAAGGCTCGAGTCCCAACAGTGGGAACAAAATGGGCTGATTATGAAGCCGAAACTTAATATTGATTAGGCACATAATATCAAAGAATAAAATATACTAACGTGGAGACCGTGTAACTTTATGGGGTATTAGAGTGTATTTTCCAAAAGAAACTATATTTTATAAAATTAAATTAATTTAGTTTCAATATCACAAATTCTTAGGTACACTTAATTCTAATGAGAACTTATATTACACTGATGGATTCTGCGTTACGATCGAGTTAAAAACCACTACAAACATTTTAATGGCCTTACTAATAAACGCTGCATAAATATAAATTCGTAATGCAATTTCAAATTAAGCATAGTTTATAGTAAGGCCGTGAAATTGTTACGTAGGTACGTAATTTTTTTAATTACCTACCTATACACCTATTCAATTTCCAACTTCTCTAGATTATTAGTTAATTAGTAGGGAAAGTATGTGAATTAGTTCCACAAATAATTATGTAATTATTAGTTGTATGTACAGTTTTTCATTTAATAAGAAATTCATTATAATAATAATATTATATACATTCATAGGAACAGTTGCGCCGTGGGCCGTACTCAGTAGAGTAATATCAGTAAATAAACTCGTAAGTATAATATAATATATTACTTATAGTTAGACAACTGACCCAAGGACCGCAGCTTTATCAAGTGTAGTAACTATGAAGAAAAATTAAGAATTCCTTCAGAGTAAGCTGCTACACGGTTTTATTTTTCCAATAAAAATCATATCTCTTATTTGTATGGGCCTGATTTTCAGATTCAGCTTCTTCTCACTGAGATCCTATTTAAGCGTAAACACACTTTTATATCTCGGATGTAGATAGCGACATGGTAGTTTCGTTATGTCGTATGTATCCATTAATTACACGAGCTCAAAAAGGCATGGAAAAAATCTCAACAAATTATTTTCTTTTTATTCTAATTTTTTTTGGGATTTGAGTACTTCTAAGCGAAGCGAGTCCTAGTTTTGAGCCTACGAGGAAATAGAAGTCTTTCGTAGCGAGTTTATTTCAAAATTTCATACGGGCCTTTACGGACAAAATGCTGCTTAAATTGGATCATTCCCACTAGTTCCATCGTGTTTTAGTTCCATGGAACTAGTGGGAATTTTTTTTCTCACTAGTTCCATGGAACTCGGCAATGGAACTAGTGAGAATTAATTTTCTCATTAGTTCCATTATCTGCAAAAGTATGTTTAACATCAGAAATACGAACCTTTCAGCTGTATGTTGATTGAAGGTTTAAGGATGCGCAATGAAAGCCCAACGCAGTGCAGCATGCCACAACTCTCGTTGACGCGAGTATGCTGCACATAGGGTGCACATTAGCAGGCCTAGACAATTAGATGTTTCTGTTAACGTTAACGCCAAACGACAACTCCAAAATGTATGGCGTTGACATATTTTGGTCATTGGAAAAGTCACGTGACGTCACGCTCAGTTTGTAGACGGGATCCGGGAACGTTCTGTCTGTAGCGTGTGCGGCAAAACGCCTGCTTGCATTTTGTCAAGGCCCGCTGGACAGTTTACTATCTTAACGCCACTGTTGTAATACCAACGACAAAATTGCTAAGGAGGGTTGTGGCTGGCCTAAAAACTGAAGCCTTAACTTTATACAATGCGTTTTTATTAGGCCTGCTGATGTGCACCCTATGTGCAGCATACTCACGCCAACGAGAGTTGTAGCATGCTGCACTGCGTTGGGCTTTCATTGTGCATCCTTAAACCTTCAATCAACATACAGCTGGTAGTCATGTGCTAGTTGAAAGGAATTAACACTATAGGCGTTAATGTACAAACGAAAGGTTCGTAATTCTGATGTTAAACATACTTTTGCAGATGATGGAACTAATGAGAAAATTAATTCTCACTAGTTCCATTGCCGAGTTCCATGGAACTAGTGAGAAAAAAAAATCCCACTAGTTCCATGGAACTAAAACACGATGGAACTAGTGGGAATGATCCCTTAAATTTAATTAACGTAATTTATTACGGTGCAGAACAGTTAACAATAGCACATATATATTATATATATATGACATGATTTTGTATTTAAAAAAATACGAAATAATGTCACATAAGTGTCGTAGTAGACCGAAAAGATCAGTCTTACTTGTAGGTATTACACATGATCCGCTTTTATCTATTATCTTGGCAACACATTCCCAAACCATGTTTCGCAAAAGCACCTAAAAACCGATTAATTTGATAACTGTCGTATTAGACCCGAAAAAATCCGTCTTTACTAGACAACTCATGCACTGTTTGTGACAAATCTCTAACATATTCCATAAGAATTACATTATATAAAACATTACATTGATTGTATCTAAAACAATTATTATAATATTAAACGCTGATACATGTCATCCATATGATTGCTTCACATTTTTAGAATGTACAATGTCTACAGTTGTTTCGTGACATTGTCTAAGGTCCAAGTCATAAACACCGAGGCAGAATTTGTGCTCTGGGGCTTTGTAGAAGTCCAATCCTCTGCCTATTTTGATTATCCAGCCGGAACTCAATCTGAAAAAAGGATATAACTGATTAAAAAAAAAAAAACAGTTGTACTTATTCAAAGTTTTTTTCTGATGAGACTTATGGACAGATAAGATATATAAGATAATCATTTATTTGCAGAAAACATGAGTTTTATACACACACATGTTTTTTATAGTTTGTCATCACATTAAAGACCATCATGTTTTGCCCATATAAGCGTACAAATTTGTTGAGAGATGGCAAATAAGACAATACAAAAAAAATATCTAAAAATTACAGGTCAAATAATAGTTGAATAATTAAATATTATACATTAGAATGTCAGGAACTTGGATTTGCTAACAGGGTCTTTAAAACCCTACAAAGTTTTATTACACTTAGATCTGAGTAAGTTTTTATGGGATTTAGTATAAAATCTCAACCCAAGTTAAAAGTCACATCTCCTCCTCGTAGTGTATGATCGTGAAAGTTGATAAGTCTATGATGTGTCATCTATTTAGCCTCTTAGGATAATGTATTATGGTCAATTTTGACGCCAAGTGGTTGGGCTGTTAAAGGTAGGATTAGGATATAATGATGATGACCAAAATAGATTATTTACTTACGCTATCTGTCTGTCGTGCAAAGTCTCCGAGTATTTGACAGCTAAACTGACTTTGTACTTTGTCAAGTCAATTGCTAAGTTACTGAAACATTTCGTTTGGTCGCTTTCAGTCTTGTTATCTTTAGAGGTTATCAGTTCTATTTGTTGTAAGTTGGAGCATGATCTTACGAGCAACTCGCACAGTCGTAGGAAGTTTTGACACTGTAAATTTCAAACAATGTTAATAATAAACAAAGTCAACCAGTAGGTAAACCAGTGCATTAGTTATTCAGTGCCAGTGCCTGCAACGAGCTCTCAGGCATAGCTCCGAATCTGAACATCACTGTGTTTTGCCAGTAAACAAATAATATTATAGTTAAATTAAACACACTCAATACAAAAAAAAACAAATTTAGGCCCACTTACATGTTGTTGCATTGAGTATGTATTATCTATGTTGGTAGATACAAAATGATGTTACATAGTACTTAATGTAAATTTTATTTAGTAAATTTCGTGCAAGGCCTTCTATTATATGTATATATAGGTGGAAACAATCTCAAATTTACCTTATCCAAGGTATCCCTTTCTCGTCTTACGGCCGGTCCCAATAATCTATCTATCGCCGGTTTACCTTACTAGAGTTAGATATTTGACACTATTTGTATGGAAGTTATGTCAAATTTCTATCGGTAGTAAGGAAAACCACGGATAGATAGATTATTGGGATCCTCCATTAATCTTCATTGCTTGTTCACTAATATATATATACCTACGTAAGGAGGGTTGCTAGTGGAGAGAGGGTGAGCAAGATAAGAAAGAAGACAGAGACAGTTTGGATAAGGTAAATATGAAATTTGTTCCACCTAGTCCTACAATACATATTTATGTACCTAAATAATAATAAGGCAATCATATTAGTATCTTGCAAAAGCTACGAAGAAATAATAGTCAGGAACAGTAACTGCGTTAAAAAAATGACCCAACAAAAGTCGTGTTCAAGTAGGCGGGGCTTAAAAGTCGTGTTCAGTACGTCATCAGTCGGACATTTTACTTGCAAGCGAGCACACTTCAAATCTTCGCGTACATTTTCATTTTTATCATTGTGAACTTCAGTTGTGGATCATCAGGCCAGGGATCACTTTTACTAGTAAATAATAGCAAAATTATAATTATTCAAAGATGTTCAAATACCTTAACAAATCGAGATGGTCAATACTATGCAAAGTAAAGTCAGTCAATTTTTATTTAATTTAGGATGTATTTTTTTCTTCAGGACTACATATTGAAATGTATGTAATGTGCAATGGTTTTGCTTGTTATATTTTATTCTCGCTCGCTTGCCGATTCAATGCGGCAAGATAAGTGTCTAGCTGCACTTAAGCTAGAAAAACAAGTGTATGACTGCCTGTGAAAACCAGCATAGTTATACTACGTTAATTTTGACTGAAAACAATAAAATTATAGATAATAATAAAATTATGAACCATGTTACACACAACTGCAGTACCTACCTACCAGTTGGTACAGTAAGTACCTACTGTTTTTTTAAATTATGTTATCTAAAATATCATATTTATCTTTTTATAATAATATAATAATAATAATAATAATTTTATTTCATAATATTAGCACTTACATAGTTTTGAACTTATATAATATGGCTAGAATGTTACATAAAAATGTTTGAAGTGTCTGTCGCCGAACTAGGCTTATCGCCTGTGTTTCAGCATACAGCGCCCTCCCCCTATTTTATCTCATGGAGCTAGCCTGGTTAATAATTACTAATAATGTTAAATATTTTTAACTTAAATCTTAGGCATATAATTAACAATGTAAGTACACTAAACTTAAATAGATTAAAACATTAAATACAAAAAATGTTGAAAAATAGTTTAAAATGTTGTAGATGTTCCTCTCTGTGTGTACAGTGTAATTGCATGTGTGAGTGTGAGAGGGTGTCAGTTGTGAATCAAAACTAATTAAGGACCAAGTATTTTAAGTACATAACTTAATTATGGAAACAAAAAGAAACAAAGACTGAAACGGAGCATACTTGCTATTTAAATGAGAATAAAATAACAATTATTATGAGTTTAATGTCTGCATCATAAAATAAACGATATGTGATTGGTTGAAATTTTAATTTATATTTATCTTTCAAACATGGTAAGATAAAACTACTACAAGTAAATAAATATAGACTGTGATATGTATCTATGATATTACATTCAAAAGCTCCTCTGTTTCATCATAACTAAGTTTTTTCAACCAAGACGTGACTTTGAATTTAACTTCAGATCTTGACAAAGGATATATGTTAAGGCATTTGTTTATTTTGTTGTAGAGATAGGGACCTAGAAAATAAGAGAAACGGTGACTGAATATTGTTCTGAGTTTATCCGGCAGGGTACAAACATTATGTTTCCTTCGTCTTTTTTCCATGTGGGGTTCAAAAGTTATCATGGAATGTTGTCTGAGAATAGTGCTCAGAATAAAAAGTTGTCGAACAGAAAGAACGTTACAAGACTCATACAATAAAATAGTAGGAAACCGAAAAGGTCTACCAGTGCTGACTTTCAATACAGCTCTTTGGGATATCTCTATAGGAAGTATGGTTGTTTTCGGTGCGCCTCCCCAGGATGAAATGCAATAAGTAACGAGTGATTGACATAAAGCTAAATATATTTGTTTAATTAGGTTTGATTGTGCAATAGGTTTAAGTTTTTTAAAAATAAACATGACTTTACGAATTCGTCCACTTAAGTTCATAAAGTGTTGTTTAAAATTTAAATTGTTATCTATTGTAATGCCCAAGTATTTAATTGAAATAGAAGGTTCTATAGCTCGACATGAACAATTAGCTATATTGTTCAAAATACAGGAATAATTATGTGCATATAATTTTAGGTTGTTTAGGACTGGGGTGCTTCGAATTGAATACGTTAAATATTTGGTTTTTTCAATGTTGAGCAATAAAGCATTTTCGTGTAGCCATTTCGTAACGACATTGAAACCTTCTTGAGCAGCATCGAAAACATCGAACCATGACTTGGCAGCGAATGTTAGAACTGTATCATCCGCATAAGAAATTAGTTTCCCATTTCGAGGTGCTAACGAACAAAGATCGTTTATATAAATTAAAAATAAAGTAGGACCTAAGATGCTGCCCTGTGGCACGCCGCGGGTTACAGGGAGCCTAATACTGATGTAATCTTCAACTTTAACACTTTGAAATCTTTCTGATAAGTAGCTTTTCAATAAATTCAGTTGATTACCACGTATTCCTATTTTTTCCAATTTGGCAATCAGAATGGGGACAGAGACTGTATCAAAGGCTTTAGCCAAGTCCAGAAATACAGACAGACATTTCATTCCACTATCTAAGTTTTGGGATATAAAATGAGTATATTTATGCTGATGATTTGTCCCGAAGAAACATCAAAATCTTTAAGAGCCTCTATTCTGCGCAGCGCTGCGCGAGTTTAGGTATTTTACATTAGCGAGTTACTTACTAGCGCGCCCTGCGGCAGTGGCTTTACCGCTTGACCAAAATAGCGCGCATTAATATTTGGATCTTTTTTTATCTACTTTGGTTTTTATGTCACAAATAGTTAGACGTAGGTCTAATAGGTGAAATAAAATATCACGCAGGACACATTTTATTTTTAATATCGACATTAATTAACATAAAATGATAATTATTTATCAAGTACCTACATGTTATCTACAAGAGCATAGACTAGAAAAAAGTAAGATTTAACTCATGTACCTACCAAAAAGAGATGAGAATAGCAAATAAAACAACCATCAAATAGTTCCTCCTACCAGTTTCTGGATCCAGCATCAGGTCCTGGTCACCAGCTATAAAAAAGGTATCGCTATATGAGACGATTCATACGATCCCAAACACGGTGTGTCTACTATTAACCATCACATAGTTCCTGCTAGCAGTTTCCGGCTCCAGCATGGATTCCTGGATACCAAGTATAAGCATAAGAAATTTGGTTAATACCAAAACACTAGCCCCTCAAGGGTCGATGTCATTATAACAATGAAATTTCTATTGTTGTAGCACTAGATGTCATATAAAATTATTTGTTAGAATCCCACTTAGAAATGTTACCTCAATAAGTATCAGGAAGTTTTGAGCGCACTAATATTTAGTTGTGTAAGTGCGGGGGTCAGAGCGATACGTCCTCTGACCTCTCTCTAAGAGGCCTCAGCCACGTCTGACGATTCGTGACTGGCGCGACCGATTTTATGATTGATTTTAAAAACATGTGTGTGTAGAAACCGCTCGGCAATAACAAACTAATAAACAATTTCTAAATGTAGTCTATGGAACTTGAACTTGTTAATCAAAAATGTTCTATTACATCAGGTAAGAATAATTGACATAATATACTATATCAATCATTATTATGTGACCCTTCAAATACTCAGCAAAAACGCGAATTGGCGCTTCCAAAGCGTTTACGCTCTAAGGAAATACTACAGACAATGAACAATAAACGATTGCCTACAGTTGGTATGTAATATAGGTAACTATATAGCATTAAAAAACAGTTCATTGTTTGGTCATATTAAAGCACGTTTAATTTTTCAAGCTAATGAAAATTCACCCTCTGCAAATTTTAAAGTGGTTTAGCTGAGTTGCTAATTAATTTGTCAGTAATATCAACACAGTGCTTTTCTAAAGTAATTCTATAAATTGATTGAATTTTCTAAATTGATAATGAAGGTATTCTGTGACCACTGAAAAACATCCAGTTGGCAAATAACGACTTATTTTTTTTTTGGTAACTTGTATAAGCCTAAAATGTTTCATAATCTTTCTTTACTACATTGCGAAGAATCTCTTCTAATATCTCCTAGACAAAAACTTAATAAATTAATCATATTTCGCGAGACATACGAGATTTACGATTGATTTATTATTGAGTTGGTCCAGTCCACTTGTTGCATAACATCGTCCACGCCACTATGACTCCGCTGTCATTGTAGACGTTGCAGCACGCGCGTAGACCAATCCCTGCTTTCCTTCTGAATTTAAACCAATCACCGAACATGTCTATTTGTAACCTCTGAAGTAATTTGTATTTGGAATCATACGTTGTTTTGATTTGAAGGGCCACTTTTTGTGTGAAATTTGTTCTGAATTATGCTTCCTGACTATTATTTCTTCGTAGTGCAAAAGTAAATAAACACACAAAACATGCACATATATGGCAAAGAGTGGATGATGAGTAGACTTCTCTCATGCATCTACATCGTTGCAATCAATATGACTAAGAAGCTAAATGTTCAATGATGTGAATTCAACAATTGTGCATATTGCTTCACAATTTGCTCAGTGGAAGTTTTGCTTATTAAGTGTATTGCTAGTTAAACAATACAACATCCAGTAATGCACATTGCATTACTGGATGTTGTTTTTTTGTTGTTGTTGCTTAGTAGGAATATAATCTGCGCATAGGCAATTTATAACAGTGATTATTCTTTGGTATAGATACTAGAGCATTTTGCATTATTTGTTTTGTATTATACCCATACCAATAATCTATAGGTATTGTACCCATAATACAGCAAGCAGCAAGATATCAAAAAATGGTGAAACCCATGCCAATCAACTATGAAATAAGCTAACCTGATGAAAACTTCTAATGTATGGATCCTCCACTACCACATACTTTACATTTTCATCCAGAAATCTTCCAAAAAGTGTCTTATAGCTGTGACCTGTAGAGTTGTTCTCTATATGTACTTGTTCATGGAACTGACCCGATTCTTTCTGTTGCAGTACCAATTTTTTTATTATCTCTGCTCTGTTCATGTACTCTGATGCCTTTTTGGAGATATAAGCTCTGGCAACTTCGTCAGGTTCAGCTAAAATCAATAAAACCATAAAATTAGTATTGAGAAATGGGCAAATAAAATGCTACTTTGAGAAGACCAAGTCTTATGTTTGGTGCTTTGAGCATTTATCCACAGAATGTCAAAATGCTAATCCGCACACATTGTTTTCTGCTACTTTTGAAGGAGGAGTTTTTGGGGTTTTGAGGGTGTTGGCACTTAGCTCAACACTAGGAGACATTGGTTTTTGGGTCTCATGGCTTATAAACCCTAAAACAGTCATTCTTCCATACATTAATGCTCCGAGGAAGAACATCAGGGAATGGTTTTGCAACAATGCCAAACTATTCCACTGTTAGTACAGTGCAATAAATACAGGTAATTTATTGAACAAGAGATGTGTACCCACTACCCGATAAGTCTGGTTTCTTCACTTTGACAATTTGTTTAGGTACATCAATTACAGCGCATAAAGTGCGATAGTGAACAATTATTCTTACGACGGGATGAAATATGTTAACAATATAATGTATTAGACATTAAAGCACATTTCATTCCGTCTAGCAATTAGTGCAACATTATAGGTATTAAATTCCACAGTAGTTTGAGCTTGTTCTGAAAATTGTAAGAGCAATACCTGTGTAATATATTGTACTATGTGTTTATTTTGTTTACTTACTTACCTTTCATTCTGTCGACTAAGATTTGGAGGCCTTCTTGATAGCATACCAATGCTTCTGTATATCGTTTCTTGGTGTCCAATTCCACTCCACGTTTGAGAATGTTTATTGCAGCACTTTCTATATTCATTTTGGAATAATTAGAGATTTACCTTACATTCAAAATTGACTAAATTCAAAGAGTATATAAACCAAGGAATATTTAACTCTCTACCGAGAGAAGAAGTGTAACTGCCATACAGACATAATGCGAATTACACTGATACCACTAGTGCAACAGAATCCGCACGGAATGCTAAGGAACTTACTTTAGCGGGAATTTTAAATATCCACCCCATGCTATTCTATTTTCATTTATTTTTTACCTATCAAATTTTTGCCTCATGAAGTAGGCAGAACCTTATTAGGTGAGTAAGTAGGTACTTATGTTATAGAAATAAAACAATTTTTAAGAACATTTATGTATTTATTTCATAAATTTATTAAAGTTTAACTAAGTAATGGACAAAAATATCAAATGTAATAAATTATTTGTTGGAGGCAAAGTGTCCCGAATGCTGGCTGCATTTCCACGTTGAATAGCTATGCAAATTTTCTTTGCAAAATATGAGCCAGCATTCTGTTCACCTGACGCTTCAACCAAACGTTTGGCCAAGCCCTGAAAATTTTGTACGCGCCACTTAGAGAAACTTTCTACCCCAAACGGCACAAATGTGTAACCTCCATCGAGATTGGCATATTTGCATCGTTTAAAGGTTTCGGCATTTTCACTGCCTTACCAGCCTGAGCGTAAGTTTCTGGACTGACTTTGTTCTTTCTTGTCTGTCTGGAAGTCTGGACTGTCAGCATTTAATGCATCAAACAGCTGGATGAATTTGCTCAAAAGTGTAGCTGTGGCGAAGACTTCTGAAGGAAGTTCATCTGAAATTAAACAAAACAATAGAATTTAAGTACCTGCTACATATCAATTTGAATAAGCTAATATTGGGCTTTTATTTGAATTAAAGGTATTTTTATATATTTCTACATGAAACCAACAGATTAGTCTGTAGAAACAATTATTGTATTATTTATAAAATATTCATAGATTTGATTTTTTATTGTTTTATTTTAAACACATATCTACTACTATTGCTTTACTAAAACGTAATTTAGGCAGGACAGTAACTTAATGATAGATGTGTGTACGTGACTAAGTCTTTACTCACGACTATGTCAATAAAAATCATGCATCATTGAAACTATAAATATTTACATATACATATTAACTTGTGAAATGGAATGGCAATGTGGAATGAAAAAAAAAATTCAACACGTTCGACTACACTTATAAAGGAAAAATAAATGTGCAATATCTGTTACAAATAAGTATGAAAGCTATATTTATGCTTCTGTGCCTCCACCATAGAGTTTTAAAATCTCAAACCCTTATTAGAATATTCTGTCGTTCTTTCGTTCTTTCACTTCACTTACATCTGGTCGTGTTCCTTTGAGAGCCAAAATCGACAGCGTCGTTCGCATAGCCGCCCAACCGTTACCTTTCAAACTCGCAATTATCATAACTGAGCTTGGTACATCATCGATTACGTCACAGCTCACGCTCACGCCACGACTACAACACTCGGGGATGGAAGGTTTTGGACTTGCGGTCGTTGTGAGCTGTTACTGTCAAAATATCAAATAGGTTTATGATTCATTCGATTTAATTGAGAGAAAATATGACGCGCTTTTTGCGACTTTGTGAGTGTTCTATTTGGGTTGGGCATTATAGGTATTCATCCTAAAGGAAACACAAAACCGGGGCACGACAGTCGTATGTATTGGCGGTGTTTACTGGAATGCACCATTAGGGTCAATTTCGGCTTAAAAAGGAACATGCCGTAAATAATATTGAAGTAATATTGTTCAACCATTTTGTGTTGGTACGATAGTACGTATGATTATTTTAAGCTTATTACAAGACGCTCCTGATTTATGATAGTTTCGTAAAAGGTCTAGAGTAGGCCCCGTTGTGTCATCCATCAGCCCACAAGCAATAGTAATTACATTACTGCAATCTGACTAGAGAAAGATAGGACATATGGTAGACGAAGGTACAGGCACATAGTACCTATAAATGATCTTATTATAGGTATCACATGGAGATCAAAGTTAAATTACATGTTTTTAACTAACTGTAATAATAATACCTACTGTAGAATTGAAAACGAGAGTAGGTACTTAACTATGCTATCAGTTATTCAATATAAGCAATATAAAGCATATATGAGCATAAAAATATATATGATTAACATACCGTTCAACATTCGTTTTACCAGGCTTAGGGAAACGGTGAAATGAGACCACACCAGCTTGAACAGGAGTTGCTCCACATTTTGCACATTTTCTGTACATGTCCGTAGACATACTTAGATTTTATAAGTTTTTAAACTATCACGATCACTTTTGCAAGAGACAACATTTGAAAAGGGATATTTACCGTGTTATCCATTTTATTTGAGTTCTTGATTTATATTCCCGACAACATGGATTACACGGTAAATATCCCGTTCCTAATGTTACTAATACTTGGACAGTTCTGCGTAAGCTTAAATTAAAGGAGGGTCACTATAATAACATGAAATATCCACGAAAATACGAAATATCAGCAATTTGAAACTAATTTATAAATCAATTTGCTGACATACAATTCGAGTGTTGCAAGATGAATAAAAAAATTGGAGCAAGTTTTATAATATTGTTTTTAACATTTATTTTGTACAACAAAAAAAAGGTAAAAGAATAAAACATATTATGAAACGATTGGTGGCAGTAAAATATGCATTTTATTAAAAATAGTACGGAATATTTTTTTATGGAACGAATTTGCTTCCCTATAAATGTTTATATTTTATCGCTGTGGCAGTACATACAATTCCGCTGCACACATCTAAATTTTGCTCGTGTGTGCAATGGTAAAATCTCGTAGATACAGGATACCTCCCCTTGATAGAGAGCAAGGCATATTTTACTCTCTACCGAGAGGTAATTAAAAAAATTACAACGTTTTAATTACGCAACGCTACAATTAATTAAAACGCATCATCAAACTACTTTTGTTCCAAATTTGTGCACAATAGTATATCAGTAGCTATCTAATGAATTGGCAAAGTCACTTGTCTGTGACATACCTATAGGTTAGTTATAGTTAGTTAGAATAGGTCGAAGTCAGTGACAGAACCGACTCATAGCACCCCGATTTCAAGCAGTCTTGTCGGATTGCAGAGCCGACGCGGGGGTGGTAGTAGATCGAAATGCAGTACATAACCTCAAAATACTTAAACAAACATAACTCGAAAACTAATGGTCTCCGGCGGGTGGGGTTTGCGGGGGAACCCCCCGAATAAATATAGCTTTCATACTTATTTGTACACACTTTACCAAGATCTCACTCGCACAGTTTAGTGATATTTTTCTTTATTAATGCATACCAAAGACAACTAGCGCGTGATATCAATTTGTGAAGATTAACTGTCGAATGTCTCAACAAACTCACGATACCACCTTTGCATGACACCACACAAGGTAATATTTGGTGTCGATTACTCTGGACTTGACTTCCAGCAGACAACTGCTCGGGACAGCGGCTTGGGCGGCCGCTCAGCGCAGAAGCACGGGCAGTTGCTCAGCGCAGCAGCCCAGCGCAGCAGTTTGGACAGCCGCTCAGGATACCTGCTCAGGACAGCGAAAAACAAATGAATGTGTTAATATCTGTCGACGTACTACGATAAAATTCTGGACTCCCATCACCCGCACCACACTATGCAATGAAAACAAAGAAAAACATTCCATGCCTTATATAATTTACCAAGATCTCACTCGCACAGTTTAGTGATATTTTTCTTTATTAATGCATACCAAAGACAACTAGCGCGTGATATCAATTTTGAAGATTAACTGTCGAATGTCTCAACAAACTCACGATACCACCTTTGCATGACACCACACAAGGTAATATTTGGTGTCGATTACTCCGGACTTGATTTCCAGCAGACAACTGCTCGGGACAGCGGCTTGGGCGGCCGCTCAGCGCAGAAGCACGAGCAGTTGCTCAGCGCAGCAGCCCAGCGCAGCAGTTTGGACAGCCGCTCAGGATACCTGCTCGGGACAACTGAAAAGCAAATGAATGTGTTAATATCTATCGACGTACTACGATAAAATGCTGGACTCCCATCACCAGCACCACACTATGCAATGAAAACAAAGAAAAACATTCCATGCCTTATATAATTTACCAAGATCTCACTCGCACAGTTTAGTGATATTTTTCTTTATTAATGCATACCAAAGACAACTAGCGCGTGATATCAATTTTGAAGATTAACTGTCGAATGTCTCAACAAACTCACGATACCACCTTTGCATGACACCACACAAGGTAATATTTGGTGTCGATTACTCCGGACTTGATTTCCAGCAGGCAACTGCTCGGGACAGCGGCTTGGGCGGCCGCTCAGCGCAGAAGCACGAGCAGTTGCTCAGCGCAGCAGCCCAGCGCAGCAGTTTGGGCAGCCGCTCAGGATACCTGCTCGGGACAGCTGAAAGCAAATGAATGTGTTAATATCTGTCGACGTACTACGATAAAATTCTGGACTCCCATCACCCGCACCACACTATGCAATGAAAACAAAGCTCGCACAGTTTAGTGATATTTTTCTTTTTAAATGCATACCAAAGACAACTAGCGCGTGATATCAATTTGTGAAGATTAACTGTCGAATGTCTCAACAAACTCACGATACCACCTTTGCATGACACCACACAAGGTAATCTTTGGTGTCGATTACTCCGGACTTGACTTCCAGCAGACAACTGCTCGGGACAGCGGCTTGGGCGGCCGCTCAGCGCAGAAGCACGGGCAGTTGCTCAGCGCAGCAGCCCAGCGCAGCAGTTTGGGCAGCCGCTCAGGATACCTGCTCAGGACAGCTGAAAAACAAATGAATGTGTTAATATCTGTCGACGTACTACGATAAAATTCTGGACTTCCATCACCCGCACCACACTATGCAATGAAAACAAAGAAAAACATTCCATGCCTTACATAATTTACCAAGATCTCACTCGCACCGTTTAGTGATATTTTTCTTTTTTAATGCATACCAAAGACAACTAGCGCGTGATATCAATTTGTGAAGATTAACTGTCGAATGTCTCAACAAACTCACGATACCACCTTTGCATGACACCACACAAGGTAATATTTGGTGTCGATTACTCCGGACTTGATTTCCAGCAGACAACTGCTCGGGACAGCGGCTTGGGCGGCCGCTCAGCGCAGAAGCACGAGCAGTTGCTCAGCGCAGCAGCCCAGCGCAGCAGTTTGGACAGCCGCTCAGGATACCTGCTCGGGACAGCTGAAAAGCAAATGAATGTGTTAATATCTGTCGACGTACTACGATAAAATGCTGGACTCCCATCACCAGCACCACACTATGCAATGAAAACAAAGAAAAACATTCCATGCCTTACATAATTTATCAAGATCTCACTCGCACAGTTTAGTGATATTTTTCTTTATTAATGCATACCAAAGACAACTAGCGCGTGATATCAATTTGTGAAGATTAACTGTCGAATGTCTCAACAAACTCACGATACCACCTTTGCATGACACCACACAAGGTAATCTTTGGTGTCGATTACTCCGGACTTGACTTCCAGCAGACAACTGCTCGGGACAGCGGCTTGGGCGGACGTTCAGCGCAGAAGCACGGGCAGTTGCTCAGCGCAGCAGCCCAGCGCAGCAGTTTGGGCAGCCGCTCAGGATACCTGCTCAGGACAGCTGAAAAACAAATGAATGTGTTAATATCTGTCGACGTACTACGATAAAATTCTGGACTCCCATCACCCGCACTACACTATGCAATGAAAACAAAGAAAAACATTCCATGCCTTACATAATTTACCAAGATCTCACTCGCACAGTTTAGTGATATTTTTCTTTATTAACCCGTCCGCATCAGCGCAAAAAATAACAATAGATTTATGAATGAAACTTAACTCGAATGAGTCTTGCTGATTCGGACAGATTAATGCATACCAAAGACAACTAGCGCGTGATATCAATTTGTGAAGATTAACTGTCGAATGTCTCAACAAACTCACGATACCACCTTTGCATGACACCACACAAGGTAATATTTGGTGTCGATTACTCCGGACTTGACTTCCAGCAGACAACTGCTCGGGCCAGCGGCTTGGGCGGCCGCTCAGCGCAGAAGCACGGGCAGTTGCTCAGCGCAGCAGCCCAGCGCAGCAGTTTGGACAGCCGCTCAGGATACCTGCTCGGGACAGCGAAAAACAAATGAATGTGTTAATATCTGTCGACGTACTACGATAAAATTCTGGACTCCCATCACCCGCACCACACTATGCAATGAAAACAAAGAAAAACATTCCATACCTTATATAATTTACCAAGATCTCACTCGCACAGTTTAGTGATATTTTTCTTTATTAATGCATACCAAAGACAACTAGCGCGTGATATCAATTTTGAAGATTAACTGTCGAATGTCTCAACAAACTCACGATACCACCTTTGCATGACACCACACAAGGTAATCTTTGGTGTCGATTACTCCGGACTTGACTTCCAGCAGACAACTGCTCGGGACAGCGGCTTGGGCGGCCGCTCAGCGCAGAAGCACGGGCAGTTGCTCAGCGCAGCAGCCCAGCGCAGCAGTTTGGACAGCCGCTCAGGATACCTGCTCGGGACAGCTGAAAAACAAATGAATGTGTTAATATCTGTCGACGTACTACGATAAAATTCTGGACTTCCATCACCCGCACCACACTATGCAATGAAAACAAAGAAAAACATTCCATGCCTTACATACTTTACCAAGATCTCACTCGCACAGTTTAGTGATATTTTTCTTTATTAATGCATACCAAAGACAACTAGCGCATGATATCAATTTGTGAAGATTAACTGTCGAATGTCTCGACAAACTCACGATACCACCTTTGCATGACACCACACAAGGTAATCTTTAGTGTCGATTACTCCGGACTTGACTTCCAGCAGACAACTGCTCGGGACAGCGGCTTGGGCGGCCGCTCAGCGCAGAAGCACGGGCAGTTGCTCAGCGCAGCAGCCCAGCGCAGCAGTTTGGGCAGCCGCTCAGGATACCTGCTCGGGACAGCTGAAAAACAAATGAATGTGTTAATATCTGTCGACGTACTACGATAAAATTCTGGACTTCCATCACCCGCACCACACTTTGCAATGAAAACAAAGAAAAACATTCCATGCCTTACACAATTTACCAAGATCTCACTCGCACAGTTTAGTGATTTTTTTCTTTATTAATGCATACCAAAGACAACTAGCGCGTGATATCAATTTGTGAAGATTAACTGTCGAGTGTCTCAACAACTCACGATACCACCTTTGCATGACACCACACAAGGTAATCTTTGGTGTCGATTACTCCGGACTTGACTTCCAGCAGACAACTGCTCGGGACAGCGGCTTGGGCGGCCGCTCAGCGCAGAAGCACGGGCGGTTGCTCAGCGCAGCAGTTTGGGCAGCCGCTCAGGATACCTGCTCGGGACAGCTGAAAAACAAATGAATGTGTTAATATCTGTCGACGTACTACAATAAAATTCTGGACTTCCATCACCCGCACCACACTATGCAATGAAAACAAAGAAAAACATTCCATGCCTTACATACATTACCAAGTTTCCATCGGTACCCATTCATATAGGGTTCATATTGACAATTGTTTTATTTAAATCCTGAAGTACTTCCATACCACAGTGACGTGTCAATCATAGTGATCAATACCTCTAGTGTTGCAAACAAGTTATACAAGACAAAACATTGCCGTATAAAAGTATTAACACAGCGGTAACATTAACCTTACAGTTATTTATCTCTACAAGTAGCAGAACATTAATTTAATAAAAGGAAAAAAAAAATTTTTAAAAAGTAATTAAAAAAAACCAACAATCATTACGACAGTGTTTGCACTATACAAAATCACGACAAGGCACCGCAATAACGAACTCGGAGATGTTGACTCGTCGACGGTTGAAGGCAGAGTGAGCCACGACCGCTCTGCGCGCCGCCTTTTATACTTTTCGGTCTACTAGGCTATTTTCGTCTCCAACAATATATATATATATATCGGCGCGGATACAATAATTAGCCAATAATAATTAGTCTATAACAATTAGATTTGTTACATTGATTTATTTGAATTGATTTATAAAACATAGATTCATACTTTTGAAATTGTTTACAGTAAATTATT
The DNA here is from genome assembly GCA_917880725.1 of Selenia dentaria. NCBI lineage: Eukaryota > Metazoa > Arthropoda > Insecta > Lepidoptera > Geometridae > Selenia > Selenia dentaria. The sequence goes on from OU862885.1 coordinate 10,222,613, forward strand.
CCAATTAAAATTAATAATATAATTATTCTCAAAATGATTTAAGTTTATTACGTACAATTAATTATAAAACATGCCATCACTTTGTATTGCAATCTTAATGTTTAAAACGACCACGTGCAAGTAGGGTCATGTAACATACCTATGGACATTTTGGTAGCCTCTTATTTGAAACGACGTATCTTTGCTTATGCCCAAAATATAAAAATAGTTAAAATCTTATGTTGTAGGGCATACGGTCTAATATTACTGAGTTTTTTTATCATGTATTCAGTGTTACCATTTTTTATTTTATCTCCTTAGTTTTAAATATGTTCTTTTGTCCTCAGGTACGTTACTTATTTGTACCTTTGGACAGCACTGTTTGCACCTTGGGACGAAATGAAAGACAATGTTTTCTGTGTAATAAGTCTTTTAATCTCCTTATTATTAATAATTATTTATATCAAATGTAACAAAAATATCCTCTTCTAGTTTTAAAACAAAATCACATGTGTAGTTGGTCTTAGGTAATAATAGGACCAATTTAATTAAATTAGTAATAAAAATGAGTTCAATATCACCCAAGATATTTACTTGGATGCTTTAACAATTTCAAATAATTCTTCAGGAGATTCATCATCACTGTCATCCAATTTAAAACAGTCTGCACACATAAACAACTCAGAATCTTCAAGATCTGGAATGTTTTCTCTGTAGTTCTTAGGACAACATCTTTGATGGTAATAAAACTTGCATGAGCTGCATTGTAGGAACTTTTCTTTAAGATCCATTCTATTACAAGACTGGCAAGTGACATATATTTTTTCGCTGAGAATGGAAATTTTTGTTGCAGGAACTTTCGTTGCTTTAACAGCTGCAGGAGCGTCTAGGTTCAGCTGAGGAATACAAGACGTCTTTCCTTTGCATTTTCCTTTATTTTTTTTCTCCATCATTTGCTTTAAAATCGCTTCCTTTTCCGGTGTGCTAGTTAAAATTCGAGAACTGCCTTTCTTCCTTCCTCTTTTACTTTCTTTTCTAACACATTTTGGTAATGGCCGTATCATTTCAGGAGTAATTGAATGTTTAGTTGCATTTGGTTCATCATTTGACATGAATCCTCGGGAAGTAGATGGCTGATTTTCAGACAGAATCAATTTCTCTTGAGACTTCTCAACATTAGGAAAAACTGACTCTAAATTTTCTTTAACTATGCTGGTTGTTGGTGGTTCTGGTTGGTCTGTGACTGAAGAAGCGGCAAAATCATCTTCAGTAAAGATGTTGTAATTATACGGATAAATTCCTGTCGATTCAAATCCGTGTATAATATTTTTTGGAAGAAATGAAGCTTCAAATGCTTTTTTTATTAGTTCTGCCGAGTCATAAATTGTAATAGGAATCCCAGGATGATTAATCATATGCAAATCAGCCGCCTTATTATATGCTGATTTAAAAGGCCCAAATACGGTCTTATCAAGTGGTTGTAAACGATGTGACATGTGTGGAGGCAATGTATATGTAATATTTTCTAAAAATAGGTTCGGTGGACCAACCAGAACGGTTGGCTTCAGCAATAGACCCGGGAGGAGCATTTTTCATCATATTTTCTTTAAAATGGACTCTCGGGAATATAATCATTGGCGGCACGGAGTTTCCCGCGGCGTTAATACAAGCAATCATTGTAACTTTCTCGCCACGTTCGCCTGATGTCATTTTTCCTAATAATTTTAATGACTTTGGAGCTAAAACTTTTTCAGGTTTATGAACTGTGGAACATCCAGTTTCATCCAAATTATAGACGTTTTGCGGTTTAAATTCATGGCACTGGTACAGTTCTTTCAAATTGTTATAAAATTTCTGAACATGAACTTTATTGAAGCAAATTGCACGCGCTAGACTCGTTGCTTCTGGTTTCCGTAATGATAGTTCAGGGTATTTGCTGCGAAATCTGAACAACCATTGCCGGCCAGCCATTCCATCACGATTCCAAGCTTCAGGAATGTTTGCCAGTTGTCTTCCAACAGCAAATTGATACGCTAAAATACATGTTTGCTTTGCTGATAATCCGTAGTTCATTTTTGCTGCTTTTGTTATATATTCCAATAACATATTTTCTTCTTCCTCAGAAAATACTTGTTTTACTGCAAAATGTAAAATCACTTTCAATAGACTTGACATATCTGTGTAAAGTTGACTTTTTCAATCCGAATTCTCTTGCTACTGTACGCACTTTTCCTCCATTTTTTACAGAGTGTAATGCTAGTTTTAATCGTTCTGGGCTAACTCCTTTTCTTTTCACACCAGTTTTACTCCTTGGCGCTGCAGGCAAAAAAAAATCAACATCATCAATGCCGTGGTCCGTTTTGCGATAATTTTGCTCACAGTGCTATCGTCTACCGAAGCTGGTCCGAGATAAATATCGCGATTTTGACAGCTCGTGGCACTGTAAGCGTGTTGTTAATTCGGACCAAAGTTGTAGCAATAACGAACCATTTGCGCGCGAAAAACAAAAATCATAAAAATATCGTGCATAGTGTGAAGGTTAACTATGTGGTGTGTGGATTAAAAAGAAATAATGGAATGGATGGACCGACTTTATAACTTTTACATCAAAAAGAAGGGACACCAGTAAATACATTGTAGAAATAAACAAATACCTGTCACTTTTGACAGAACGCTCACGACGATTATGGTGTAGAGCATGGTTCATGTAATCGTCAATATGGCGGCAGTTAAGACGTCATCGATGACGTAGCGTGGGCCATCGTAATCACGCTCACGGTGAAAGGGACCGACTTATATCGCGCTAATATCGATTATAGCCAATTAGGACCGCACTGCTAGTAGTGTCCGTAGGTACAAACATTGTTTGAACCTCGGGACGTGTCCCAAGGCACAGACAGAAACGTGTCCAAAGGTACAACCAAAGCAATATAAAATAAAAACGAATTATGTTGATTTGTAGGTTAGAATGCGATATTGTTCATTATGGAATTGTATACGCAACTAGCTAAAGATATGTAAATTTATTTATTGTGAGCAATATATGCATGCATGTCATATATAAATCTATAATCAAAACATCAAAATACTTACTTTTGTACTCAAAAAACTTCACAACAACTTCACTTTTCTCCGATGCCGACACAATCACGCCATTTACTGGTGTTGCCAAGTAGAAAAAATACTACCCGTTTGGCAGAATTTCGTAATTTTAATGTTGGTAGTTTTTCAATATTATCTATGTCCAAAGGTACAAGCGTCCCTAGGTACGTTACATGACCCTACGCCGTAACCTATAAAAGCGGTCGCATTGGCGACGGGATGGCACATTTGTATGGGGCAAATGAAATTACCTACGGGGGCTAATTTTTATAGTTGCCATTTAAAATATTATTCAAAGGTGGTAGCACATTAAATATTTTGATGTCACATCCGGCATGCTAAAATATTCACTTTGGTGGGTGTGTTATTGTTTTCATTCGGATTTAGTGCCGGTATCAGTGATTTCAGTTTCGTTCGTTGTTAAAGTTCCTTGAATATAGCATTAAATCCACGTCGAGTTGAGCTTATGTTCCTCCGTGCCTTCAAAAAGTTATATTACTTGCGATTAGGAACTTCGAGAAATTGATTCAGTTGTGTGTGATGTGAGAAATTGACTCTTTTTATAATAATTTGAGCAGAGACTCTATTTTAGTTTGTGATCATGTCGGAGAAAGAAAACAAAAGGAAATGCTTTAAATGCGGCCGCTCACCGTTCGCAGACAACGCAAAATTGTTTAGATTTCCAAAGCCTGGCATAAATAACCTTATACGGTATGTATATTTACTGATATTTTTATGGTCATGTCTTAGTGCGACTCTCCATATGTACCACTCCTCATATTATTAAACAATTGCTAATTCTCCTGATAGTTTATGGAACTAGCACAACAGACACTGGCAGAATTATGACAATAGTTGCAGACAGAAGACAGCCTCAAAGAACTTCTATTTTTAAGCATTTTATCAGAGTCAAATCAAACAAGTATTAGCAAATCTGGTTAATTCTGAATCCTTAAAATTGACCTAACTAAGAAATCCAAAAACTACATATAGTGCGTTTGAATAGGGTGTGGGCAAAGGTGACAAAAGTAACATTTTTGATCTTTACAAACGCTTTAACAAAAAAGCGCTCAACTGAGCATAAGACCTAAAATCGCATGTTTATGATCAAACACATAGCTGTCAAATAACGATCACAAACAACCATGCTTCAGATGTGGGTCAAAAATTACACTTTTTCGTGGCAAAAAATCCTCTTTTTTAGCATTCCGAATGCTGAACAAAAAGAGACATGAATGACATTTTCACCCACAGATTCCCATTCGAACGCCCCTTATGAGCGTTATTAGCATTTTGGCTAAAAACAATCAGAAGTGATCTATTTGAATGCACTAAATATTATATTTCGTCTTTGCATCCATGTAGCTTTCCATTGGGAGTAATATTTCTAACTTACCTGTAGCCTGAGTCCCCATGGAAGTTAGATTAAAATAAATGATGTGTAACATACACATCATTTATTTTAATCTAACAAGTAACAGTATACAGTATAGTAGTAACAAGTAACATAACAGTACAAGTTATACAAAATTTCACACAAATCTAGTTGTGTCATAGTACTTCATGCATGTGCGGGCTTAAAAGCTGTAGCTGGATAAATATGATATAAATGGTAAATATTCACGGCATTGATAGAACAGTGGTGTTTCATAAAACGGTTAGGCAATTAGCATTTGGCTGCAACAAATATTTTACAGTACCCATTTCAGAATCAAAACAATATAAGTAACCCAAATAGAATTTTTATTAAGTATTTTTTTTGTACTTTCAGATGTGAACTATGGGCCCAATACATACTCATCAACAACATTTCAAATGAAACTCCACAGTGATGCATAGAATGTTGTGTGAAAATCATTTTCTTGAAGCTGACTTCACTGATGATACTCTACAGAAGTTACGGAGATCTGCGGTTCCATGTGATGTAAGTTGCAAGTCAGTATTAAAACAAATTTATGTTGTGACTGTAACTCACCGTAAGACACCGTCTCACCTATTGGTATTTATCCAAAGGTTTTCCTGAACAGATTGCTCTTAGCGATAACACAGCCTACTGAACTGACGATGGAAAATAGGCAGGGTAACACACACACAATGCCTTTCCACCAGTGAGGAGGGGCTTAAGCTGAAAGAGAGTTAACCCATGGTATTGCTGCTCAGTAGTCCATACTGTTCCGTCCACGATTGCTGCTTCAATTGGTAGGGCAGAAGTATACTTGCTATTTGAGGGTAGTAGGTAGCTAGCTAGATCAGCATTCGCAAAATGTTCTACTGCCATGGGGTACCAGGTACCTTCTGATTAGCAGTCAATAGGTGTAATCACTTGGCTACCACAGCTCCAATATCCAATGCCTAATTCAATTAAGACCAAATTAAAAAATTATATCTGTGGTTTAAATATTATTGGTGTTTGCAGAAATTTCAAATCTATTTTTGTTACTTATTGAACTAGGCAGTATATGTATATATATTATGTAATATATATATATATATTACATTTGTTATCAGGCATTTAGGTATATGTACCTATTCACTATTTTCTATACTTACGCTGATACTATTTACCACTGTCCCTGAAAATATTACTCTTTCTATCCAAAGGTTGTCTGGAAGGAATCGCGATAAGACTGCCTTTTGTACCATTATGTTTTAACTAAAGAGTCATATCTATCTGTATTTGTTAGTTTAGTTATATATTTTCAATACCTTTTCATCTGTAACTCATTAGTTATTTTTTCCAGAATGAACCACAATTGCCCGAGTATACAATAAGGCCTCAACCTGGTCCTTCACATGGGGTCTTACAGGATATCACAAACACAAGACCTACCAATCAGCCTGGTCCTTCAAATGGGGTCTTAGAGGAAGTGACCAATGGTGCAAATAGTGAGCCTAATGTTGGGACATCTTCAGATGCTCAAGTGCAAACAATAGTTAAACCAACTTCTGAAAAGGAGAAGTTTTTGTATGCCAAATGTATAGCAAATATATGCGAAAAATTTGCCAACTGCGCAATCGCGTTAGACATCTGAAGTCAAAAGATATTTTAAAACATGTGACAGATGATGTATCCATAAAAAAGTTATCAGAGAAGATATCTCCGACATTTGCGCAACTGTTGCAAGGACAGATACGGAACTTTAAAAAGAAAAGTACTGGTCGAAGGCGGAATAAAAAAGAAAAAATTACTGCTCTAAGAATTTATAAAAGATCACCAACTTTTTACCGTTTGCTGCAAAGGCTTTTTCAGTTACCATCACCCAGTACATTAAAAAGTCTACTCAATAGAGTACCTTTTAATGCTGGAATCAATCAACCAGTTTTTGAAGTCCTTCAAAATTACACAAAGACACAAAAGCCTTCAGACAATGAATACACATTAATGTTTGATGAAATGTCAATAAAAAAACATCTCAATTATAACCCTAAAGAAGATGTAATTGAAGGATTTCAGGACTATGCTTCACAGGGAAGATCCCCACTTATTGCAGCATATGCATTGGTGTTTATGGTTGCGGGGGTACGTAAGAAAGTTAAACAGCCAATTGCCCATTACTTTTCAAGTGGGTTTTCTACTGCAGACAGACTGGCTGTGCTAATTAAAGAGGTAAGTATTTTTTTTTAAACACCTGCCTTAGAATGTCTTAAAAGGCGACTGAAGTCTCATAGGCAGAAAAGTGCGTCTAGTAGGCAGCAGTCAGCGGTGTGGCAAAACCCTATTACCTAAACTAATACTAAAACCAAATTATATTCCTTGTTGTGTCCATTCATATTACAGAAAAACATATGGTATCGATTGACCCTACATGTGTAGGGACGATGATGACAACCTTTATATAATACTAGCTACGCTCTGTCTGCATGGTGATGGATGATGATAATGATGAATCAAAATATATATATAGCCTATGTTATTTAGGGATTACATAGTATAATGGAGAAAGAATTTTTGAAATTGATACAAGTTGTTTTAGAGTCTATTCATTACAGACATACGAAAATGCAAATATTTCTTCTTGATATTATTATTAGTTTCTAAATTGTACACCGTTATCAATACTTTTGCATAACAGACCTGTTAACAACGTTAATCTTTTTCATCAACTCTGAAGGCGACAGCGGGGAGTCGGCGGAGTGCGGGAAGGGTGTACGTACGGCTGTCACTGCACCTCAGCGCCACTTCACTTCACACGATCTACCGAGCAATTACATACTTACCATGTCAATTTTTTTATCATAATTACTACACTTAAACTATGTACCAAAGCATCAAAAATAAATAAGTTCTGAAGCACGTAAGGTGATATTATTGAAGATCACCGCAGCTACCTTCGGCGGAAACATTTTTGGAGGCCCCGACGAGATACACCTACTTCAAGAAAATCCACATCGATGTCGCATCGGAAATCGTCGCAAGAACCAATTGTGTTGTTTTATGAGGGAAGTATCAGTGTGAGTGGTGAACGAGATATAAGTTAATAATAATATGTAAGTGTTGTTTCTCCTCATCAGTTTATCTACAGGTAACTGCAAACCATATTAATTATATTCTCGTCGTTACCCTCTTATCTTATTCTCACCGTTACTACAATTTGCTAAATCATTTTCAACTATGAACCTACCTACCTACAAACATCATTTATTAATAAGTAACGCACCTTCGTAACCAAGTGATTGGTACTGTTTCTGTCTTGCGTTTTTGAAGTAGGTATGCAAAGAAAACATAATCATAATCGTACTAACTATATTTATAAGTTTCATAAAGAATTGGTTAGCTTATCGTGCCACAGAATTATATACGTAAGTACTACATACTACTTCGAGCTATTACTATTACATGAACATATTTATAAAAACACTAATTACTAGAAGCAAATATCTGGTTTAAATGGAAGTACGCTTCACGATATTCCTATAACTTTATAAAATTACGCAATTTACAGTAGTGCAGGTAGCTTCCTCTCATGCCTATTTGTCATAACAACAAACTATTTAAGTGTCACTCTCATACAAATATTCAGTGAATGTATTCAAATACTTATAATTCATTCTGTATTGTATGTTATATTCTATACCTATTTTTTCTCAACTAATAACTTCATATTTCCTTTACTGTTATCGAAGTTTTTTAGCTGTTAGCTTGCAACTGTCTAAATAGTAATTAAGCAGATTTATTTTAAAAGGCAAAACACGAATGTTTCTGACATCACTGGCGACAGGGACCCACCGTTGGGCCGCTTGGCTCGTACACGGGAGTTGTTTACGTTTACCAGAGCCCGACTCGCACTGGAGGCGCGTCCGTGCTACGGTATTTGGCTGGCTGACGACGGACTACCAACCGCGAGTATATTTATTGGTTTCTATTGAAAATAGTGTCTACTTTTACTATACAAAATGGAAGATGATTTGAGGTCACTTACTCATCAGCGCGGCACTATAAAAGGTAGACTTACTAAATTTGAAAGCTATGTAAGAGTTTTACAGCAAATTGAACCGCAAAATATAGCAAAATTACAAGTTAGTGAGTTACAATTTAAATCACAAAAGATTGAAAAGTTATATGATACTTTTGATGAGATTCAGACGAAAATTGAGAAAATAACACCGGCTAAGGTGGACGATGAGCTTGATGAACGCGAAAAAATCGAAACTTCATTTTCTACACTGACTTCAATTGCAAATGACATAATTGTCAACGCTTCAAATAATTTCAACTCATCAAGCTTATCAGGTGGCATGGCAAGCGGCCATGACGCCAATGGTGCTGCGTCGATGAACCATGTTCGTTTACCAACTATATAACTTCCTAAGTTCGATGGAAACCACTTGCAATGGCTTGAGTTCCGTGACACCTTTGATTCTTTAATTCATCAAAATAACTCGATACCGGCGATAAATAAATTTCACTATCTTAAGTCATCATTAGAGGCTGGTGCCGCTGTCGTAATTAAATCGATTGAGTGTACGTCTGAAAATTATATAGTGGCTTGGAATTTACTAAATGATAGGTACAATAATAAGAAAATATTAATTAATAATCACTTAAAGTCTTTATTTAATTTAGACACAATTACTAAAGAGTCATACAAATCATTGAGATATCTGGTAGATCATATGTCCAAAAATCTGCGAGCACTAAGTATCCTTGAAGAACCTACAGATTGTTGGGATACTATAGTTATTTTCATGATGGCTATGAAGTTGGACAGCACCACAGGTCTTAAATGGGAGGATTACAAGGGTACAATTTCACACTCTGCTAAGTTAGACGATTTTTATCGATTTTTGCGAAATCGTGCCGATGTTCTTAAGACAGTACAATTTAGTAGAAACGATTTGAAACCAGAATACAAGAAGTCTTTCAATAAACAAACTACATCTGTGTTATCTTCTCTAATTGAAAATAATAACTCCAGTTATCATTGTCCTGTGTGTAAGCAGGGTCATCGACTTTATGAATGTCTGAAATTCAAATCGATGACACCTGATTCCAGAATAACTGAAGTGAATTAATTTAGGCTGTGTTCTAACTGCTTGCGTCCGGATCATCACCGGTCCAACTGCAAGATGGGTAATTGCAGGACCTGTGGAAGAAAACACAATACATTGCTACGCATACATAATTATAATTCTAATAATACAAACACTACTGAGCCAAATGAACAGCAAAGAGCATCAGCTCACACAAAACAAACGACTAATACTAATTTACAAAGAAATGCTATTACTAAAATACTACAAACTAACACTACTACTAATATTATTGATACATACATACCTGACCCTTTGTCTCTGTCGTTGATCACACCTAGCCAGGTCCTATTGAGTACAGCGTTAGTGGAAATTGTTGATTCTACATCTGGAAACACTTGCCTGGCCAGAGTACTCCTAGATAATGGCAGTCAGTCGTCACTGGTAACTGAAAAATTAAAAAACAAGTTAAACCTAACAACTAAAAACAATACAGTTTCTATTACTGGGATTAATAATGGTACTATCAACGCAACACAAAGTTGTGATCTAGTAATTAAATCTCGAGTCACTGCATTTAGCATCGATGTGTCGTGCGTGGTCATACCTCAAGTAACAGGTAACCTGCCGAGCTTGAAAATCGATCCATCACAACTAAATATACCAGCGAACATTCAACTAGCCGACCCAGAGTTTTATAGTCCCTCAGAAATTGACATACTTCTCGGGGCAGACGTTTTTTGGGAGTTATTAAATACAAATGGTCCAATCAAATTAGGTAAAAACAAACCTACACTACGCGATACTAAATTGGGCTGGGTGGTAGGTGGACCAACAGGCGGTAGCCCCACTGACTCTAATAGTCGTAATAGTAGTATTCATTGCAATTTCAGCCAACAAATACAAGACTCCATGACACGCTTTTGGGAAATAGAGGAAGTTTCCTCTTTTCGTAAATTACTAAGCACAGATGAACAATTCTGTGAAACACATTTTAAGAAAACTACGACACGTCTTAGTTTTTAGACGGACGGTTTTGTGTCAATATTCCACTTAGAGAAAACCCAGAGGAGACGCTAGGGGAATTATACAATATTGCAAAAAGACGCTTTCTAAATTTAGAGCAACGCTTATCTAGGTCACCTCAGATCAAACAATCATACAAAGAATTTATTAATGAATATAGAGATTTAGGACATTTGACTGAAATTCAAAGGCCTGATTTTGGTAACTACATTCCTCACCATGCTGTCATAAAAGAACAAAGTGAAACAACGAAGTTACGAGTAGTCTTTGACGGATCATGTCGAACCTCAAGTGGAAAATCTTTTAATGACATTCAAATTGTGGGTCCAACTATGCAGGACGACTTATTATCAATTCTTATACGATTTCGTCAAAATCCGTATGCGTTGTGTGGGGATATTGAAAAAATGTACAGGCAAGTGACTGTGCATCCATCACAAAGACATTTACAATTAATTCTTTGGAGGGATGACGAAGCTAAACCACTTAAGACGTTACAACTCAACACAGTCACGTATGGGACAGCTTCTGCACCATATTTAAGCACGAGGTGCTTACTGCAACTGGCAGAAGACTGTAGTGATCCCATCATTAGTGACGTTATAAAACATAATTTCTATGTTGATGACTGTCTTGTAACAGCTACGTCTACTTCTGAGTTGCAACATATAACTACAGGTATTACAGAAGAGTTAAAAAGGAGTGGTTTTCCACTCAGAAAATTCAGAACTAACTGTCCAGAAATCTTTAATAATTGTAATATTGTCACTACAAAGGATAACCATGAGTTTTCAAAACAATCTTCAGTTCTTGGTCTTATAAGGTCTCCTTCTCTTGATATACTAAAATTTTCTACAGATATTAAAATTCCAGAAATAACTACTAAAAGAAATATACTTTCTGCTGCATCTCAGATCTTTGATCCACTCGGGTTACTATCTGCTTCTACGATCATTCCAAAAATGCTAATACAAGCCCTGTGGATGGAAAAGTTAGACTGGGATGAACCAGTGCCAGACCAAATTGAAAAGGTATGGAAAAACTTTGCTTTAAACATAAAAATATTAAGTACAGTACAAATACCGAGACATGTATCCTTGCACTCAAGTAGTTCAGATATCCATATATTTGTGGATAGCTCTAACAAGGCGTATTCAGCCTGTTTATTTATTAAATCGACTGACAATACGGGTAATACAATAGTAAAATTACTGTGTGCTAAAACTAAAGTAGCCCCCATAAAGCCAACCACAATTCCTAGACTGGAGTTGTGTGCTGCGTTGTTGGGTGCTAGGTTGCACGCAAAGATCATAGAATCTCTCGATGTACAGATAAAATCCTCAACATTTTGGTCTGACTCATACATAGTTTTAGGATGGATAAAGACACAACCAAAAACTTTGAAACAATTCGTATGCAACAGAATACAGGAAATACGTGAACTAACTAATCAAAATGCATGGAGATGGATACCTAGCGAGCAGAATCCCGCGGATTTGTCTACCAGAGGTGTCCCGCCCCAACAGTTGCCAAATACAGATTTGTGGTGGCCAGGGCCGCAATTTCTTCTGCATAGTGAAGATAACTGGCCCCCAAACACGATTCCTGATGTAGTGCTACCTGAAATAAAGGCAAACATTAGTACTAACAAGTGTGAATTCATCATAAAATTTGATAAATATTCAAAACTACACAAACTACAACGAATATTAGCATACGTACTAAGATTTATTAACAATACATCATGCAGTAAAAATAATAAATTCAAAGATGATATACTTACTAAAGACGAGCTTCACACTTCAATAATCACATTGGCAAAGTTATCACAAAAGGAATCATTCCCTACAGAAATACAAACATTGTCATCAAATCAAAATCTACCTTCTAAATCACATATTTTAGCTTTAAATCCATATCTTGATACTCATGGCGTGTTAAGAGTAGGTGGGCGTATTCAAAATAGTGAACACTACTCAATAGATAAAAAACATCCTATACTGATTGATTCTAAACATCATTTTACTAAACTTTTATTTGAACGTGAACACATCCGGTTATTACATTGCGGTTCACAATTATTGCTCAGCTCAATTCGAGAGCAATTTTGGCCAACAGGTGGACGCGAAATCGCGAAAAAAACTGTCAACAAGTGTGTACGGTGTATTAGAATGCGACGTAAAATTGTACAACCCATCATGGGCAACTTACCACAACCACGCGTCACACCTGCTCCTCCATTTGAAACCTGTGGTGTTGATTTTGGGGGGCCCTTCTACATATCGAGTCGAAAGGGCCGTGGTGCTCGAACCTCTAAGTGCTATCTATGTTTATTCGTTTGTTTCTCAACTAAAGCCGTGCATTTGGAAGTTTCAAGCGACTTAAGTACTAATGCGTTTATTTTATGTCTTCGAAAATTTATTTCTCGACGGTCCAAGCCTAAGACAATATTCTGCGACAACGGCACCAACTTTGTTGGTGCTAACAATGAACTGAAACGAATGCTTAGGGCCTGTCGTCAGCCAGTCACTCAATTTGCAAGCGAGGAAGGTATATTATTTCAATTTAACCCGGCATACTCTCCAAACTTTTCGGGAATTATCGAAGCAGGTATTAAATCAGCGAAGGGATTATTACGTAAAATTGTAGCAAATACTAGCTTAACTTTTGAGGAGATAACAACTTTTTACCAAATTGAGGCAATACTTAATTCACGTCCGTTGACACCTTTGTCATCGGATCCTTCTGACTTGTCACCACTTACGCCTGGTCATTTCCTTGTTGGGCGACCTTTGGTATCTTTGCCATCGCCGACAACCGAGAAAATCTCAATCAACCGGTATCAACTTATCGAACGACTACGACAAACATTTTGGAACCGGTGGACACGCGAATACATCTGCGAACTCCAGCAGCGTGTCAAATGGCAGACTAATGGACGCCAACTCAAATTTGGAGATCTTGTCATTCTAAAGGAAGATCACCTACCACCAATGAAGTGGCAATTGGGCTGCATAGTCTTGACATATTTGGGTTCCGACGGCGAATGCAGAGTGGTCGATGTCCAAACCAAGAAGTCAATACTCAGGAGAGCAATGTCAAGACTTTGTCCTCTTCCAACTCCGGAATCATACTCTTGAAAGACGAGGCTTTCAAGGAGGCGGGAGGATGTTAACAACGTTAATCTTTTTCATCAACTCTGAAGGCGACAGCGGGGAGTTGCGCGGAGTGCGGGAAGGGTGTACGTACGGCTGTCACTGCACCTCGGCGCCACTTCACTTCACACGATCTACCGAGCAATTACATACTTACCATGTCCATTTTTTTATCATAATTACTACACTTAAACTATGTACCAAAGCATCAAAAATAAATAAGTTCTGAAGCACGTAAGGATATTATTGAAGATCACCGCAGCTACCTTCGGCGGAAACAGACCCAATGTGAATAGTTATCACATCAGTTAGAATAATTGTTCATTATTTATCATTTCAGGTTCTACAAAAGTGCCATGAGGTGGGAGTAAATATTGCGGCCATTGTGTGCGATATGGATGTCGTAAACAGGCGAGCCCTCACTATCTTGGGTGCATCACTGCAACACCCTTATATACACCACAATGGCAAACAAATCACAGCACTTTTTGATGTACCACATTTATTAAAACGCTTTAGAAACTTGTTTTTAAAATTTGATATTGAATGTGCTACAGACATTTTATCAAACGACAATGAAGGAAAAGGTAAAGGGTTCTCATACATACTTTTCACTCTTGTGTGTTCTTATCTTTTGGGTTAACTGTTGCATATTGTTTTTTTCTAAAACCCTTAGCAGAATTACGAATCTGGCCCAATGTGAATCAAGTGAAACTCAAACAAACAAACAAAAAAATATGATATTGTTATGAAATTACTGCTTTTCTTTTGGTTTGATAACTATTTTTCTACATGATACATATTTCTTTTTACAGGAATTGCTAAATGGTCCCACATAAAGGAATTTTATGAAATTGATAATACCAACCCAAACTTTGTGTATGCACCAGCTTTGAAGAAGGATCACTTAGAGCCCAATTCAAAACAAAAAATGAAGGTTAAATATGCAGCACAAGTTCTTAGCCATTCCGTAGCAGGAGGAATGTTAGCCAAAGTAGCTAAAGGTATGTAAACTAGATAGGTAGGTACTTTCTTTATTGCATGATAGCATGGTGAATGTTTATTTTTAATGTTTTGAAGTGATGAAGTAGAGAAGACCGTACCTGATAGGATGCATCATGCCTGTTCATTACAGTTGCAGTATCACCGTTCTGTGGCTCTAAACTGCGCTCATCACTTAGAGACATTAGTTCTTAAATCTCATGCACACAGTAATTTGATTTGTAGGATATGTACCTACATCTTTAGGCTGACTAGAGCCTACAGCTGTCATGGCTGTCCCCACATCTTGCATGTAATGTATGGACACTCGTGCAACGTGAGCGTAATTTGCTGCTACAGTAAAAGTTGCTTGAACATCCCTATACATACAGCATATGTATAAATTCTGTCAGGCAACTTGAGAGCTTAGTTCAATGTTAGTAAAATGTCAATGACCCCCAACTACATCAAAATATTAACAGATGTGATAGCAGGTTACAGCTAGTATATTAACTCAAAAATTTGTGACAATCAAAATAACAAAGTTCATTTGAAGCGAAAATTTATTTAATCACCTTACTCTTATTTTCAGGAGATCTTACTGTGGACGCAGCTGTAACAGCAAATGTTATTATAAATATGGATAATCTGTTTGATTGTCTTAACAGCGATTGCTCGGATTTGCGCAGAGGAAAAACTCATGCAACAAATTTAAAACATTCAAGTCCACATTTAAAATGCTTTGAAAAAATTAAAAGATTTTTTTCGTCTATTAAGTATATTGGAAGCCCACGTAAGCCGCCATCACAAGAAGGTTGGATATGGACTCTCAATGCCATTGAGAAATTGTGGAGGAGCTTGGTGCAAAAACACCACCTCACTAGCCTTGCCACTAGGCGATTACAACAAGACCCTATTGAAAATCTTTTTGGCTGCATTCGTGGCAACTGTGGATCCAATTCCAATCCAACATGCAGCCAATTTGTAGCTGGCTTAAAAACTGCCATATTAACAAATATGTCACACATGGGCACTTCAGGAAACTGTGAAACTGATAATAGCGTTATAATTAACAATTTTGAAACACTATTATCCGTTTCACAGTCCACACCACAGCATACATTTGCAAGGACAGTGCCTGAATTTCTGTCCTCAATTGAATTACCTCAAATTGATGATGCCATACAAGACAACAATGCAGAAATTCAGGCATGTGCATATGTGTGTGGATTCGTAATGAAGAGGATGCCTAATTGTGAGGATTGTAAAAAAGCATTAATATCAACAAGTGTTGAAAACTTTCATTGGTTTGTGGAGTTTAGAGAGTACTCAGAGTTTAAAAAAAGTTTAAATTATGTTACAAAAGAAATGGTCGTCTGTGTAGAACACTGCGCTGCCCTGATAAATGAATTTCTCAGAGAAAAAGCTCACACGACTTACTTAAAAAAAACATATCTGAGCACATAATGTCAAATGTGAATTTCTATTTCCTGAACATTATTATGGAGCACAGGAACTCAAATGTATGCACCATAATTAGTAGTGTTTTTACTATATGTATAAGAAGATACTGTGTTCTAAAAAATAGAGTGTTTGCTGGCGAAGCATCTAACTACTCGAACTATGCTTTGCTATAATGCTTGTGTTAATATTTTTAGTCTGCTGCAGCCAGGCATTAATAGATTCATGTGTGCAGTGATTTCGTCTGCCCCCTATATTGTGACATTAGTTCATTAAAACTTGTTAAGCCTGCAGTTGCGGTATGGTTGTCAGTTTTTAATATAGGCCTGTAGATAGGTTTGTAGATTTTAATATAGGCCTGTTTCATAAAAAAGGTAACTGTAGTAATTTCAGGGCGGGATTCAATAGCGTAATAACTTAAACTCGTCGAGAAAGTAAACACTGCATAATTTCCAATTCGAATCTTTTATTTCGTTTTTCACATTGTCACAAAAAATGGCTGACTTAACACACACTAAAAAAACCAAAACAGGAAGTACAACATACAGATTTAGTTCTACCAAACATCACGCGACACTAGCGACACGGAGCTCCTTCCGCTAGTCTTTCCGAGAGATTTTGGCCAATTAGAGCCAAGGTCGCAATCGCGCGTGTAATTCAAATTTATAACTAATATTATCATGTATACAAACTAAAGAGTGCTTAAAATGATTGCGTTGCCTACAGTAACAATGTAAATAATGTCTCATGTATGTCTACCAAGTTTATATGATGTTATTATCAATGATAATTTTACATAATTTTATGCTACCATAGACCATATTGGTATATTATATGACACAAGTGAGCTACGTTGATTGTACCTAAGGCAGTAGTTAAGCCGTCAAGCAAATAACCAATTTCATAAATTATAATTACAATTACGTAAAACGTAAATTACGTACATAATCTATATTTTTTAACGTGAAACAGTGTGATTTGTATTAAAATATTATGTAATATCCATGATACAATAATCATTATGCAATTATTACTAATTATAATATAATATGTTTAGTTGCCAATTTTGTTGTATATATTGTAAACAGGCCTATTACAATAGGCCTGTTTTTATACAAGGTGACAATGTAAATAATATCTCGTATTTGTGTACCATATTTATATGACGTAATAATTAATGATAATACTACATATTACATGCTACTACATAGTACAGCGCTAAGTTGGTTGTTGCACCCCAGGCATCAGTCAAACCTTCAGGCTAACAACTAATTTCATATCCAGTAACAACACGTCATTTGTATTAAAATATTGTGTGATACACCTACATGATACAATAAACATTATGCAATTTTAATGTACTTTTATTTGATTAGAGTACATAGTGGAAGCAGATTTTTTTATTCTTGTAAGTAGGTATTTTCTCTTATAAGAAATTTCAGTCGGCTATGATTCGAAATTACTACTTAAGAGTTTCGTTTTTTAATTACAAGGATTGTTTCTTGTAATAAATTTAGATTTTTAATAGCTGGTTGAAACCTACTTCAGAACAAACTTAATTTAGAATGTATGGCTATATTTGAATTTACCGCCACTAACAATATTTCAGTGGGCTGAAACTAGGTGGCGCTAGCGGGATCCGTTTTGTTTTTAATCTATGCAGTTGGCTTTCTTCTCCGTCAGGAGTAAATTTGTTCTATGGTTTCTGCCCACTGGTTTTGTTCATAGACTAAAATATATACAAGGAAATAGACTGGTATCTTTAACCTTTTTTGTGTTATATATACATTTAAAGCCAATATCACCAAGTATAGATGGCGCTGTAGATTTATATATATATATATATATATATATATATATATATATATATATATATATATATAGGTATATAGCATAATATAGAGAGACTAACTGAGCCCACGTATGCAACGCATTGTTACATTAGACTCTGGAATTTGTATGAAAACCGTTTAATCAGAGACATACTTAATATACGCAACGTTGTTTTACTGTTTTCATAGAAATTCAAGTCTAGATGTAATGCGTTGCATAAATTTCATACGTGAACTCAGTTTCTCTACATATATATTTTAGGTTCACGTATAGGTATATACTATCGCTACTATACAGACTGACTGGTTGAACACTTTACATAAACAAGGACATGATAATTCATGGTCACATGAAACGTTTAAAAAAATACCGTTAAACTACAGAGGAAACCTTCATTCTATGAATGTGCTATAACTCGAAAATTATGGACACCGTCCGAACGGGGTTAATGACCCAAAGCGCCGGCGCCGCGTTCAAAGGAATCAAGCTGCGTCCGAACGGGGTTAATGACCCAAAGGGCCGCGCCGCCCGCGCCGCCAAAGGATGCCGCGATCGTCGGCCGCCCGCCCGGCCGCGCCGCGAGTGACCATGTTTATTGTTTTGAGTAGACAATTAAAGTTAAATTAGGTAAATATTAGGCACCTATTTTTTTTTCTTAATTAGAACGAGAATCGAGTACTGAGCACTATATATCAATATGTAAAGTGTTCAACCAGTCACCCTGTATAATTATACACTTATACACATTAGGCTGTGTTTTGAGATAGGTAACAATAAAATGGTATATTTGCTGGAATACGTTATTGTTAATCATCCAATTTAACTATTCGAATTCGGATACAGGAAATGAACTGCTCATGGAACAATCGATTTCCTGGAATTAGTGGTCAAGGTATTATTGTACTCGTACTTTACATTGACATGTACACGAAAAATTACTTTAATCGTGAAAAGAGAGTTCTGTCAAAACACAGTTAATAAAAGATATTTTCTATTTTACTGCATTATGATAACGACCATTAAAGAAAAGGACAATAAATTGGACAACAATTATTTATTACAAATTTATTGATTATACATTTAAAACGCTTAAGGCCATAAAACAAAATTGTAGTTCCTTCTAGAATAAAAATTAAAGCTTTTGAAACAACTATGAAATCAGAATATAACATTAACATCAAGATTTTCAGACACATTTGTAATATCATATAATAAGAACATATTCAACGGCGTTTACAGTATATCTCTACACATGATCCCATGTAATAACATGATTCCATCTCTCTCATACTATGTGGGGAGCACCGTTGCGATACCAGGTATTCTGCCTCTATTTAGTAGCATGCAAACACAGTGACTATTTAGATTTATAGGATATCGTAGCAGACAAAATCATTAGAAATCACTGCGGTGACTAAATAAAAATTGGGTGACAAACGTAGTGTAATATCGTGCAGAGCTTTAGAGATTTGAGACATACAGCAATTGTTATGGGTCTGTCACTTAATATCAGGCAATGGAATGATAGTATTCATATACTTTTGTTCATATACATATAAACGTACGTATCATACATTAGGACATTATTGGCCATCAATGCTATACTTACATGCATAGATATAACAATATTATCATACAAACTTGTTTACGTAGTGTTACCAAAATTGGAATGTAACACAGTTAGGCTTTTAGCTTTATGATTGATGTAGGTACTTCAATTTCATTTCATGTTTAGTAATATCATTTCTACCTGAAAAAAAAAGGTAACTTTTATGAAGGGCAGTACGTAACACATCCATTAAATTTATAATTAGCAGAACATTACCTACAATCATTATATATAATGTTATGTTATGGAACCCTTCGTGCACGAGTCCGACTCGCACTTGACGTATTTTTTTTACTATACATGAAACCATTTTTGTAAATCTTTAAAAAAAATACCGCATTGTCACACTTTCGCTCATCTTTACTTTATGCTAAATTAATCGACTTTAATATTATTCTTCTCATCATCTTTTTACATTGACGTTAAACACCGTGCTTTTAAAGCAAATAAAAATATAATAAACACATTTTATTAAAAACTTGTCACGTGCTAGACTCGCGCACGAAGGCTATTTTCTACTTGCAAAAAATACAACCCTGTCGAAGACATCCTAACTAATGTTGCAATTTTGTTTATGTGTTACGCTCTCACGCCTAAACGGGGATTTCGGGAAAGAACGTAGGATCCTTGTCATCGTCATCATAATTATCTTCATCATCATTTATCACCATGTGGGTGAAACCACGGAATGCAGCTAGTACATTATAAGGACTGGTGCGAAGGTTAGTAATAGGGTCTCGTTGTAACAGAAAACCGGAAAAGAAAATAATAAACACAGTGTCATTGTGTTCAGTTCGGCCGTGGAAAAATCTAAGTACCTAAGTCCCATGTTCCAGAATGCAACTCAAATACAGTTTGATATCTGATAATCTAATCAATACTTGAGATTATAATCTCTGCTTGAGCATTGTTTATAAACTATTCTTTTTGCTTAAATTTGATTACATTGACAATATTGCTGCCATTCTACACAGAATTTGATAACGAACCAGTTGACTCAACAGCAGCTTCGCTCGCTTGGGTTTGGTGTAGTGAAGGAAGCATCTTTTTTGAATTTCAGGGTCCTGGATTGTCCATATATACTAAAACTGGATAATTACGTATTTATCGTTCTCTAGATTTTAATTGTTTTAGTGCACATGACTAGTAGGTAACGAGAAAAGTTACCAATGTGTTACGTTATAATACTACACTTAAATAACGTGTTACATTTGACTCTCATCGCTGACGACTGATGCTAGTTTCATCTCTCATCCATGCCGCCTTAATGCGGCACATCGTGCGTGATTTAAGAACATTTTATAGAATACCTGGCTTAGTTAGATTAGGATTGGATGGACGACGGGCTTTGTTTTTTCATAACCCACATTCATAATCATTATTTTGTTTACTGATTCGTGATGAGTACTCCTTTCTGGTCCTAAATCAATAATAAATGTTATAATAATAATATAATAAAGGGATCTATAATAATATAAGAGATTGTCACTCACTATTAATCAAATAACTATGATGGTTATATCGTAAAAAAATGTTTGATTGGTCGCTTGGCCTGCCTTAGGTACAATCAACTTAGCTCACTTGTGTCATATAATATACCAATATGATCTATGGTAGCATATAATATGTAAAATTATCATTGATAATAACATCATATAAACTTGGTAGACATACATGAGACATTATTTACATTGTTACCTTTTTTATGAAACAGGCCTATGTTAAAATCACAAACTGACAACTATACTGCAACTGCAGGCTTAACAAGTTTTAATGAACTAATGTCACAATATAGGGGGCAGACGAAATCACTGCACACATGAATCTATTAATGCCTGGTTGCAGCAGACTAAAAATATTAACACAAGCATTATAGCAAAGCATAGTTTATACGAACACATTTTATTTATGTAATAATATATTTATTTTGCGTTTCAGTGCAGCTGCAGATGCTTCGCCAGCAAACACTCTATTTTTTAGAACACAGTATCTTCTTATACATATAGTAAAAAAACTACTAATTATGGTGCATACATTTGAAGTCCTGTGCTCCATACAAATGTTCAGGAAATAGAAATTCACATTTGACATTATGTGCTCAGATATGGTTTTTTTTAAGAAAGTCGTGTGAGCCTTTTCTCTGCGAAATTCATTTATCAAGGCAGCGCAGTGTTCTACACAGACGACCATTTCTTTTGTAACATAATTTAAACTTTTTTTAAACTCTGAGTACTCTCTAAACTCCACAAACAAATGAAAGTTTTCAACACTTGTTGATATTAATGCTTTTTTACAATCCTCACAATTAGGCATCCTCTTCATTACGAACCCACACACATATGCACATGCCTGAATTTCTGCATTGTTGTCTTGTATGGCATCATCAATTTGAGGTAATTCAATTGAGGACAGAAATTCAGGCTCTGTCCTTGCAAATGTATGCTGTGGTGTGGACTGTGAAATGGATAATAGTGTTTCAAAATTGTTAATTATGACGCTATTATCAGTTTCACAGTTTCCTGAAGTGCCCATGTGTGACATTATTGTTAATATGGCAGTTTTTAAGCCAGCTACAAATTGGCTGCATGTTGGATTGGAATTGGATCCACAGTTGCCACGAATGCAGCCAAAAAGATTTTCAATAGGGTCTTGTTGTAATCGCCTAGTGGCAAGGCTAGTGATGTGGTGTTTTTGCACCAAGCTCCTCCACAATTTCTCAATGGCATTGAGAGTCCATATCCAACCTTCTTGTGATGGCGGCTTACGTGGGCTTCCAATATACTTAATAGATGAAAAAAATCTTTTCATTTTTTCAAAGCATTTTAAATGTGGTGTTCACGCGAAAGCGTGACGTCACCTCACCCACAGTGCGTCCCCCGCTACCCGCCGGTAAGGGGAAACGTCAAACGCGGCGGCTCTCGCACGCGACCACTGAGCGACACGCACTCTGCTCGCGCGCACGCAACACTAAGTGAAATCCGCTCTGCACCGCCGCCATTTTGCCACGAGTCGGAAACGCCCCCAATAATTTTACCGACGACACCTACGCGTACGCGAGTGCACAAATAAAAGGGACACTGACAATACAGACATTAGAACCAAGTGACAATAGTTCTTCAGCTCATTCAGCACGCCGTCGACAGCAGCACGCCTCCAACGAGGACTTACGGTCACCAGCACCCACCAGTTCCAGAGTCTCCCGACATACCCCACGGAACCCAGGTACCAAAATTTCTTCCCTACCTATCGTATGGTGGCATATTGCCTCACCATATTTTCCTTCGAGCGCGGATATCCGGCAACATATTTTCTTTCGCTGCCGGATAAAAGAACCAGTGCTATCCCCCCCTTGTAAAAAATAATAATTCCTTTTAATACAGTCCACCCCCCATATCAGCCCTATTTAATTTAAAAACTACTTCTTATAGATTCAATTTAATTTAAATCCCCTTACGCCATACAAATCACCTAATTAACTCAGGTATTTGCTTATCGAACAAACCCCGACTAGCGATTAGAAGCTTAGCGTTGTTCGTTTGACACAAGCGCGCCCCAGAATAAATGAGAGTTGTCTCACATTCCTGACTCAGTCACGCTGTGTATTTATTTACGATTGTTATTAATGGTGCTTGCAAGAAAGTCTTGTAATTAAGAACTAAAGGCCAGGTACTTTGTTGATTTTAATTATAAAATAATACTAAGTACTGTTAAAAGATTTACTTGTGTTCGTGATTATCATGAAATAATTAATGTAGGTTAATTGTTTACATATAAGAGATCAGCACAAAACGTCTTAGGGTCCCGTACAGAATTTACGTAAATAACATAACGAAATTTACGGAATATAATTAATTAAGTAATTAAACCATCAGCTCATATAAGGTTTATTTAGGCGTTATTTTAACCGACTTCCGAAAAAGGAGGTGCGGAATTTCACCGACGATTAAATAATTTAATAATTTTAATTACTTTTTTTTTTTTTTTTTTTCTCTCCTTGTGTCTGACTTCGACGTCGACGTTACGATGCCTTCCAAATCGCAGGCCGCTCGTTTTAGAGAGGGACAACGCGCTTTAATTGCCCTTTCGGAAATTGCGACGTCGTTACGAGAAGGGAAACAAAAGTATACGAACGCAGATTTCAACGCGAAGGTTGCGGACGTGAGAACCATGCGTGATAAACTCGACGCCGTATACTACGAAATATTAGATACCGACGATTTGTCAGACGCCCAGGAGAAATTCTACATGGAGCAATACGAACGGGCAATAGAAGCCTATGACGCGATTCTGGTTGCACATGTAGATATTAATATATTGCCATCAGCCCAAAGTGACGAGGTACCATCAGCACACAACCCGGGAAACGTCACAGCACCAGCTACGGTAAACTCGGTTTTGCCCCAAATCGAGTTACCCAAATTTACCTCGCGACTCGAGGACTGGCCCTCCTTCATATCGGTATTTAAGAGCTTGACCGATAACATGGCCAACCTTACGGGTGCAGTAAAACTGCACTATTTACTTTCCTGTCTGGCGGGGGAATCGCGGTCGCTCATTGCACACTTAACGATCACGAACGAAAATTACGTAGTAGCTTTGGATATCCTGACTCGAAGATACGAAAATCGACGGCTGCTCATCGATCGTTTCGTGGACGTAATTTTCGATCTGCCCACCATATCGTCGCGTTCGGAAATCAGGAGGCAGTTCCTAACTCCGCTCATATCCGCACAATCCGCGCTTGCCAATTTAAACTTATCTACTACTGGAGATAGTGGATATATTTTAGTGTCGATCGTAGTACGAAAACTCAAGGGGGAACTTAGGTCCTTCTTTGAGCGTCAACACGGGTCATCTGACCGACTCCCGACCCTAGCCGACCTCGTCACCTTCCTCGAGCATCACGCACGCTGCAACGAGGTCAGCGTATCGACCGCCATAGCTCCGCCCACGCCCGGACCAAACGCAAACCGAGCGTCACCGTCCGGGGCACAACGCGAGCGCAAGTATCACCACGACTACGCGCAGGCTCGACGGGTACATACTGCGAACACATCCCCGACACACTCCGAGGATTCGAACCCGCGACCTCAGCGTTATGCACAGGCGTTAACCGCACGACCCGCGCGCTTCTCGCCCCCACCTCGGCAGGGATCGAACCCGCAACCGCCGCGCTATACACAGGCATTGACACCATCACCCGCGCGCTTCTCGCCCCCACCTCAGCAGACATTTTCTAGAGGTAATCATTACTGCCCGTGGTGTAATGCCCGGGGCCACAAGCTACGGGTGTGCCCACAGTATAACAAACAACCAGTGCAGGGTCGCTGGGATTTTATCTACGCGCGCAACCGCTGCGCCAAATGTCTAGGCCCGCATTATGACGATGAGTGCACGTCAACGGGCCTATGCAAAACATGCGGCAGTGCAAACCACCACACGACCCTGCACAGGTTGGGGTGTACCTCACCTACGCACAATTCCGCGCATTTACTACCCGCACAACAGCGCGAGATACCACGCCGCCGTCACTCACCTGATACGGACCGGATGGTGTCCTTCAGACGTACTCCAACGCGCACTACCTCGCGTTCGCCTCCGCCCCCTAGGCAGTGACTAGGGCGGCACCATCAGCACATATCAGCCCAGCCAACGGTTAATCATCAGCACACACATCAGCCCGAAGCTAATCAGCACACATCGCAGCGCGCAGATTATCAGCCCACAACTACACACACAACACGACGACAAAATGTCGTCGCAAACACCTTGAGTCATACTACTGACATCTCAACGCCAAACAGTATGCATAATAGACCTGTCCTACTACCTACAGTCTCACTCGAGATAGCAGACTGCAAGGGCAATTTTCAACAAGCACGAGCGTTGTTGGATTGTGGCTCTATGATAACACTAATAGACGAAAACATAGTAAAGCGACTTTGTTTACCTACTCAGCGCACCCAATTAAAAATAAAAGGTATAGGTGATCAGCACTCAGAAAATTCTTCGTCATATGTCGACATTACTTTTCGACCTGTACATACGGACAGGCCCGTAATAAGGACAAAGGCATATGTGCTCAAAAACGTAACGGGAGTTTTACCGCACACTAAACTGCCTGGTTTGGATGAAGGCACCAATTACGTTCCACTAGCAGATTTTTCTTTTAATATACCTGCACCGATTGACCTCTTATTAGGGTCAGACATATTAGGTAGCATCTTAGACGGTACTAAAATTTCTCTAGGGCCCGGCAGACCCATAGCCTTCGGCACGATATTTAACTTCACGTTATTAGGCCCAGTATCACAAGATACGGGCACTCAGCCTCAAGTCAACTCAGCTCAAATTGACCATACTGACTTGGCACTACAGTCCAGCCAAGACATCCAGTCAGCTCTAGAGAGATTCTGGGAAGTAGAAGAAGTCAGTAATACCATTCCCGATGGTACATCAGCGCACGAAGAGTGCGAAAAAATATACCAGTCCACCACCACGAGGGACCAGTCTGGTAAATATATAGTCGCGCTACCATTTGTTACGGATGCCCCCGAACTAGGGGCTACGCACGCTATAGCACTTCGGCGGTTTCTCAACCTCGAAAAGAAACTCCAACGAAACCCCGAACTCCGCTCAAAATATGTAGCGTTTATGCAGGAGTACCTAGATAAAGGTCACATGAACCCCTGCCATCCAAACACGTTCCGCGATCAGCCCCACTGCTACATACCGCACCATGGCATTTTCAAGGCCAATTCAGACAAGCTACGTACAGTCTTTGACGCTAGTTGTAAAAGCGCAAATGGCACTAGTCTCAACGACACCTTACATACGGGACCGGCCCTGCAGCGAGATATCACGGATATCATTTTAAACTTCCGAACACACAAGGTCGTTTTCAGCACAGACATACAACAGATGTTCAGAAACATTATGATTCAGCCCGACCACAGACGGTTTCAGCTCATTCTCTGGCGTTCATCGCCAGATCAGCCCTTATTAACATATGCATTGTCCACCGTGACTTACGGATTACGCTCCAGCCCATTCTTAGCGAACCGCACCATCCAGCAGTTGATCGCGGATGAAGGGCAACGCTATCCCAGAGCCGCTCAGGTGCTCTCTAGGTCAATATTTGTAGACGACGTGCTCACCGGACATGATACTGTCGGTGAAGCCATGAACTTACAAACCGAGTTGATTAGCCTACTCGCACTGGGGGGTTTCCAACTGCGTAAGTGGACATCCAACTCACGCCAGCTCTTAGAAAGGTTCCCAGATGACCAGTGCGAGATGTCGAAAGATTTTGACGTTAGCCCAGACGATAACTCCATCAAAGTCCTGGGCATACAATGGATACCACAAACTGACGAATTTACCTACAGTGTCTCAGTACCTACGGTAGATGGATTCACCAAGAGGTCAATACTCAGCACCATAGCGCGTCTGTACGACCCATGCGGTTGGATCAGCCCCGTCATCTTCCGCGCTAAAACCTTGATTCAAAGGTTGTGGACCTTAAAACTCGATTGGGACGAACGAGTACCCAGTGACGTCGCTCTTGAGTGTCAGAATATCTATCGTGACCTACCACGTCTCTCAGCGCTCAGGTTTCCAAGAAACGTCTGCTCAAACAAGGCATCCACACACACCCTTCAGGGATATGCGGATGCTTCAGAACTCGGCTACGCCGCGGTTATTTACCTCCACGAAACTACACCTGATGGACAGGTACATGTGCACTTGCTCATGTCCAAATCAAAGGTAGCTCCTATTAAAAACCGCCAAACCATTCCTAAACTGGAGCTCTCAGCCGCCCACTTGTTGGCTAAGCTCATGGCCCATGTCTCGGCCCAGTTATCAGCTCACATCACCGTTCGTCAGCACATATGTTGGTCAGACAGTACCATAGTACTGGCCTGGCTGAACACGCCTGTACAATCGCTTCAGACATTTGAAGCCAACAGAGTCTCCTCAATCAAGGCAAATACATGCAATCTCACGTGGAGACATGTACCCTCCGCCCTAAATCCTGCTGACTGTGCCAGCAGGGGCATGTCAGCTCAAGATCTCTTGAAGCATGACATGTGGTGGTCACCGTCCTGGCTCAAGGACCCGCCACAAACATGGCCAGCTCTACCGCCCGCTTTGGGCCATCACGCCCTACCAGGCCTCAAGCCAAAGAAGGCCGTCGCCCACATAGCGGTACCTGACCTCGACGAGACTCTGCTCACACGATTCAGCTCACTAGATAAACTGATAGGTGTAACGGCGTGTATAAAACGATTCATACACAATTGCAGACAGGGCCGCTCTGCGCGTGTCGCTGGGCCCATTACGGTTAGCGAACGAAAGGAAGCCCTTTTACATTGGGTGCGCTCAGTACAACACAATTGCTTTGCTGAAGACATACATCGCTTAAAACACAACAAAGAATGTACGATACGTGTACAACGCCTGTCACCATTCTTAGAGAACGACTTACTGAAAGTGAGTGGTCGACTCACCCAGTCTGCTCTGCGTTACGACGCTCAGCACCCACTGATATTACCCAGCTCGAGTCCACTAGTTGATCTTATTATAGACTACTATCATAAAATTTACTGTCATCCAGGGGCGGACACTCTGCACTCACTCTTACGCCAGCAATTCTGGATATTATCAGCCCGCCGCGTTATTCGCCATCGAGTATACAAATGTATACATTGTTTTCGTTTCCGCGCTAAAACTAAGGCCCCGTACATGGCCGACCTACCCGCCGACCGCGTAAACGTTCAGCCCGTATTTAGCAAAGTCACGACGGACTTTGCTGGACCATTTTTGATAAAATCCAGTACACTTAGAAACGCCAAGCTATTAAAGGGCTACTTCTGTGTTATAACATGTCTAGCCACGAAGGCGGTCCATCTCGAACCGGTATCTGAGTTATCCACGGAAGCGTTCCTTGCGGCATTACAGCGTTTTGTTTCTAGGCGCGGTGTACCGACGTTAATTAGGTCTGATTGCGGTACAAATTATGTAGGCGCTAGGAATGAACTTAGGGAAATACAGGCCTTTCTTGCAACCAATAATGACAGTATCGCACATACGCTTTCTAAACAGCACATAACATGGTGGCTAAATCCACCAAAGGCACCCTGGTTCGGTGCACTTCATGAAACAGCGGTAAAGTCAGCTAAACAATTACTGTACCGTGTGGTCGGCGAACAACGCCTCACATTTGAAGAGTTTTCAACTCTATTAGCACGCATTGAAGCCGTGCTCAATTCACGCCCTCTCAGCCCACTCTCTTCTGACCCTGCGAATCTTGATGCTCTCACCGCAGGTCATTTCCTTATTGGCCGTCCGCTCACAGCCTTACCTGAATATTCGGTAGAAGGCCGAGCCATTTCTGCACTAAAAAGGTTCAAGCTCGTCCAATCCTTATCCCAACACTTTTGGCGATCCTGGTCCAAGTCCTACCTGCACACCCTCCAAACCCGCTCCAAATGGACTTCCCGATCCAGCCCACCTCAAGTCGGGGAACTGGTACTGATAGTGGACGACCAGGTGCCGCCTCTACACTGGCGCATGGGCCGCATCACCAAGACGCTCCCGGGGAGGGATGGCGTCACCCGAGTGGTGGAACTCAAGACGACTTTGGGCATACTGACGCGACCTGTCCTCAAGATCGCCCGCCTGCCTATCGATTGAGCACCACACCACACCTTTGCCGCGTGGGGAATATGTTCACGCGAACCTCACCCACAGTGCGTCCCCCGCTACCCGCCGGTAAGGGGAAACGTCAAACGCGGCGGCTCTCGCACGCGACCACTGAGCGACACGCACTCTGCTCGCGCGCACGCAACACTAAGTGAAATCCGCTCTGCACCGCCGCCATTTTGCCACGAGTCGGAAACGCCCCCAATAATTTTACCGACGACACCTACGCGTACGCGAGTGCACAAATAAAAGGGACACTGACAATACAGACATTAGAACCAAGTGACAATAGTTCTTCAGCTCATTCAGCACGCCGTCGACAGCAGCACGCCTCCAACGAGGACTTACGGTCACCAGCACCCACCAGTTCCAGAGTCTCCCGACATACCCCACGGAACCCAGGTACCAAAATTTCTTCCCTACCTATCGTATGGTGGCATATTGCCTCACCATGTGGACTTGAATGTTTTAAATTTGTTGCATGAGCTTTTCCTCTGCGCAAATGCGAGCAATCGCTGTTAAGACAATCAAACAGATTATCCATATTTATAATAACATTTGCTGTTACAGCTGCTTCCAGAGTAAGGTCTCCTGAAAATAAGAGTAAGGTGATTAAATAAATGTTTGCTTCATATGAACTTTGTTATTTTGATTGTTACAAATTTTTGAGTTAATATTCTAGCTGTAACCTGCTATCACATCTGTTAATATTTTGATGTAGTTGGGGGTCATTGACATTTTACTGACATTTTACTAACATTGAACTAAGCTCTCAAGTTGCCTGAAGATGTGGGGACAGCCATGACAGCTGTAGGCTCTAGTCAGCCTAAAGATGTAGGTACATATCCTACACAAATCAAATACTGTGTGCATGAGATTTAAGAACTAATGTCTCTAAGTGATGAGCGCAGTTTAGAGCCACAGAACGGTGATACTGCAACTGTAATGAACAGGCATGATGCATCCTATCAGGTACGGTCTTCTCTACTTCATCACTTCAAAACATTAAAAATAAACATTCACCATGCTATCATGCAATAAAGAAAGTACCTACCTATCTAGTTTACATACCTTTAGCTACTTTGGCTAACATTCCTCCTGCTACGGAATGGCTAAGAACTTGTGCTGCATATTTAACCTTCATTTTTTGTTTTGAATTGGGCTCTAAGTGATCCTTCTTCAAAGCTGGTGCATACACAAAGTTTGGGTTGGTTCAATATCATATTTTAAAAACAAGTTTCTAAAGCATTTTAATAAATGTGGTACATCAAAAAGTTCTGTGATTTGTTTGCCATTGTGGTGTATATAAGGGTGTTGCAGTGATGCACCCAAGATAGTGAGGGCTCGCCTGTTTACGCCATCCATATCGCACACAATGGCCGCAATATTTACTCCCACCTCATGGCACTTTTGTAGAACCTGAAATGATAAATAATGAACAATCATTCTAACTGATGTAATAACTATTCACATTGGGTCTGTTATGCAAAAGTATTGATAACGGTGTACAATTTAGAAACTAATAATAATATCAAGAAGAAATATTTGCATTTTTGTATGTCTGTAATGAATAGACTCTAAAACAACTCGTATCAATTTCAAAAATTCTTTCTCCATTATACTATGTAATCCCTAAATAACATAGGCTATATATATATTTTGATTCATCATTATCATCATCCATCACCATGCAGACGGAGCGTAGCTAGTATTATATAAAGGTTGTCATCATCATCCCTACACATGTAGGGTCAATCGATACCATATGTTTTTCTGTAATATGAATGGACACAACAAGGAATATAATTTGGTTTTAGTATTAGTTTAGGTAATAGGGTTTAGCCACACCGCTGACTGCTGCCTACTAGACGCACTTTTCTGCCTATGAGACTTCAGTCGCCTTTTAAGACATTCTAAGGCAGGTGTTTAAACAAAAATACTTACCTCTTTAATTAGCACAGCCAGTCTGTCTGCAGAAGAAAACCCACTTGAAAAGTAATGGGCAATTGGCTGTTTAACTTTCTTACGTATACCCGCAACCATAAACACCAATGCATATGCTGCAATAAGTGGGGATCTTCCCTGTGAAGCATGGTCCTGAAATCCTGAAATCTTCTTTAGGGTTGTAATTGAGATGTTTTTTTATTGACATTTCATCAAACATTAATGTGTATTCATTGTCTGAAGGCTTTTGTGTCTTTGTGTAATTTTGAAGGACTTCAAAAACTGGTTGATTGATTCCAGCATTAAAAGGTACTCTATTGAGTAGATTTTTTAATGTACTGGGTGATGGTAACTGAAAAAGCCTTTGCAGCAAACGGTAACAAGTTGGTGATCTTTTATAAATTCTTAGAGCAGTAATTTTTTCTTTTTTATTCCACCTTCGACCAGTACTTTTCTTTTTAAAGTTCCGTATCTGTCCTTGCAACAGTTGCGCAAATGTCGGAGATATCTTCTTTGATAACTTTTTTATGGATACATCATCTGTCACACGTTTTAAAATATCTTTCGACTTCAGATGTCTAACGCAATTGCGCAGTTGGCAAATTTTTCGCATATATTTGCTACATTTGGCATATAAAAACTTCTTCTTTTCAGAAGTTGGTTTAACTATTGTTTGCACTTGAGCATCTAAAGATGTCCCAACATTAGGCTCACTATTTGCACCAATGGTCACTTCCTGTAAGACCCCATGTGAAGGACCAGGCTGATTGGTAGGTCTTGTGTTTGTGATATCCTGTAAGACCCCATGTGAAGGACCAGGTTGAGGCCTTATTGTATACTCGGGCAATTGTGGTTCATTCTGGAATAAAATAACTAATGAGTTACAGATGAAAAGGTTATTGTTTGGTATGAGTTACAATTGAAAATATATAACTAAACTAACAAATACAGATAGATAGGAACTCTTTAGTTAACACATAATAGTACAAAAGGCAGTCTTATCGCGATTCCTTCCAGACAACCTTTGCATAGAAAGTGTAATATTTTCAGGGACAGTGGTAAATAGTATCAGGGTAAGTATATAAAATAGTGAATAGGTACATGTACCTAAATGCCTGATAACAAATGTAATATTATATATATCTATATATTACATAATATATATATACATATACTGCCTAGTTCAATAAGTAACAAAAATAGATTTGAAATTTTTGCAAACACCAATAATATTTAAACCACAGATATAATTTTTTAATTTGGTCTTAATTGAATTAGGCGTTGGATATTGGAGCTGTGGTAGCCAAGTGATTACACCTATTGACTGCTAATCAGAAGGTACCTGGTACCCCATGGCAGTAGAACATTTTGCGAATGCTGATCTAGCTAGCTACCTACTACCCTCAAGTAGCAAGTATACTTCTGCCCTACAAATTGAAGCAGCAATCGTGGACGGAACAGTATGGACTACTGAGCAGCAATACCATGGGTTAACTCTCTTTCAGCTTGAGCCCCTCCTCACTGGTGGAAAGGCATTGTGTGTTTGTTACCCTGCCTATTTTCCATTGTCAGTTTAGTAGGCTGTGTTATCGCTAAGAGCGATCTGTTCAGGAAAACCTTTGGATAAATACCAATAGGTGAGACGGTGATCAATATCTAGCTTACAGTCACAACATAAATTTGTTCTAATACTGACTTGCAACTTACATCACATGGAACCACAGATCTCCGTAACTTCTGTAGAGTATCATCAGTGAAGTCAGCTTCAAGAAAATGATTTTCACACAACATTCTATGCTCACTGTGGAGTTTCATTTGAAATGTTGTTGATGAGTATGTATTGGGCCCATAGTTCACAGCTGAAAGTTCAAAAAAAATACTTAATAAAAATTCTATTTGGGTTACTTATATTGTTTTGATTCTGAAATGGGTACTGTAAAATATTTGTTGCAGCCAAATGCTAATTGCCTAACCGTTTTATGAAACACCACTGTTCTATCAATGCCATGAATATTATATTATATATATACCATTTATATCATATTTATCCAGCTACAGATACAGCTTTTAAGCCCCCACATGCATGAAGTACTATGACACAACTAGATTTGTGTGAAATTTTGTATAACTTGTACAACATACACATCATTTATTTTAATCTTACTTTCATGGGGACTCAGGCTACAGGTAAGTTAGAAATATTACTCCCAATGGAAAGCTACATGGATGCAAAGACGAAATATAATATTTAGTGCATTCAAATAGATCACTTCTGATAGTTTTTAGCAAAAATGCTAATAACGCTCATAAGGGGCGTTCGAATGGGAATCTGTGGGTTTTTTTTATTTTTTTTTATTCTGTAGTAATTAAGGAGCTTTTAGCCGCATTGGTCGCAGCCATGCCAGCTCCATCGGTACATACATTACTTATTTATTACAATTTAAAATTTTATGGCATAACCTATAGAGTGTTCTAGCAGTGTCGGATGTAGACTCTGCTAAAACACTCTGAAATACACCAACATCCAAATAATTAAGTTTATCTCCTAACTTAATTCTAATTGGTTCAGTTCGGGCACATTCCATTAAAAAGTGTTGGATGTCTTCCTCAATGTCACATATATTACATTTAGGTGAATCAGCTTTCTTCATCATGTGTTTGAACTTATTTAATGGAACATGCCCGGAGCGAAGCCTACACGCCATTACTATCATAAGTCTGCTTAACCTAGTTTTATTGAACCATGGCATTCGAGGGGGCTCATTTTGTATTGTACTGTACCAGATGGGAATCTGTGGGTGAAAATGTCATTCATGTCTCGGAATGCTAAAAAAGAGGAATTATTGCCACCAAAAAGTGTAATTTTTGACCCACGTCCAAAGCATGGTTGTTTGTGATCGTTATTTGACAGCTATGTATTTGATCATAAACATGCGATTTTAGGTCTTATGCTCAGTTGAGCGCTTTTTTGTTAAAGCGTTTGTACAGATCAAAACTGTTACTTTTGTCACTTTTGCCCACACCCTATTCAAACGCACTATATGTAGTTTCTGGATTTCTTAGTTAGGTCAATTTTAAGGATTCAGAATTAACCAGATTTGCTAATTCTTGTTTGATTTGACTCTGATAAAATGCTTAAAAATAGAAGTTCTTAGAGGCTTCTGTCTGCAACTATTGTCATCATTCTGCCAGTGTCTGTTGTGCTAGTTCCATAAACTATCAGGAGAATTAGCAATTGTTTAATATGAGGAGTGGTACATATGGAGAGTCGCACTAAGACATGACCATAAAAATATCAGTAAATATACATACCGTATAAGGTTATTTATGCCAGGCTTTGGAAATCTAAACAATTTTGCGTTGTCTGCGAACGGTGAGCGGCCGCATTTAAAGCATTTCCTTTTGTTTTCTTTCTCCGACATGATCACAAACTAAAATAAGAGTCTCTTCTCAAATTATTATAATATAATCAAGAGTCAACTTCTCACATCACACACAACTGAGTCAATTTCTCGAAGTTCCTAATCGCAATTAACATAACTTTTTGAAGGCACGGAGGAACATAAGCTCAACTCGACTTGGATTTAATGCTATATTCAAGGAACTTTAACAACGAACGAAACTGAAATCACTGAAACCGGCACTAAATCCGAATGAAAACAATAACACACCCACCAAAGAGAATATTTTAGCATGCCGGA
Organism: Selenia dentaria; assembly: GCA_917880725.1. Lineage (NCBI taxonomy): Eukaryota > Metazoa > Arthropoda > Insecta > Lepidoptera > Geometridae > Selenia > Selenia dentaria. Next base: position 10,257,580 of record OU862885.1, read on the forward strand.
TGTGACATCAAAATATTTAATGTGTTACCACCTTTGAATAATATTTTAAATGGCAACTATAAAAATTAGCCCCCGTCGGTAATTTCATTTGCCTCATACAAATGTGCCATCCCGTCGCCAGTGCGACCGCTTTTATAGGTTACGGCGTACTTGCACGTGGTCGTTTTAAACATTAAGATTGCAATACAAAGTGATGGCATGTTTTATAATTAATTGTACGTAATAAACTTAAAACATTTTGAGAATAATTATATTATTAATTTTAATTGGAATAATTTACTGTAAACAATTTCAAAAATATGAATCTATGTTTTATAAATCAATTCAAATAAATCAATTTAACAAATCTAATTGTTATAGACTAATTATTATTGGCTAATTATTGTATCCGCGCCGATATATATATTGTTGGAGACGAAAATAGCCTAGTAGACCGAAAAGTATAAAAGGCGGCGCGCAGAGCGGTCGTGGCTCACTCTGCCTTCAACCGTCGACGAGTCAACATCTCTGAGTTCGTTATTGCGGTGACGTCAATCCTTGTCGTGGTTTTGTATAGTGCAAACACTGTCATAATGATTGTCGGGTTTTTTTTTAATTTTTTTTTAATTTTTTTTTCCTTTTATTAAATTAATGTTCTGCTACTTGTAGAGATAAATAACTGTAAGGTTAATGTGACCGCTAATTTAATACTTTTATACGGCAATGTTTTGTCTTGTATAACTTGTATGCAACACGAGAGGTATTGATCATTATGATTGACACGTCACTGTGGTATGGACGTACTTCAGGTTTTAAATAAAACAATTGTCAATATGAACCCTATATGAATGGGTACCAATGGAAACTTGGTAATGTATGTAAGGCATGGAATGTTTTGCTTTGTTTTCATTGCATGGTGTGGTGCGGGTGATGGAAGTCCAGAATTTTATTGTAGTACGTCGACAGATATTAACACAATCATTTGTTTTTCAGCTGTCCCGAGCAGGTATCCTGAGCGGCTGCCCAAACTGCTGTGCTGGGCTGCTGCGCTGAGCAACTGCCCGTGCTTCTGCGCTGAGCGGCCGCCCAAGCCGCTGTCCCGAGCAGTTGTCTGCTGGAAGTCAAGTCCGGAGTAATCGACACCAAAGATTACCTTGTGTGGTGTCATGCAAAGGTGGTATCGTGAGTTTGTTGAGACATTCGACAGTTAATCTTCAAAATTGATATCACGCGCTAGTTGTCTTTGGTATGCATTAATAAAGAAAAATATCACTAAACTGTGCGAGCGAGATCTTGGTAAGGTATGTAAGGCATGTTTTTCTTTGTTTTCATTGCATGGTGTGGTGCCGGTGATGGATGTCCAGAATTTATTGTAGTATGTAGACAGATATTAACACATTCATTTATTTTTCAGCTGTCCCGAGCAGGTAGCCTGAGCTGCTGCGCTGGACTGCTGCGCTGAGCAACCGCCCGTGCTTCTGCGCTGAGCGGCCTCCCAAGCCGCTGTCCCGAGCAGTTGTCTGCTGGAAGTCAAGATTACCTTGTGTGGTGTCATGCAAAGGTGGTATCGTGAGTATGTCGAGACATTCGACAGTTAATCTTCACAAATTGATATCATGCGCTAGTTGTCTTTGGTATGCATTAATAAAGAAAAATATCACTAAACTGTGCGAGTGAAATTTTGGTAAAGTATATAAGGCATGGAATGTTTTTTTTTGTTTTCATTACATAAAGTGGTGCGGGTGATGGAAGTCCAGAATTTTATCGTAGTACGTCGACAGATATTAACACATTCATTTGTTTTTCAGCTGTCCCGAGCAGGTATCCTGAGCGGCTGCCCAAACTGCTGCGCTGGGCTGCTGCGCTGAGCAACTGCCCGTGCTTCTGCGCTGAGCGGCCGCCCAAGCCGCTGTCGCGAGCAGTTGTCTCCTGGAAGTCAAGATTACCTTGTGTGGTGTCATGCAAAGGTGGTATCGTGAGTATGTCGAGACATTTGACAGTTAATCTTCACAAATTGATATCATGCGCTAGTTGTCTTTGGTATGCATTAATAAAGAAAAATATCACTAAACTGTGCGAGTGAGATTTTGGTAAAGTATGTAAGGCATGGAATGTTTTTCTTTGTTTTCATTGCATGGTGTGGTGCGGGTGATGGAAGTCCAGAATTTTATTGTAGTACGTCGACAGATATTAACACATTCATTTGTTTTTCAGCTGTCCCGAGCAGGTATCCTGAGCGGCTGCCCAAACTGCTGCGCTGGGCTGCTGCGCTGAGCAACTGCCCGTGCTTCTGCGCTGAGCGGCCGCCCAAGCCGCTGTCCCGAGCAGTTGTCTGCTGGAAGTCAAGATTACCTTGTGTGGTGTCATGCAAAGGTGGTATCGTGAGTATGTCGAGACATTCGACAGTTAATCTTCACAAATTGATATCATGCGCTAGTTGTCTTTGGTATGCATTAATAAAGAAAAATATCACTAAACTGTGCGAGTGAGATCTTGGTAAAGTATGTAAGGCATGGAATGTTTTTCTTTGTTTTTATTGCATAGTGTGGTGCGGGTGATGGAAGTCCAGAATTTTATCGTGGTACGTCGACAGATGATAACACATTCATTTGTTTTTCAGCTGTCCCGAGCAGGTGTCCTGAGCGGCTGCCCAAACTGCTGCGCTGGGCTGCTGCGCTGAGCAACTGCCCGTGCTTCTGCGCTGAGCGGCCGCCCAAGCCGCTGTCCCGAGCAGTTGTCTGCTGGAAGTAAAGATTACCTTGTGTGGTGTCATGCAAAGGTGGTATCGTGAGTATGTCGAGACATTCGACAGTTAATCTTCACAAATTGATATCATGCGCTAGTTGTCTTTGGTATGCATTAATAAAGAAAAATATCACTAAACTGTGCGAGTGAGATCTTGGTAAAGTATGTAAGGCATGGAATGTTTTTCTTTGTTTTTATTGCATAGTGTGGTGCGGGTGATGGAAGTCCAGAATTTTATCGTGGTACGTCGACAGATGATAACACATTCATTTGTTTTTCAGCTGTCCCGAGCAGGTGTCCTGAGCGGCTGCCCAAACTGCTGCGCTGGGCTGCTGCGCTGAGCAACTGCCCGTGCTTCTGCGCTGAGCGGCCGCCCAAGCCGCTGTCCCGAGCAGTTGTCTGCTGGAAGTCAAGATTACCTTGTGTGGTGTCATGCAAAGGTGGTATCGTGAGTATGTCGAGACATTCGACAGTTAATCTTCACAAATTGATATCATGCGCTAGTTGTCTTTGGTATGCATTAATAAAGAAAAATATCACTAAACTGTGCGAGTGAAATTTTGGTAAAGTATGTAAGGCATGGAATGTTTTTCTTTGTTTTCATTGCATGGTGTGGTGCGGGTGATGGAAGTCCAGAATTTTATTGTAGTACGTCGACAGATATTAACACATTCATTTGTTTTTCAGCTGTCCCGAGCAGGTATCCTGAGCGGCTGCCCAAACTGCTGCGCTGGGCTGCTGCGCTGAGCAACTGCCCGTGCTTCTGCGCTGAGCGGCCGCCCAAGCCGCTGTCCCGAGCAGTTGTCTGCTGGAAGTCAAGTCCGGAATAATCGACACCTAAGATTACCTTGTATGGTGTCATGCAAAGGTGGTATCGTGAGTATGTCGAGACATTCGACAGTTAATCTTCACAAATTGATATCATGCGCTAGTTGTCTTTGGTATGCATTAATAAAGAAAAATATCACTAAACTGTGCGAGTGAGATCTTGGTAAAGTATGTAAGGCATGTTTTTCTTTGTTTTCATTGCATGGTGTGGTGCGGGTGATGGATGTCCAGAATTTATTGTAGTATGTAGACAGATATAACACATTCATTTATTTTTCAGCTGTCCCGAGCAGGTATCCTGAGCGGCTGCCCAAACTGCTGCGCTGGACTGCTGCGCTGAGCAACCGCCCGTGCTTCTGCGCTGAGCGGCCGCCCAAGCCGCTGTCCCGAGCAGTCGTCTGCTGGAAGTAAAGATTACCTTGTGTGGTATCATGCAAAGGTGGTATCGTGAGTATGTCGAGACATTCGACAGTTAATCTTCACAAATTGATATCATGCGCTAGTTGTCTTTGGTATGCATTAATAAAGAAAAATATCACTAAACTGTGCGAGTGAAATTTTGGTAAAGTATATAAGGCATGGAATGTTTTTCTTTGTTTTCATTGCATAGTGTGGTGCGGGTGATGGAAGTCCAGAATTTTATCGTGGTACGTCGACAGATGATAACACATTCATTTGTTTTTCAGCTGTCCCGAGCAGGTGTCCTGAGCGGCTGCCCAAACTGCTGCGCTGGGCTGCTGCGCTGAGCAACTGCCCGTGCTTCTGCGCTGAGCGGCCGCCCAAGCCGCTGTCCCGAGCAGTTGTCTGCTGGAAGTCAAGATTACCTTGTGTGGTGTCATGCAAAGGTGGTATCGTGAGTATGTCGAGACATTCGACAGTTAATCTTCACAAATTGATATCATGCGCTAGTTGTCTTTGGTATGCATTAATAAAGAAAAATATCACTAAACTGTGCGAGTGAGATTTTGGTAAAGTATGTAAGGCATGGAATGTTTTTCTTTGTTTTCATTGCATGGTGTGGTGCGGGTGATGGAAGTCCAGAATTTTATTGTAATACGTCGACAGATATTAACACATTCATTTGTTTTTCAGCTGTCCCGAGCAGGTATCCTGAGCGGCTGCCCAAACTGCTGCGCTGGGCTGCTGCGCTGAGCAACTGCCCGTGCTTCTCTGCTGAGCGGCCGCCCAAGCCGCTGTCCCGAGCAGTTGTCTGCTGGAAGTCAAGATTACCTTGTGTGGTGTCATGCAAAGGTGGTATCGTGAGTATGTCGAGACATTCGACAGTTAATCTTCACAAATTGATATCATGCGCTAGTTGTCTTTGGTATGCATTAATAAAGAAAAATATCACTAAACTGTGCGAGTGAGATCTTGGTAAAGTATGTAAGGCATGGAATGTTTTTCTTTGTTTTTATTGCATAGTGTGGTGCGGGTGATGGAAGTCCAGAATTTTATCGTGGTACGTCGACAGATGATAACACATTCATTTGTTTTTCAGCTGTCCCGAGCAGGTGTCCTGAGCGGCTGCCCAAACTGCTGCGCTGGGCTGCTGCGCTGAGCAACTGCCCGTGCTTCTGCGCTGAGCGGCCGCCCAAGCCGCTGTCCCGAGCAGTTGTCTGCTGGAAGTCAAGATTACCTTGTGTGGTGTCATGCAAAGGTGGTATCGTGAGTATGTCGAGACATTCGACAGTTAATCTTCACAAATTGATATCATGCGCTAGTTGTCTTTGGTATGCATTAATAAAGAAAAATATCACTAAACTGTGCCAGTGAGATTTTGGTAAAGTATGTAAGGCATGGAATGTTTTTCTTTGTTTTCATTGCATAGTATGGTGCGGGTGATGGAAGTCCAGAATTTATTGTAGTACGTAGACAGATATTAACACATTAATTTATTTTTCAGCTGTCCCGAGCAGGTATCCTGAGCGGCTGCCCAAACTGCTGCGCTGGGCTGCTGCGCTGAGCAACTGCCCGTGCTTCTGCGCTGAGCGGCCGCCCAAGCCGCTGTCCCGAGCAGTCGTCTGCTGGAAGTAAAGATTACCTTGTGTGGTATCATGCAAAGGTGGTATCGTGAGTATGTCGAGACATTCGACAGTTAATCTTCACAAATTGATATCATGCGCTAGTTGTCTTTGGTATGCATTAATAAAGAAAAATATCACTAAACTGTGCGAGTGAGATCTTGGTAAAGTATGTAAGGCATGGAATGTTTTTCTTTGTTTTCATTGCATAAAGTGGTGCGGGTGATGGAAGTCCAGAATTTTATCGTAGTACGTCGACAGATATTAACACATTCATTTGTTTTTCAGCTGTCCCGAGCAGGTATCCTGAGCGGCTGCCCAAACTGCTGCGCTGGGCTGCTGCGCTGAGCAACTGCCCGTGCTTCTCTGCTGAGCGGCCGCCCAAGCCGCTGTCCCGAGCAGTTGTCTGCTGGAAGTCAAGATTACCTTGTTTGGTGTCATGCAAAGGTGGTATCGTGAGTATGTCGAGACATTCGACAGTTAATCTTCACAAATTGATATCATGCGCTAGTTGTCTTTGGTATGCATTAATAAAGAAAAATATCACTAAACTGTGCGAGTGAAATTTTGGTAAAGTATGTAAGGCATGGAATGTTTTTCTTTGTTTTCATTGCATAGGGTCGTGCGGGTGATGGAAGTCCAGAATTTTATCGTAGTACGTCGACAGATATTAACACATTCATTTGTTTTTCAGCTGTCCCGAGCAGGTATCCTGAGCGGCTCCCCGAACTGCTGCGCTGGGCTGCTGCGCTGAGCAACTGCCCTTGCTTCTGCGCTGAGCGGCCGCCCAAGCCGCTGTCCCGAGCAGTTGTCTGCTGGAAGTCAAAATTACCTTGTGTGGTGTCATGCAAAGGTGGTATCGTGAGTATGTCGAGACATTCGACAGTTAATCTTCACAAATTGATATCATGCGCTAGTTGTCTTTGGTATGCATTAATAAAGAAAAATATCACTAAACTGTGCGAGTGAGATTTTGGTAAAGTATGTAAGGCATGGAATGTTTTTCTTTGTTTTCATTGCATGGTGTGGTGCGGGTGATGGAAGTCCAGAATTTTATCGTAGTACGTCGACAGATATTAACACATTCATTTGTTTTTCAGCTGTCCCGAGCAGGCATCCTGAGCGGCTGCCCAAACTGCTGCGCTGGGCTGCTGCGCTGAGCAACTGCCCGTGCTTATGCGCTGAGCGGCCGCCCAAGCCGCTGTCCCGAGCAGTTGTCTGCTGGAAGTCAAGTCCGGAGTAATCGACACCAAAGATTACCTTGTATGGTGTCATGCAAAGGTGGTATCGTGAGTATGTCGAGACATTCGACAGTTAATCTTCACAAATTGATATCATGCGCTAGTTGTCTTTGGTATGCATTAATAAAGAAAAATATCACTGAACTGTGCGAGTGAGATTTTGGTAAAGTATGTAAGGCATGGAATGTTTTTCTTTGTTTTCATTGCATGGTGTGGTGCGGGTGATGGAAGTCCAGAATTTTATTGTAGTACGTCGACAGATATTAACACATTAATTTATTTTTCAGCTGTCCCGAGCAGGTATCCTGAGCGGCTGCCCAAACTGCTGCGCTGGGCTGCTGCGCTGAGCAACTGCCCGTGCTTCTGCGCTGAGCGGCCGCCCAAGCCGCTGTCCCGAGCAGTTGTCTGCTGGAAGTCAAGATTACCTTGTGTGGTGTCATGCAAAGGTGGTATCGTGAGTATGTCGAGACATTCGACAGTTAATCTTCACAAATTGATATCATGCGCTAGTTGTCTTTGGTATGCATTAATAAAGAAAAATATCACTAAACTGTGCGAGTGAGATCTTGGTAAAGTATGTAAGGCATGGAATGTTTTTCTTTGTTTTCATTGCATGGTGTGGTGCGGGTGATGGAAGTCCAGAATTTTATTGTAGTACGTCGACAGATATTAACACATTAATTTGTTTTTCAGCTGTCCCGAGCAGGTGTCCTGAGCGGCTGCCCAAACTGCTGCGCTGGGCTGCTGCGCTGAGCAACTGCCCGTGCTTCTGCGCTGAGCGGCCGCCCAAGCCGCTGTCCCGAGCAGTTGTCTGCTGGAAGTCAAGATTACCTTGTGTGGTGTCATGCAAAGGTGGTATCGTGAGTATGTCGAGACATTCGACAGTTAATCTTCACAAATTGATATCATGCGCTAGTTGTCTTTGGTATGCATTAATAAAGAAAAATATCACTAAACTGTGCCAGTGAGATTTTGGTAAAGTATGTAAGGCATGGAATGTTTTTCTTTGTTTTCATTGCATAGTATGGTGCGGGTAATGGAAGTCCAGAATTTATTGTAGTACGTAGACAGATATTAACACATTAATTTATTTTTCAGCTGTCCCGAGCAGGTATCCTGAGCGGCTGCCCAAACTGCTGCGCTGGGCTGCTGCGCTGAGCAACTGCCCGTGCTTCTGCGCTGAGCGGCCGCCCAAGCCGCTGTCCCGAGCAGTCGTCTGCTGGAAGTAAAGATTACCTTGTGTGGTATCATGCAAAGGTGGTATCGTGAGTATGTCGAGACATTCGACAGTTAATCTTCACAAATTGATATCATGCGCTAGTTGTCTTTGGTATGCATTAATAAAGAAAAATATCACTAAACTGTGCGAGTGAGATCTTGGTAAAGTATGTAAGGCATGGAATGTTTTTCTTTGTTTTCATTGCATAAAGTGGTGCGGGTGATGGAAGTCCAGAATTTTATCGTAGTACGTCGACAGATATTAACACATTCATTTGTTTTTCAGCTGTCCCGAGCAGGTATCCTGAGCGGCTGCCCAAACTGCTGCGCTGGGCTGCTGCGCTGAGCAACTGCCCGTGCTTCTCTGCTGAGCGGCCGCCCAAGCCGCTGTCCCGAGCAGTTGTCTGCTGGAAGTCAAGATTACCTTGTTTGGTGTCATGCAAAGGTGGTATCGTGAGTATGTCGAGACATTCGACAGTTAATCTTCACAAATTGATATCATGCGCTAGTTGTCTTTGGTATGCATTAATAAAGAAAAATATCACTAAACTGTGCGAGTGAAATTTTGGTAAAGTATGTAAGGCATGGAATGTTTTTCTTTGTTTTCATTGCATAGGGTCGTGCGGGTGATGGAAGTCCAGAATTTTATCGTAGTACGTCGACAGATATTAACACATTCATTTGTTTTTCAGCTGTCCCGAGCAGGTATCCTGAGCGGCTCCCCGAACTGCTGCGCTGGGCTGCTGCGCTGAGCAACTGCCCTTGCTTCTGCGCTGAGCGGCCGCCCAAGCCGCTGTCCCGAGCAGTTGTCTGCTGGAAGTCAAAATTACCTTGTGTGGTGTCATGCAAAGGTGGTATCGTGAGTATGTCGAGACATTCGACAGTTAATCTTCACAAATTGATATCATGCGCTAGTTGTCTTTGGTATGCATTAATAAAGAAAAATATCACTAAACTGTGCGAGTGAGATTAGTTTCGCAGTTTCCTGCTAGCTATACGCTCGTTGATAGGGGGGGGTTAAGTGTGGTTGAGCAGTTTCCTGCAACCAGAGAATAGGTAAGGGATAATTGATGGTAAATACCTTTGTCGAGGAGCTCGTGGTCTGGTGGGTGCTGGTGACCGTAAGTCCTCGTTGGAGGCGTGCTGCTGTCGACGGCGTGCTGAATGAGCTGAAGAACTATTGTCACTTGGTTCTAATGTCTGTATTGTCCCTTTGGGTTGTGCACTGGTTTACGCGGCGGGCTGATTGCGTGTGTACACACGTGCTGATTTAGGAGTAGTGTCTGGTCGGGCCGAACACACCCTGAAGGTCACTCGCGGCGAAGTCATTCGCGGTGACTCGTGCTGATATAAAATGGCGGTGCCATGCGGTTGCTGCGCGGAACGCAGCGGTACACGTCCGCCGGTCGCGAGTACAAAAAGGTGACTTTTGAGCTGACGCGTAAACGCGGGGCTGATATTGGCGGTTCCCGATTACGCCGTGCGGTCGCGACGGCGCCGAAAAGGTGACTGTTTCCGCTTCCTTTCGCTGCTTGCTTGTCGCCTGACAGCTGCAGGACAGCGGCGGGGGAACGCGGGGGCGCGGGTGCGCGCCTTGAGGTTACGTCACGCTTTCGCGTGAACATATTCCCCACGCGGCAAAGCTGTGGTGTGGTGGTCAATCGACAGTCAGGTGGTCGTTCTTGATTTCCACCACTCGGGTGACGCCATCCCTTCATGGGTTCGTCTTGTGGCTCATGCGCCAGTGTAGAGGCGGCACCTGGTCGTCCACTATCAGTACCAGTTCCCCGACTTGAGGTGGGCTGGATCGGGGAGTCCGTTTGGAGCGGGTTTGGATGGTGTGCAGGTAGGGTTTGGACCAGGATCGCCAAAGGTGTTGGGATAAGGGTAGGACGAGCTTGAACCTTTTTGTGTGCAGAAATGGCTCGTCCTCCTACCGAATACTCAGGTAGGGCATTGAGCTGACGTTTTAAAAGGACATGACCCGCGGTGAGAAATTCAAATTCCGCGGGGTCAAAAGAGAGTGGGTTGAGAGGGCGTGCATTGAGCTTGGCTGCAATGTGCGCTAAAAGAGCTGAAAGTGTAGGTGCGATATTGTTATTGTTGGTTGCAAGAAAGTCTTGTATTTCCCTAAGTTCATTTCTAGCGCCTACATAAATTGTACCGCAATTATATCTAATTAACGTCGGTACACCGCGCCTAGAAACAAAACGCTGTAATGCCGCAAGGAACGCTTCCGTGGATAACTCAGATACCGGTTCGAGATGGACCGCCTTCGTGGCTAGGCATGTTACAACACGGAGGTAGCCTTTTAATAGCTTGGTGTTTCTCAGTGTACTGGATTTTATCAAAAATGGTCCAGTAAAGTCCGTCGTGACTTTGCTAAATACGGGCTGAACGTTTACGCGGTCGGCGGGTGAGTCGGCCATGTACGGAGCCTTAGTTTGGACGCGGAAACGTAAACATTGTATACATTTGTATACTGATAACGTCCAGAATTGCTGGCGCAAGGGTGAGTGCAGAATGTCAGCACCTAACTGACATAAGGTGTTTGCGATGACAGTTTGTCGTCGTGTTGTGTGTGTGTGCTGATTCTTTGTGGGCTGAGTCGGTATTTGTTGGATGTGCCGTCCTAGTCATTGCCTAGGCGGCGGTGAAGGACGCGAGGTAGTGCGCGGTGGAGTACGACGGGAGTACACCATCTGGCCCGTATCAGGTGAGGGACGGCGCCGTGGTACCTCGCGCTGTTGTACCGGCAATAAGCGCACTGGTAGTGCGTAGTATCGTGTACATACCCGAGGCTTGTGACCCTTTACATTACTACATGGGTAGCAATGGTTGTCACCATAGTGAGGTTGCGGGTTCGATACCTGTTTGGGTCTTGGCGCGGAGCTGAACGGTCGTGGGTTCGAACCCTGCGCATAGCGCGGAGGTTGTGGGTTCGAAACCTGCTGAAGTGGGGACGAGAAGCGCGCGGGTATAGTCGCGGAGCCGATAGGTTGCAGGTTCGAATCCTGCGCATAGCACTGAGGCTGCAGGTTCGATACCTGCTGAGCAGATGACGAGAAGCGCGCGGGTATAGGCGCGAAGCTGATTGGGTGCAGGTTCGAAACCTGCGTATAGCACAGAGGCTGCAGGTTCGATACCTGCTGAGCTGATGTTGAAAAGCGCGCGGGTATAGGCGCTGAGCTGAGAGGGTGCAGGTTCGAATCCTGCGTATAGCACTGTGGCTGCAGGTTCGATACCTGCTGAGCTGATGGCGATAAGCGCGCTGGTATAGGCGCGGAGCTGAGAGGGTGCCGGTTCGAATCCTGCGTATAGCACTGTGGCTGCAGGTTCGATACCTGCTGAGTTGACTGCGAGGGGCGCGCAGGTATAGGCGCGGAGCTGAGAGGTTGCAGGTTCGAAACCTGCGTATAGCCCTGTGGCTGCAGGTTCGATACCTGCGGAGCTGATGATGATGAGCGCGCGGGTATAGGCGCGGAGCTGAGAGGGTGCGGGTTCGATACCTGCTGAGCTGGTGACGGAGGGGGCGCTAATGACCATGTTTTTTGTTCCAATTCTACAACGAGAATCTCGTAATAGGCGTCTATTGTCCTTCCATACTGCTCGTTGTAGAATTCCTCCTCGTCGTCTGATAAACCTACGGAGTCTAAAATTATATAATATGCCGCGTCAAATCTATCGCGGATCAATTTTACGCCTGCGGCTCTGGCAGCGAATCCAGGGCTATAGCGCCTAGGTTTGCTAGACCTCAATGATAACGCTTCCAAATTAAGCTTAACAATAGCGATTTGTAACTGTCTAAATCTTGCTACCTGTGATTCAGAAGGCATCGTTAATCGTCGTAGGCGAAGTCAGGCACAAGGACGCAAGCAAAATTAAAAGGAAATAAAAATATTAAAGTATTTAATCGTAGGTGAAATTCCGCACCTCCTTTTTCGGAAGTCGGTTATAATAACGCCTAAATTAATAACGTGTGTACGAAACCTTATGTGAGCTGATGGTTTAATTACTTTATTAATTGAAACCTGTAAGTTCGTTCGGTACTAAATATTTAATAACTGCGCGGAACCCTAATTTACATATAAGTAGTTAACCCAATTATAAATAACATATGTAACCTAATTAAGTAGCATGTCTAAATGATTTATGAGTGTTGAATCACAACAGCTAATTACGTAATAATTTTCACGGAACTCCAAAATGGTGTGCGGATCTCTATTAGGTAAGGATATATTTCTTGAAATAAAATAAATTGGGCTGAATTCCAAACGTTCGACTATGGACGAATTATGATTATTTAATCTCAAGAACACAAGCAAACCCGTCTAACAGTACTTAGTATAATTTTATAATTAAAATCAACAAAGCACCTGGCGTAGGTAGGTACTTAGCCTTAAGAATTTTAATTACGAACCTTTCTTGCAAACAATTAGTGAACAATCGTATCGGCAGTCGTTCCAATTAGTAACAAGGGTCAGTTTCGCTTGGCAATATGTTTGTTCCTAACGAGTGGAATTTTTTTGCTAGAAGCTTCGAATCGCTAGTCGGGTTAGTTTGGCTTGGCAAATCGCACTGCCGGTTCACTCGTCTAGAAGCTTCGGATTGATTTGTATGACGTAAGGGGATTTAAATTAAATTAATAAAATGAAGTTTGAGTTAATATGCGATATTTGGGAATTAACTCGTGCTGATCTTCGGGCTGATATTGGCAATGGACTGTATTAAAGGGATAGGGGGTGATAGCATTGGTTTATCCGGCAGCGAAAGAGATTATGTTGCCGGATATCCGCGCTCGTGGGAAATGTGGTTTATCCGGGTACCCGGTTATATCCGGATAACCGGATAAATCCGGCTCGAAGGAAAATATAGTTTCGCAGTTTCCTGCTAGCTATACGCTCGTTGATAGGGGGGGGTTAAGTGTGGTTGAGCAGTTTCCTGCAACCAGAGAATAGGTAAGGGATAATTGATGGTAAATACCTTTGTCGAGGAGCTCGTGGTCTGGTGGGTGCTGGTGACCGTAAGTCCTCGTTGGAGGCGTGCTGCTGTCGACGGCGTGCTGAATGAGCTGAAGAACTATTGTCACTTGGTTCTAATGTCTGTATTGTCCCTTTGGGTTGTGCACTGGTTTACGCGGCGGGCTGATTGCGTGTGTACACACGTGCTGATTTAGGAGTAGTGTCTGGTCGGGCCGAACACACCCTGAAGGTCACTCGCGGCGAAGTCATTCGCGGTGACTCGTGCTGATATAAAATGGCGGTGCCATGCGGTTGCTGCGCGGAACGCAGCGGTACACGTCCGCCGGTCGCGAGTACAAAAAGGTGACTTTTGAGCTGACGCGTAAACGCGGGGCTGATATTGGCGGTTCCCGATTACGCCGTGCGGTCGCGACGGCGCCGAAAAGGTGACTGTTTCCGCTTCCTTTCGCTGCTTGCTTGTCGCCTGACAGCTGCAGGACAGCGGCGGGGGAACGCGGGGGCGCGGGTGCGCGCCTTGAGGTTACGTCACGCTTTCGCGTGAACAGAGATTTTGGTAAAGTATGTAAGGCATGGAATGTTTTTCTTTGTTTTCATTGCATGGTGTGGTGCGGGTGATGGAAGTCCAGAATTTTATCGTAGTACGTCGACAGATATTAACACATTCATTTGTTTTTCAGCTGTCCCGAGCAGGCATCCTGAGCGGCTGCCCAAACTGCTGCGCTGGGCTGCAGCGCTGAGCAACTGCCCGTGCTTCTGCGCTGAGCGGCCGCCCAAGCCGCTGTCCCGAGCAGTTGTCTGCTGGAAGTCAAGTCCGGAGTAATCGACACCAAAGATTACCTTGTATGGTGTCATGCAAAGGTGGTATCGTGAGTATGTCGAGACATTCGACAGTTAATCTTCACAAATTGATATCATGCGCTAGTTGTCTTTGGTATGCATTAATAAAGAAAAATATCACTGAACTGTGCGAGTGAGATTTTGGTAAAGTATGTAAGGCATGGAATGTTTTTCTTTGTTTTCATTGCATGGTGTGGTGCGGGTGATGGAAGTCCAGAATTTTATTGTAGTACGTCGACAGATATTAACACATTCATTTGTTTTTCAGCTGTCCCGAGCAGGTATCCTGAGCGGCTGCCCAAACTGCTGCGCTGGGCTGCTGCGCTGAGCAACTGCCCGTGCTTCTGCGCTGAGCGGCCGCCCAAGCCGCTGTCCCGAGCAGTTGTCTGCTGGAAGTCAAGATTACCTTGTGTGGTGTCATGCAAAGGTGGTATCGTGAGTATGTCGAGACATTCGACAGTTAATCTTCACAAATTGATATCATGCGCTAGTTGTCTTTGGTATGCATTAATAAAGAAAAATATCACTAAACTGTGCGAGTGAGATCTTGGTAAAGTATGTAAGGCATGGAATGTTTTTCTTTGTTTTTATTGCATAGTGTGGTGCGGGTGATGGAAGTCCAGAATTTTATCGTGGTACGTCGACAGATGATAACACATTCATTTGTTTTTCAGCTGTCCCGAGCAGGTGTCCTGAGCGGCTGCCCAAACTGCTGCGCTGGGCTGCTGCGCTGAGCAACCGCCCGTGCTTCTGCGCTGAGCGGCCGCCCAAGCCGCTGTCCCGAGCAGTCGTCTGCTGGAAGTAAAGATTACCTTGTGTGGTATCATGCAAAGGTGGTATCGTGAGTATGTCGAGACATTCGACAGTTAATCTTCACAAATTGATATCATGCGCTAGTTGTCTTTGGTATGCATTAATAAAGAAAAATATCACTAAACTGTGCGAGTGAAATTTTGGTAAAGTATATAAGGCATGGAATGTTTTTCTTTGTTTTCATTGCATAGTGTGGTGCGGGTAATGGAAGTCCAGAATTTTATCGTGGTACGTCGACAGATGATAACACATTCATTTGTTTTTCAGCTGTCCCGAGCAGGTGTCCTGAGCGGCTGCCCAAACTGCTGCGCTGGGCTGCTGCGCTGAGCAACTGCCCGTGCTTCTGCGCTGAGCGGCCGCCCAAGCCGCTGTCCCGAGCAGTTGTCTGCTGTAAGTCAAGATTACCTTGTGTGGTGTCATGCAAAGGTGGTATCGTGAGTATGTCGAGACATTCGACAGTTAATCTTCACAAATTGATATCATGCGCTAGTTGTCTTTGGTATGCATTAATAAAGAAAAATATCACTAAACTGTGCGAGTGAAATTTTGGTAAAGTATGTAAGGCATGGAATGTTTTTCTTTGTTTTCATTGCATGGTGTGGTGCGGGTGATGGAAGTCCAGAATTTTATTGTAGTACGTCGACAGATATTAACACATTCATTTGTTTTTCAGCTGTCCCGAGCAGGTATCCTGAGCGGCTGCCCAAACTGCTGCGCTGGGCTGCTGCGCTGAGCAACTGCCCGTGCTTCTGCGCTGAGCGGCCGCCCAAGCCGCTGTCCCGAGCAGTTGTCTCCTGGAAGTCAAGATTACCTTGTGTGGTGTCATGCAAAGGTGGTATCGTGAGTATGTCGAGACATTCGACAGTTAATCTTCACAAATTGATATCATGCGCTAGTTGTCTTTGGTATGCATTAATAAAGAAAAATATCACTAAACTGTGCGAGTGAGATTTTGGTAAAGTATGTAAGGCATGGAATGTTTTTCTTTGTTTTCATTGCATGGTGTGGTGCGGGTGATGGAAGTCCAGAATTTTATTGTAGTACGTCGACAGATATTAACACATTCATTTGTTTTTCAGCTGTCCCGAGCAGGTATCCTGAGCGGCTGCCCAAACTGCTGCGCTGGGCTGCTGCGCTGAGCAACTGCCCGTGCTTCTGCGCTGAGCGGCCGCCCAAGCCGCTGTCCCGAGCAGTTGTCTGCTGGAAGTCAAGATTACCTTGTGTGGTGTCATGCAAAGGTGGTATCGTGAGTATGTCGAGACATTCGACAGTTAATCTTCACAAATTGATATCATGCGCTAGTTGTCTTTGGTATGCATTAATAAAGAAAAATATCACTAAACTGTGCGAGTGAGATCTTGGTCAAGTATGTAAGGCATGGAATGTTTTTCTTTGTTTTTATTGCATAGTGTGGTGCGGGTGATGGAAGTCCAGAATTTTATCGTGGTACGTCGACAGATAATAACACATTCATTTGTTTTTCAGCTGTCCCGAGCAGGTGTCCTGAGCGGCTGCCCAAACTGCTGCGCTGGGCTGCTGCGCTGAGCAACTGCCCGTGCTTCTGCGCTGAGCGGCCGCCCAAGCCGCTGTCCCGAGCAGTTGTCTGCTGGAAGTCAAGATTACCTTGTGTGGTGTCATGCAAAGGTGGTATCGTGAGTATGTCGAGACATTCGACAGTTAATCTTCACAAATTGATATCATGCGCTAGTTGTCTTTGGTATGCATTAATAAAGAAAAATATCACTAAACTGTGCGAGTGAAATTTTGGTAAAGTATATAAGGCATGGAATGTTTTTCTTTGTTTTCATTGCATAGTGTGGTGCGGGTAATGGAAGTCCAGAATTTTATCGTGGTACGTCGACAGATGATAACACATTCATTTGTTTTTCAGCTGTCCCGAGCAGGTGTCCTGAGCGGCTGCCCAAACTGCTGCGCTGGGCTGCTGCGCTGAGCAACTGCCCGTGCTTCTGCGCTGAGCGGCCGCCCAAGCCGCTGTCCCGAGCAGTTGTCTGCTGTAAGTCAAGATTACCTTGTGTGGTGTCATGCAAAGGTGGTATCGTGAGTATGTCGAGACATTCGACAGTTAATCTTCACAAATTGATATCATGCGCTAGTTGTCTTTGGTATGCATTAATAAAGAAAAATATCACTAAACTGTGCGAGTGAAATTTTGGTAAAGTATGTAAGGCATGGAATGTTTTTCTTTGTTTTCATTGCATGGTGTGGTGCGGGTGATGGAAGTCCAGAATTTTATTGTAGTACGTCGACAGATATTAACACATTCATTTGTTTTTCAGCTGTCCCGAGCAGGTATCCTGAGCGGCTGCCCAAACTGCTGCGCTGGGCTGCTGCGCTGAGCAACTGCCCGTGCTTCTGCGCTGAGCGGCCGCCCAAGCCGCTGTCCCGAGCAGTTGTCTCCTGGAAGTCAAGATTACCTTGTGTGGTGTCATGCAAAGGTGGTATCGTGAGTATGTCGAGACATTCGACAGTTAATCTTCACAAATTGATATCATGCGCTAGTTGTCTTTGGTATGCATTAATAAAGAAAAATATCACTAAACTGTGCGAGTGAGATTTTGGTAAAGTATGTAAGGCATGGAATGTTTTTCTTTGTTTTCATTGCATGGTGTGGTGCGGGTGATGGAAGTCCAGAATTTTATTGTAGTACGTCGACAGATATTAACACATTCATTTGTTTTTCAGCTGTCCCGAGCAGGTATCCTGAGCGGCTGCCCAAACTGCTGCGCTGGGCTGCTGCGCTGAGCAACTGCCCGTGCTTCTGCGCTGAGCGGCCGCCCAAGCCGCTGTCCCGAGCAGTTGTCTGCTGGAAGTCAAGATTACCTTGTGTGGTGTCATGCAAAGGTGGTATCGTGAGTATGTCGAGACATTCGACAGTTAATCTTCACAAATTGATATCATGCGCTAGTTGTCTTTGGTATGCATTAATAAAGAAAAATATCACTAAACTGTGCGAGTGAGATCTTGGTCAAGTATGTAAGGCATGGAATGTTTTTCTTTGTTTTTATTGCATAGTGTGGTGCGGGTGATGGAAGTCCAGAATTTTATCGTGGTACGTCGACAGATAATAACACATTCATTTGTTTTTCAGCTGTCCCGAGCAGGTGTCCTGAGCGGCTGCCCAAACTGCTGCGCTGGGCTGCTGCGCTGAGCAACTGCCCGTGCTTCTGCGCTGAGCGGCCGCCCAAGCCGCTGTCCCGAGCAGTTGTCTGCTGGAAGTCAAGATTACCTTGTGTGGTGTCATGCAAAGGTGGTATCGTGAGTATGTCGAGACATTCGACAGTTAATCTTCACAAATTGATATCATGCGCTAGTTGTCTTTGGTATGCATTAATAAAGAAAAATATCACTAAACTGTGCGAGTGAGATCTTGGTAAAGTATGTAAGGCATGGAATGTTTTTCTTTGTTTTTATTGCATAGTGTGGTGCGGGTGATGGAAGTCCAGAATTTTATCGTGGTACGTCGACAGATGATAACACATTCATTTGTTTTTCAGCTGTCCCGAGCAGGTGTCCTGAGCGGCTGCCCAAACTGCTGCGCTGGGCTGCTGCGCTGAGCAACTGCCCGTGCTTCTGCGCTGAGCGGCCGCCCAAGCCGCTGTCCCGAGCAGTTGTCTGCTGGAAGTCAAGATTACCTTGTGTGGTGTCATGCAAAGGTGGTATCGTGAGTATGTCGAGACATTCGACAGTTAATCTTCACAAATTGATATCATGCGCTAGTTGTCTTTGGTATGCATTAATAAAGAAAAATATCACTAAACTGTGCGAGTGAAATTTTGGTAAAGTATGTAAGGCATGGAATGTTTTTCTTTGTTTTCATTGCATGGTGTGGTGCGGGTGATGGAAGTCCAGAATTTTATTGTAGTACGTCGACAGATATTAACACATTCATTTGTTTTTCAGCTGTCCCGAGCAGGTATCCTGAGCGGCTGCCCAAACTGCTGCGCTGGGCTGCTGCGCTGAGCAACTGCCCGTGCTTCTGCGCTGAGCGGCCGCCCTAGCCGCTGTCCCGAGCAGTTGTCTGCTGAAAGTCAAGT
This sequence comes from Selenia dentaria, assembly GCA_917880725.1. NCBI lineage: Eukaryota > Metazoa > Arthropoda > Insecta > Lepidoptera > Geometridae > Selenia > Selenia dentaria. The sequence continues at coordinate 10,276,299 of OU862885.1, forward strand.
CCGGAATAATCGACACCTAAGATTACCTTGTATGGTGTCATGCAAAGGTGGTATCGTGAGTATGTCGAGACATTCGACAGTTAATCTTCACAAATTGATATCATGTGCTAGTTGTCTTTGGTATGCATTAATAAAGAAAAATATCACTAAACTGTGCGAGTGAGATCTTGGTAAAGTATGTAAGGCATGTTTTTCTTTGTTTTCATTGCATGGTGTGGTGCGGGTGATGGATGTCCAGAATTTATTGTAGTATGTAGACAGATATAACACATTCATTTATTTTTCAGCTGTCCCGAGCAGGTATCCTGAGCGGCTGCCCAAACTGCTGCGCTGGACTGCTGCGCTGAGCAACCGCCCGTGCTTCTGCGCTGAGCGGCCGCCCAAGCCGCTGTCCCGAGCAGTCGTCTGCTGGAAGTAAAGATTACCTTGTGTGGTATCATGCAAAGGTGGTATCGTGAGTATGTCGAGACATTCGACAGTTAATCTTCACAAATTGATATCATGCGCTAGTTGTCTTTGGTATGCATTAATAAAGAAAAATATCACTAAACTGTGCGAGTGAAATTTTGGTAAAGTATAAAAGGCATGGAATGTTTTTCTTTGTTTTCATTGCATAGTGTGGTGCGGGTGATGGAAGTCCAGAATTTTATCGTGGTACGTCGACAGATGATAACACATTCATTTGTTTTTCAGCTGTCCCGAGCAGGTGTCCTGAGCGGCTGCCCAAACTGCTGCGCTGGGCTGCTGCGCTGAGCAACTGCCCGTGCTTCTGCGCTGAGCGGCCGCCCAAGCCGCTGTCCCGAGCAGTTGTCTGCTGGAAGTCAAGATTACCTTGTGTGGTGTCATGCAAAGGTGGTATCGTGAGTATGTCGAGACATTCGACAGTTAATCTTCACAAATTGATATCATGCGCTAGTTGTCTTTGGTATGCATTAATAAAGAAAAATATCACTAAACTGTGCGAGTGAGATTTAGGTAAAGTATGTAAGGCATGGAATGTTTTTCTTTGTTTTCATTGCATGGTGTGGTGCGGGTGATGGAAGTCCAGAATTTTATTGTAGTACGTCGACAGATATTAACACATTCATTTGTTTTTCAGCTGTCCCGAGCAGGTATCCTGAGCGGCTGCCCAAACTGCTGCGCTGGGCTGCTGCGCTGAGCAACTGCCCATGCTTCTGCGCTGAGCGGCCGCCCAAGCCGCTGTCCCGAGCAGTTGTCTCCTGGAAGTCAAGATTACCTTGTGTGGTGTCATGCAAAGGTGGTATCGTGAGTATGTCGAGACATTCGACAGTTAATCTTCACAAATTGATATCATGCGCTAGTTGTCTTTGGTATGCATTAATAAAGAAAAATATCACTAAACTGTGCGAGTGAAATTTTGGTAAAGTATATAAGGCATAGAATGTTTTTTTTTGTTTTCATTGCATAAAGTGGTGCGGGTGATGGAAGTCCAGAATTTTATCGTAGTACGTCGACAGATATTAACACATTCATTTGTTTTTCAGCTGTCCCGAGCAGGTATCCTGAGCGGCTGCCCAAACTGCTGCGCTGGGCTGCTGCGCTGAGCAACTGCCCGTGCTTCTGCGCTGAGCGGCCGCCCAAGCCGCTGTCCCGAGCAGTTGTCTCCTGGAAGTCAAGATTACCTTGTGTGGTGTCATGCAAAGGTGGTATCGTGAGTATGTCGAGACATTCGACAGTTAATCTTCACAAATTGATATCATGCGCTAGTTGTCTTTGTTATGCATTAATAAAGAAAAATATCACTGAACTGTGCGAGTGAGATTTTGGTAAAGTATGTAAGGCATGGAATGTTTTTCTTTGTTTACATTGCACGGTGTGGTGCGGGTGATGGAAGTCCAGAATTTTATTGTAGTACGTCGACAGATATTAACACATTCATTTGTTTTTCAGCTGTCCCGAGCAGGTATCCTGAGCGGCTGCCCAAACTGCTGCGCTGGGCTGCTGCGCTGAGCAACTGCCCGTGCTTCTGCGCTGAGCGGCCGCCCAAGCCGCTGTCCCGAGCAGTTGTCTGCTGGAAGTCAAGATTACCTTGTGTGGTGTCATGCAAAGGTGGTATCGTGAGTATGTCGAGACATTCGACAGTTAATCTTCACAAATTGATATCATGCGCTAGTTGTCTTTGGTATGCATTAATAAAGAAAAATATCACTAAACTGTGCGAGTGAGATCTTGGTCAAGTATGTAAGGCATGGAATGTTTTTCTTTGTTTTTATTGCATAGTGTGGTGCGGGTGATGGAAGTCCAGAATTTTATCGTGGTACGTCGACAGATGATAACACATTCATTTGTTTTTCAGCTGTCCCGAGCAGGTGTCCTGAGCGGCTGCCCAAACTGCTGCGCTGGGCTGCTGCGCTGAGCAACTGCCCGTGCTTCTGCGCTGAGCGGCCGCCCAAGCCGCTGTCCCGAGCAGTTGTCTGCTGGAAGTCAAGATTACCTTGTGTGGTGTCATGCAAAGGTGGTATCGTGAGTATGTCGAGACATTCGACAGTTAATCTTCACAAATTGATATCATGCGCTAGTTGTCTTTGGTATGCATTAATAAAGAAAAATATCACTAAACTGTGCGAGTGAGATCTTGGTAAAGTATGTAAGGCATGGAATGTTTTTCTTTGTTTTTATTGCATAGTGTAGTGCGGGTGATGGAAGTCCAGAATTTTATCGTGGTACGTCGACAGATGATAACACATTCATTTGTTTTTCAGCTGTCCCGAGCAGGTGTCCTGAGCGGCTGCCCAAACTGCTGCGCTGGGCTGCTGCGCTGAGCAACTGCCCGTGCTTCTGCGCTGAGCGGCCGCCCAAGCCGCTGTCCCGAGCAGTTGTCTGCTGGAAGCCAAGATTACCTTGTGTGGTGTCATGCAAAGGTGGTATCGTGAGTATGTCGAGACATTCGACAGTTAATCTTCACAAATTGATATCATGCGCTAGTTGTCTTTGGTATGCATTAATAAAGAAAAATATCACTAAACTGTGCGAGTGAAATTTTGGTAAAGTATGTAAGGCATGGAATGTTTTTCTTTGTTTTCATTGCATGGTGTGGTGCGGGTGATGGAAGTCCAGAATTTTATTGTAGTACGTCGACAGATATTAACACATTCATTTGTTTTTCAGCTGTCCCGAGCAGGTATCCTGAGCGGCTGCCCAAACTGCTGCGCTGGGCTGCTGCGCTGAGCAACTGCCCGTGCTTCTGCGCTGAGCGGCCGCCCTAGCCGCTGTCCCGAGCAGTTGTCTGCTGGAAGTCAAGTCCGGAATAATCGACACCTAAGATTACCTTGTATGGTGTCATGCAAAGGTGGTATCGTGAGTATGTCGAGACATTCGACAGTTAATCTTCACAAATTGATATCATGTGCTAGTTGTCTTTGGTATGCATTAATAAAGAAAAATATCACTAAACTGTGCGAGTGAGATCTTGGTAAAGTATGTAAGGCATGTTTTTCTTTGTTTTCATTGCATGGTGTGGTGCGGGTGATGGATGTCCAGAATTTATTGTAGTATGTAGACAGATATAACACATTCATTTATTTTTCAGCTGTCCCGAGCAGGTATCCTGAGCGGCTGCCCAAACTGCTGCGCTGGACTGCTGCGCTGAGCAACCGCCCGTGCTTCTGCGCTGAGCGGCCGCCCAAGCCGCTGTCCCGAGCAGTCGTCTGCTGGAAGTAAAGATTACCTTGTGTGGTATCATGCAAAGGTGGTATCGTGAGTATGTCGAGACATTCGACAGTTAATCTTCACAAATTGATATCATGCGCTAGTTGTCTTTGGTATGCATTAATAAAGAAAAATATCACTAAACTGTGCGAGTGAAATTTTGGTAAAGTATATAAGGCATGGAATGTTTTTCTTTGTTTTCATTGCATAGTGTGGTGCGGGTGATGGAAGTCCAGAATTTTATCGTGGTACGTCGACAGATGATAACACATTCATTTGTTTTTCAGCTGTCCCGAGCAGGTATCCTGAGCGGCTGCCCAAACTGCTGCGCTGGGCTGCTGCGCTGAGCAACTGCCCGTGCTTCTGCGCTGAGCGGCCGCCCAAGCCGCTGTCCCGAGCAGTTGTCTGCTGGAAGTCAAGATTACCTTGTGTGGTGTCATGCAAAGGTGGTATCGTGAGTATGTCGAGACATTCGACAGTTAATCTTCACAAATTGATATCATGCGCTAGTTGTCTTTGGTATGCATTAATAAAGAAAAATATCACTAAACTGTGCGAGTGAGATTTTGGTAAAGTATGTAAGGCATGGAATGTTTTTCTTTGTTTTCATTGCATGGTGTGGTGCGGGTGATGGAAGTCCAGAATTTTATTGTAGTACGTCGACAGATATTAACACATTCATTTGTTTTTCAGCTGTCCCGAGCAGGTATCCTGAGCGGCTGCCCAAACTGCTGCGCTGGGCTGCTGCGCTGAGCAACTGCCCGTGCTTCTGCGCTGAGCGGCCGCCCAAGCCGCTGTCCCGAGCAGTTGTCTCCTGGAAGTCAAGATTACCTTGTGTGGTGTCATGCAAAGGTGGTATCGTGAGTATGTCGAGACATTCGACAGTTAATCTTCACAAATTGATATCATGCGCTAGTTGTCTTTGGTATGCATTAATAAAGAAAAATATCACTAAACTGTGCTAGTGAGATCTTGGTAAAGTATGTAAGGCATGGAATGTTTTTCTTTGTTTTTATTGCATAGTGTGGTGCGGGTGATGGAAGTCCAGAATTTTATCGTGGTACGTCGACAGATGATAACACATTCATTTGTTTTTCAGCTGTCCCGAGCAGGAGTCCTGAGCGGCTGCCCAAACTGCTGCGCTGGGCTGCTGCGCTGAGCAACTGCCCGTGCTTCTGCGCTGAGCGGCCGCCCAAGCCGCTGTCCCGAGCAGTTGTCTGCTGGAAGTCAAGATTACCTTGTGTGGTGTCATGCAAAGGTGGTATCGTGAGTATGTCGAGACATTCGACAGTTAATCTTCACAAATTGATATCATGCGCTAGTTGTCTTTGGTATGCATTAATAAAGAAAAATATCACTAAACTGTGCCAGTGAGATTTTGGTAAAGTATGTAAGGCATGGAATGTTTTTCTTTGTTTTCATTGCATAGTATGGTGCGGGTGATGGAAGTCCAGAATTTATTGTAGTACGTAGACAGATATTAACACATTAATTTATTTTTCAGCTGTCCCGAGCAGGTATCCTGAGCGGCTGCCCAAACTGCTGCGCTGGGCTGCTGCGCTGAGCAACTGCCCGTGCTTCTGCGCTGAGCGGCCGCCCAAGCCGCTGTCCCGAGCAGTTGTCTGCTGGAAGTCAAGATTACCTTGTGTGGTGTCATGCAAAGGTGGTATCGTGAGTATGTCGAGACATTCGACAGTTAATCTTCACAAATTGATATCATGCGCTAGTTGTCTTTGGTATGCATTAATAAAGAAAAATATCACTAAACTGTGCGAGTGAAATTTTGGTAAAGTATATAAGGCATGGAATGTTTTTCTTTGTTTTCATTGCATAGTGTGGTGCGGGTGATGGAAGTCCAGAATTTTATCGTGGTACGTCGACAGATGATAACACATTCATTTGTTTTTCAGCTGTCCCGAGCAGGTGTCCTGAGCGGCTGCCCAAACTGCTGCGCTGGGCTGCTGCGCTGAGCAACTGCCCGTGCTTCTGCGCTGAGCGGCCGCCCAAGCCGCTGTCCCGAGCAGTTGTCTGCTGGAAGTCAAGATTACCTTGTGTGGTGTCATGCAAAGGTGGTATCGTGAGTATGTCGAGACATTCGACAGTTAATCTTCACAAATTGATATCATGCGCTAGTTGTCTTTGGTATGCATTAATAAAGAAAAATATCACTAAACTGTGCGAGTGAGATTTTGGTAAAGTATGTAAGGCATGGAATGTTTTTCTTTGTTTTCATTGCATAGTGTGGTGCGGGTGATGGAAGTCCAGAATTTATTGTAGTACGTAGACAGATATTAACACATTAATTTATTTTTCAGCTGTCCCGAGCAGGTATCCTGAGCGGCTGCCCAAACTGCTGCGCTGGGCTGCTGCGCTGAGCAACTGCCCGTGCTTCTGCGCTGAGCGGCCGCCAAAGCCGCTGTCCCGAGCAGTTGTCTGCTGGAAGTCAAGTCCGGAGTAATCGACACCAAATATTACCTTGTGTGGTGTCATGCAAAGGTGGTATCGTGAGTTTGTTGAAACTCTCTACCGAGAGAAGAAGTGTAACTGCCATACAGACATAATGCGAATTACACTGATACTACTAGCGCAACAGAATCCGCACGGAATGCTAAGGAACTAACTTTAGCGCGAATTTTAAATATCCACCCCATGCTTTTCTATTTTCATTTATTTTATTACCTATCAATTCAGTCTGCGGATGGAACAATGTTAAAACATAATTTCGCCTCATGAAGTAGGCAGAACCTTATTAGGTGAATAAGTAGGTACTTATGTTATAGAAATAAAACAATTTTTAAGAACATTAATGTATTTATTTCATAAATTTATTAAAGTTGAACTAAATAATGGACAAAAGTTTAAAAATATTAAATATAATAAATTATTTGTTGGAGGCAAAGTGTCCAGAATGCTGGCTGCATTTCCACGTTGAATAGCTATGCAAAATTTCTTTGCAAAATATGAGACAGCATTCTGTTCACCTACGCTTCAACCAAACGTTTGGCACGCGCCACTTAGAGAAAGTTTCTACCCCAAACGGCACAAATGTGTAACCTCCACCGAGATTGGCATATTTGCATCGTTTAAAGGTTTCGGCATTTTCACTGCTACACCAGCCTGAGCGTAAGTTTCTGGACTGACTTTGTACTTTCTGGTCTGTCTGGAAGTCTGGACTGTCAGCATTTAATGCATCAAACAGCTGGAAGAATTTGCTCAAAAGTGTAGCTGTGGCGAAGGCTTCTGAAGGAAGTTCATCTGAAATTAAACAAAAATAATAGAAGTTTAAGTAACTGCTACAACTCAATTTTAATAAGCTAATACAGGGCTTTTATTTTAATAAAAGGTATTTTATATATTTCTACATGAAACCAACAGATTAGTCTGTAGAAACAATTGTATTACTTATAAAATATTCATAGATTTGATTTTTTATTGTTTTATTTTAAACACATATCTACTACTATTGCTTTACTAAAACGTATTTTAGGCAGGACAGTGACTTAATGATACATTTGTCTCGCGATTATGTCAATAAAAATCATGCAAAATTGAAACTATATATATTTACATATACATATTAAATTAACTTGTGAAATGGCAAATGTTCAACACGTACGACTACACTTATAAAGGAAAAATTAATGTGCAATATCTGTTAGGAATATTTAAAAAGATGGTTCAAGATCATTATTTGTCCTCTGCCTGCTAAACTGCTTCATTTTTCCTATGATATATTAGGAATATGTTTATGTATTTGTAGTGTATATATTATATCGTATATATTAATAAATTATTCACATACGACTGAATAATCTCAATTTATATGAGTTTCCTTTATGTATTTTTAAATATATATATATTAGTTTATAATATTATATATATTATATTATTGATATTTGTGTAGGTATTTAAGTTTCCCTCTCATTGTTCTTCTTTGAAATATTCTGTTTAGTTTTAACTATTATCTTGTTGCACACCACCGTCTAAACTTTTATTTTTGTCCAGTCCATTCAAAGGTTGTCTGTAAGAGATTGCATTAGCGATAAGACCGCCAATTGTATTACCAGCATAGATCTAAGATCCTTACTTGTAAGTAGATTAATTAGTTAATTTACCTACTGTTTTTGTTTGTGTGGTAAGCAATAAAGAGTTATTGTATTGTATTGTATTGTATTCCTATATAATAAAAATGTAACGGATCGTTTGTACATAGAAGATATATGAGGAAAAATGTTATTAAGACTTCTATAAACGAAAAAAAAATGAAAAAAAAAATGTTTGTGCACGCTAATCTCGGAAACGGCTTATCCAATTTTTATGTGGTTTTCTCTAATATAACCTAATTCACTAAGTTACCTTTGATAAATATAGGTACAAACAATAATAGCCCACCCATACCAATTGTCATATATAATTGTTTCAAACCAAATCAATAGTAAACCGCCTTGAATACTTATACGACTTACTCTGGAATCCCATGCCTTGCAGGGAAGATTGACATTTACCAAATACTAGCCGTTTAATAATAAAATATATTATTATATTGTTTTATTTATCGTTGTGCTCTAGATATCAGCTCTATCCGCTGTTTTCCTGTGTAGTTATGAAACCCACACAAGCCAAACATGTCTATTTTTGGAGCTAAGCTGTGCTAACAACTCGCTCGACGGCGCACTCGCGAGATCAAAATAAAGGTCAAGTAGATGGATTTCCCTGTAGGCGCTCTCTCGCGAAGGTCTATTTACTCCGTGCTGCTTCTGTTTTAAATAGCACCACGATCATTTGGTGGTGTGGCACCAGCACATCAATTACATCATCATCATTATTTTAGCTGTAGGATGTCCACTACTGAACATTTGCCTCCCCACAAGTCTCCAAAAGGACCGGTTGGAAGCAGCCTGTATCCAACGTCGTCCTGCTACCTTTATCAGGTCGTCAATCCACCTTGTCGGTGGACGACCTACGCTGCGCTTGCCAGTCCGTGATCTCCACTCCAGAACCTTCCGGTCCCATCGGCCATCTGTTCTGCGTGCTATGTGGCCTGCCAACTGGTTTATCTAATAGTTCAGTTACATAAATTGTAAAAATGGTACGGTTCTACTGACCTGACCGAGCGTACTATAACACTTTTTTTACCTAAGAATTAATCCGATTTCAACACTAAAAAGTTTGAAATACTTGTTGAAGTCGGTACCAAGATATTTCAAAAGTACCTATTATACAACAAAGTCTTTGTTATGTTACAAAGTTTTTATTATACAATTTGTCCAAGTTTGACTGACTGACAAGTATTTCACTCTTTTTAGTGTTGAAGTCGTTTCCATTTTGTGGTAAAAAATGTCATCCTCTTTAGTAACCCTTGCTACTAACGGGATCGATTGTCATTCACCTTCAATAAAAATAACATCAAAACCAACAAGGCGAAACACTTTTCAGTTATTGGAGTGTAACAAAAACCGCTTGACCGAATTTGATGAAATTTAAATGGCCACCTTTAACCACCACCACCGCACCAAACATTTTGGGAATCTGTCCACAAATGGGGGAGAAATCGGTGAACATACATAAAATACATACAGTCGAGAATAGAATCTCCTCCTTTTTTGAAGTCGGTTAAAAAAACAGTTTATGTACGAGTATGTTTGACGATAACTTGAAACCGGCGATGGGATATTTATGAAACTTAGTATATTATTTCAATTAGGAAGGTCAAGTAGAGTACCTATCAAAGGGCTGTGAAGCTAATTTTAAGTTAGGACCTAAAATATGAAAAATAATTGCTTATATCTGAGTAGAGATCAATGCTGCTAGATGTAAACCAAAACATGTAGAATGCAAGGTTTTCGAGTTCGAGACGAATGACCAATTTATGATGATAAAACTAGTTTTAAACGTCAGAAGTAATAACGTACAGTGCCACAAACTTATCTGGACCGGTGAGAGAGTCGCTGTTATCGCATTCGGTGTTGCCAGAAAAATAAATTTTACAATAAAGTGGTAAACAAAATATTAACCAAGATTCCGTGATTGCAGTTCTAATAATAATACATAGGTTAATTCGAATTAATTTAATAGCCTCCTTTTTTTGAGTTAGAAATGTATGATAAGGTATTTTAGCATTTTTTTTAGACTGTTTTAAATCAATCCTAAGGTAGGTCATAATGAACCAGCAGAATTTTTATTTCAGTGAAAAAAAAACTTAAAATTTGATTTTATGTTTTTCATTTTCCTTGTGAAAACGGCTCGTGACGTCTAATGGCGTTACGTTCTTAGAACACTTTTTACGAAATCTGCCTTAAACATTCATTTTATATTTTTCTTGCATGGTGTAAAATACCCTATTATGCACACACTACCCATGTATCAGCTGGCAACTTAAAGGAACGTTGGTAAAATGTTAATTAGGTATCTACTTAAAAACAAAACAAATATATTCTTCGAAAATATTTATATTTTAACGCAATAATTATGATCAATTACATATGTATGGCGAGTGTTCTCCAACGGGAATACTCCAGGTATTCCTGAGCCACCAGGGTTATTTGATTCATCAGCACTCACTTCATCATCACAGTCACTACTTTCACTTTCACTGTCCAAATTAATGATGAAAGGCTCGTCTAAGTATGCATCCCCTTTGCTATAGTCGTTTTCTAGTTTTTTCTCGTGATTGCAATGCTTTTGCCATTCATCTACTGTTATCTTATTGAATGCTTCTGCAATCAAGGTAGGCATTTCAGAATTGGATTTACCAATGTTCTGATTAGCTACGTTTCGTTTCATCGAGCTCCAAATCATTTCGATTGCATTTAAGTCGCAATGGTAAGGCGGTAATCTTAACACGCTATGTCCATGTGTTTTCAACAGTTCGTCTATTTCATATACAGGTTTTGGTTTATGTCTTTTAATGAGTTCGTAGAGCTGCGGTTTTGTAAACTGTTCGTTAAATTCTATATTATTTTCCGTCAGCCACTTTTGCATCTCAGCCTTTTTATGATTTCCATTAGGAGTTCTATTTATGCAAATGCTATGATAAGGGGCATTATCCATTATAATCAGTGTTGACTGATGTAAATTGGGCAGAAGTTTATCAGTCACCCATTTTTTGAAATTCTTACTATTCATTTCATCATGATAATCGCCACTTTTCGTATTCGATTGGAACACCAATAAAGCATTCTCCACAAACCCTGCTTGTCCTCCCGCATGAACAATTATCCATCTGTTTCCTTTAGAAACTGGGTTAAGCACACCATCAACATCATCACTTTGCCAACAGCGTCCAGCTGTATGAGATGCGTGAATATAGGTCTCGTCCAAAAATATGACTTGTTTTTGTTCACCTCGTTCATTCTCTTTAATTTTTTGAAGATAATTTGCTCTCCATGCTGAAATATCATTTCGTTCTATCAAAACTTTTCTGTTCGATTTTGATTTCTTGTAACGAAATCCAATTTTATGGAGTATTTTCCGAAGAGTTTCTCGACTCCCTTTGAAATCAATGTCTTCTTGGAGCACATCTAACAACTTTGGTATTGTGGGAATTTCTTTCCGCATAGTGTAAAATTCATGAATTTTTCTTCTTATGACACCGAGATCGAAATCATCCACTTCAATTTTACCTTTCGTCCTATTCCTTTTTTTACCCGGCGTGGAAACTTTTGTGCCAGCTTCATTTGCCTGTTCTTTTTCCGTTACAAGTTTCCTAACGAATCGCTCCGTAACACCTAAAACAAAAGTAACAAAAAATTAAAAATCTATTCTATTAAAATAACCGAAATAATGTTTTCGTGGAATTTATTTTCAAAAGCTGACAACACTAACCTGTGGCGGCAGCTACGCGCTCATACAGTTTTTCGAAAGGTATTACCGGTGTCTTAAGGCACTTTTCTTCCTTCATAAAAGCTAAGACTTGTAATATGACGTTCCTGGCATCACTTTTTAAAGCTTTCGGCATTTTTCACAAGGTTTTAAACACTAAACGAATAATAAACACACGGGGCAAACAAGCAATGGCGGATATGTCAACGAATGGCAGACAGATTGACACTTCAATATGGCGTCGTTAGTTCCTCTTCTGGCCACCGGTCCAGATAAGTTTGAAAGCTATATGTATTCTCTGTGCCTCCACCATAGAGTTTTAAAATCTCAAACCCTTATTAGAATATTCTGTGGTTGTTTCGTTCTTTCACTTCACTTACATCTGGTCGTGTTCCTTTGAGAGCCAAAATCGTTCGCATAGCCGCCCAACCGTTATCTTTCAAACTCGCAATTATCATAACTGAGCTCGGTACATCATCGATTACGTCACAGCTCACGCTCACGCCACGACTACAACACTCGCGGATGGAAGGTTTTGGACTTGCGGTCGTTGTGAGCTGTTACTGTCAAAATATCAAATAGGTTTATGATTCATTCGATTTAATTTAGAGAAAATATGACGCGCTTTTTGCGACCGTGTGAGTTTTCTATTTGGGTTGGGCATTATAGGTATTCATCCTAAAGGAAACACGAAACCGGGGCACGACAGTCGTATGTATTGGCGGTGTTTACTGGAATGCACCATTAGGGTCGATTTCGGCTTAAAAAGGAACACGCCGTAAATAATATTGAAGTAATATTGTTCAACCATTTTGTGTTGGTACGATAGTACGTATGATTATTTTAAGCTTATTACAAGACGCTCCTGATTTATGATAGTTTCGTAAAAGGTCTAGAGTAGGCCCCGTTGTGTCATCCATCAGCCCACAAGCAATAGTAATTACATTACTGCAATCTGACTAGAGAAAGATAGGAAATATGGTAGACGAAGGTACAGGCACATAGTACCTATATGATCTTATTATAGGTATCACATGGAGATCAAAGTTAAATTACATGTTTTTAACTAACTGTAATAATAATACCTACTGTAGAATTGAAAACGAGAGTAGGTACCTAACTATGCTATTAGTTTTTCAATATAAGCAAGATAAAGCATATATGAGCATAAAAATATATATGATTAACATACCGTTTAACATTCGTTTTACCAGGCTTAGGGAAACGGTGAAATGAGACCACACCATCTTGAACAGGAGTTGCTCCACATTTTGCACATTTTCTGTACATGTCCGTAGACATACTTAGATTTTATAAGTTTTTAAACTATCACGATCACTTTTGCAAGAGACAACATTAGAAAAGGCATATTTACCGTGTAATCCATTTTATTTGAGTTTGCGATTTATATTCCCGACAACATGGATTACACGGTAAATATCCCGTTTCTAATGTTACTAATACTTGGATAGTTCTGCGAAAGCTTACATTAAAAGAGGGTCACTATAATAACATGAAATATCCACGAAAATACGAAATATCAGCAATTTAAAACTAATTTATAACGTAAATGTTCAAATTGAATTTGATCAACTTGCTGACATACAATTCGAGTGTTGCAAGATGAATTAAAAAATTGGAGCTAGTTTTATAATATTGTTTTTAACAAAAATGTTAGTTTCTTTTATGTATTTTGTACAATAAAAAAAAGGTAAAAGATTAAAACATATTATGAAACGTTTGGTGGCAGTAAAATATGTATTTTATTAAAAATAGTACGGAATATTTTTTATGGAACGAATTTACTTCCCTATAAATGTCTAAATTTTATCGCTGTAGCAGTACATACAATTCCGCTACACACATCTAAATTTTGCTCGTGTGTGCAATGGTAAAATCTCGTACATACAGGATACCTCCCCTTGATATAAACTAAATTCACAATTTTTATTTCTGTTTCCTTCGGCCTTTTTGGCCTTTTTTTTAAGGTCTTGACGACCTTACTGCCTTTTATTTTTTTTCTTCTATGTACCTACTTTCTTTTCTTTTCTGCCTTTTCTTGGGTGCGTTTTTATTTGTCGTCCGACGACGTCCGATGACGCTCCGAGCGTTTTTAAATGCCCGGAGCGATCGCCCGATGATCATCCGAAGCGTTCTTATATGTCACTCGACGACGCACCGGTCGCCCCACGAAATCGGTGGATAAATATCGCCCTGACGTTTCAATTGACAGTTAGGACTTGAGCTTTACTTGTTTTTTAGGTAACTTTTGTATTCCGTAGACTTATGTTTATGTTTGTTTTAGTTGTGTGTCGTGAAATAGTACATAACTTTTAATATATTACTTCCGAGCGAGTGAGACATTTTAAGTAGTGTTCAGCCCATATAGTAGTACCTATACAGGGCAAGTTCGGCCGCTGCGGTGTCGCTAAGATGGAAAATATGGAAGTGATGAGAGTTGTGACCAAAAATGGTCAGTTAACCCTTGCAAGTAGCTTAAAAATAAAAATATTATGGCGCCAAATCGAACGGAAAAAGCGCGCGAAAATTCATTATTTAAAAAATTTGCGCGCGCCGCGAGCATTTGCAGGAATAAAATCGTAGTAAAACAGCTATTTGTTCTATTTTAAATCTGTAAACGCCGTAAATTTACACTGGTTAGCCAGTATATCTTCCTTTATTCTATTAATATTTTATCTGTTTCTTTTAAGTCAAATTATAGAGGTAAAGTCAACCGAAAAAATACATAAAACATGAACCGCAAAAAAAAACAAATGAACTAAATTCAACAAAGACCAATTTTATCTTTCAAGCAGATGTAAAAGAAGTAAACATACAATCACAACGGTATTATAGACTTTTAAAAGCTATACTACCTATTTTATAAATTATCCATAATAAATCCACAAATTGTCATACAAACATATTATACTCTAACGCTAACCAAATAGATCTCAAAATCGTAGTCCCACTCGTTATCAAAATAATATGGCGGCTGCCTTTATCAAATTATGGGAATTGCTCACAAAACCATAATATAAGAGGATTATAAGCTTTTACTTAGGTTTTTACCTTGAAATGGTACTTATTCACGAAAAGAATACACTAACAGACGCACACCTGCGAAAGTTTAAGAAATATGGTATCGACGCCCATTGTTTTTTTACTAGCGTACTGATAACCAAAAAAAAATAATATTTCTATGTAAAAAAGTTTTCTAGGTGCTTATTAGTATTAAAGATCAAAATCAAAAGATCTAATAAACCGAAATGTATCCTATATTTGAACAGTTAACGTTTATATTCAGTCTTGATATGGGTTTTGACTGCGGTACACCGGTGTACCAGTGCGGCTTTATGGAATGTATAGATTTGGTTACCGGTGTACCGGCGCGGGTTTATAGGATGATTTATTCGATGATCTAGGCTGGGTGTATCTACAAGATCAAGCAGGTTTGTATAATAAACTTATATTTATTGGAAATGATTGATCGGCGATTTTGACAGTGACAGATATGATACAGAGCCGTTCTTAAAAGCAGGATGATGAGCGTAGCTCTGCTTGAAGCGATCGTCCGTCGTCGGACGACAAATAAGAACGCACCCCTTCAGTGCAAAATTCACAACAGCGAACATAGATTAATCAGATTATATCTAAACTCAGACAGGGCAGACAGACTACTGGTGCGTTCGTTTAGCTTATGAGGGCATTGGTGGCGTTGTCATTGATGGCTCTTTTTGTTATAGCGTTCGTAAAGCTCAAAAACGTTATTTTTGCCACTTTTGCCCACACGCTATTCGTACGCTCAACTGAGCAAAAGACCTAAAATCGCATGATTATGCTGCCAAATACATAGCTGTCGAAAAACGATCACAAACGACCATGCCTAGTTCGTTATGCGAATGTGGCTTAAATGAAGGAAACTATGATCTTATTTTCTTTTCTGTCCAAAATTAAAATATTCACTGTATGATATTCTTCCACAAAAAATATCCCGTCCTATTTCATTCAAATCTCTTCTGTCCCTTACTTTTCCTTTTTTAATGAACTGTATATTATGTAATTACATTAGTAGACATACAATTAAATAATAATATATTCCTTAATATTTATTTAATAAATGTATGAATTTTTATTAGTATTATTTTTATTATAAATGGTATGATATTTTTGTTTCGAATTTTGTTCTTATTTATGTTGTGTTTGTGTGTTTTAGAGTAATCACTAGAGTGGAACAGTTTGTTTGATTCTCTCTTCTAATCACCGACCATATTCTAAAAGTTTACTTTAATTTCTCCTACAGTTTATGAAACTATCACGTCACAGATACTGGTAAAGTTGCGATACTCAAACAAGTCGCAGGGGCCATACACAAAAAATCTAATCTAATCTAAACAACCATGCCCCGGACGTGGGTCAAAAATTCCTCTTTTTTAGCTTTCCGAACGCTGAACAAAAAGAAACATGAACGACATTTTCACCACAAATTCCCAATTCGAACGCCCCGTGTGAGCTTTTTAGCGTTATTTTCGCTAAAAACGCTTACGAAGGACCTATCGACACCTCGAGCATGGTTGTTTGTGAGCGTTTTTTGACAGCTATGTATTTGACAGCATAATCATGCGATTTAAGGTCTTAAGGCAGATTTATACAGGGTCAGTAACTGTCGCCAGTGCTGGCGCCGAAAACTGACTCGTGTTATTTAGACGCAGTTAGTATTTCGTCAGTAGTCGAGGATATTTCTTTCAGTGTACACACGTTTGTAAAGACAGTGCGGATAAATGAATTCTCGAAAACAGCACAAAATAAAACTAAATAATTTGTTGAGAAAATTTACGCTTGTCATGATGCAAGAAGTAACTGATATGTTAGGAGAAGAATTATCCAAACAGAAAAGAATTTGGGTGAGAAAATGGATAGATGATAGAGATAAAAATGGAAGTTCTGCTATGTTGCTAAACCAGTTGAGAATTGAAGATCCTCGGGAATATAAACTGGCTTTGAGAATGACGTCCAACAACTTTGACGAATTGCTTATGTTGTTATCAAGCTCCATTCAGCGTCAAGATACCTTTATGAGAGACGCCTTGCCAGCCAAAGTGAAACTCGAAATCACGCTAACATTTTTGGCTTCTGGCATGTCGTTTTGAAATCTCAGTCACTTTTATCGTGTATCGAAACCATCTATTTCTAATTTAATACAGGAAGTTTGTTGGGCAATATATGAGTCATTGAAAACACACATTAAGGTAAGTTATTTATTGAAAAAGTACTAAAGTATCAACAAAGAAACAATATAAATAACTATAATCCAGACAAAAGTAGGTACGAGTACTAAGCTGTATCAAAAGCATAATCAATAACATTAGTAGCACTTGCACTGTCGCTTTCCCACTCAACATTATCGTTATTAGGAGCTGTATTACGGGCGGCACTGATGATCACCTGATTGGGATTAATATATCTTGGACCTTCAGTTGGCGATGAAAAGTAATCTCCCATAGAGCTGCTACTGGGGACAGCTGTCTGTGTAGACTGGGTGGGATAATATCCTAGTGAGCTACTGTTGCCGCTGTTTGTCGTAGAAGCTGGACTAGGAGTAAAACGGTTCTGCTGAGGCTGTGTACTAGTAGTAGCTCTCATAGAAAAGTGTGTATTTGGATAGATATTCACGGTTCTTCTTCTATTTTCTAGATCTGCCAGTCTACACTTGGATATTATTCTTTGAATTTCTTCCTGTGCTATTATACATTGTTCCTCAGAGAGTTTTTTTAACTGAGAAGCCACATGCTTTCCGTAAATATCACAATCATTTTCTTCGTCTGATGGCATATTGATACTATGTGATACATTTTTTATGTCTTTTAGAATTTCGGACATCTGAGACAGTTTGCTACGTTTTGACCTCGGTCTTTTTGGCTGATTGAAGTTAGGTATGGTTGGTCCGGATTCTGAAGCTGGTGAATTTCCAGTGTTATTATTTTCAGCATTACTATGTCTTCTCTCATCTTCATCACCATCATCATCACAAGAAACAGGAATATTGCTGGGAGTATCAGAATTATCCTGAAAATAAGTAATCAGTTAGTTAGCGAGTACCTAAATCGATAATTAATATGTATTATTAGTAGGTACCTATCGATTTTTGTGTAGTTCACACACATTACTACAAAAGTAAAGATTTGATTGTTTATTGTTTGTTTAATCTGGGGGCACGGCAGTGCCCCCGCCATACAATTATTATTTTTCATTTGCAGATTCCAGATGGAGAGGATGAATGGAAAATTATCGAATAAGGATTTAACACCAGATGTAATTTCCCCTCGTGTTACGGAGCAATTGATGGAAAGCATGTTACTATCAAAGCTCCACCAAATAGTGGAAGTAAATTTTACAACTATAAAAAAACAAATAGTATTGTTTTGATGGCTATTGTAGACCATAACTACTGTTTTTCATACATCGATGTTGGTGCGAATGGCAGCGCTTCTGATGGGGGAGTCTTCAAAAATTCTTCCATTTATCGCCGTTTAGAAGATGGATTACTGCCAGTGGACGGAATAATTGTTGGCGATGCAGCTTTTCCGTTAAAGACTTATTTACTAAAACCGTATCCAGGTACGCAACTGTCTACTAGTGAAAAAATCTTCAATTACAGACTATCTCGTGCGAGGCGTATAGTGGAAAACGCTTTTGGAATTCTAGTTTCCAGATTCCGTGTGTTTGAAAAAGCAATTCCCACCAGTTTGAAAACAGTTGATGCAATCGTTTGTGAATCCTGTGCCCTTCATAATTTGTTGCAAAAAAAATCTAACTCCTTCATAACACCTACTTGTGTAGACAGAGAGGACTCTGAAGGCCAATTAATACCAGGTACTTGGAGATCGGAAATAACTCCATTAACAAGTATAACTGATCAACTTAGAGGTAACCACCCCGTAAATGCGAAAGAGAGAAGAGATTTATTAAAAGAATACTTTATGACGAATGGAAGTGTACCGTGGCAGTTAAACAGAATTTCTTAAGTTCATTTTGTGTGATTTTTATACTAAAAATAAATATTGTGGGTACTTACTGTTGTTTTTCTTTGTATAGATACATTTCTTATAAAAGCGTCCATTTCTTTGAACCATTTCACTTTTGGAATATACACATTTCCATCAGCGCCTGATTTTGAGGACTTTTTAATTTTATCCAGTTCCAAGTAGTAAGTTCCCCTCAAGTTTTTAATTTTATTTTTGACTTCGGTAGGGCCAAACCCTTCTAAATTCAATAATCGTGCAATATTCTGTAATGATGTTGCACGCATTTCTTTATTTCTATAATTTTGTGATTTATTATCACACAGACATTCATTATCGCGGTATAGTTCAATAAGCTTCAAGTTTTCCGTGTCACTCAGTTTTCGCGTCATTTTGTGATGCAGTGCGAGTCGCAGCGTGGTCCCCATACGATACAGCGGCCGCGACTGACCTCGACAATTCACACGGCGTCAGTTGGCGGCGCGGGTGGCGGGGGGAGCGGACTGGCGCCGAAAATATGAAGCGGGAATATTGAAGCCAGTGCTGACGCGACAGTACTGTACTGTCTTGAAATCAATTTATACGATGGCAGTGCCAGGTCAGCACTGACTCGACAGTCGACTGACGACAGTTACTGACCCTGTATAAATCTGCCTTTATGCTTAGTTGAGCGTTCGAATAGGGTGCGGGCAAAAGTGGCAAAAATAACGTTTTTGAGCTTTACGAACGATTTGACAAAAGAGCCATCAATGAAAACGCCACCACCAATGTCCTCATAAGCTAAACGAACGCACCTATGTACGATCACTGGCAGAATTGTGACAAATTAGTCACAGAACAGAAGCCATCCAATAAGAAGAAAAAACATTTTAAGAAAAAAAAGTGTAAACAAATGAAACCAAAGACTACAATGAAGAATGAAACTGTAGTGTACATCAAATCAAATACAGCTCCTTTGTGCAGCTCAGTAACATGAATTTATAAAAAATGATCTAATATTTTCTTGTAACATGTCACGTCAGTTAGGCCGCGTAGTGTCTGTTATTCTCGAGCGATACTTCGGTGAAATTGTACAGAAAGTGGGTAATGATCTGTTTACTTACGGGAGTAAACCTATCGCGCTGATAGTTAAGTCTACGGGACTTCTTCGATCTCAGGTAAAAGTAAACATTGTTCTAATAAAATAGGTTAGGTTTTCACGGTACAGATTTAGCAATGAAAATGTGCTCATGCTTAAAAGTAACAATTTTAACATCCTAATACTGCCTACACTGCAACATAAGGTCTAGCCGTAGATATATTGAGTAGCAAAGGGGAACCAAGCAGACAATAAAACGATTTGGCTCAACCCACTCTCATGAAGTTGGCTAAGAGAGATTGTGATGGAAGGGTTCCTCTATTAATTGTCAGAAACCCGCGAGAGCAAACGAGGGTGCTATGTTGAAGGAGCAACATGGCTATAGCACTGCAGACCCATAGCAGCCCTATACATACCCACCGTTAGGACATGCTCTCTTTCTAACAGACAAAGATGAGCATGGACCACTATTTATTAATGGGCCCAGTCCTTAACCATTAACCACACATATAGCATTTCCTGTATCAAAAGCGTAAGTAGTATGTTTTCTGAGAAAACTATTGTATTGGGCAAAAAATGGTGACTAGTGAGTCTATGGATTAATCTGTCCGAATCAGCAAGCCTCATTCGAGGCAAGTTTCATTCATAAATCTATTGTTATTTTTTGTCCTCATGCGGACAGATTAACAACATAATCTATTTGAATTTCACTATGATTTCCTGTGTTGTTTTGTACCTTCTAAGAAACTAAAAAGGGCTTAACTTTCCTATAACGTCCGTCGCGTTTGGGGTTGATATTTTTTTTACAGAAAGTTTATATTATTATAAGCACACACGCCAAGTTTTAACCTGCGGAGACGAGTAGTTATTGAGAAAAAAATTATTGAAAACCAATTATTTTTTAAATATTTACGTCAATACCTACCACGCCTGTCGGGTTGGGGGTTGATTTTTTTTACAGATAGGTTACATTATTATAAGCACACACGCCAAGACATGCAGCGACGCGAAGTTATTAAGAAAAATATTATAGAAAATCAATTATTTTTGCAATATTTACATCACTACCTACCACAAATCATATGTAATTCTCGCCATTGAATGTTTCGTTTTATGTATGGTTAAGTTGTCATATGTTCGGTAACATTGTATGTTACATAAATTTATGTTAATAATTATATTTTGTATTAATTTCAATAGTTTTCATGCACACATATGAAATGAAATGAAATGAAATGAAATGAAATTGTTTATTAACCAGATTTGCATCCAATTTAGGTACATAATAGATACAATATATACAATACAGATTATATAATATGAACGAAATAATAGAAAAACAATATAATAATTATGATGAGTACACGTCAGGTGATGGGTGTGTGATATTGTGCCCACGTCTGATGTAGTGAGCTGTGTTCCCATTCCCTCACAGCTTTATATTTACATTTATATTTATATTTATATTACACACACATATATTTCCCAGTAGCGGAGTATCTAGTCAGTCCTCGAAAAGGGGGGCTCCGCAGTTTTTCCTTTGAAGGGGGGATAGTACCCTTCCCGCCCCTCCCCCCTCTCAACTCCACGGACGGTAATGGAAAGTCATACCCTAAAAAGAATAATTATAGAAAAGGCTTTGTATTATACCTTTAAACAAATAAATACCTAGCAATACCCATGCCAACACAGGCAAGATTTTATTAATTTATTATTTGCTTACATTTCAGGTGGTTGAAAGTCTACGCACTTTGCTCAAATATGATTTGATCACATTTGAACCTTCTGTGAATGAAGTTATTGCAGAATACAAACTCATTCCTGAAAATGTGTTACTGCTCATCAGATATCCCAGGTACAGACTCCATGCTTGTTGCACTGAAACACTATGCTTGCAAACTGTTGCTGTCAGAATACGTGGCTATGGTACGAGACAGTGTCTTGCAGAAGAGGAGTACCATGTATAACATGACCATTTTTTTTCGTGTCAAATCGGGACGCCCACGGAGTTTTGTATATAAATACATACATATAATATATAGGGTATGTCGGTGTAAGATGTCATAATTAAGTGCAAAATAAAAAAAATGGTTTAAAAAATGACTTAAAGGAATTAATTGTGGGTTCTTACCCTCACTGGCATCTTAATTATACTACTACACCAACTTACCCTAAAAATAATATTTATATATAATTTCGCAACAAAAAACTACTTTGCTACAGCAAAATGTTTCAACGGTTTAGGCATGAAACATAACAGCCAGATTAGAGTTACTTTAGTATGTATTTTGTAATAAATAAAACATGCTTCTATTAAATTAGAAGTGTAGTCATTTGAGCGAAAGCTGTGATTTTCTTGCACCGTGTGATACGCCCACGCACCTTCCGCTGCAGCTACATCAAAATATTTTGGAAGTCAGCGAAAAATTTTTTTTTTTAACAAGTAAGCATTGACGAACTTGAAGCAGCCGCTTGATCTGAAAGCCTATGTTTTTCTGATTTTAAATGTTTCTCAATATTGCTAGCAGCACCATGTCCAACACTAAAATCTGTGCGATACTTTTCACATGTAACATTTGATTCACCACTCCTTTGTTTGATAAAAGGATACTTAGGTATTTTGCAAATTAATATTAAAAATACACTTGCGTTTAGGCATTTTACGAATATAAAAAAGAAAAAAGAGTTATTTGATTGTGCCTATACGCTCGACTAACCGTAGTATCAAATTATAGCATATAATATATTAAGTAAGATTCTTGGTCTGATGGATGGGGGAGCGACTCTGGGATTGCAATGGGTTCCTTCACATGTCGGCATTCATGGAAATGAGGAGGCAGACAAACTAGCTAGGGAAGCAAGAATAAGTGGTACAGAGGTACACCTGAAACCCGAATATACGGAAGTACTCGCCCATTACAAAAACAAAATTAAGTTGCAGTGGAAGGAGTATTTTGATGTTATCTCTCGAGAGAAAGGGATATGGTATATAATTCTACAAAGTGAGCCTCCTCATATACCATGGTGCACCCACATGAAGTTAAGCAGAAAACTTATAGTAATTGGTCACAGGTTGCGTTCTGGACACACGCCATTAAATGAATTCAAGTACCTCATGAACAAAGCTAGGAGCTCTAATTGCGACACATGTGGTGTGTACGAAGATGTGTACCATCTTCTGATAGAGTGCGTCCAGAGTGCATATATAAGAGATGACCTATTTAAGGTCCTTGGCAGATATACTAGCTAAAGAAGGAGCCAAAAAGCAAGGTAGCATTGAGGAAATGGAACTCTGCAGACCATCAGCAATGGAAGTGCGGAATCTCCTGATTACTGATATTCTGTGATATTCTATCACAGAGTAGAGTAGAGAATTCAATGGAATAGTGGGATTGTGAATTGGAAGAGAGCTTTTTTCGAGCCAAAATTCATAGTAGGCATATTTTTAATGGTTTTAGTAGTCAATACCACCCCCGACTTTACATATAAAAAAATAGCTTTACCAAACATTTTGATACAAAGTTATTATAATATTCTGTTACCTTATAATCTAACAACCCTATATCACAATAAAACCTAAAGATCTCTTTCATGCATAACCATAATGTCCATACTTTTGGTCATTGTCCTTTATGTGATTGAAGATACTTTAAGAAAATACTTTTATGCAAGCTAAAGGCTTTGGGAAAACAGCGGGCATGGCGGGGCGCGACGTGTTCTTGTGGCGCTTAATTACTATGGAAAGCATAATAAAAAATTATTAATTAATTCAGTCTAATACCCTAAAACGTATCGCCACATTGGCATCCTTAACCAACCATAGTCGACTGAAAGGACTGAATGCAACAGTCTTCCAAATCTCACTAAGATTATAAATGTGAAAGTTTAGATGGTTGGATGCATGAATGTTTGTTACTCGATCGCGGCAGAACAGCTCGACGGATCTGGTTGAAATTTGGCACAGCGATAGATTACAATCTGGAGTAGCACATAGGCTACTTTTCACCGTCATCATCATCACCACGCGGGTGAAAAAGCCTAATATCATTGGGCATAGCATAGACAATAACTGTCCAACCCGGGGATCGAACCCGTGACCTCGACGTTCCAAAACGGTACTTCCACCACTACACCAATACCAAGCGAGCAAAGCCGCTGGCGGGTCAGCTAGTAATTATAACAATTTAGGAGTCCGGAGCTCAAAGTCGCACAACGAGCTATGGAGAGGGCTATGCTCGGGGTTTCTCTACGTGATCGAATCAGAAATGAGGAGATCCGTAGAAGAACGAAAGTCACCGACATAGCCCAGAAGATTAGCCAGTTGAAGTGGCAGTGGGCAGGGCACATAGCACGCAGAACAGATGGCCGATGGGGCCGAAAGGTTCTGGAGTGGAGACCACGGACCGGCAAGCGCAGCGTAGGTCGTCCACCGACACGGTGGACAGACGACCTGATGAAGGTCGCAGGACGACGTTGGATGCAGGCCGCTTCCAACCGGTCCTTTTGGAAAATCATGGGGGAGGCCTATGTTCAGCAGTGGACGTCCTACGGCTGAGATGATGATGATGAGGAGTCCGATATGGTATTAGAGGCATGGTTAAAATAAAAAACTTGTATGTTTCAGATACCTATTACAAATTAAAAGCAAATTCGGTACTGAAGCTGAACTACTGATTGAGGAGTTGCTACAGCAAGCTTGTTGCACAGCAACTGTTCTGTTAGTCTCTATTGCTACTAAGTATAAGGACGATAAGGTAAATGATAAATGATGCATTAATAAATACGAAACTTTATACAAAATTGTAACCATATAGTGTGTGTAGACGACGCGAAGCTCTGCACCTGAAAGTAAAAGATAACCATTAATAAAATAGATAAAATCCCTTAAATATTACGAATGTTATTATATATGTATATATAAAATGTACTTATCTGTTTGTAAATAAACAAGCGCAGCGGCGAATGCACGTATGTACCTATGTATACATGAGTACGTATAGCTGTAGACACGGCAATCGGCGGCTCCGGCCGTCAGTCGCGCTTCCATCGCCGTTTGCTACACTCGTTGTACATACGTGTCTTCAAAGCACCGCTATCACGCAATCCTGCTTCAATTTTCTTCTATATCCTCAAGACCTTGCACCTATCGTCTACATTTGGTCCTTCGAGCCGGATCTTTGAGGAACAACGTCGAAGATACTGCTGGAACGGGAATGTTAAACTCACCGCCGCGCACAATGACTAAAACGCGCCGCGCTCTATTGAAAAATAAGTTGACGCAAATAAATAGCAGTAATACTAATGAAGTGCACTCCGTGAAGACATGTCCTGCAATAATGGATAAACAAGAGAATAAAGAGCTCAAAGAAGACATCGAAAAATCGCCACTCGCAGGTAGTTTGAAAATTGAACCGGGCGGTTACAAAACGGTGTCTTCGAAAAGGAGTTCAAGATCTTCGATTGCAGCACGCAGAACACAATTGGAACTCGAAGCAGCAGAAGCTAAAGCCAAAATCGAGAGAGAATTGATAGACAAGCGCTTGGCAGCTAATCTCGCCGCGCTGGATGATGACCGCTCTCAGAAGTCGCACAGTAGTGTACAAAACCCCTTGGCAGGAACGTCCCAAAAAGTGGAGCAATGGCTGGAGAAAAGTCTCCAGGAATCGCATGACTCAGGCGTCGACGCTGCGCGTGCGCTACCGCTGGTGGTACCCGCGGCCGCGAATACCGGCCCGGCCCCACACGAACTTCACCTCGCGCAAGCTATCCAAGACCTAGCTAAGGCTACACAAAGTGCTAACACTAAGTATTTGTCAAGGTTAGCGACCCCAAAAGACTTACCCATATTTTCTGGTGACTCCTTTGAGTGGCTTCAATTCAAAAAAGTGTATGAAGAATCTACCAAGTTGTGCGAATACAGTGATAGTGAAAATATCATGCGGCTCAACAAGTGCCTTAGTGGTGATGCGAGAGAAGCAGTCTCATCACTACTCATCAGTGATAACTCCCCGGCTATCATTCTAGAAGCACTAGAACTACGTTTCGGCCGCCCGGAGTTGATAATGTACAAGATCACGGCACAGTTTAAAAAACTGCAACCCTTGTCGCAAAATTATCACAACGAGTTGGTTAACTTTGCTGTCAAAATAAAGAATTATGTGGCCGTCGCTAAGTCTATCAAACAAAGTGACTATCTTAGAAGCCCGGATTTACTAAACATCGTCACATCTAAGTGCCCTAGCATACTAATAATCAAGTGGGCAGACTATATTTATGAAAATCGAGATGACAACAAAGCCAAACTACAGTTATTCTCAGAGTTTCTACACAGAGAGGCAATAAAAGTGGCTTCAGCAGGAATAAGTCATATTCATACTCAAACAGAGAGTAAGTTCTATAAGAAATACGATGAACGTAAAGCTCACTCCGTACAGTCGGTACTTAATAATGACAGTGAAGAAAAAACAATGTGCAAATTTTGCAAAACATCCGCACACACACTATCAAACTGCGTTAAATTTAAACGCGCATTACGGAAAGATAAGTGGCGCTTCGTTAAAGTGCATAGGCTGTGTCACAAGTGTTTGTTGATAGGCCATGGGAAAGACACCTGCCCGGCCGCGGTGTGCGACGTCCATGATTGCGGGCTGGCCCACCACCGTCTGCTCCACTGGCCGGCTAAAAGTACCCCGCCATCGGCTACTACGAGTACAGCAATTGAAAGTGCATCAAAATTAATCGACGAGACTGTAACGAACACTACTGAAGCGCCTGGTACAAGTGTAATGTTAAAAATAGTTCGCGTTAATGTGCACGGACCGAGTGGAGTACAGTACGGCCGACGGATCAATGCCATTCTGAAGTAGCATGTAGATGGCTGCGCACAAGCGTATTTAGGGTCTCAACCGAGGTAAGCGGCGGGGCGCGGGGCAGGCTAGTGATGTGGCCCTTTTTTGCAAGGTGCTATTGATTTAAATCGACATTTATTGATCGATAATCACTCGATTATCTAATTATTAAAAATTTAACTTTTAAAATAATAATATGTAGCAACGTTAATATGTAGGATTGCCATATTTGCTAGGGCCATTTAATTAGACTGCCACTAAATAAGAATTATTTTTATTCTTGTTTATTTTAAAGGGTTTTGTCAATTTATGGTTGTTAGCGGACCGCAGCTAGTATCTAACATAGATAAGAGAGTATTGTCTCATTTATGTGTCTACAGGTAACAAATATGTACTACTAGAAATAATTTATGATGTAGAATCTAAAAAGACAAAGTACTTAATGATATATGTGTTTGTCTCTCTGTTAGATATCCTTACATAAAAAAAAACATATATCTTAAACGCAACTATACTATGTATCGGTCTTAATAACTTGTAGCATTAAACTAGAACTATTGACCGAGCGAGTGCGAAGCACGAACGAAACGTCTCTCCAATGTCTTGGACAAAATTGCTTTCGTATGTCTGTCTGTCCGGAGGGCCGCAAGTTCATATCTATATACAGGTCGCATTTCTCAACCGATTCTCGTGAAATTGTATGAGCCGGTTCAATAATTTTATATTTTTTTTGTTGATTCAGTATATGGAAAATTTCCAGTATAGGTATAATTATTTCATAGGTTTTTAGTATCCTAAAATGAAACTAGATCAATGGTTCCATAAAAACACTATAAAGACTTGCAGACCAAGCAAGGTGAGATTATTTAAAGGATTTTATTTTAAGTCCGCGGTGAATATTTATTCAGTTTAAGCTGCGCAAAGACATAATCGCAAAGTCGACTGCTCACAGAGCCACTAGTTAATATCATAGAATAAATAAGTATCAACATTTTCTACATCGAATTTAATCATCCGAGTGTAGTGTCTCATCAATCGACTAGTGAAAACACTTATACCTCATCACTATTCGCATGGCCTGATGTTAAAAACGCCGATCATGTGTCTCAGTCACTCGTATACGTTTGGCGCATGATTGTTACTCTTTCTCCCGGGCGGTACACTTTTTAACAGAAATATTAGTTTTTCGGTTGATTTTGTGGATATTTTTGTTTTCATATATAAGTTTGTAAAGTTTAGTTCGTATTATATTTCGGTTGTTGTTTTTGTTAAGTATTATTAATTTTTTGTTAGGTTAATTTGTTATCAGTGGTTTAGTACGCGGAACGCCACGGTGTAATGTAACTTTACGCCGCCGCCGGGCAAGAAAAATAAAACGTGCTCAAAAAATAAACACATTAAGTTACTAACGTGAGAGTTATACAAAACGGTATGGTGTAATCTATACGCACCATTCGTTACATCCTTGGAGAAGATAAAAAGTGCGAGTTTGTCGCATTCTTTCGTACTCCGGGCAAGATAAAACTCCGTTCAAAATCTGTTACAGGCATAGACAACTTTGATAAATATGTAGTTAAACGCATCATACACAACCACTATAAAACCGAAAAGGAAATTCCATCACATGAATGGTCGAAATTAAAAAAAATAACTTTCAAGGAAATCGTAGTCGTTTAGCCACAATAACAGAATAATTAAGTTTTCATTAGGGAAAATCAGAACTCAACAAATTCTAATTGAAAAGAGCAATAATATTTGAAGAAAATGTAACACTTAATTGAAAAATAAAAATAATCTTAGATATGAAGTTAGGCTCTATATATTAAACTAATTATAATTATTAAAGTTTACGCATTATACATAAATGTTATGTTTCATATTATGTTGATAAATATTGACTGAGCAAAATAGTTACGACTGGGAAATTTAAGCAGATTTAGAACAGGTATAGTTAGTAATTATTTATCCTCAATTTTACTGAAGAATAATAATATATTGGAAAAAGCCTGTCACTTAAAACATAAAAGTAGTGCACGATATCTCGTTTCGGTGAACAAATTTTTTCACACAACTGTACATGCGCGAACAGTCTACGTGCCTACCTTCCGAGCGGCATTGATCCGTCGGCATTACTGTAATTGCTACGCATACATTGCTCGATGACGGTGCAACAGTGAGCCTCATGTCGGCTGACCTCGCGAACTGTGTTGACCTTCAAGGTCAGCCCGAGACATTACGCATTAGGGGTGCGTGGAACTCTGATATCGTGTGTCAAAGTGAAATAGTGAATTTTAAAGTGTCGAACAGTGATGGTAAAATATATGAAATGCGCGCGCGAACAATAAATGAACTGGACTTACCTACACAAAAGTTACCAAAAGTGAAATTTGAGACTTATGAACACTTACGTAATTTAAAAAATATTTTAACCTGTGCTAACGTGAACGTTAAACTGAAATTATTAATTGGGCAGGATAACGTTTTTTTTTATTGGATAGTTGGGGAAACGAGCAACCGGCTCACCTGATGGTAAGTGATACCGTCGCCCACGGACATCCGCAATACCGTAGAGGTCTCACGGATGCGTTGCCGACCTTTGAGGAAAGATGATAGGAAGGAAGAGATAGAAGGGATGAGGGTGGAGGGGGAAGGAGAGGAAGAACGGGAAGGGGGTATCGGAGGGTATACGTTACTCATCATAGGGTACTCATCGCTCTAAAGACTATTTATCGTGGCGTCAATGAACCGTGCGCAACCCTAACTCCGCTCGGGTGGTGCTTGCACGGCATCGTACCCGCACCTACCTTCGCTCGCAAAGGCCGCCCGCTAACCGCTGAGCATGCATTGACTACGGCATTGTACGAGCGCGCTAAACCGGCCGCCATTATCTACGATGCCCCCACTTCGCTCTCCTGCGCCGCCTTTTCTACAATGGACGCGAGGCCCACACGGCGGGAGGAGACGCACACATGCGTGGAGGCAGAATCGTGTTCGACGCAACTACGGCCAAGCGGCGCACACATTGACAGCGGAGATAAGGAACTTCACGAACTTGTACGGCGATCGTTCGCTATAGAAGCGATTGGCATCAACTCTAAACCACGAGTAAATAAGGACGAAACTCGTGCGGTCGATATGATTGAGTCATCTGCTAAGTTAATTAATGGAATGTGGGAGATTGGCTTACCGTGGAAAAATAATATGCCCATGCCGGACTCTTACCCAAATGCCTATAGAAGATTCCTCGCTGTCGAACGAAAGATGACATCGGATGAAAATTACGCAACACGATATAGGAAAAGAATGAATCATTTATTGGCGAATAATTACGCCCGATTATTATCTAAAAAGGAAGTATCTATGCAGTGGAGCCGGGAATGGTACTTGCCCCATTTCGCCGTCGATAACCCGAATAAGAGAAACCTCAGGTTGGTGTTTGATGCCTCCGCGCCCACGAGTAGCTACGCCCTTAACGACTACCTACTTCAAGGCCCGGATTTACTTCAATCTCTGCTAGGCATCATGCTACGCTTTCGGGAGAAGCCTGTGGCTATAGTGGGAGACATTAAAGACTATTTCCTACGCATTAAAATAAAAGAAGAAGACCAACATGCATTACGATTTTTATGGCGAGAAAATAAAAACGACGTGATTAAAATATACGCTATGACGTCATTAATATTTGGCGCTAACTGCTCACCTTTTATTGCACAACATGTGAAAAACCTAAACGCAATACGATTTGAAAAAGAAATGCCCGAAGCTACTAAGGCCATAATGAAGTCACACTATATGGATGATCGATGAGCGTCGATGATGAAAATCAAGCTGTAAAAATGATAAAAGAAGTTTCCGAAATTCATAGACGAGGTGGATTCGAAATCAGAAACTGGATGTCTAATAAACATGAAGTTTTGGGATGCATGCCAAATGAAACCTTAAGCGACAAGGCAGTAAGGTTGAAAATTGGATGCGTCGACTTACCTGAAAAGACCCTTGGACTTATGTGGTACCCATCAAGTGATACCTTCGGCTTCGATCTGTCACTGAAGCGTATCCCAGCTGAAATTCTTGAGCTAAAAAGAAAACCTAAGAAACGAGAACTTCTACGAATATTTATGTCAATCTACGATGTGTTCGGATTTCTGGCCCCATATACTGTCAAAGCGAAAATAATGTTACAAAACATCTGGAAAACTGAAACTAAATGGGATGATTATATACCTGAAAAAGAGAATATTATTTTCCGAGATTGGTTATTAGAAATGCGATCAGTACAACGCTTACGCATACCGAGATGGTATTTTCACACCACACAAAGTGTGAGCGAGAGAGAATACGAAAACGACGCTCCCTCCAGCTCCTTGAGCGAGAACGAGACGACTATAGAATTACATATATTTTGCGACGCTGCACCGACTGGAATGTCTGCCGTGGCGTACTGGCGAAAAGTTTATAAAAACAAAGATGTGCACGTATCATTGATAGCCTGCAAGTGTCGAGCGGCACCAGTTAACAAATATATAACTACCTAAGCTCGAGTTGCAAGCAGCTGTTATCGCCTGCCGGCTCGCTAACACAATAGCGCACGAAAGCCGTTTAATCGCCCATCGTAAATACTTTTGGACGGATTCCTTAATAGTTTTGCATCAAATAAAGAATGATAACCGTCAATATAATGTATATGTCGCAAACAGACTCGGAGAAATTGATGAACTATCACGACCACAAGAGTGGTTTTACTTTACGTGCCTACAAAATTAAATATAGCCGATAAAGCGACTAAAATTAATACTTACAAGTTGACTAACGACTGCGACTGTTTTCGACCCCGCTTCCTATATAACCCGCGCGAAGAGTGGGAACAACAACCTAAAAATAAAAAATATATAATTGATCATGAGATTTTACAAGTTAACACAATGATGGTATGTGAAATAAATTGCAATGACTTACCTGTTCCCGATCCGAGTAAGTTCTCAACTTGGCTTCGCTTATTGAGATGTATGGCAAACGTGCTACTGTTCATACAACGGTGTAGAGGTCGCTGCAACTCACAACTCAACACAGACATGATGCAGCGAGCTGAGATCGAAATATTGCGGTACTCGCAGATAAAATCATTTTCTGTAGAAGTTATTGCACTGAAAAATAGTAAAACGATTGAACCGAGCAGCCGATTACGTAAGTTAACGCCGGTACTTGACGAACACGGGTTATTAAGAGTGGGCGGGAGAATCGAAGCCGCTACTAACGTCAACCCACACCTGAAAAGACCTGTAATATTAGATGGTCACGACACCGTTGCAAAATTAATTACAAAGCATTTCCATGAGAGGGCAGCACACGGAAGTAACGAGACTGTCGTGAATGAAATTCGTCAAAAATATTGGCTTGTGAACTTACGGCCTACTGTACGCTCTGTTGCTTCAAGATGCCTGCTCTGCCGAATAAAGAAAGCTAAGCCTTCGATCCCACGAATGGGAGATCTACCAGAGGGAAGACTCGCTCACCACCACAGGCCCTTTACGCACTGTGGCGTTGACCTATTCGGACATATGGAAATAACAGTAGGCCGTCACCGTGAAAAGAGATACGGTGTATTATTTACATGCCTCACCGTACGGGCCATACACATAGAGCTAGTGCCCTCACTGTCGACCAATTCATTCATAATGGCGCTGAGGAGAATGGCAGCCAGGCGCGGGTGGCCGTACAGAATGTACTCAGACAATGGCACTAATCTAAGAGGTGCCGAAGCCGAACTAAGAAGATCATTTGAGGTGATAAAACAAAGCAGCATCAATGACGAGTTGGTAAACCATGGGCTCCAATGGGTTTTTTTATCGCCGGCCAGCCCTAACATGGCAGGGGCATGGGAAAGACTAATTAAGAGCATTAAGACGGCGCTGAAAGTGGTCCTGAAAGAAAGAGCTCTGTGCGAAAAGTCTTGATGACATTATTAACTGAAATTGAGAATATGGTCAACAGCCGTCCACTGAGCTGTGTCACCGTGGACCATAAATATCCTGAAAGTTTGACACCAAACCATTTCCTGCTCGGATCCTCGTCTAACCTGCCAGTACCCGGCGTGTTCAATGATGACGACCTGTACCTAAAAAACACATGGAGACACGCACAAAGACTTACCGATGCATTCTGGCAACGCTGGGTACGCGAAATTCTGCCAACCTTGCTACCACGCCAGAAATGGTACCAAGAAGGCCACCAACTGAAAAGGGGAGACGTAGTTTTCATTGTTGATCCCGCCTTACCTCGAAATACGTGGCCCAAAGGTAAAATAATAGAAGTTCACCCTGGAAAAGATGGCCGCGTAAGAATTGTGGACATAAAGACGAAAACAGGTGTACTTACCCGACCGGTGAATCGTGTGGCTCTGCTCCCTACAGCTGATGATGATTGTCCTAGGACAATGGGGGGGAGGATGTAGACGACGCGAAGCTCTGCACCTGAAAGTAAAAGATAACCATTAATAAAATAGATAAAATCCCTTAAATATTACGAATGTTATTATATATATATAAAAATGTACTTATCTGTTTGTAAATAAACAAGCGCAGCGGCGAATGCACGTATGTACCTATGTATACATGAGTACGTATAGCTGTAGACACGGCAATCGGCGGCTCCGGCCGTCAGTCGCGCTTCCATTGCCGTTTGCTACACTCGTTGTACATACGTGTCTTCAAAGCACCGCTATCACGCAATCCTGCTTCCATTTTCTTCTATATCCTCAAGACCTTGCACCTATCGTCTACAGTGTGTGTATATAATTTATATATAACTAGTGACTGCTCGCGACTTCGTTCGCGTAGTAGGCCTTCGGCCTCGCCAAACCTCCCGTCTTTTCTTCCTTTTTTAAATGTAAGAACCTTCTACAAAGTATTAGAAAATATTTAAAAAAGATGAATAAAATCGGTAAAGCAGTTCTCAAGGTATAGCGTGGCTAGGAAAAATAGGGGTTCATTTATATATATATATATAGACTAGTGACTGACCGCAACTTGTTCGTGTGTGGCTCGGCCTTCTGCCTCGCCTTAACCTCCCGTCTTTTCTTGGTTTTTCTTTCATAAGAACCTTCTCCTGACTATAATTAAGACAACAACAAAAAATTAGCGAGATTGTTCCATCCATTCTCAAGATATAGCGTGACCAGGGGAAATAGGGGTTCATATTTATATATACCTATAGATAGATTCAACTGCATAAATGTTCTTGTATTCATAATTTGATGGTATGATTTTATTTCCAGGATAAAGATATAAGTATAATAGGCCTGAAGGAAACATTGATCAGCCTCATAACGGCAACATACATTCAGCAAGCACCAGTGGCGGAACTGAAAGAAGGCAGTGAGATACCCACATTGGTGCCAGTAGCCACTATTGTGCCGGATTTGGATACTAGAGCTCTCATGCAAGCGGCTAGTACCGGGATTGTCGGTGATAGTGATAGTGATAGTGAGTAGTTTGTATCTGTTTATTTCTAAACTCTTTGTGCAAACTGTCCAACTCTGGGAAGTTTAGGATAAAAAAAGCAGTGATATCACCACCTTGTTACCAGAAGACACCATTTTACTGAATTTAGATTTTAGAACTCCCATGGAAACTTGTTAACACTATAATATTTTAGATTTAATTGTATAAAAAATTGTTTGTAATGTATAAATTACTATATTCACTATATTATACTATATACAATATAAACTCAAACTACTAAAGCGATTTAAAAAAAATCTCTATGGAAAACTACATTATTCCACAGTAACAGCTGCTATATTTTATTATTATTGAAAATTTATTCCGTGGTATAGACGGGACAGAACAAAGATATTTTTAAGGCTCGGAGTTTGCAGGGACAACAAATATAATATTAAGCGGAAACTTTTATTATATATTAATAATAGCTTTTAACTGTATACTGCTGAATGTTATGGAACAACTGTCATAAAGCTGTAGTTTTCCTAATAGTGTAAAAAGAAATATAAAAAAATTAACTTCAGAGACGGGATATTTACCATTATTGTGTTATGCAATACATCGAAAATATCCCGTTTCTAAATTCTTCCATTAGTGACCATGTTAGTATATGTAATATTTATAGTACCTAAGTATTCTATTTCTTAGATTATGGCCTCTGCGGTATTGCCGCAATTCCGCCAATGTCGCGTGGATAGGGTAGAAAACAAACGAAGGAGACTGGTCGGTGGAGGGAAGATTGATCGGCTTCTGGATCATAATTTTTGCATCTGAGCATACAAACCTAAGGAAGACAAACACAAAACATAAGTACACAGGATGTAACATGCAAACATAAATAACTGGTTACGGGGAGCAGTTAGAATGGTATTAGTTTAAATATATCTAAAGTTTAATTTTGTTAGCACAAATACATTTGTTTAGTATATTTACAAAGGGGGTGAAAACAAGAGATAGGAGGGAATTGAGGTTAGCAGGGCGAGGGATTTCTACTGGAAGCATGTCATGCAAAGAGCAGCGAAGTGACGTACAACTAAAAAAAATATGGTCAGCTGTGCCCTCATCAAGTCCACATTCGCAGATGGAGTGGTCACGAATTCTAATTTTGGCTAAAAATACGGGAGTACAAGTGTGACCCAGCCGTAAGCGACATATAGTTGAAGTAGATGTTTTACAAATTTTTTTATATTTAAAGAACCAAGGTTTTATAGGAATGCTTTCTTGTAGCTGACCATAGAATTTCCCCTTGGATAATTTTGATATCTGCCATAGTTTGTCCCAAGCAATCCGCATTTCTGGTTGGCACATAGAGACTAAGTCATGAGAGTAATAATTTTATAGTAGTTCCTGTTGCCATGTAGTGGAGCTTCTTTGGCACACATGTCTGCAGTTTCATTCCCTGGAATGCCTACGTGGCCAGGTATCCATGCAAGAACTACCTTCAGTCCGAGTCGATGATTTTCATAAAGGGATTCTTTTATTTTTAGGATAATTCGAAACTTATGTTTTGATTTAAATTGGTTGGCAAGGATAGCTTGTAGACAGCTCTTTGAGTCAGTGAAAATAATTGCCTTAGCTATTTTGTAAGAAGTGGCATATTGAACAGCTTCAAGGATGGCAATAGCTTCTCCAGTGAACACTGAAGCTAAAGGAGGGCATTTATGGTTAAGGATGATTCTATACTTGGGTATCCAAACAGCAGTACCTACGTCGTTGTCTTGCGTTAACTTAAAGGCATCTGTATATATTGCCACCCAATCTCTCCATTGGGAGTAAATTTTTTCAGAGAAAATTTTACAAGGTTCTACTGAGAATTTGTCAATGCCAATCCAATATAATGGAGGGTTGGTAAATTAAAGATTCATATTTAGTTGAGAATAGAGGATTAACCGGAAACTGGGCAATGGGATATGAGAGATTAGAATATCTGATGAAGCTACGAATTATACAGGGGAGGCTATCCTCTGATGAGAATCCTTGGGAGTTAAAAAGGTCAAAGAGTTGCTTAATTTTACATAAAAGAGGATGTGAAGAATTTTGAATAAGCTTAAAGAAAAACCTATCTGCAAGATATTGTCTGCGGAGATGAAGTGGGGGTTCCACACACTCAACCTGCATGGCATTAATTGGAGATGATTTCATTGCACCCAGTATAATACGCAGGCATTTGGATTGGATTTTGTTTAATTTCTCCATAGCTGCTTTATTGCCAGGGACCAGTAGAAAAGAGCCATAGTCTAGATGGCTACGGATAATTGCATTATACAGAATCTTTTGTGAGAATGGGTGGGATCCCCACCATGCTCCCGATAATGCGCGGAGAATGTTGACATTCCCTTCACATTTGGTGACAACAGAATTGAAGTGGGTAACACCAGTCAATCTCGAATCTAGCCACACTCCAAGAAACTTGACAGTGTTTTGCTGTGGGATGAGTTCAGTTTTATATGACAAGGTTATATTAGGCACGCTTCTTTTTTAGTAAATATAACGGAACTACTCTTACAAGTCGATATGGATAGACCATGATCAGTTAGCCAATCACCAAGATATTCTAAAGCACAGTTTAGTTTATTTTCTGCTTCTGATACAGATTTGGTAGGTAAGAACAGGGCTAGATCATCTGCATACTGCAATACTTGGCAAAAAGAGTTAACTGAGAGTTCAAGTTCCCGTGTGTACAGGCTGTATAGGAGAGGGCTAAGGACTGATCCTTGGGGTAGGCCTTTCCAAACAGTTCTGGGGGATAAAAATGAGTCTTTAGTTCTTATTAGGATAGTTCTTTGCATCAAGAAGCTACTTATGAATTGAGTCATCTTCACAGGGATGCTCAGCTGCAACATTTTGTTTCTGAGCTCAGGGAGAAGAACATTGTCATAAGCAGAGGTGATATCAAGGAACACACCTATTAGGTATTCCTTGTTTTTGAATGTGTGTTGTATTTCAGTTGTTAGGATGCAAAGACTATCAAGCGTGCTCATACCCTTTCTAAATCCAAATTGAGATTTAGCAAGGAGGGATTTATTTTCAATCAACCATTCTAGTCTATTCTTTATAAGCAGTTCTGATATTTTTGCCAATACGCAGGACAAAGCAATAGGGCGATAGGAGTTGGGGTCAGATGCCACCTTACCTGGCTTCAACACTGGGATTATAATTTGAGTGCACCATGATTCTGGTATAATACCTTGCTCATAAAAACAGTTAATGATATATAATAGAAAAAGTTTTGTTTTTACTGAGGCTCTAGTTATAAAAGAATAAGTAATCCCATCTAGTCCAGGAGAAGAGTCTGTTAAACCATCCAGTGCTACCTGAATTTCATCATAAGTAAATATTTCATCAATATTACCATAGGAGGAGAGGGGATTGGGAATAGTGTGAGAGAGGGCCATGTGGACATAGGGTGGGGCAAGATTGTTGGCAAAGGACTCTATCCACGATGAAGCATCATTAGAAGATGCATTTGAGTAACTATAATAACCCCTGAACCTGCGTATTTGTCTCCATACTAATGAAGGAGGAGTAGTGGGAGACAAGCTTTCACAGAATTTGATCCATCCTGATTTTTTCTTTGTCGACAGTAACTTTCTTGATTCTGCAGCAGATCTTTGGTATTCTACGAAATTGTTTGGGGTCATAGAGTTGTTATAATTAACCTCTGCCTCATTTCGGGTTCTAACTGCTCTAGAACAGTCACGATCCCACCAGGGTGGAGATGATCTGATAACAGGGCGACGTTTAGGGGGGATGTGCTCATCAGCAGAGGCAGTAATGGATTCGATAAATTTTGAATAGCATAGTAAGAAGTTTTCAGGGTTAGGGCTAGGGATTAGATCCAATTTATGGTCAAGGGCAGTTGAGTATGAATCCCAGTTAGCGCCTGAGAGTCTATACTTTAAAAGTGGGGTGGGGTGATTTGGAGAAGGGGATCTTTTAGGGAGATTAATTAGGATGGGGTAATGGTCACTTCCATAGGAACGAGAAAGAACTTCCCAGGATAAAATGGTGGACAGGGACGGGGAACAGACTGTCAGATCAACAGCACTTCTTGGGTCTTGCAAAGGTCGGACTCTGCGAGTCCGGGATCCATCATTTAGAATACAGAGATTTGTCTCGTCAAATATATCCAGTAGAGAGTAGCCAAATAGATCACAATTTGCAGAACCTGAAGAGGTGTGGTGAGCATTAAAGTCACCCATTATTATGACAGGGGGAGGGACCGCGGAAATGATTAACAAGATATCTGAGATTAGATAGGACTGAGGGTGGGGAATATAAAAGGAAATAAATGTAATATCAAATGCTCGGACTGCTACAACATTAAATTCTAAGCTGTGAGCGGGAACTATTATCTGTGAGTATGTTAAGCTATGCTTAACTAGTAGGGCACATCCTGCATACCCATCCTGGCGGTCATCCCGGAGGCAGGAGTAGCCGGATACTCGGTAATGAGATCCGGGAACTAACCATGTCTCCGAGATGGCCACCAAGATGGGGGAATATTTTCTTATTAAATAGAGTAGTTCATGAGATTTCGCTCGCAGACTTTGACAGTTCCATTGGATAATTGGACACTGATCCATTATGGCCAATGAAGGACGAGAGCTGGCTGATCATTTGGGCAACGTTGGACGGTAGGTTAATAGATTTCTGTGAGATAATGCTAATGATTATTGTAAGGAGTTGCACAAGAAGCTGATCTTGTGGTTCCTCACGGCAAGGTGGATCAGCTTGGGCCATTTGGAGGGCATAGCCATTGGGAAGGGATGATGATATGTTACCAACAATATTTTCATGGGCAGCTTTGTCATAGGACTTCCCTAGGTTTAGGGTTTTGCATTACTGTTTTTCTATATGATTGAGTATCTGCACGAGATTGTCTAGGGATAACAGTAATAGGTTGGGTTAAATGGGTAGCTGGGGCAGGGGACGATTTAAGAGTTTCAGAGAAAGTCTTGCGAACACTTGGTATTTGTGAGGATGCCTCTTGGTAAGAAATTCCCTCACGGGACATTGCGACCTTGATATATTTCTGCCTATCCTGTTCAGGGCAGTCCCTGCTTATAGCAAAGTGGTGAGCTGAACAGTACATGCATGTGGATGACGTCTCTTGAATATTACATTCGTCACCTGTATGAGGCTGGGCACATCTATAGCACCTAGGCTTGGAACGGCACTGAGCTTTAATGTGTCCAAATCGGCAACAGCTCAAACATTGAATGGTGGGGTACTGGTAGTTTTCCACTACTAGGGAAGAGTAGTATGAGAATACACGGGTCGGTAGTTGTTGACCCCTAAATGTCAGAACTACTGTTTGTGTTGGCTCCCAGGTAATGTTTCCATCGACTTTGTTCTTTCTATTCATCCGTCTAGCCTTAAGGATTTTATTGCATTCGCCATGTACCATCAGTGACTCCACAAACTCATCCATTGACCAGTCAACAGGCACTCCCCGCACTAGGCCCATTCGAGTTACATTGTATGTAGGGATGAAAGCCTCATAATTATATGATTTTAGCATAGGATTATCCAAGAATTTATTAGCGCCCAAAGCAAATTTAAAAGTGACAGAGATTTAGTTTCGTCCTACTCTCTTAACACCATCTTGGCAGATATTCTCAATTTTATGAGTGTGTAGGAATTGCCCGAATTTGATTGGCCTTATCTCTGTGCCTGCGGCTGGGTCAGACTCTATTTTGGAAACGTAAACAATGTAAGGCCCCGAGTCGGTCGACTCGTAAGATCTTATGCCGTCAACTACGATTGAGGGATGGGTGTACACAGTTTGAATTGATGCGGACGCTGTCTCGCTGTCTGTTATTAGTTTTTTACGCGGACATCCTTGATCCTCGTCCCTGCGTTGGCGTTTTGTCGCCGTCGAACTTTGTGTCGAAGACAAACAAACAGCTAATGGCGGGTCCGAATCTGGAGGATCCGGCGGGTCAGGGGAAATGGGCTCCATTTCCCCTGATTTCGGTTAAAATAAGCACACAAAACTCACCACCACCTATATAAAGGTTAATATATGTCTCAGGAAAAGGAAAATGTATCAAAATGGATGTAATTTCACTCAAAAACTGTAGCCAGTCTCACTAACACGTGTGTTCACTATCACCAAACCAAACGACCTGTAGTACCTAAGTAGAAACATTGTAAACATCTATAATAAAAAAAAATGGCCCCGAGTTTCTTGCCGCTTCTCCTCGGTGGGCTCTATATATTTTGGAACGCGGCGGTAGGGTCTTTAAAGTACATTATAATGAAAAGTTGACGTTCATAAGTGCGTCTTTGATACCTAAATTGAATAAATGATTTTGACTTTGACTTTGACTTATAAAAACTATAACATTGACAGTTTGTGAGTGAGTGTATTTAGTTTGTTACTTCTTCACACTCAAAGGGCTAGACCAATTTTGTTAATATTTGATATGGAGGTACTTGAGGTGGTGGAATAACACATAGGATAGTTTTCATCCGCCATCAACACACGGATGTAACTGCGAAGCTCAGCTAGTAATAAATCAATAACAGATAGAGTAAGTAATTCAACTGTTTCTTTTTGATATTTGTTAGAGGTGTTTCCTTCCAGTATAATCCAAAGAATGTTTGTGTATTGACGGTGGACATAAAAAAAAAACCAGTAGGATCTCCACTCCGGCGCTAGTTGTTACTATTGTATCTAATTTGGCCCTAGAATTATCACTCAAGCTGCAAGTACTGGAAATATTGGTAATTGTAGTTCATAATCGTTTATTTTAATCATCAAAGGTACATTGAGTAAGCTGCAATGGCGAAATGGAACGAAAATAGTGAGATCAATTTTTACCGGTATGAGCTTTTGTACCGCAATTAGACTCTAGGATTCTCGTGCATGTTTCACCAGACAAAAGCTACTACATATTAGGAAAACACCGTAAAGGTGCAAGTTGGTAGCCGGCTACACGTAGCAGCAGACGACGTGTCGTCGCTTCATGTCGCTGCAGTTATGATTTTGATCCCGACTGCAGACGGAAACTGCAGATGGCATCAACCATTTGTGACGTTGCAGTGCACCTTGCGGCTAGCTGGCCTGGGCACTTCGTCCAGAAGATGTTCTTACTCCTTGTCGCGGTCCTCGCGGTAAGAGATGGAACGTTTGATAGGGGTAGTCTGTGGAGGGTCGTTGTCGAGAGAAACACACGGTATCGAGTTAACGGTACTTCAACATATATTTCGGGTGCTTGATTGCTTAGGGCGTCTAAACGGTAACTAGCTTATACTAGGTTCTACACTGTGACGGAATTAACTGGTTTGGCCCTGAGGAGGGCCACGGTAGTTATGTATCGGTCCGTTACACATTTAAAAAGCGATACAAAAGGTTTACTTTTTAAAAGCAGTTTTTCAGTCGTTTTACTAGGTAGATTGGTATCCGTGAGCGGCACTACTGGTCTGCTGTCGAACGACAGTGTCGTCTGCCGCTCGATGACGTGTCGCTAGCTTTGTGTAGCTAACTACGAATGGTGTTTCATAGAAATACATATAAACCAGTCGTGTCGCTGCGACACGTCGTTTGCCGCGGCTTCATGTAGCCGGCTACCAACTTGCACCTTAAATTTAGGTTGCCAGTCACGTGCCAGATGGCTAGTGACATTTTGTTCTGGGGATTGCTTCACAATTTCTACAACAATAAATACTTGATGGGTTGATTGAGACAGATCGCTTATTAGCAATTAGAGCGCGCATACGATGTCATTTTTATGTTTTTATTGTATTTGTTGATGAAGTATTATCTATTTATTTTCCTATTTTTGTTTTTTGTCACTGCATTTGCCGAAGTTTAATCTTCTTTTTTATTATATTTCAGAGGTATATTGGAAAGTAAACTACGACAGATTCCACCAGGACTTCAGAGATGAGGTGATGATTAATGCTGTGACAAGAAGGATCGATGAAAATGGTAAGTAATAAAAATATTACTTATTAGGTAATTTTAGGTCAGCAGCGCTTTGACAGCGTCCTTGGTGTTTGTATAGACGACAGTATCACTTTCCACCAGGTGGGCCGCCTGCTTGTAAACCTACTTTCGGCAAAAATAAACAAATATATACTTAGTTACAAGTTCGAACTGTTCGCAAAGGCTCTCCTTTGGGGGTACCACGAAGGCGAGCGTGACGCGGTCAGGCACGTACCTTGTCCTTCTGGTATAACTAATTAAAACTAAGATTTATGTAACTTTAGAAACGGGATATTTACCATGTATTGTATTTAATTTGAGCTCTCGATATTTCTGCACAGTTGCATGCGCCATATTCACGAGTAAACTGAAGTATCTGCGAGTAGGTATTGTTATGAGCAGACGGAACGGTCTATCCTCCAAGTAATGCGAAATTTTGTAATAACCTTTTTGACAGAGTTAAGTTTTAATAGTAATTTTAAACTTATTAATAGGCAAATCTCGGATAACATTGGGAAGTTTATAATAGAATCGTATACATTGTCCCATAAAAGAATGACTTATTCTGTGGCGACGCGTTACATATACGGATAGCTTGTGCTTATTCCGCGTGTTGATGGAACGAGCATCACTCCTTTTCGCAAAACTGTTCACGTTTTTCTTGACATACATTAGATTTGCATAGATAAACTGAGAGACATCAGTTAGAATGTTTACTATATTTTCTATTTCAGCGGGAGAATTAATGCGTCTACTTCTGCAGCAAATGTACATAACATCCCCGGCGTGGGCTCCCGTGTCGAACCCTACCGCGGTCCTAGATCTGCGGAACGGCGAGGGCTCGCACAGGCGGACCGCGGACAAACCGCTACTGCAGCAGTACATGGACCAGTACCTAAAAGTACTCGGTAAGTAGGTATTTCACTTATTTCCTTTGTATACAAACTTCTCTACAGATAAAGTATCTCATAAATAATTTAATTTAACGCACATATACTTATATAAATGCACAAAACTAACGCACAACTTTTAGGAAGTCCTCGCAGCGAGCTTGACTCGGCGATCTTAACCGATCAACAAGTTAAGCAACGCTTGCTGCGGTCAGGAGTTGGATGGGTGACCGCTATAGTGGCATTATTCAACTGAGCGCTTCCGTGCCTCGGAAGGCACGTTAAGCCGTCGGTCCCGGTTGTTTGTCTTAGGAAATCAGTCGTTAAGCTATATCGATGGCCTTCGGGCGGCCTGAAAACTTCGACTTGAACCAGGAATAATGGAATACGTTATTTATTAAATGGTAGATTGTCTTTAGTTTTACTAACAAACCACTACAAGCTTCGTGGCGCTACGCCACGTGCATGGACACTACTTCATACAATTATTTGGGGCCGTCCATTAATCATGTGATGTTTTTTTTCATTTTTTGTTCCCCCTCCCTCTTGGTGATACGTGGTGAGGTTTAAGACTAAACCCCCACCCCCACCCAAAATCACGTGTATTTTTTAGTACCTACAAATAATCTTAAAATATTTAGAATATTATGTTTAAATTGAGGTAAGTATAAAGTATAATCTACTTTTATTCTAGAACATTAAGGACCATGATAAAAAAGTCTAGACAGAAAGGTAGCAGGTTGTTTTTGACTCGCATACTTACAAATAATATTAAACGAATGGTGTAATCATGCAGAAAATATATATTGTACTATAGTACATGAAGATATTTAATGTATCGCGTTTGACGAAAATTTAATACACGTGATGTCTCTTACTACACCCCCCTCCTGCCTGGTGATATTTCGTGATTTATGTCGTACCTCCTCCCCCCCTTTTCGAGCCTCACGTGATTAATCCTTCCTATACCGTGATAATTAAAGCAAAAGACGTTTTAATGAAACTGACGTATAATTACGTCTTTGGGACGCAAAGGGTTAATGGACGGTCCCTTTGAATGTCGACAAGTGGCAAGTTACACGTCAGATCACTTGCCAAATCACGTGTCCCGTTGTTTAGGTGGGCACATCGCTGTAGGGAAACTAACCTTAAAAAGTGTGATGCAGAAAAAAAAGGTTGAAAACAAATTGTTCTATTTCTGACGTCTATCATAAAGAGCCAGACGCATTATTTCGGTATCTCGTCATCTGGCCCTGTGGCGCAATGGATAACGCGTCTGACTACGGATCAGAAGATTCCAGGTTCGAATCCTGGCAGGGTCGCGGTATACTTTTGCGTTTTGTATGCGATATATTTTACCCGTGATTTTATCAATGGATAGTATTACGTTTATTATAGTTTATATTTAGGTCTTTATATTCCTGAAGGGGTCGGTAGAGGTGAGTAAAGAGTTTGCAAGTTATGTTCTAACGGTCATCAAGTTTA
The DNA here is from genome assembly GCA_917880725.1 of Selenia dentaria. Taxonomy (NCBI): domain Eukaryota; kingdom Metazoa; phylum Arthropoda; class Insecta; order Lepidoptera; family Geometridae; genus Selenia; species Selenia dentaria. The sequence goes on from OU862885.1 coordinate 10,320,547, forward strand.
GTTATTCAGCTAAATTCTAAATGCATAAACAGTTTAAAGTCTAAATAACTTTTATTTTATGACTATTTCAAAGTTTCATAGTATCCATAGTCAAGTTGTCATAATAATAATGAAACTAAATTTCTAAACAAATAATCACACTTTTGTACAGACTGACTACTTTTCACCTTTTTATAGTAACATTTTAATAACGTGCTAGTTCCCGACCTTCTTCTTAACAGACTGAGCAGAAAAGGTTATGTTTTTTTGGTGTATTTCTGTATGTTTTTCAGTTTTTTTTCCGGTAAATGACTCGCTTGGCGTCCCGGTCTGAGAGATTTATTAGACTAGCTGCGTCTCGCGGTTTCACCCACGTGGTGATGGATGATGATGATGATGAATCAAATTATATAGCCTATGTTCATCGGGGATAATGTAGGATTCGAACGGTGAAATATTTTTTTTCAAATCAGTCCAATAGTTTGAGTATTCAAATTTACACTTAAAACTACTTACAGAACTGTTTATTGACGAATGATAATTAATTAAAATAGACTGGTCCTCTCTGCACAATTGCAACACCCCCAGGGTAACACCCCAGGTAATATGGGACATGTACATGTCCCATATTACCTGGGGTGTTACCAGTACTTATTGTGAACCTTAGGCAAAAAGACCTCCATTGTATATTAACTTGGCACATAAGTAATAAATGATTTGAGTTTAAGTCAACGTTTTATAATAAGACATCAACAGTTGCATAGCAAAGTTAGTTCGTAAATTATTCAATACTAGCTGCGTACAAAATAAACCCGTGCTTTCGCTCAATGTACGCCCCGGCGTATGCCATGCAGTACACGCGTATGCCATGCAGTACACGCGTATGCCATGCAGTACAGCAAGCTTCATGAAGCCTGCTTGCAGCGACGCAATCGCGATGTAGCCGCACCGTGATTTGCGGATTTGTATTGAAGCTGCAAGCAGGCGTACATCAAGCGTATAATGACGAATACGCGTCTATGAAGCTACGCCTGCGTGGACAGTAAGCCGCAACGGTTATTGGTGTCGATTGTAAGCATTATCTGAACTAAAAATCTCTAAATTATGGCAGATCTTACTCTGTTTAGACTAAAATACAAATTAGTATAACACTTCTGAATGACAGCATTAAAATTAGACATGTATCTTCAATTGTGGGTATAGTTTAGACAGATTAGTCGTCACGTAACTTCGTGCTCGCTAAATTAACGTTGAAATACGCAAAATTGAATAGAATAATTCTATTTTTAGTAATGTCATCCTAAGTGATACATTAATTTAGATTTTACAGTTAATAGAATGAAGACTACTATAAAAGTTCGTAGTAGTTTTTTTTTGTTTTTTGAACAATTGAATCGCTACCAAAATCCCATCTCTGTTACACTTCAAATTTAGAAGAAACTCAAATCGAGGAAAACAAACAACGATAGCTATTGTTATCATTCTTTTATCTATCTGTGTTTCCTATTTCATAATAAATTGAAATTGATAGAAATCTGGTATAGATTTAGCTGTCATTATTATATCAACATCTATATATATATATGCTTCCTATTTCACAATGAATTAAATTTAAATGAAATTTAGTGTAGATATAGTTGTCATTATTATATTTATATATAATCTATATGTTTCCTATTACACAATAAGTTGAAATTGAATGAGATTTCGTATTGATATAGTTGTATTATTACTATATGTAATATCTATCTATATATTTTATATTTCACAATGATTTGAAATTTAATATTTAGTATTGATATAGTTGTCGTATTTTGTCTATATCTATCTATATGTTTCCTATTTCTCAATGAATTGAAAATGAATCAAATTTGGTATTGATGTAGTTGTATTATTGTTTTGTTATATTATTACTATATGTAATATCTATCTATATATTTTATATTTCACAATAATTTGAAATTTAATATTTAGTATTGATATAGTTGTCGTAATTTGTCTATATCTATCATATGTTTCCTATTTCTCAATAAATTGAAATTGAATCAAATTAAGTATATATATAGCTGTCATTATTATATTTATATATAATCTATATGTTTCCAATTACACAATGAATTGAAATTGAAGCAGATTCAGTGTAGGTATAGTTGTCATTATTATATCGATATATATCATTATTTCAGAGGAGAACGGTAGCGGGTTCGTACGCCGCAGCGGCGACGCGTCTGGGGGCCAATACGTAGTGCGTGCCAAGCATGCCGCGGAACAACTGTTGCATGCTGTCTTGGACCATACCGTCACCGAGAGACTCGGCTCCAAGGCTGCCAGGATATTCAGGTACCAGCGGACATCCTACAGGTCGATCAGCGAATACTGACCGCTTCATTATTTATTTTGATTGATTCCCATGATACAACCCTCCTCTCTATAAAAAATAGTAGTAGATATGCGTCGAAAACCTCCTAAAAAAGTCAAAAATATAGTCAAAAAATATTATTTGATTGACATACAAAAAATGTTTTGTGGATACATGTCCTTACCACTTTGAATACAGTAGTTCAGTAACACAAGACAATTTAAAATTGTAAATAATGTTAGTGCTTACACAATCTTTAATTATAACATTATTAGTAAGTTACAATGTAAAAACGATTGTAAACATACAGAAATAAACAAATCTAATTTTTTTATATATGTAACTAGAGCACTGTCCTCTCAATTTTTCTTCGATTCCCTTTTTTTTCTCTTGGCTTTATTTCTGTTAATCCAATTTTTTTTTTTCATTTTTTAATTTAACACTGGCCGATTCCAAGATGAGGTTTAATACGATATTACATAAAGTTATATAAAAAACAGGTTTCAATGAACACGAATGAAAATGCATGACATGGCACTTATTTTGATATTATTGAAATATTATTTTAATCCAATATGAAATGACAATTATTTAAGTATTTTACGAGTAGTTATGTATGCAATTGTTATTTTCCCATTGTCAATAATGTTATTACCTTCATTAAATGAAATACTTTTATTAATTTATTAGGGGGTCAATTACAATTACACATATTAAAAATATAAAATAAATTACAAAGGCTAAATTAACCTTCTAGTCAAAATTAAAGAACCCGCCCCTGTCCGCTCCCGGTGGAAAGGTGCCCATTACACTCGCTGCGTTCCCGCGCTGAATAGCTATGGCCAGTCTTTGCACCAGGAACGAACCGGAGCGGGAGTCACCGGTGATGTCACAGAGTCTACGACCTAACTCTCCCACAAAGCTCTTAGCCTCAGCCCCCCAACTGCCCATTGTCTCCACAGCCACGGGCACAAAATGGTAAAGCAGCTCCAAGGCCTTAAGCCTCTTCTTAATGCTGGCGTCTTCCGCAGCTGCTGACGGGGAGTTGACGGTGCGAGTCAGATGGCTGGGAACAACAGTGCTGACGCAAGTAGCGTCCCAAATTAGGCGCTTGCCGTTCTTCCACGTCCTTCCACTTCATTAAATTATTATTTGAACGCCTATTTAGGTAGAAGGCATTAAACACTTAGTTACTTTTGTTTATATTTACTTACCCAAAATTCTTACAAATAAATAAACTAGAATTTTAATTGAATTTGATCTATGCATATCTTAAACCCAACAAAATTTATTCAGATATGTGCTCAAGTCTGAAGCGTACGAATAACTACCAATACTGTCTAAAAAATTGCAAAGAATAATGTTTTTTTAGGTTGATTCGAAGCAAAAAATATATAGAAGAAGGCGACATACAGAAAAACGCAATGTTAGTGAACAAGGAATGCAAAGAGTTGACTTATAAACTGTTGGAAGAACATTTTATAAGTGTACAGGTAATGATAATTATTTTCATCTTGACATTTCATTATACAACCTTCTTAATAATCTCAACTAAGCTTAAACTTACCTATGTAATATATTATACCAGTGTGGCCCTAGCACGAATAACTGCGTAAATGTAACGTAACGTATCGTTCACGTGAAACAGTACAAACTGACATGTATCTAGGGCAACTGTGACACAGACAACTCATAGTTTGTACGCCGAAGTGTGACGGGTAAGCGTCAGCTTACGATACGAATACTTTTTCGCAAATTGTTTGTGCTACGGTCTCGTTTTATGTCTACCTTTAAGGTTTTTACTTAAGAAAAGCGATCGCAGCGGAGCTTGACTTGGCGAACTTAACCGATCAACAAGTTAAGTAACGCTAGCTGCAGTCAGGAATTGGATGGGGTGTGTGCTAGAGGCATTATTCAACTGAACGCTTCCGTGCTTCGGAGGGTACGTTAAGTCGTCGGTCCCGGTTGTTTGTCTTAGGACAACAGTCGTTAGGCTATGTCGAAGGCTTTTGGGCGGTCTGAAAACATCGACATGGGTTCGCCACTAGCCTATCCACCAAGCCGCACTGGGCCTGCGTGGTGGATTATGGCTCAACTCTTCTCGCAAGAGGACGGCTCGAATCCCCAACAGAACATAATGAGCTGATTATTTAAGTGATGATAAAGGCAAGTCGTGCATGTAGTAATTTCACACGTTACAATGCCCTTCACAACCTAATACGGAAATGCTTGAATTGAATGATAATCTGACACTATGGCCTACTACGTAGTGAGTTGGGTTTCCTTGGCTCTTACGATTCTCATGCCAACGGGGTAAGGGAAATACTGTGTAACTCCATCGCCTTGACAAGGAGATTTATTAAAGTGTTATAATGGTGTCGATTCTGTAAGCATTCTCTAAACTTTAAATCTCTACATTATGGCGATCTTATTCTTAAATGTTAATTAGTTTATCACTTCTGAATGACTGCGATAAAATTAGATATATCTGTTCAGTTGTGGGTATACGAGTATTTTAGTCAGATTAGTTATCACGTAACTTGGTGCTCGCTAAACTAACATAAAAATACCCAAAATGGAATAGAATCTTATTATTATAGTATGTATTACTTTTTTATTCGAACTCGCGGGTTCGAATCCCGTCCGAGGATGTGAATTTTACTCTCTATAAATTTCAATGTTTGAGATCGCTAAAGCAGGCATTAGTGCTTAAGGCGAAATGAGTTCCAAATATCATGATTCTACTTCGCGAAAACTTAGTTTTTCGACGCTTAAACCTAATAACCGAAGTTAGAAAAAAAACGTAGTGTTAATTGAATATACGTCCTTATGAAGTATGGGAGCCAATACACGATTGAGCAAACTTGGCTCGATAGAAAAATAAATTTTCCTAAATTTTGTTTTTGTTACGTGCTTCGTGGGAAATAGCATTTTTATTCAATTATGGGCAAATATATTTCAATGAATGTATCATATTTGAATTCCCAATGAAATTTACTAGTGAACTATGGACTCTTATCATTAAAGTCGAATCATTTGATTGTAAGAAATAAATATAAAAAGTATTAGCACGTATTCAATTGAATTTTCGTCCATTCTGGTAAGCAATTTTCAACCTTATGTAAAGCATCGTAAATTGTTCTAAAATTAGGATTGGACCGCGCCTTAAAGTAATACTATAAAAATTATAAAGGGTTGCGACGTCAATACGAAAGTTTAAGTATTTCTAAAAATACTTCTTTCGGTTGGATAGTGCTGTCAAAGCTGTTCAATAGATGTCGCTCCGTCCACGTAAGTCGGTTAAATCAGATAGAGTTAAAACTCGATGCTCGAGGATGTGAATTTTTCTCTTTATAAATGTCAATCATCTTATTATTAGAAATTTCATTCTAAGTGTTACATGAATTTAGATTTAACTGTTAACAGAATAAGGACTAGCATAATTAAATTTTTATTGTTAGTTTAGTTTAATTTTTGGAATAAGTGAATCGCTACCAATATTTGTTTTATTTTTCAGCCAATGAGAAAAGCGGCGTCGTCCGGGGGGATGGCCAAAGCTGTATATTTATATCACATTAAATTACACGAGGTATGATGCCTTAATAAATTTATTTTTACTATTGAGATAAAAAATATTATATTCGGGCAGTTCTATACTATTTTGTGCTTTATATAATCTCATTCAGTAATATTCTAATTATGAAATGAAATACAGACTTTTATTGGCATATTTTATTTACATACTTCTTTAAGAAAATTAAAAAATTAAATTAAAGCATTATTCTCCTAACAAAACAATGCTTTAAAACAATGTTTTTTTTATTAAAGTACAACGTGTCCCGACCAAGGAGGTTTCAATTCAATTTAAGTACACATTATCTTTGGTGAGGGCGCTGTGCGCACAACGCGCTGGTTCCGAGCCAATAGACCGATAACAGACTTTTTCCACTGATATTGGCAAAATTGTGGTTACGCCGCACAAGCCATACAAACAAGAAGAAGAAGAAGACATTTTCCATTTTGGCGCTATTTCGTACATACGAATTTGAGTAATATTTTTTGGATAAAACTTTAGTAGCAAAAATGTCATGAGATTAAATAAAGTAGTGTATGCGACTGCATAAATTAGATATTAAAACACTCGTGTAATCTTAATTCTTACTATGGCTCGTTTCAAAAAAATACGCTCTTGTTTTAATACCCTCTATGACAGTTGCATAAACTACTATTATTGGATGTCTCGGTGGTTTAGCGCTCATGGCGAAGACGCGGGTTTGTTCCTGTTCAACGATATACATTTTATACCGACTTCCAAAAAGTAGGAGGTACTCAATTCGACTGTATATTTTTTTTATGTTAGTACTCGTAAATTTCGACTGGGTGAACCGATTCCCAAATTTTTTTTTTTTGAAAGCATGTGCTTTCCGTGTGGTCCCATTTAAATTTCATCAAATTCGGTCCTGTAGTTTTTGAGTTAGACTCCAATAACTGAATAGAATGGAAGTCGGTATTAAATTTTTCAAATTGTACTTGTTATTCTATATATTAATAAATAATTTTGTATTGATCTTGAATTCATTGAATTCATTGAATGATTATGTACATATATTTCTTAAAGGGACTACTTTGCATTTGCAGTACTTTTGATAAATCCAAGATACAATGAAAAGTTGTATTATTTGTAAAGTAGACACTTCATGCTATAAAACCAATCAATTCAAAGCCGCAATTTAAAAACCTACCGGAATGGCGGGAAAAATTTAACATTGCCTGTAGTTGATTTGGTTTTTTATTTATCTCATTACAAAATTATTATTACATTTTTTATCTACATTTCACCACAACACAAGTTTATTACAATTTTGACGTTATTTATGTCATAAATAATGGACAAAGATTTAAACATGTAAAAATTTTGCCAGAATACTGGCTGTATAGCTATTATAGCCCACGTTGTTTATGCAATTTTTTTTGTGCGAAATGTTTTGTTTTATTTATTTAAGTAGGTACCTAGATTTGTGTTTATTCTAGTTTTGACGTGTAATAATGGTGGATTATTTACCGTTAAATGTTCGTGACGGTGCACGAGTGTAGGCAAGGTGAACTAAATTATATAACGTTGTTTTTGTGTTTTCCTCGCCAATCTCCTTAGAAGGTTTTACTCGTAGTTATGCATGCACTGCACTATGCACTTATTGTGACTGGTTGATTGGCGCAGTTAGTAGCAACCCTGCCATCTAAGCCGCTGGTCCCGGGTTCGACCCCCGGACAGGTTAAAAACTTGTATGCATGAACATGTCTGTTTGACTATCATCATCAGTTATCAGGAGCCTTACCATCAGCTTCATAAAACCATGCAAGTTACCTGCAGTTCTTAAACCTGGCATAAACAGTTTTGAATGAAATCATACCATGACGCTCATTTAGGTGAACTGTTAGAGTATCGTTTTCTCAAATGTGAACGGATAATATTGTCTCTGGCATTCTAACAATTTACCAACATTGCAGACGCCTGGACGTTTGTAAGATGACAAACTAAGTGGATTTAGAGCGATATGTTAACGAGAGTCCATACACAAAAAAAAAACAGGTGAACGGGTTTTCTGCGGTTCTTGAATAGTAGGCCTGGGCAGGGCTGCTATAACTTTGTCATGGTTAAGCCGGGCAGTTTTCTAGAAGTCCTGCTTTAAGAGCTCATAATAAGGCCCCGGGTTACCATAGTACAAGCTCTGCCTAGTTTGGGACCATTAGGGCTGCAAACAATGGTTGATTGAACTCTGTCAGTTTTGTCAGTTTCAGTCATCAACTTACTAACTTTTTTGCTGACTGGACTTGTCACAACAATTTCGCAATTTTTCTAAATTTCACCAACATTTGATTGCAACTAAGTTAAATAATATAGCTGAAAACATTATGTGGGGGTTGTCACATATCATATTGAAGTAACTGTGACTTGTCTCGTAAATAAGAATCTCACTTAGTTCAACTTTAAGTATTACCATAATTAATTTGAGGAATGGCAAATGTACGAACCTACGAGTCCATTTAAAAAGGAGTAAAACCTTATGGTTCCAGGCGGCGCACACGGCCCAAGAGATGTGCTACCGTGCCCTTCACAACATAATATCGTCGGGGTGTTCGCAACGCGCAGAGCACGAGCGACTGCTGCAGAAACAGCGGCGCGTGCGCAGCATTGTGCTAGGGATGCGGGCGCGGGGGGAACCGCAACAACACATCGATGACGTAAGTATGATATCTACTGATGTTCCTGCTACTTCTCCTACATTTGTATTTCCTCTTATTTCGACGTAGTGTATGTACAGACAAACAAACTTTACTTTCGTGTTCTCCTGATCCGAGAACGGATAGTAACTTAATGGGCAGTCTATATCCATATCCATGCTAATATTATAGAACCATTTTACCAAAAAAATTGAACTAACTTCAACTCTAAAAGTGTGAAATAAATTTTTGAAATCGACGCCATGATAGTTCATATTATTATATAATTACAATATGTTGTGATATGACAAGTACAATTTGAAAAAATTTATACTGACTTCCATTCTATTCAGTTATTGGAGTGTAACTCAAAAACTACTGGACCGAATTTGATGACATTTTAATGGGACCACACGGGAAGCGCCAGTTTGCAAACAAAATTAAAAAAATTCTATAATCGGTTCACTCAGTCGAAAGTTATGAGGTAACAAACATTAAAAAAAATACAGTCGAATTGAGTACCTCCTCCTTTTTTTGGAAGTCGGTAGATAATAAATTGTGCTATCCTGTTTAAATGTTACCTATAATAAAATTCGTCTATTTATTTCCTCAATTTCACTTTGATACCTTTTTCAATCGACTTCCAAAATGAAGGAGGTTCTCAAGCGACGCGTATATTTTTTTATGTAAGCATAACTTTTTACAGATTAGTCCGATTTCGATAAATAAATAGAGTATACTTCCGAGGTGGTGTCATATAAATTTTATCAAATTCGGTCAATCAGTTCTTGAGTTACACTCCAACAATTACTGACAAGTGTTTCGTCCATACTTGATGATATCATCATTGACGGTGAATGAGAATCGATCCCGTAAGTAGCAAGGATGTAAAAATAAAAAAGGAAAAAAAAAAGGATGAAAAAAATGTTTACCAAGAAACCGACTTGAATACTGAAAAGTGTGAAACAACTTGTCGAAGTCGGTACCATGCGCAGAATGTTGTGAGACTTTTGAGCTAGCATGGTACCAACAAGTTATTTCACACTTTAAGTGTTGAAGTCGGTTCCATTTTGTACGGACTTCCAAAAAAGAAGGAGGTACCCAATTCGCTTGTTTTTTTTTTTAATGTTTGTTACCTTTCGGCTGTGTGAACCGATTCTCAAAATATTTTTTTTGTCTGAAAGCTGCTACTTCCCGTGTGGTCGCATTTAAATTTCATCGAATTCGGTCCAGTAGTTTTTGAGATACACTCCAATAACTGAATAGAATGAAAGTCGGTATTAAAGTTTTCAAATTGTACTTGTTTGGTTCAACTTTTATTGTTACATGGACATGCAAAATTCGTATTATTTTTTTGAGTTTGAATGGTTTGTATCCCAGGTGGAAGAAACCCTGACTCCTCCAGAGCTGGCTGTGCTCGGCGCCGTGGAGAAACGTTTGAAGCAGCTCAGCGCGGCGGAACTTGAACTGGACCGGAATCTGTTCCTACTCAAGTGGTACTTGCTGTACCCTTAGTTATAATATGTTATGAAGTGAAGTTACATTTTCTATTGTTATGATAATATGAAAATATAAAAAATATAACCTGTTCCATTCAATTATTATTAGTACTAATACCTATACAGATAAATAAAACTGAAGTGTCTATTTGTAACTCACAATTACAATTTGAAAATTGTAATACCGACTTCCATTGTATTCAGTTATTGGAGTGTAACTCAAAAACTACTAGACCGAATTTGATGAAATTTTAATGGGACCACACGGGAAGCACCAGCTTTTAAACATAAAAAAACAGTCGAATTCAGTACCACCTCTTTAGAAGTCGATAGAAAATTAACAGCTTTTCACTAAATGCCAGTCATTCCCCACTGCACTACCAGCTGGTAGTGTCGTGGGGAATTTAGAATCTGCATACATTGCCGTTCCCTGCTGCACTACCAAATATAATTCCATAAATATATTCAAGGCCAGGTCAAAAGTACCCTAAACCGACGCTTATGTATGAAAGGATTGATGAGTATAGATGAAGCGAAAGAGATTTGTCAGGATCGTAGTAAGTGGAAATCCGTGGTCTCTGTCTACCCCTACGGGAAAGAGGCGTGATTTTATGTATGTATGTATGTAATATTCAACTCGTTTATTACACGCAATGGTTTAACTATACTGGTAGCTTCTCATAGATGATTATGAAGTGACAGCTGTCAAAATGACAGCTGATGTCATATTTTATGATTTTGATTTCACACTTAGACTACATCTTACTCGACAATAACACCGATATTGGTGTTAGCCATGACAGCTGTCAAAGTGTCAGTTGATGACGCATTTGATGATTCTGAAATTTTGAAAATTGCATTGAAAGTATTTACTTTAAAAAAACTATTTTTAAAATGTTTGTCTGTGTCTGTTCCGGCTAACCTCTGAAACGGCTGGAACGATCTTAACGGGACTTTCACTGGCAGATAGTGTTTAAGGAGTAACTAAGGCTTCTTTATTTTAGATAAAAATATATAGAAAACTCTTGTCTCTTTGTCTGTTTGTTACCTTATCACGCCTAAACGGCTGAACGGATCGTAATCAAATTTGGCAAAGTTATAGATAATATTGGGGGGAACCATATATGATACTTTTCATCATCATCAACCAATAGGAGAGTTAAAGTGTTTGTAAAAACTCTTCTTTCTGTCGGATGAAGCTTGTCAACCTATTAAATATTACCTTTTCCTTCGCTTTATATATATGAAATCTGTTTATTTGTCAAGAAACATCCAGCTCTGTTCAAAATACATAAAGATGTAATAACGAGAAGTTGTAGAAATGTAAATAAATTATACGTTCCCCCACAGAGACTTCGATTAAACAGTCAAAATGCCAACTGTATGGCAATACGAATATTTAATAAGTTACCTGACATTTATAAACAATTTAATGATAATGAATTTAAAAAGAAAGTATTTAACTACCTTTTGGACAAAGCTTATTATTCTGTACAGAACTACCTAAGTGACAAATATTTTTTTTTTCTTTTGACATATTAATGATTTTACTATACACAATTATAATGAATGTTTAAGTTTCCAATTTATGTAAATACAATGGCAATGTAGCAAGCACATTGTTTCTAAAATAAAATAGAAATTTAATAACCTAAATTATAACAAGTATTTGTACGCCTAATCGGGCAGAATTTTGTTGGAGCTTAACAATGCTGTTACATCTAAGCAATAATTTATTACCCAAAATTCTAACAAATAAAATTATTTCATTTCATTTCATTTCGACACACTTCGCTCCAACGGTTAAAATAAACTAGAGTTTAATTCGATGCTTGGATGTGTTCCTCGGTAGCCTAGAGTCGGGACACGGGTCGTCGGAGGACGCGGGTTCGAATCTTGATATGTGTGTGAAATTTTACACTTTAAGGCGCGCTCGTATCCTGATAATAGTAAAAAGCAGAATCTTTAGACATCTAAGTGTAAAGAAACAGATCAATAATATTGTATGAAAAAAGTTCTTAGGTTAGAAAAGGAACAGGCAAAGAGTAATAACCGAACAGAATTCATAAATATTACTCGCTCTTTGTAGAAAAAATCCTAAATAGGTCCATAAAAATAAACTTTCACGTCCAAACTCTCAGAATTTTCAGCGATAACACAATTTTTTTAGGCATCATATAGTACTAAATTAGTTACCAGCAGTTTATTCAATTGTGCTAGTTAATATATTGATCAATATAAAGAAAACGTACAAAATTAAAGCATTTTCGCACCGTCCAATCTAACAAGCGATTTTCAACCTTACGTAAAGCATCGTAAATTATTTTAAAATTGGGGTTGGACCACGCCTTAAAATTGCAATGTATGACGTCACATCACGACCCAGTACCCTGTCTGTCAACAGTCCATAGTTGTTGAAAACGTGTCGTTTTAGCTGAAACAAATCTCTCACGTGCGCGAATGTATACATTCGAGTTGTGTTAAGAGGAATTTATATTTTAATTGTATAAATAAAAGTCACAAAATACATTCTTAAAGTTTTATTTGACCCCATCGAAACTCAAGTCATTCGAACAAATTACAACCTATAGTGTTGATTATTAATTCAATATATAAAACATATCCTTCTACGTACGGGCGCATTATACAAACTAAAAATGGCGGAATTTATAACTACCCTGAAAATATCCAACTTAAATTGAGGGTCCTTCAAACTACAGGAAACGACTGTTTTATACACAATTACCCCTCTATCTTTGGGATAACTTCGTTGATATTTGATTAAAGTTGAACGTTTACACACTCATACCCCCGCACTTGGACTTCCTGTGTCGTAGGAGGCATGAACACAATAACACATAACAACATCCAAGTTCAGAGTACAAACATTTCTGTTTATCACACAAATATTTGCCCTGGCTAGGGATTAAACCTGGGACCCTGCGCTTTGAAAGCAGAGTATCTGCCAAGAACTGCCAACAAAGCTAATGGAGCCCTTGCAGAGTTATTCTGTGCCATGACTGATTTCAAAACAGTTATACAAGAAACGGCAAAACCCATTAGTAACGAATTATGTAAACGTACACAAGAAGCCTTAATTAAGTTTTAGGCCTAAGCCCTAAAGACATTAGATGTCAAGGTTTAAGCCGTAGAAGTTAAGGCTTCAGCCTTAGGAGTTAAGGTTTGAGCCTTGGATGTTAATGTTGAAGCCTTATGAGTAAGGTTACGGCTTTATGAGTTAAGGTTTAAACCTTATGAGTTAAGATTTAAGCCTTATGAGTTAAGATTTAAGCCTTATGAGTTAAGGTTTAAGACTTATGAGTTGGTTTAAGCCTTAGGAGGGGTAAAGGAGATATACTTATAGACGGTTCACTCATTTTCATTTATACTCGTTCATTTATAATAGCTTCAATTTAATTTAAAACCTTCTAATGGACACCTCATTGTAATTGAACACAAATTATAATCAACATCGTTATAGTTATTAATTAATATTAACAATTATATATAAGTATATATATATATATTATGTACGTACGTAATTAAACACCTGTTATACAGTGACACCTAATATTTTATATAATTATTTATTACAGAAAAACTTTGTTGTGTTTGTTGACAGTAACTATAGACTATGTCCTAATTGTCAGTGAATTCACCAATATTGTACAAAATAGTACTTAGACAATTATGAATAAATAAATTATTTACTAGGTAATAAATATTAAGTCTAGTCATTCTCATAAATAAGAAGCAGGCACAGTCAGCAAAATAATAACTTGTAATTATGTAATGATTTATTTAAATAAAATAAACTAGTAACAGGTGCAGACGTAGTCGCGGGCACCAGCTAGTCAGTAATAATGTTTTTATCATTATATTAGTGGTAAACATCAACGTAGTTACAAAAATATAGTTACTACTAAATGACGACCATGTACCATACCACAAATCAAACCAAAGAAGGGGCAGATGAGTCAAATGTTTATATCTCTTATAAAATGGACTTGTGACAATTTTAACGACACGGCGGCACACTTTTTCGGTGGTAGTACCACGCTGTAACCCCACAGCCGAATGGGCCAGCACGACCGGGGAAGTACCACACTCCCACATAACACCGACGTGAAGTAACATAGCTTGCTATTGCGTTTCAGTCGGTTTGGTAGTAGGTTCCGGAGGCCCGATTCCCTCCTTCCCCATTCTCCCTCTCCTTCTCCTTCCCCTCCCCCTCCAACATTTACCCCTTCTATCTCTTCCTTCCTATCATCCTTCCTCAAAGGTCGGCAACGCATCCTCGTTTCATCATCATCATCTCAGCCGTAGGACGTCCACTGCTGAACATAAGTCTCCCCCATGATTTTCTAAAAGGACTGGTTGGAAGCGGCCTGCATCCAACGTCGTCCTGCGATCTTCATCAGGTCGTCTGTCCACCGTGTCGGTGGACGACCTACGCTGCGCTTGCCGGTCCGTGGTCTCCACTCCAGAACCTTTCGGCCCCATCGGCTATCTGTTCTGCGTGCTATGTGCCCTGCCCACTGCCATCCTCGTTTGCCAACTTATAAAAAACAACTGCACTGCGAGCATGGATAGATGATAGGATAAAAAATGACAGTACCTAATTATCGATAAAGGACACGATATAGGTTCGCGGCTAGATCCATACTAGTCTAGCTTAGCGTTATACAAACGACAAACGGTCAATTTTATATTATTTTTAGTTTGATCAATTCTATGCCATAAACACGAAAATTATCGTTAGCCATTGCTTAACACTGTGTGTGTAGTTTGAGCTGAAAATCAGATTGTACATCGGTTCACAACTGGGTTACACAAGATGAAACAGTAAGCTCGGTGCGGCGGTTACTTAGTGACGAATTCTTTGAACAGTAGCATTTTTGTTTGTATATTATCTGGAACCAGCTGTTTTGTCATACCTATTTCTATTTATTGTGATTTATTATTTGTATTATTATATAAATTTTACTAATTTATTTATTATTTTTATTAAGTATTACGAATGCTATTTATTATATTTTTATTTTTAAATCGGTCTCATATACGTGAAGACCTTTTTTTTGGCTCTTTGGTGCTTAATTTATAAGACGCTATTTTGTTAATTTAAGCTGTAGGACTTCCTATGAAATAAATAAATAAATTACGCTAATCTCAGAACTACTATGGTAGCACTGTAATGCAAAATATTGGAGTAGGTAGCACAGTGGCTTTAGTATACTAAGTATAACATAACCATGAAGAATCTTATCTACACTAATATACGATACAGAACATTTCATATGACCATTTTAACATTGTATTTTATTAACGGCAAATGCACTTAGTTTGAGCATCAAATTCTATAAAAATAAATTTGTGAATGCGAAAATGGTCTTCGAATCTAATCGCAAAAGTCGTACTATATTAAGCATTAAGTTAAAAGCATCTTAAGTAACAATAACTAAGACAATGTTAAAATCTCTCTACTGTACTAAATGTACTCGCTTCCACTATTAGTATAGAAATAAACATATTAATATAATTTAAAAAATTATGCACGACTACACAGCGCCCGCGTCTTTGCACGTGTTAAAAATTATCATGATGCTTCGGGAGCTGCCATTTGCATCGTCCATGTGTTATTTCTTAACTATGTTTATTCCAAACTTCATCCAAGTCTGTTCAGACGTTTGGAAGGTGTAACAAACGTACATGTACGTTTGTTACACCTTCCAAACGTCTGAACAAAATAAATGCGAAAGTTTGTAAGTGAGTATGTATACTCACTTACAAACTTTCGCATTTATATCAGAGCGAGTGCGATGACGCAGAATGTATCCTGTAGGTACTTGGATTAATTAAGATATTAAATTATTGTCTATACAAATATCTAGATTATTGTTGGTAGTACTTAGAATTAATAATTTCTTCTTTCTTCCGTACATATATATACTTTACGGCTCAGTTAGTTATTGCCAACAAACACAACAAATTTGAGATATCCACTTCAAGCTAATATAATATTTTAATACTAATAATTATCTAAATTACAAAGTTTACGAATATTTACATTTTGATGGGACCACAGCTTGATGCCAATTTTTTCATTTTAATCTCAGACATCCATTTTCTTCGATTAAATTAAAATTCGGACTTGGTCTGCCCAAAAATACAGTATCTTGTCATTTAGATACGTATATGAATATTAAGTTATACCATTATAAAAAATATAAAATTATTTACATTTATTTAATATTATTAAAAGCATTATTTTTATGCTCAGCAAGACCAAACATTGCAATTTTAGATAATAAAATACACATCCTCGGACGGGCTCGAACCCGCGTCTTTCGACAATCCGTATCAGACGCCATGACTTAGCGGTCACCGAGGCACAAGCGCGGATCCAGCCCACAAAAAAGGTTGTGGTCACAGCCACACGAAAATCAGCAAAGTACGAGTCGGAGCATTAACTCTCTTATGATAGATATGGTATCAAGTCGCACGAATGATGTTAAGCGTCACGCTTGCCCATGACAGTCCAGTGCCATTCAGAATTTTGAACTAGACACTTCACTACTTCACTAGACACTTTTGAACACTTCAAAACCGTGCATGGCAAAACACTGCGCTTTTTACTCGGAAATATAAGATGTTCTTGCTCTGTATCTTCGCTGGAAACAACTACAAAGGATATCAAATTAAATTTAAAAGAAGCTTACGTTTCTTTTCCACGAAAACGTTACTAATTTCATCGATATCCAGGTTTTGTACATTTTATAAAACGTCATATCATCGGCCTATCGAATATGAAAGTGTGACGTCTGATGTCACAAGTCGTTTAGGGTTGTGGGCATGCCCATCGTGCGCACAACGGTGGATCCGCGCTTGTGACGAGGCATACCGTCCGAGCATTGAATTTTAACTCTATCTGATTTTTCGTATGGGTCAATAATACTCTCTAAAATTGCAAAGATTCGTCTCGCTAAGAAAGCGTTATTTATGTTATTTTTTACAAACAAAATATCAATTATATTTCTGAGTACCACACAAACAACTTAAATTAAATCAAATACATACCGTGTTTGAAACAGACCAAGTCTTCACTAATTCAACGTTGTTCTTCACGATTTCAAATAATTATTTATTTCATTTCAAAGATTAATGTTACATAAATCCAGTGTCAGGAGTCTTCTTAGCAAATGCGTGTAGTAGGAGCCTCCGCTCTTCTATATCCAGTACGTAATATTAACACTATGTGTACACTTAAATGCTTCACAATCCTTTTTATTGATAATATATTAATGTTGAGTGTGTAATATAATGATAAAACCTTTATTCAAACAATTGTACAATGTTATTTCTTACATTATAATGGGGCTAGAAAACATGAGCAAATTTGTGCAGGAGTATCTGCTGCTGAACTGGGTTAATGTTGAGTGTGTGGTTTGCGTGTGTGTGTGCGCATGTATGTATGTTTGTTTTAAGTTACTATTTAGTTCATAGAATATTATATGTGTTTATTTATATGAGTTCTTGCAAAAGTGTTTCTGTCTCCTAATAATCAATAGTCCTAATCCAATTTAATCTAATCCAATAAATAATACTGTCCCGTTTTATCTTACTTTAACATTTACTATAATATTGTGTATTTTTTCACCTCCTGATACAAATGTAAACAAAAATCGATGACATCGATAATATAAGAATTGCCTATCTTCTTTGTTGAAACTTTGAGTACCTATTGGCCCCAAAATTTTGTGCCAACGAGGTTTAGTAGCGCAGAAACCATTGCAAAAGTGACGCTCTGTAGTAAATATATTAAACGTCTTCAATCCTAACAAAATAGTATTATGTATTAGTTTATTTTAACTCTATAAGCAACATTACATTTGCCAAATTAACCGTTATAACAAACAAACACCGCCCGCGTAGAATTAGACTTTTCCACGAAAATTTCGTGTACGGTGTTTAAAGAGGCCGTAGCATAAACAATTAGCAAATACGTATTCGTATCGTAAGCGTCACGTTCCGGTTACAAACTATGAGTTATCTGTGTCGCAGTTGCCGTAGATAAATAATAGTTTGTGCTGTTTCACGTGAACGACACGTTACACTTACGGAGTTATTCGTGCTAGGCTCACAAAACGCATAAGCTTATCTCGTTAATGTATTGTTAAAATAACTAATTAGGTTTTCGCGAGTGTCTTAATTTTACTACATAAGTATTTAGTAGTATCAATGATCGTGCATATCGTTTGATAGATTACAAAACGATAAACTAAGGCAGGTATGTATGACGAGGCTTCTAGTATTTGTGAAACTTCACACACAATGATCCTAATAAGTGCATGTAATTAATTACAATTAGACTGATTATTGTGCCACATAGGCTGATCGCACATTGGAGTCACGACAGTTTTAAGACAGACTTTCCTCACATAGACAAGTCTGTCTTAAAACTAAAAGCACATTGTTTTGTCTATGACAAGTCGCACATCTAAAATGAAACTGTTTTGACTTTGAGACAATTTTGTCTATGAGACGTTTTGTTTGAAGTGTGCGCGTCTTTATAATTTTTGTAAAGCTTTAGTCTGTCTTAAAGCTATCGTGACTCAAGTCTGCGCTCAGCCTTACACGACATTTCGCTTAATAAGTTTAGTACTAAACAAAACTAAAACATCTTTCTTTCTCTGTCTTTTGTTTGGAAGCTGATAGAGACAAAACGAATTTGAAATCCATTTTATGACTATAAATTTAAGTAAATGTCGTGACACTCGACCTAACGTCTATTAAGTTTCGTTATGTGATTTAACTTTGTCATCGTCTTAATTATGTTATTAATATTTTCTATCGTATGAGTGATCAAACTTATAATAATAATATGGGACAACATCCACACAATGTGTTCAGCAGGGCTATTATGTATCTCAGCTGCTAACAAATGTTGAATGAAATCTTGAAAAATGGCGGCTCTATGTCAGTTTTGACAACTCCAGTAAGCAAATATTTTAGTAAGTTGATGACTGGAGTGACAAAAGTGACATAGAGCCGCCATTTTTCAACATTTATTAGCAATTGAAGACATACACATACCACAGACGCAGGTTGAACAGAAATGTTCTTGCATAGATACAAATGTTTGATCTCTCCGAGAATCGAACTCGGGTCCTCGGCCCAGAAGGCAGGGTTGCTACCGCCTGCGCCAACCGGCCAGTCAGCAGCATCATCCATCAGATTTTTTTTTCAATTCTGTTTACCGTTAAATTTATTGTGCAATTGGACCGAATTTTGTTGAATGTCGTGCAATGCAACAAACCGGTACGCAGTTCTCTAACGAATTACGAAACACAACAAACCGACAATTGACATCAAGCATATGGTCCAAACGCGTAGTCCAATGACAATACTGCTATTATATATATATATTAAAATACAATGAAGACATCGATCTATCGGCCTAATATACACCAACCTTACCGCGAAAACTACAACTAATACAGACTATACATAGGTAACAGAAGCGCTCTTAGTGGAACTTGGCTAGTCGTTCGTTAATGTTCGACTAGATAAAGCTTGCAGTCGGTAATTGGATGAGTGACCGCTAGTGGAATTGCAGCTGAACGCTTCCTTGCTTCGGAGAGTATTTTAAACTGTCGGTCCCGGTTGTTGACTATCACAATAGTCGTTAAAGTCATATCACGAGCCCTGAAGGTCTGAAACTCCGACCTTATTTCGCCAACCCGCACTGGGCCCACGTGGCAGCCTATACTCCTCTCTGAGAACACCCTCGTCCCAGCAGTGGGAACATAATGGCCTAAATGTTTACACACGCTGAGAAGAGTTACGAAGGTTTTACTCTGATATTATTTATTCTTTAATTAATGTATGCGCAACTTTGACACCTATACAATAATATTGTTTGTTTTGTAACCAATTTATTTAATCAATAAACGTTATTATAATTTTAATGTTAAGTAACGTTTTTTAATATTGCCATTGAACTTAAATATTAAAATTAGTAATAATAAAGGCGACACTGGTGTCGATTCTGTAAGCATTCTCTTAACTAAAAATCTCTAAATTATCGTCGTACTTACTTTGTTTAGGCTAAAATCCAAATTCGAAAATAACACTTTATTATAACACTTTCGAATGACAGCACTAAAATTAGATATTTCTCTTCAATTGTGGGCATATTTTAGACAGTTTAGTCGTCACGTAACTTGGTGCTCGCTAAACTAACCTAAAATAAACCAAAATTGAATAGAATAATCCTATTTTTAAAAGTGTCATTCTAAGTGTTCAATGATTTTGAATTTTATTATTAACAGAATAAGGACCACCATAATACATTTTTAGATCGGTAGTTTAGTTTGTTTTTTTGAACAAGTGAATGGCTACAATTGATATACATTTTAGTATTCTACGCTGCAAGATCTCAAAGTAACAGAAAAAGCTAAATAAAATAAAACATGCAAAAAAGTTGTATCATTAAATTTATTTATAAACTAGAATATTTTACACAACTTAACAAAATACATACATCAAAATAAACAGAGCAACCAAATATTGTCTATAGTGTATCCATTCTTACATCGGCAACCATCATGCTCACCATATATTGTTCACGTCGGTATAATTAACCCCGCTTTCATTTATTCCCAAAGATATTTGCTATTTGTACATTAAAAAAAGTGTGATTTCATGGCAAGATTATTAATGTCCAATTCCGGAACAAAATATAGCATTTTTTTTCTACAATTTCGATGTTAAGTTTCTCATAATACTGTTAATGTCGAGTTTAATGTAAATGAGCCCTTTCTTTCATTCTGAGATAAATTTGTACTATCACAAACAATTTTTGCATCTTTGAAGCAATGCTGGGAAAAACATCAAAATTAAGTCAAACAATTTTAAGCTTACAACAAAAAAATTAAGGCTAAGCCAAAATAATGTCGATAAAAAATGACAAATTCTTAGCCAACTAAAAAAAGTATAATTTTATTTCTACATAATCGCCAAATAAAGTACACCGTACCGTGTTACCGTAGTAGGCTCTGAGTGATGCAATAAAAATATAAAAAAGGTCTAATATTTACAAGTGCTAAAAAACTGGTAACACGTTAAAAAGCCAGCAAAATAACAGAAACTATTATAAAATGATAATTTACAACTGCTATTTATTTCTATAAAATTGATGTAGGCATGTACAGACTTCTTAAACGAGACATTTTAAAAGGTGCATTAACGCTATAATTTTTATTTTATTAATGTGTATCCCAGTCGCCATGTTCGTATATTTCATTTAAATACAATAGTTTATTCTAAGTAAACATTATGCTTATTGTGTGCCGCGAACGCCGCCGGAGGCCCCGAGGCGTCACGCCGAGTCAAACACTTCATTACAACTAAAACTAGCGCAGCAAAGTAATTTTGGACAAATATTTTTAAAAAAAAACACCCAATATTGCATGAACTTATCACAAAACGTAGTCGCCCCCATAACATCCAATATACTATGTATTTACATCGCAATGAAAGTAATATATTACTTACACTCAATTTCTTTTACTATATTTAATTTGTCATTTAAATCTTTTTTATAAATATCTTTTAATTCATGGCCTAAATAATACTAAAAGATTTGTAGTGTTCCTTGGATAGTGTGGAGAATGGAAACCGTCCGGGAGTCCGACAAACTATATAAATAATAGGCGAGTTTACCTTAATTCCGAATATCTTATTTGATATTACTTCTACTAAATTTCAAATTATCGGCAGCATAAATCCCTAAAACGAGCTATAATTTACGCGGTGAGTTACAACAACGTTTATAAAGCTATCCAGAAATTTATAGAAACAAATTGTCAATATAATAATTGCTAAATGGACATCACTTGCGATATTTTCAAACCAATCTGTGCGTTTGGTAGCCGATTATTTTGTGCTGTAATTTCAAAGTTTAATCAAACATCTATTAGGGATTAATTTCACATTTATGGCCCGCTTGCACGACATTTCACTACATACGAAATAGCGCTGGAGAGAATTTCTTTATCTTTCTATCTCTGTCTTTCGTTTGAAAGTCGATAAAGACAATACGACTTTGTGCATACGTTTAACGTTAATTGTAGTGAACCTCGTGCAAGACAGCATAAATCTCACCGCTGTGTTCCTGCATTTAAAAACATCACAAGTTCGGTCTAGTAAGTCGTAGGGCGCATTATCCTGGTTTCTTTCTACACTGTGAACACATAAGAGTCTGTGGTCTGGCAACAGATCGCCCGTCTCTCTCGCCCGTATAGCTCCGTCTCGCTCCCACGAGGGGCATTACAATATGCAGCACGATGCTGAACAACAACTGCTGGAGCCACCTTTACTCTTCTGTCGTTGATCTGGAAATAATACAAAAGTAATATTAATTAGGATTATCCTTTGAAAATAAGAAAACCGTTGATGGTCTAATGATGCACTTGCACTGACAATTATTTCAGGAATAATTACCGCAATTGCAAAGCCAGTAGATATGTTCGTGTCAAACGATCTTGCTGTGTAATACTTAGTACTTTTTAGCTAGCAATACTATTGCAGCAATTATTGTAGAAATAATTTTTCCTGTAAGTGCGCCATAATGGCATTGCTATTCAAACCGACAAATTAAGTTATTCATCTAGGACGCAAAATGGTGTATTTATATTGAGAATATTAAGCCTTACTTAAAAAACGCTGCATACATTTAAATAACGTCATTTAGCACGGCGCAGAACAGTTTCGTAGTGCGATATCGTTTATCGTATCGTTTATAAGGCCGGAAATGTTGAAACTAGGGCGTAACGAAAGATTACGACAACGAGCTTAAATCTGATCTACGAATTTCAAAGATTCTTTAGTAACTTAGGCTTAGGCATGGCTTAGACAATTATATGTGAAAAGAATACACTAATTGTCCAACTTTAAGTACAAACGGTACCCGAGGTACGTGTCTCAAGGTGCCTTAACATATAAAATCAATCGGGTTCGATAGACAAGCTGATGTCAAAAACCTCAGGATGGTCCTTACGTTTTTGACAACAGCTGACACAGCAACACACACTTTTGAAACAGCAGCGGGACAACTTGTCTATCGAACCCAATTGATTTTATATGTTAAGGCACATTGACACCACAGCTTGTACCAAACCATATACCAAATGGCTGAAATAAAAGTTTTCTGCTAGTGTGCCTATATTCAATATTCAAAACTTTATGATAAATACTCGTATTTTCAATAAGTGAACATATTAATTTCGACAAGTTCAATACTTCGTAGTCGTTTACTTCAAAAATAATTGGTTCGGCACTCAGAACATAAAAAACTGATTTTTATGTTCTGTGGTTCGGCAATTCATTGCCTCGACAGGACCTATATTGGACAAGAATTTTATCCCAAAAGTGCTGCGTTATATCGTTATCGAGGTGTAGTTTGCCAGCCCCTGCCGCGGCACGCTCGTTACGCTCGGTCGGCTCGCGCATTGTGTGGTCACCGTTCAACCTAACGTTCCTTCTCGCTTCGCTCGTCGGCTTTGTTTGCTCTGACTAGATACTCCGCTGTTCTGTGGGAGTAATACTTGTCGATAATATTGTTTTGCCGAAGTAATGACTTGTCGAACTATGATTTTTCAAAGTAAGCGACTGTCGAAGTAATAAACTTGTCGATATTCAGAGGTACACCGATTTCGATATTTGTTTCATAATAGCAAATTTTTTTTCTGACAAATAAAAGATGATTTCGTTCGTAAGTGCGTCTTTGATGCCTAAATTGAATAAATGATTTTGACTTTGACTTTGATGAAAGAAAAGAAATACTTTTATTTTCATGATCAATTATGTGGTAAAAACCTATAAACAGCTATATGCTTTTATTTTAATGTACCGCAAATAGGTAAACTTTATATCCCACCTCAACATTTTTATGATCGAATAATAGTCCGTGTGTATAAACATTCACACACTCGTACATTAGGATACCTTGTGATTCAAACATTCACGTCTATAGTATAAACATTCGTGCTCATCCCACAACCTATTTGTACAACTATGGCACAGACACTCATAGTTTGTGCTCGTATACGTTACTTACGCCAATTTTCCTGCTACTCCCTCTTTTCCTGCATAGCCTATTGGCTCTGACCAGGAATTTAACCTCGAAGCTTACTCCCTAATGGAGGATCCCAATAATCTATCTATCCACGGTTTTCCTTACTACCGATAGAAATTTGACATAACGTTCATACAAAAAGTGTCAAATATCTATCTCTAGTAAGGTAAATCGGCGATAGATAGATTATTGGGACCGGCCGTAAAACGAACTACAAAGTTTCGTTTGACGAATTTCGTGTTTTCTACTGCGTACGCGTAGCGCGACGTAGGTACCAGCGGGTCTAGCAGGAAAATTGGCGTAAGTAACGTATACGAGCACAAACTATGAGTGTCTGTGCCACAGTTGTACTATTGACAGTATGTACTGTATACGCCAACGATACTATAACTTTACACTTACGCAAATGTTGTTGCTAGGCCCACTGGAGGTCCTGGTACCTGAATGAATAGTACTGCGTAGCCCTGGTACATCGCTCATTGAATACGAGTCACTAACAACAGTGCGCGATGTTATGTATGATCTTTATTTCAATGACATTTAATTTAATATTGGTACCGATACGTAACAAGGCAAGATTTAATGAGCAGTCTGTTTCGGGTAACGCCATAAATACTACTACGAGAACATAAAATGGGTAGTAATGAAAGAGTAGGTATGGTAGGAATGAAAGAACATAATGAAGAGATGATGAAGATATACACGTAATTTGTATAATTACCAAAAAAAACAGCACTATATGCTGCTGGTACTTAATACATACATGGGAAGAATATTTAAAAATAATTAAAAAAAAAAAACCCACATAATCATCAATATTTGGTCAAACGTCTAGATTGATTCACACCTACAAATTTTATTCTAGGCATTTACACTATTCATTAAGATATACTACATGCGCGCGGTTTATGCATGAAACTTAACACCCCTACATAGAAATGTATCATTCATAATCATAACATTCGGCAAACTCGCGTCCTAGCTCGTTATTCATTCTGTGCGCTCGGGCATTCTCGCAAGACCTGGCCACCGGACCAACCCCGCACCCTCCGCCCTGCCACCGCGCGGCCTTTGTTTCTTCCGAAAACGAACGAACGAAAGCCGAAAGGCGACAATCTCTTTCACACCGAACGCTCGGGTGGGGGGTGTAAGAAAGAGTAAGAGAGATATTTTTTCACTGACGCGAATCATGTGTTTTCATTAAAAAGTTGTACATAGGCATGTAGTATTTTTGTTGAGATGGTGTCCATACTTTTAGATGGAATTTTCGAAAACTTTAACAATTCATAATTATTTCACTGTGAAGTAATAAAAAAATTTTGACTACATATCTACAATGTATTAACACTTTTGTAACCGCCCATTTTTTTTTGGTAATTATACAAATTACGTGTATAGTGAGTATCTATCTACTTGGTAGGTACCTATGGGATTGGAATGAGCAAGACTTACTATTTAAAAGGAGGGAGGAAGGTTGGGACAACGGGTAGGTTTAGTATTTGTTAGCTCCATCGGACTTCTGAAAAATATACAAATGAAAATCACTATTTTAACTCGTTGAATCAAATTTAGATATCCTAAACAGGCAAAAAGGAAGTAAATTTAAAGTTATTAAAAAACTAGATAGTTCAAATAAAAATTAATAATTTTAAATTATTTAGCAACGACAATTTAAAACCAAATTGATATCACTCATCACCCATTTGAATCCCAGCCATCCATCTTCCTATCTTACCTTATCAAGTTCAATGTCGGAGCCAGAATAGTAAAGGAAGAAGAGGAAGAAAGAAGGAGCATAGTAGAGTAGACCAACGTACGATTATCAATTGATTAATCTGCTTTCCCGGCAATAGAAATGACAGGGATATAGAGTATGGTCGATCTTGAACCATAAGATTAAGAACCTTTGATCGTTGAAGATATCCTGCCTGGATTACAGGACTGGTAACATTCCAATGCTTTTCATCAACCTTATTTCGTGAGCGCTACTTCCTATACAATGCCGCATAGAGCACTGGAACTTCTATACCATGCCGGAGCCCCATCTGTTTACATCATCATCAGCATCCGTCTATATAAGTCTAGTGCTGGACAAAAGCATCTTGTATGCACGCCACTTAGCCAGATTTTAGGCTCATGTGCTCCAGTCCCTGCCAGATATTCTGGCATACGCTTCGCTCCCACGTCGTCGCTACATGGCACCCCATTAATATGTTGGGAGATTGGATTCAGATGCCGCCGCTGAGCCGTTTTGACGTCTCCATTCAGCAAACAAGTGAGTCTAACAAAAGTTCGTATCGTTTTTCTCAAAGAGTTTCAGGAATCCATGTGGTCAATATGAGTCATGAAAGTTACGATTAAAAAGCATTGTGATTTTTTAAGATTTGCGTTCATTGAGTTCGACTTACGAGTTAATAATGTTGAATGTTTCAAAGTATTTGTGAAGTTATTCTCTCAACAGGGAGGACAGTAATAGAAAAAGGATCCGTCCTCAAAGAGAAACCTTCCAAATAGAAGACCTACGTTAGTAGTTCGAAAGTGAGCCATTGATTACATTATATAGAAAACAAAGATGGTTAGAATACGCCACTTCTGGCAAGTTGTCATCTGCCACCCATAAAATGTAATAATAGTAGTACCTAAGTAGAAACTAGAAAAAATGTATATGAAAAGAATGGCCCCGACTGACGATGATTGCCGTTTCTTCTCGGTAGGCTCTATATATTTTGGAACGCTGCGGTAGTCTTTAAAGCCTATTATAATGAACAATTGACGTTCATAAGTGCGTCTTTGATGCCTCAATTGAATGAATGATTTTGACTTTGACTTTGATACATACCGTGTGAGTTAGGTTCGGGCAGATGCTCGCGCGGCACCAGATGCATGACGGTGGTGCGGCCGAGCGGCAGTCCGAGGGCGCCCAGCGTCACCGAGCTGTGCAGGAACCGGCCCTGGTAGATCAGTCGAAGGATCTCGGCGCGCGACACGCACTCTGACGCCCAGTCCGCTGGAAATAGGACAAATAAATCCATTAAATTAGCTGGTAAATAAAATTGCCTAAATCAATGGTTCTTAACCTTTTAGCGACGAGGAACCATTTAACAAAATTTCTGTTTGGCCATGGACCACTGTTTGCTGGTAGTAAACTGTAAATTTATTGTGAAAAAGGCTTAAATACTTTGGCTTTCAAAAAATGTATGCATAATTTAGTTATAGATAGAACTACTTCTATTTATAACTCTCTCTCTACGGTCGTTCCCTCATGACTGAGGATCGTGATCATCATGGCAGCACTTTGGATCTGACGAACTGTCTCTATCGGCTCCGGTCTGTGGCCATCTCCACCGCGGTGTAAAAGCGGGACGTTGGTGTTTCTTTCAGTTGGTCAGACCACCTGGTCGGAGACCGGCCTCGTGAACGTTTTCCTTCCACGTTTCCCTCCACAATGAGCTTTTCCAAGCTGCTGTCGCCACGTCTGGCGATGTGGCCGCAAAATAGCTCATTGTACGACGATGACAAACAGTAGGTAGATAATCGGTCCTTAATTTTTAATTGTGACAGAATTGAGACAGAATCTCAATTCTATTTATAACTAAATCATGCATAAATTTTTTGAAAGCCAAAGTATTTAGATATCTTACATAAATTATACATAATCGAGATAAGTAGGTATACACGTGCATTATTTTATTGCAATTTATGAGACTGCATACTCTTTACTAATTTCTGACTCCTTGGGTCAGTGCTACTCAAAGCCAAACGTATGGCTAGCATCCAACCGATTTTGCTGCTTATTTATTAACTTTTTTTTTAATTTAAATGCGCCGAAGTACCCTTGCTGAAATAGATATAATGATAAAAACAAAGTTAGGTAACGTAGCTATTTCTGGAATCTTTGAGAAAAGAAATGGGTAAGGACGGGCGTACGACGACGTTTAAAAATGTCGCTCAAAAGTCAATAGCAAATCGCCGTAGTTGTATCGACGTGGGCCCAGTCTGCGACAGTGTCTCCTACTCCAACCGTCATCGTGCACCGTGGTTTACGATAGATTTTCCAATTTTTTTCTAAATCTACCACCTAGCGTAGACATATCATAACAGCGCCAAAATCTACCGTAATTTCATTACATAATGCGGCTGTGCTTGGACCAACACCCATCTTTGTATTCGCATCTCAAAAATCGAATTCAGACCTTTTATTAAATAATTTTAGTAGCTACACTTACGGAGACTTTACGAAGATAAAGTTTATGATACCAAATTACGGAACTTATAAAATTTATCGGATAATATAATAACTGTATGGCGTTTTTATCTTGCCAAGTTGCTGTATTTGTTGGTCAATTAAAATATTGATTGGTTTTGCAGTAATTATTCGTTTTTAAGAGAATTATTATAAGCCTAAAGATTTCTTAGCCTAAGCAAATGTTCACTTTATATGTTTTAATATTTTTTGACGTTTTAACTTACGCGGTAGGTATAGTCGGATATCTCGACCGGTTTCGTGACCGCAGCACTAGCGCGAACGCAGCTGGGTGCGCACGTACTATACCTACCGCGTAAGTTAAAGCGTCAAATAACATTAAAATGTGTAATACTTACGAAAGTTTCAATCACTTTATTTGTATTTTATTTTTATTTATTTATTTTCTATGATATAATTTGTTTGTGTTAAAAGACTTCCATTGTATTAGCAAAGATACCTACATAAAATTAAAAGACCTTGTGTAATGTGTTCATGATAAATTACTATAAAAAACTATAGGTTAGATCTTGATTAAATTTAAACGGGACCACATCAGAAGCACCAGCTACCACACAAAAACATCATCAAAATCGGTTCACTTAGAAACAAGTTCTCTTTAATAATCATACGGTATGGCAAATTTCTACGTAACCTTCAGTCAATATCACCTCGATCATACCTAACGATTCTAGAATTGACAGAATCTATATTGATTGAATCTCAAAATTTATTTATTAAATTATTTATTTTATCATTACAGTGGATTATGAAATGATTTAACTAATCACATAAATATTATATGGAAACCATGACTGTCAGTATAGATTGCTTAAACATTTACAAGTTTATCTTTATCACCTCAGACCAAGATAACAAAATAGTGTATATTTGTTACGTACAGGAGACTGCCCGCGACTTTGTTCGCAAATGGTTCAGTAAACCAGGAAATCCGTTGTTTCGTTGGCCGCTATTTCCCGTATTTGTTCGGTGCACTAAGATCTGTGGTTTTTGTGTCTGCTTGATTGTGCCCACTCACTTTTATCCAGAATCGATACACATGGTCCCTGGAGTGAAACACGCGGTACAAGTTGCGGTGGTAAAAAGACGGTATCATCTTGCAGTGCCAGGTATCCAGTGCATTGCTGTACGTAGGTTTGATATAAATAAATATGAACTTGGCCAAAAACACTCCACTGCACTTAAATCTGAATGACTCTTCCTGCACTACGCTTATGTTGAATGACTCTGTAAGTTTTATGTAATCGCTTAACGGCAATGTCTCGCCAGTCTACATGATGCTACTAAAATTTGTTTTGTCTAACTGAAATGTGATAAGGTTTGAATGAACATACCTATGTATAAAAAAATAAGTTATTATACACACGTATGTATTTTTGTAAGCGCTGTATCTCAAGACACGTTATTTGCTAATTATATTTATTTGAAATCATGCATCAAATATCATACTTATATGTAAACTGTTTTACTGTCATTTATACCACTAATAGATTTAGCACTCGGCAGTACACCACACTTATTGTCTATGGTGTATCGTATACCACTAATAGATTTAGCACTCGGCAGTACACCACACTTATTGCCTATGGTGTATCGTATACCACTAATACATTTAGCACTCGGCAGTACACCACACTTATTGTCTATGGTGTATCGTATACCACTAATAGGTTTAGCACTCAGCAGTACTCCACACTTATTGTCTATGGTATATCGTATACCACTAATAGATTTAGCACTCGGCAGTACACCACACTTATTGTCTATGGTGTATCGTATACCACTAATAGATTAAGCACTCAGCAGTACTCCACACTTATTGTCTATGGTGTATCGAATACCACTAATACATTTAGCACTCGGCAGTACACCACACTTATTGCCTATGGTGTATCGTATACCACTAATACATTTAGCACTCGGCAGTACACCACACTTATTGTCTATGGTGTATCGTATACCACTAATAGATTTAGCACTCAGCAGTACTCCACACTTATTGTCTATGGTGTATCGAATACCACTAATACATTTAGCACTCGGCAGTACACCACACTTATTGCCTATGGTGTATCGTATACCACTAATACATTTAGCACTCGGCAGTACACCACACTTATTGTCTATGGTGTATCGTATACCACTAATAGATTTAGCACTCAGCAGTACTCCACACTTATTGTCTATGGTGTATCGTATACCACTAATACATTTAGCACTCGGCAGTACACCACACTTATTGCTTATGGTGTATCGTATACCACTAATACATTTAGCATTCGGCAGTACACCACACTTATTGCCTATGGTGTATCGTATACCACTAATACATTTAGCACTCGGCAGTACACCACACTTATTGTCTATGGTGTATCGTATACCACTAATAGATTTAGCACTCAGCAGTACTCCACACTTATTGTCTATGGTGTATCGTATACCACTAATACATTTAGCACTCGGCAGTACACCACACTTATTGCTTATGGTGTATCGTATACCACTAATACATTTAGCATTCGGCAGTACACCACACTTATTGCCTATGGTGTATCGTATACCACTAATACATTTAGCAAACGGCAGTACACCACACTTATTGCCTATGGTGTATCGTATACCACTAATACATTTAGCACTCGGCAGTACACCACACTTATTGCTTATGGTGTATCGTATACCACTAATACATTTAGCACTCGGCAGTACACCACACTTATTGCCTATGGTGTATCGTATACCACTAATACATTTAGCATTCGGCAGTACACCACACTTATTGCTTATGGTGTATCGTATACCACTAATACATTTAGCACTCGGCAGTACACCACACTTATTGTCTATGGTGTATCGAATACCACTAATACATTTAGCACTCGGCAGTACACCACACTTATTGCCTATGGTGTATCGTATACCACTAATACATTTAGCACTCGGCAGTACACCACACTTATTGTCTATGGTGTATCGTATACCACTAATAGATTTAGCACTCAGCAGTACTCCACACTTATTGTCTATGGTGTATCGTATACCACTAATACATTTAGCACTCGGCAGTACACCACACTTATTGCTTATGGTGTATCGTATACCACTAATACATTTAGCACTCGGCAGTACACCACACTTATTGCTTATGGTGTATCGTATACCACTAATACATTTAGCATTCGGCAGTACACCACACTTATTGCTTATGGTGTATCGTATACCACTAATACATTTAGCACTCGGCAGTACACCACACTTATTGCTTATGGTGTATCGTATACCACTAATACATTTAGCACTCGGCAGTACACCACACTTATTGCTTATGGTGTATCGTATACCACTAATACATTTAGCACTCGGCAGTACACCACACTTATTGCTTATGGTGTATCGTATACCACTAATACATTTAGCACTCGGCAGTACACCACACTTATTGCCTATGGTGTATCGTATACCACTAATACATTTTGCATTCGGCAGTACACCACACTTATTGCCTATGGTGTATCGTATACCACTAATACATTTAGCAAACGGCAGTACACCACACTTATTGCCTATGGTGTATCGTATACCACTAATACATTTAGCAAACGGCAGTACACCACACTTATTGCCTATGGTGTATCGTATACCACTAATACATTTAGCACTCGGCAGTACACCACACTTATTGCCTATGGTGTATCGTATAACACTAATACATTTAGCAAACGGCAGTACACCACACTTATTGCCTATGGTGTATCGTATACCACTAATACATTTAGCAAACGGCAGTACACCACACTTATTGCCTATGGTGTATCGTATACCACTAATACATTTAGCACTCGGCAGTACACCACACTTATTGCCTATGGTGTATCGTATACCACTAATACATTTAGCAAACGGCAGTACACCACACTTATTGCCTATGGTGTATCGTATACCACTAATACATTTAGCACACGGCAGTACACCACACTTATTGCCTATGGTGTATCGTATACCACTAATACATTTAGCACTCGGCAGTACACCACACTTATTGCCTATGGTGTATCGTATACCACTAATACATTTAGCACTCGGCAGTACACCACACTTATTGCCTATGGTGTATCGTATACCACTAATACATTTAGCACTCGGCAGTACACCACACTTATTGCCTATGGTGTATCGTATACCACTAATACATTTAGCACTCGGCAGTACACCACACTTATTGCCTATGGTGTATCGTATACCACTAATACATTTAGCACTCGGCAGTACACCACACTTATTGCCTATGGTGTATCGTATACCACTAATACATTTAGCACTCGGCAGTACACCACACTTATTGCCTATGGTGTATCGTATACCACTAATACATTTAGCACTCGGCAGTACACCACACTTATTGCCTATGGTGTATCGTATACCACTAATACATTTAGCACTCGGCAGTACACCACACTTATTGCCTATGGTGTATCGTATACCACTAATACATTTAGCAAACGGCAGTACACCACACTTATTGCCTATGGTGTATCGTATACCACTAATACATTTAGCACTCGGCAGTACACCACACTTATTGCCTATGGTGTATCGTATACCACTAATACATTTAGCACTCAGCAGTACACCACACTTATTGCCTATGGTGTATCGTATACCACTAATACATTTAGCACTCGGCAGTACACCACACTTATTGCCTATGGTGTATCGTATACCACTAATACATTTAGCACTCGGCAGTACACCACACTTATTGCCTATGGTGTATCGTATACCACTAATACATTTAGCACTCAGCAGTACACCACACTTATTGCCTATGGTGTATCGTATACCACTAATACATTTAGCACTCGGCAGTACACCACACTTATTGCCTATGGTGTATCGTATACCACTAATACATTTAGCACTCGGCAGTACACCACACTTATTGCCTATGGTGTATCGTATACCACTAATACATTTAGCACTCGGCAGTACACCACACTTATTGCCTATGGTGTATCGTATACCACTAATACATTTAGCAAACGGCAGTACACCACACTTATTGCCTATGGTGTATCGTATACCACTAATACATTTAGCACTCGGCAGTACACCACACTTATTGCCTATGGTGTATCGTATACCACTAATACATTTAGCACTCGGCAGTACACCACACTTATTGCCTATGGTGTATCGTATACCACTAATACATTTAGCACTCGGCAGTACACCACACTTATTGCCTATGGTGTATCGTATACCACTAATACATTTAGCAAACGGCAGTACACCACACTTATTGCCTATGGTGTATCGTATACCACTAATACATTTAGCACTCGGCAGTACACCACACTTATTGCCTATGGTGTATCGTATACCACTAATCCATTTAGCACTCAGCAGTACACCACACTTATTGCCTATGGTGTATCGTATACCACTAATACATTTAGCACTCGGCAGTACACCACACTTATTGCCTATGGTGTATCGTATACCACTAATACATTTAGCACTCGGCAGTACACCACACTTATTGCCTATGGTGTATCGTATACCACTAATACATTTAGCACTCGGCAGTACACCACACTTATTGCCTATGGTGTATCGTATACCACTAATACATTTAGCACTCGGCAGTACACCACACTTATTGTCTATGGTGTATCGTATACCACTAATACATTTAGCAAACGGCAGTACACCACACTTATTGCCTATGGTGTATCGTATACCACTAATACATTTAGCACTCGGCAGTACACCACACTTATTGCCTATGGTGTATCGTATACCACTAATACATTTAGCAAACGGCAGTACACCACACTTATTGCCTATGGTGTATCGTATACCACTAATACATTTAGCACTCGGCAGTACACCACACTTATTGCCTATGGTGTATCGTATACCACTAATACATTTAGCACTCGGCAGTACACCACACTTATTGCCTATGGTGTATCGTATACCACTAATACATTTAGCACTCGGCAGTACACCACACTTATTGCCTATGGTGTATCGTATACCACTAATACATTTAGCACTCGGCAGTACACCACACTTATTGCCTATGGTGTATCGTATACCACTAATACATTTAGCACTCGGCAGTACTCCACACTTATTGTCTATGATGTATCGTCTGGTGGTTTATGGGTAGTATAGTAGTACAGTAGACTGTGTGAGTCAGTAACTCCGCGCTCCTATAACTAAAGAGATACTGATAGTTCTCTTCTACGAAAAGTAACAAATTGTAAACAAAATGAGTCGTTACTGTTTTACAGGAACCCAGCTATGTTTATTATTTTTTTATACGCTTAAACAGTTAAGGAATGGGGATGGATCGGAAAAATACCAGAGCTATTTTCATCCCGATTTTTTACATCTATAGTAGTATTTTATCACGCCCAACGTCGCCAGTTTGCGTTGGTTCTCGAAAAATTCTAAATTTTAGGCCTCTGTCGCGTCGCTTTGCGTTAGATTCGCGTGATTTCACACAAGGCACTCCGTGTGAAATACATAAAATATGCTTATAAAATCATATACATAAAATACGTACAGACAGGACAGGTAAAGTTGTGAACAACGACGAGCGCTTGACTCAAATAATGCTTATTCACTTATCACTGCGCACATGGTACATTTATATCATTCATGATATTCATTATTACCTACAGCAGCTACACGAAACATCATTATCTGTTATAAAAAGAAACTTAAGAGTTCCTAATCACCATTCCAAAAG
The DNA here is from genome assembly GCA_917880725.1 of Selenia dentaria. Taxonomy (NCBI): domain Eukaryota; kingdom Metazoa; phylum Arthropoda; class Insecta; order Lepidoptera; family Geometridae; genus Selenia; species Selenia dentaria. The sequence continues at coordinate 10,355,767 of OU862885.1, forward strand.
CAAAGTCTCAGAGTTCCAGTCGCTTTGCGTAAACTTGTTTATTGTGTCTACTATTGGCGTATAATAATGAATTTTATATCAGTACTTAGTATTTTGTGCTTAACTTTCATTGAGGCGTCAAGAATACTGGTGGCTGTCCCATGTCCCTCCATAAGTCAACAGGTGCTTTTTCATACGTATATAAAGGCACTGTTAGAACGAGGACATGAAGTAGTCTACATAACCACAGACGCTATGTACCCGAAAGGAAAACAACACGCTAACTTAACTGAAATCGATACTCACGATGTTTCGTACCGTGCATGGAGAGAAGAAGTTCTGGCTTCTAAAACGACACATGGAAACAAAGGAGACCTATACAGACAAGCTGAAATAATGATTCCACTTGTAGCCAGATCGTTTGAACTGCAAATGGAATCTGCAGAAGTTCAAGAATTAATACAGAAGAAGACTCATTTTGATTTATTAATACTTGAAGGCGTGTCTAAATCAGTACAAGCTCTAACTCACGTTTTTAAGGCTCCAGGAATAGTGATGAGCTCCTTGGGATTAATTCATAATAATTTGGAGGTGTTAGGTGCGCCAACATATCCCAAATTAATATATGGAAATTTTTGGCACCAGAAACTGAACAATAGAACCATATTTGATAAACTTAGAGTGCTGTGGGATGATTATAAAATAGACTCGTTCTATACGAAATTCAGGGTAGAAGAAAACAAAATGGTCAAGAGATTATTTGGGCCGGATACCCCGTCTTTGGAAGAATTGGGAAACAATATACATATGGTGTTTTGGAACTTGTATCCTATTTGGGAAAGGAACCGTCCGGTCCCAGCGAATGGTATTTTAATTGGAGGAATACATCAAAGGCCTCAAAAAGAGTTGCCCAAGGTAAGTAAAATACAAACTATAAGAACTTCTTTTTAATTATTAATTAATCTATAAAACAAGGTAATGCACTTACTCCATTTAATTATAACTGAAGGACGCCTGGACCAATTTTTATGATTTTTGTGTTTTTCGATTTGTCATAGCTCGGGGAAGGACATAGGATACTTTTCATCATCATTATCATCCATCACCAATGGGGTGAAACCACGGAGCGCAGCTACTAATTATCCCCTCACCAGTCGATTGTCCATATAGCAATGAAATTTCTATTGTCTCTGGGTCGTTTGACTGATGAAGTATTATGTAATATTATTTTTTATAGTCCGCATAATTTCTACCCGAGCGCTATGCATTGATTAACTCCTAACAGCTGATTTTCGCTTAGAAGATATTGAATGTTTTAAATTAATTTTATTATTAAGACTAATGTCTCGCCAACAAAGCTGTTAGTGAGTTGACAATGCTATTACCAATAAACAGTAATAAAGTGTTGATGGATGACCCTCCTAAGATAATATGACCGAAAATTTCACTAAGCCTGCACAAATTCAGCCTCGGCAGCTTAGTTGGTCCCGTCAACTCACATTCGGACCACGTCAGGCCATCTACAAAAAATAATTCTTTAATCGGGAACTGCAGAGTGCAAACCAAAAAGGGCTGGTTTGAATCCTGTACGAGTCCGTTCTATTTTTGTGTCGATATTTAAGTTGTTGCTCTGAATTTCAGGATCTCAAAACGTATTTGGACTCTTCCAAACGAGGAGTCGTATACTTCAGCTTAGGCACAAACGTGAGCCCCTCATCGTTGCCTTCAGAGAAAATTCAGAGTATAGTTAAGGCATTATCCAGGCTGCAGTACGATGTCCTATTGAAGTGGGACAGCGAAGAGTTGCCTGGTACGGGGGAAAATACCAAAGTAGCGAAATGGCTTCCGCAATCCGACTTACTTCGTAAGTAGCGTTTATTATTTATACTTCAAAGTATAACCTGTGACATAAATATTACTTATTGTTTTAAAAGAGATGATAGCTCGGGATAGTGAAATTCTACTTAAAATCTTCTACTGAAAGCTAGGCAATATCGTAAGGAAATCCCCAGAGTAGTGGTAAGGTCCCGCCTGGCTTGCTACCACCCTCCAAATTGGAAACTTGTCCCTAAGAACCTAACGCTATGTTCCGACAGTGTATCCTCGAAACCCAGTTGCCGTTCTAGGTCTATTGTACATCACGCACCATCTTGAAGTCAAAGAAAATTAGGTCTTTATTTTATCAAACTAATATAGTAAGTGCCACGCCAGTAATGCAACTAAAATGGCCATATTCACAGCTCCAGCTAATAATATTGAAAAGTACAATATTATGTATTCCCTAAATTTTCAATAAATATTTCAGGACATCCAAGTATAAAAGCATTCATCACACAAGGAGGCCTTCAGTCCTTTGACGAAGCCCTTACGGGCGGAGTCCCCCTCATAGGAATCCCAATGCTTGGAGACCAGTGGTACAATGTGGAACGGATTGCTGCTCTCGAAATTGGATTGGGTCTCCTTATGGATGACCTGACTGAAGATATTCTATATGATGCCGTGAATACTGTGATAGACAACCCAAAGTAAGTACTGTTTGAACCATTTAGAAAATTGAGAAATGTTTTGTGGCAAGTGAGAAAAGTAGTCTAATGTTTCCCAATCGTGTACAAACGGACTTTCACGTACCGCCGCCGCCGTCTTGTGATATTTTTAAGAATTCATAAATATCATTTTTATCCTACGCAGTAGTTGTAACAGTCGCTTTTAGTACTGGGTGGATCGCGAAGATCTCGAAACATAATCATGGCCAATGCAAATTATTTTACTGAACCTTTTTCACTGAGTGTTTGTACGAATAAGGTATTTTGGTAACAGATATCGGCGCAACATGAACGACCTTCGTGATAAGATCCGCGACCAGCCAATGTCCGGCTTGGAGGTGGCCGTGTGGTGGACAGAGTACGTGTTACGTCACAAGGGAGCTGCACACATGAAGTCTCCCACAGCCAACATGTCCTGGGCCGAGTATCTGGACATCGAGCTGATGGCAGTTCTCGCAACCGCTGTATTGCTCATATTGGCAGCTGCTGTTACCGTTTTATATCTAATTTTAAGGTTTATTAGAAGAATTTTAGCTGAGTCAATTAAATTAAAAATGTCTTAGTATAAGATTTAGAATGTTATTTACTTGTGGTTGTTTCTTGTTACAATAACGGCTGTTATTTGATACCTAATAGTACCGAAACAGAAAACCGATGTGTATAGCATACTAGAAAGCATGTGTGTGATTGGAAATTATTTATTACTTACTATGTAAGCTAAAAGATTTAAAAAAAGTTACTAATAAAATAACTTTATATAACTATGCATTTTTACATACTATATGTACGTCCCGAATCTAGAAGTTGTAAATGAAACCCTACTATTGTGTAAAATGCTTCTTCATCTTTGAATTCTCATTAATTTATTTTTAAAGCAAAGCCTCAAATCGTTGTTCATCATAACTTTAGTGGTATCGATCAGGAATAACATCTCAAAGATGCGTAGTCTTAACTGGACTGTCAAAAATGCTCAGCCTATCATCCAGTATCACTCCAGTAGTCGTATTTATGAATGCCACGCCAAGTTCCACTGAGTGCTATTAAAGTAAAATTTCTCCCAACAAGGCTCAGTACTGCAAAAAAATATTATATATACCAATGAGGCAATGAAGACCAAATACAATCGTACTCAAAATAGAGTATCATGGAATCCTCAATGTCAGCACATTCATATAATCTGTTACAACGGGTTATCCATAGAAATTTATCCGGTCATTAAATAGGATTAGGTCTTCTGGTCAGGAATCCATTGCCAATTATTAAGATATCAACACTCCCTCTAAACAATTGAACGAAGATGTCGTTTCTAAATTTGCTAGTCTGTTTTGATATGTCTATGGAGCGCTTCATTTAGAGTGCTACAGTTAAGCAACGCTTGCTGCGGTCAGGAGTTGGCTGGGAGTGTGCTAGTGGCATTATTCCACTGAACGCTTCCGTGCTTCGGAGGGCACGTTAAGCCGTCGGTCCCGGTTGTTTGTCTTAGGACCACATTCGTTAGTATATGCTATCGGGCGGCCTTATAACTTCGACATGGGTTGGCCACTAGCCAATCCACCAAGTCTCACTAGGCCCACGTGGTGGATTATGGCATAGCTCCTCTCTCTGAGAGGAAGGCTTGAGTCCCCGCTGTGGGAACATAATGGGCTGATAATGTAATCTACGCTTGTAATAGTCGCCCTCGAACCTGGATAAGGGAGAGGTCATGGGACCTCAATCTCTTTTTCGTTTTATAGAGGTTTCTCACTAACCCAAGTTCTTAGCTTACAGAGGTTAAGAAGTGGCCTTGCTCACTCATAGAGGAGAATAAACAATATAGCAAATAAGCAGTAAATAAATGGATGTATGTATTGTAAAGATTTATTTATTTACCAGCGTTTGACTTGTTCTCACAAAAACTAAGCGAAAAATATTACCTACCTATTTTAAAAAAATCGTTACTTTTAATATTTTGAGCAAGCTTTACTCATACATAAATTTCTACGAAAATTGTCTTATTAATAAACGCCAGACATAGTTTAAAAAAATGGGTTTTTATTTGTAACAATGTGGCATATAGAGCAGCTGCGGGTGTTCATACATACGTAAATAGAGTTAGAGATAAGTAGCAGATATTATAGAGGTCCATGCACTGATATCTGTGGGTCCACGACTCTGTTTCAACTGTTAAAAAAGACGGGACCAGGTAATTACTCTCATTTATATAGTTTTTTCGCTTTTCTAACTCTCAATTACTCAGGTTTGATTGTGCTTAATAATTGATCGACTGAGTGAAGCGTCTATGCTTTAACTGGCCAAATTGACCTTTATCTGTCCGTATGTCTGTGAGATTGTGTGTAGGTCTTCCTGTACAAGTTGCATGCATGTATTTCACCAATCTTGCCTAAACTTGGTACGCGTGTTCTACTATTTAATATATATTGTTTGTCGTCGGTGATTTTTGAGGGCACTTTGCTTAAAAAGAGGGAAGTTTGCTGCGGAACTATTTATTGATCGATTTTGATAACATTTGGTACACACATTAGGTACCTAACTTTAAAGAGGAATTCCGAATATGAGCCTAATTGGTCAAGTGGTCGCCAAGATAATAAGGTTGTCAAGTTTAAAAACTGGACGATTTTGGTAATATTCGGCAAGCACATTTGGTACCAACAATATACGAGATTTTAATAAAATTTTAGCAAAATTGGTCAAGATCTTGTCAATTTTTTATGAACAGATTGTCTGTGAGAAATCCCCGCTGATACGACTGTGCTCGCGAGGTATACTGTTCGCAGAACTACTAGTTTAATATAATAATTGTAATTTACAACCTATGCTTGCACCTTCTAGTAAGTTAAGCAACCAAACATATAACATATATTAGGAAATAATTTCTATTATTATTGTTAGACAAGTACGCTAAACTCGCTCTATATTACATGACAAAGACACTTAAATTAAAAATGAATAAAAAAAAATTACAAAACAAAAGCCAACTACAATAAATAAACACAACAATAAGAGACGTACTTTATACAAACAAATAAAATGGGAACGATAATACTGTTTATATACCACAGTTATCAACCAATATGACTTGTAATCACTACTCGTTTGCATGATTAGTAGATATTATTGTCGCATGCTCCTGCTGACGCACTCCTGGTGCGATTTTATTCTGCTATTATGAGGCGGTGTATAAAAACGGATTATCTGAAACGTCCAATGTCCATTCAATGAGTGTAGCTTCAGCCAAAGAGTCAGTCACATAAGAGCTATCTTGAGCGCGCTGCCCTTGTTATTTCGCTGCGATTGAAACTTGTTTATTTAAATATACACGAAAATGTTTTTCATATCTTCGCTTATTATATTGTGTTCACCATTAATTGAGTCTGCAAGAATATTAGTGGACGTTCCAACACCTTCCGTAAGTCATCAAGTTATATTTTATCCCCTAATTAAAGAACTCTTAAAAAGAGGCCATGAAGTAGTGTACATAACAACTGACGCAATGTACCCTAAAGGAGAAGCGCCAGCTAATTTAACTGAAATCGACACTCACGATGTTTCGTACAGTGCATGGAGAGAAGAAGTCATGAATTCTGAAACTACTCAAGGAAATAAAGAAGACCAATACAGACAAGTTTTAAAAATGATCCCGACTATAGCTAAATCATTCGAACTGCAAATGCTGACGCCAGAAGTTCAAGATTTAATAAAGAAGAAGACTCAATTTGATTTATTAATACTCGAAGCCTGCTCCAAATCAGCTCAATCTCTATCGCATGTGTTCAAAGCTCCGGTGATTTTAATGAGTTCTTTGGGGCTACTTCAAAATAATTATGACGTACTTGGTGCACCAGCATATCCCAAATTGCTGTGGGGAAATTTTTGGCACCAGAAATTAAATAATATGAACATAATAAACAAACTCCAAGTGTTGTGGGATGTTTATAAAATTGAATCATTCTTCGCGAGCTATAGAGCGGAAGAAAACAAAACCGTGAAGAGATTGTTTGGGCCGGATACTCCATCATTGGAAGAATTAGGCAGCAATGTGCATATGGTGTTTTGGAATTTGTATCCCATTTGGGAAAAGAATCGTCCAGTTCCACCGAATGGTATTTTAATTGGAGGAATACATCAAAAACCTCAGAAGGAGTTACCTAAGGTTAGTAGGCAAGCATATATTTGTACTTATCTCTTCAATTTTAAGTACCTACAATTTATTACGAAATTGGCATATTTTTTTGTAGTGGAGTATTTTGATTTAGCATGTGTGATGTGAATTTTAGGACCTCAAAACTTACTTGGACGCTTCGAAACGAGGAGTTGTATACTTCAGCTTAGGCACAAACGTGAGTCCTTCTACGTTGTCTGCAGAGAAGATCAAAATTATAATTAACTCATTATCTAGATTACCATACGATGTTCTGATGAAGTGGGATAGTGACAAATTGGCTGGTACGGGGAGCAATACCAAAGTAGTAAAATGGCTTCCGCAATCTGACTTACTTAGTAAGTATCTAATGTTTGTACATAATGTTGTTAATGTTGCGTTCTTAATAGTAGGAACAATAAGTAATAGGTAAACATTGGTATTCCGATTAGTCATGCTCACGAAGAGGCGAGTGCGAAGCAAGTGGCGTGTGTCGGGTCGCCATCTTCCCTCAAATATGGTCGAGGAAGGCGATGGCTGGCACATGCGTCAACTCGAGAACGTGTGCTACTTGCGGAGAGCGGCCTGCTCAGAACTCTAATGGATACCTTATTTAGTTTTGTTATTCCCTCTGTTATTTTAATTCTTGTTATATATGTATGTTAGGTTTAGCCTATGTTCCCTGCTTGTATGCAAAGATGTTTACTTAAATAATTGATTAAAATGGTAAGGTTAAGTAAATGTAAAAAAGGCACAGACCCTAGAGCCTGTGGGTCTAAACTTTAAAGAAATAAAAAAGTAACAATAAGATAAGTATGATTGCAACAGTGTTAAATACGAAAACGTAAACAGAAATATTTTCTACACTAAACAAGGAAAAATATTTTTAGGACATCCAAATATAAAAGCTTTCATCACACAAGGCGGCCTGCAATCGTTTGACGAAGCCCTGACAGGCGGAGTACCACTTGTGGGAATCCCCTTTCTTGGAGATCAGTGGTACAACGTGGACCGGTTTGTTTCACTCGAAATTGGAGTGGGTCTCCTTATGGAAGAGCTCACTGAAGATAAACTTGTTGACGCTGTCGCTACTGTGGTTGGTGACCCCAAGTGAGTATTACATGTGCTCTGAATATGTTGTGTTTTAAGATAAATGCTTTATTCGTATATATTTTCATCATCGTCATCATCTTAGCCGTAGGATGTCCACTGCTGAACATATGTTCAGAGGCATATGCCTCGCCCATAAATTTCCAAATCCCGGTTGGAAGCGTCCTGCTACTTTAGCAGGTCGTCAGTCCACGTTGTCGGTGGACGACCTAAGCTGCGCTTGCCGTCCGTGGTTTCCACTCTAGAACCTTCCGGCCCCGTCGGCCATCTGTTCTGCGTGCTATGTGCCCTGCCCACTGCCACTTTAACCGGCTAATCTTCTGGGCGATGTCGTTGACTTTCGTTCTTCTACAGATCTCTTTATTTCTGATTTTATCACGTAGAGAAGCCCCGAGCATAGCCCTTTTTCATAATTTAATTATTGCTGCATTGCTAAATGCATATAAAATAAAGAATATTGGAAACTTTGACACTATGAACATTAAACGCCACAAACATATATTAAAAGTAACAAATCCTAAATGCATATAAAATAAAGAATATTGGAAACTTTGACACTATGAACATTAAACGCCACAAACATATATTAAAAGTAACAAATTACAAAACCTCTATGTTTAGCAAAGTATATTCTGCATGCAGGTCAAAGTATATAATAATATACCTACAGCCATAAGAGATATAAACACTACTAAATATTCTAAAATAAACTAAAAGCTTTCCTTATCGACAAGGTATAATTCAGAAAATGAATTTATCAACGATAATTGAACCTTAAAATGTAGGTATTTGTCCTGACATATTATTATTGTTATTATTTTAAACTAAATTATTTAACCACTTTTGACATTATGTCATTGTATAAAGACATCCTACTAATAATATTATAAACGCGAAAGTTCGTGAGTATAATATGTATGTATGAATGTATGTATTTTGTTACTCTTGTACGCTCAAACGGCAGGCGCGGCCATGTGATGTGAACATTGGTATGGATGTACATGAGCCGCTGGATTAACACATAAGATACTAGTAACTAATACTTAGTACAGTTTTCCAGCTGACCTTTTCTATCGGCTTCCATAAAGGAGGTGGTACTCAATTCGACTTTTTAATGTTTGTTACTAACTTAACTTTCGATAGGGTAGACCAATTTTCGTTTGAAAGCTGGTGCTTCCCGTGTGGCCCCATTTCAATTTAATCAAATTCGGTTCAGTAGTTTTTGAGTTACACTCCAATAACAGATTTTTACCAAAGTAATAAAATGGAAGTCGGTATAAAATTTTTCAAATTGTGTATAATACGGAGAACAACAAATCAATCAAAAATCAATAGATCGTAATAATATTATAACGCTAGTTTGTTAATTTGTATGCTTAAAATGTGAGCATACCATGTTTGGCCTGTATTTCTACTATTCAGAACTTGCATACTTGCTTGGTTTAGTGTGTATCACATGTTTGACAAATTAATGATTTGATTTGATTTGAAATAATACCTACTAATTATGCCTCACTAATCAGCAAATTAACAATTAGCGAACAAGTAATATATATGCATAAAACTTGCTCTTGAAATGAGTAAACAAATAGAAAAACTTTTCGATTTGAGGAGTCAAATCGTGCGAACATCATAAGCTTTTATACCTTGTTCATATAAAAGTATCGGTGTCCCAAAAAGTTATTATGTATATTGTAATTCAAACTACCTATAATGATAGAATTTTTTTTATGAAAACTAACGTGGTTTGTACACTGTATTAAAAATGATAGCGTTATTCGTAGCATTCAAAGAAGGTATTTTGGTAACAGATATCGGCGGAACATGATCGACCTTCGAGATAAGATCCGCGACCAGCCAATGTCCGGCTTGGAGCTGGCCGTGTGGTGGACAGAGTACGTGTTACGTCACAAGGGAGCTGCACACATGAAGTCTCCCACAGCCAACATGTCCTGGGCCGAGTATCTGGACATCGAGCTGATGGCAGTTCTCGCAACCGCTGCATTGGTTATATTGGCAGCTGCTGTTACCGTTGTATATCTAATTGTAGGGTTTATTAGAAGAATCTTATCTGCGTCTGTTAAATTAAAAGAGGCATAAGAACAGGTTGTCACATTTTATCATTTTACTCGAAGTAAAAAATAGTGAAGTTTGTATGATTACGCCATTTTCCGGCTCTTAACCAGAAGACGGTGCTAGGTGAAGCTTAATATAGTAAAGCATCTCACTCCGCTTTTGGTCAGTTCTGTTCCGTAAACGTGTGAGACTTTATTGATCTGGTATTTACATTACAATTTTCAAATTTGTATTATTTTCTACTAAAATAAGAAGTTCGACTTCTCCTTTTATTCCTTAGATTGTATCGTGTAAGTCAAAACTTTACTTTATTTGAGGATGACTACGGTTCGCTTACAGTTCTTTCAAGGTCCATAGAAGTTTATAACAATGATAATTAAGTATATAAAACCGCATGTATTAACCACATATTATGTTACTTTAGAAATCGAAATTCACCAAAATGCTCTTGGAAGAGGTTTGTTTCTACAATATTAATCAAATGCTATGTAAAAGTCTTATTACAATATAAATGAAAAATTAAACATTGAAATAATCTAATGATATCATTTAATAATAATTTCAATGACAGGGTTCTTTATTGATTATAGAAGTTTAGTATAATATTATGCATCTAATTTGATCCATTGGGATGAGATGTGAAAAGGAGGGACATGACGCGAATAGAATAATAACATTAAAAACGAAAAAATAATGGAAGAATAAATTGTGGAGGCTTATCAATGGCTCTTCCGTACGGATATCACTAATATGTTGTGAAAATAGCTGTAAGCCCCCCGAAAAAAATAAAATAAAATAATATCACACGATATAATTGCCCCGTCTAGTAATATATGGGGCTCCGTAGGAGGAAGAACCAGCCTCCACAACTGCCACAAAAATATCTAAAAGCAAAACCAATGGATTGTTACTTTAAACTAGCTGCCAAGCGGGTGAAACCGCGTGGCGATTGCTGATGAAAACTATCTTATGCTCCTTCTCTGGGATATTATCATCTCTTCACCCATTTCATCGAAATCGGTAAAGTCGCCAAACAATGGCGTAACTAAGGGAAATAGGTATTCATTTATATATTATAGAGCATTTTAGAGTTGAGTTTGGACGTTATGATTTTCTCAAAAGTCTACTAATTAAAGACAACTGGTCAAAATAAAACGCAACAAAAGTAGCAAATGGCGCACCCTCCCGCTTGGCGTCACTGCCGTCGACTGCCATCTTGGTGTGAATTGCGTCTTACAAAAAATATGTACCTACTTAAGTAGTAATCGATTCTCTCGTTAGCGTGCGCTGGTATTACAATGAAAACATATATAATAGTAAAGCTGGATTTACGTATTGTGACACGTTGGTTTTTGCAATTTTTTATTTATACAAAAAATTGCAATTAACAAAATAACATAAAATTATAGTTTTCATCGAACTTGGACCTTAATTACCAGACTGTAATATTTTAAGTTCAAACGTATTTGTTTTGGCGATATAATATTATAGATAAGTACCATATTTATAGCAATATGTTCACCATATCAGTGTCATTATCAATAGTAGATTAGTAGCCAAGGGCTGTAAGACCCTCGAACTATATGCGCCCTCGCTACGCTCGTGCGCCTAAATTCTCGGGCTGCAATTGATGCTTACACCCAAGCTAACTGCTCTGCTTTACATCTCGATTGTGAGGTTAGTAGAAAAAAACCGGCATTACAAAAATAAAATTGATGACTATTATACTCATACGAAGACAATGCTGAATAGCGAAGCGACCTCTTTTGTCATTGGGCTGAACGCATGATGTCTATTGCCAGTATGATGGTTAGATGTACACGAACTTTTTGAAAGAGAGAGGTGTTTTTTAATTACTTACCGCCCTAGGGCTTTTCCAGCTACATTATTACCCTAGAGCGCTAATAGGTCACCTACAAGCACCATTTGGGGGTAATAAGGACCTACTTACCGAATATGAGAGATGTAAATTATATTTTGTGCACATCACGGTTTCATTTTCCTTGTTCTTTTGATAAGATTACATTATGGTTTGAGTCATTGTTGAAGCGAATGACACGCAGTAGTTATGTCTGGACTCTGGATGGATGTTGACGTCATTATTGTTATCAGGGCAATGACTTTATACTTCTGTAGACACGCCGTATTCATAGTACACACTTATAATCCACCGCGTGCATGTGTGGAAGTTTACTTACATTTGCGAAGTCGAGTTTCACTACTTATATACTATATAGCTGCGCCCCGCGGTTTCACCCGCGTGGTGATGGATGAGGAAGATGAAAAGTATCCTATGTCCTTTTCCGGGATATATTTTATCTCGTTGCCAAATTTCATTACGATCCGTTCAGCCGTTTAGGCCGTGACAAGGTAACAAACAGAGACAGAGTTACATAGTCGTTGTTCTTTGTTATATCTACCTATAAGCTTTATATAAGTAAATTAATTTAATGTCTTATAGAATTCGGAAATATAACACTAACGCTATACCTACATTATATTCTATAGTTAAAGATGGCAATTTTACATTCAGCCTAAAAACTTTAACCAAATTATAACAATACGAAATGCATGTTGAAAAATGACAATGCCGATATAGATACCAAACTTGAATATCAAGTTAAGCTATGCATTTATGAAAGAGAAAAAAAATATCGTGAAACTTACGTCTTACATTCGCATTTATCAACCGACTTCCAATACCAAAGGAAGAAGTTCTCAAGTTGACGCGTATATTTTTTTATGTATGATTACGCATATTTTTTTTTACAGAGTAGTCAGAATTTGATATTTCTTTTTTTTTTGTTTTGGTAGAGTACATACTTTCGAGGTGGTCGGTGACGTCAATTCCATTTATTGGTAAAATAATATAAAAATGTTAGTTAACTGTATTTGTTAGTTTTAATACTATACTTGTCCGTCCCATCAATTTAACTGGATAATATTAAAAATGACAACCAAAAGATGATGAACCAAGAGATGATGTCCTGCCATGCTTAGTTAGCAGTAAAAGAAAAAAAATACTTTTACAAGGTATGCGCATTGCGTATGGACTATGTAATACGCAGTTACATATTATCTTCTATATATATATATAATTTTATACTATTACGACTTTACCGATTTAATTTATCTTTATAAAAAGAGTCTTCTATTACTTCGTAGAAGGTTCTTACATAAAAAAAGTAATTAAGAAAAGATGGGAGATTATGGCGAGGCCGAAGGTCCAGCCTACTACGCGAATGAAGTCGCGGCACTTGCTAGTCTTTATATATAAATAAACCTCTATTTCTCCTGAACACGTTATAACTTGAGAACGGATGGAACAATCACGTCAATTATTTTTTTGTTGTGTTAATTATTGTGAGGAGAAGGTTCTTATGAAAGAAAAACAGAGAAAAGATGAGAGGTCATGGCGAGGCCGATGGCCAAGCCGCGAATGAAGTCGCGGGCAGTCGCTAGTATATATATAAAAATGAACCCCTATTTCTCCTGGTCACGCTATAACTTGAGAACGGGTGGAACAATCTCGCTAATTCTTTTTTTTTTGTTGTTTATTATTGTCAGGAGAAGGTTCTTATGAATGAAAAATCCAGAAAAGATGAGAGTTCATGGCGAGGCCGAAGGCCAAGCTTACTATGCAAATGAAGTCGCGGGCAGTCGCTAGTCTATATTATATATATATATATATATATATATATATATATAATCCCGCTTGAAAGGAAATAGATCAAAATGAATTCTCAATACCCAAAATGCAAAAATATCCAAATGCCCCCAGAGAGATTTGAACTCTCGACCCCTGGTTTACAAGACCAGTGCTCTAACCCCTGAGCTATGGAGGCTCACGACTAGCGTGCCGTAAATGTCTATATCATCGCGTGCAAGCCAACTCACCCACATTAATGCGACGAGTCAACTACAAACGCAATGTTTATTCAGCTGTTTACATTTTCATGGCAGTCGACAGAGGGCGCTATTATCAAATTGATAATTTGGACTGGATAATATTCTTTGGATATATATCACGGTTTTCAGGAACTATGAAGTAGTTTCAGCTGGTTATACCTTTCGGCGGATGATTGCTTAACTAAACTATATCATGGAATATGTTGTGGGGTTAATTTTTGTTATTCTTAGCAAAATCTTGTGCCATGTACTCATTTACTCGTTATTAGATTTACATTTAAGAGCAGTAGAACTCTTTGTGAATGAGTATACCGTGAATCAGTAATGTTCGCATTACTGTGTTTTGGTTTGAAGGTATGCTTGACGGCGAAATTACAGGCACATGAGGCTTAACAACTATCTTCGGGTTATGGGGCAGTGCAGTTCGTTACTGCTGAGGAAATGCATCAGTTCTAGGCAAAAAGGCTAATAGAAAAAAAAACATTTCATTGTACGTAGGTTTTTATTTATATTTTATGATAGTACTGTTCTTTAATCCAAAATCGATGCTAACTTCACCTAGCAGCTTTTTAGAAATGCTAATTTGCTGACGTCAGAACAGCGGCGGCAAACGCAAGGCAACTGCCATATAAAGGCGAGCCTACACTGGGGTACAGGCGGAGACGAACAAACGCAAAACGCATGCCACTGACCTCACTTAACAATATTCGCCAACCGAGGTCGTATAGCTCCACTAATACAATTTGTCTAAAGGACTAATTGAACGTGTTTAAGTACGGAGGATCACTCAGAGCAATGTACTAGTAGTACTGATTTAGGTTATTGTACTTTCTTGGGTGTACATATCAGTTATCTACTGCCCGTCGTGTCTCTTGTACTGACAGTAGATAAGTAGATATGATAATATTGCTTTAGTCTTTTTAGAACATACGAATAAACCGCGCGCGTTGTGCGCGTATAGTCTTACTCAGTTACACAGTTACTCAGTTACACATTTACGCGTCTATATTTTATCTACCGACTTCCAAAAAAGAGGAGGTACTCAATTCGAATGTCTTTTTTCTTTGTAACCTCATAACTTTCGATAGGGTGAACCGATTCTCAAAATTCTTGACAGCTAGCGCTTCTCGTGTAGTCCTATTTAAATTTCATCAAATTCGGTCCAGTAGTTTTTGAGTTACACTCCAAAAATGAATAGAATGGAAGTCGGTAGTACATTTTTCAAATTGTACATGTCTGTATATATAAAGATGAACCCCTATTTCTCCTGGTCGCGCTATAACTTAAGAACGGATGGAACAATCTCGCTAATCTTTTTTTGGTGTGTTAATTATAGACAGGAGAAGGTTCTTTTAAAAGAAAAATCAAGAAATGATGGGATGTTATGGCAAGGCCGAAGGCCGAGCCTACTACGCGAACGAAGTAGCGTGCAGTCACTAGTATTTAATGTATAAAACAATAGAATAGACATAATTTGGGATAACATAATATCCATGCTAGTTCTCCAGGTTCTAAATTTGGCAGAGCCTGTACTACTTTGGTTACATGATGACTGATATACATACTTATATACACATACACACCCAGAAACAGCTCAAACAGACATGTTCATGTATACAAATCCTTGATTTATCTTTGTCCGGGGATTGAACCCGGGACCAGCAGCTCAGAAGGCAAGCATCTACCAACTGCGACAACCGGCCAGTCCATTCTGTCATTTGATGTTTATTAATAGTATACCAATAGTTTAAGTAAATAAAGAAAAATTTAATTTGATTTATTTTAGTTCATTAGATACAACTTTATTATTTATATTAAATATCTTGGACTCGTAATGTGCTTTACTTCTATCTTGTAAGCACCCACTAAGGATTTTTGTTTTTTTTTCAGTCCTGTGGGGTTATAAAAGGTATAATAATAAATAAAATAAAGAATAAAAGGTATTTCTATAGCTGCATATACCATTAGGCCTAGCGAGCGAAGCCGCAATGAATGTATTAAACCTAAACCTAGGACAAAGGAAAAACCTAGAGATAAGAAAATCCGCCTTGGGTTTCCTTACGTCTACGGTTCACATTCCGAAATGCGGAGGGATAATTCTTTAACTTATGACTACGTGTGGGCGAAGCAACGAGCTACGTAAAATATATATTTTAACATAGAAAATCACTCTTCAATCTTCACAACTATACGCCTATTGATTGAGACAATTCAAAGTCCTGCCTTTGATATTCAAACAACCAAAAAATTTCGGATTACTTGGAGGATAAAACAGCTTAGAACTGATCACTCAAGGATCTACCTACTCGTGTATTACGATGTCAAAGTGTAGCGTGTCTTGTGCCCTACTGATACCATTATCATGAACTCTTTTATAGGGCAACTTACTAGAGCTAAAACACAACAAGACAACACGAACATTTGTTATATACATTAAGAAAATGGCGATAAAAAAAAATAAAAAGACAAGCCCGCTGAGTTTCTTGCCGGATCTTCTCAGACGTGGTCGCGTTCCGATACGGTTGTCGATTTAAGAAATAATAAATGTAATATGACAATTTGTAGGTGCCCCCGTAGGCCTATACAGAATAAACGATTTAATTTCATTTCATTTCAACCAAACGGGGACGTTACCTAAAAAAGGTAACCTGATTTTTCATCAAGCAAGATGCTGACGTAATTCCGCCTTCATTACCAATTGCTCGCACGAACGGGGAGACGCAAAAGGAAAGAAAGAATCCGACAAAACCATAATAAAATTAGCATAGCATCAAGTCCCGAGATTCCTTCGCATACAACTGGCGAAATAAGGAATCCGAGAAGAATAGCTAAGTAACAGAGTTATGGAATAGCAGTTATATTTACATAAAGGAATGTGCACGCCGCCTTATATTATGCACATAAATGTATGGTTGCGATAAATCCCCCTTGCTTCCTCGTAGATACTATAAAAACATTTGCGAGATTTTCGAATATAATACGGAAGTGGGACGAAAACTTTAAATTTTTTTTCTTATAACTCTTTCAAATGAATTTATATATCACTAAACTTTTTGGTTTGTGGTAAGAAGTTTTCAATAGTATATGGATGCAATGCTAGTCCGGAACGAGTAGTTCGGGATTTTGACAATAGACATTTTGATGGTAGAATGCCATTCGCAGATAGTATATTATAATGCAGAAATGGAGGACATTTTCACATTTAACTGTGGTATTTTAGTTATTTTAGCCTGCAGATCCTTTATATATGTTTACCAAAGTTCGTAAACATTCGGGCAAGAGGGTCATCGATCGGCATCAACTTCGCTCTTAGTCACAGAATAAAGTCCACGCGGCCGTCGCGTCCGCATTTCGGAATCCAGTGAACTCGAAACGCCTAGAGGTTGATTATTTTCCTCTATAGTATAAAATGGTTACACTAGTAGTGGTCTGGTGGAAGATTTGAACAAAAACATTTATATCTTGCAGTGAAGCATCTAGAATTTATGAGTATCTACGTTAAAAGACAAGATGATTTTGAGGGTTTGTGTATCTGTCTGTTTATCTTACCTTACATAAACATATAAAACATCAGATTAAGATCATGATGATGAATGAGAAATAATAATAAGATTCTTACAGAATGACAACCAAACTTTGTTCGTTGCGGTCAAACTAGATGGCGTAAAAGTCGCATTGCAAAATCTTGAATTGCAGTGCCAACATTCTCACGGAACATGTGTTGCTATTTTGTATTCGTATCTGAATCTAGCAAAGCCCGAAACAATGAAAATATTTTTTAAATGTGTACGTAAATATGATAAAATATTTATAAAATATTTTACCACCCAGGTAATATAGAACAATGTAAGACTATCTACCGAGACGGTACCGCACGGTACGACATTTTGATACCTAATGACATAGATAGAGGAACACCGACCTAAATTAATATTATAATTTTATTAATTTCGTATTCAAATGAAATCTTATCATTTTAAGAAACATAATTCGATTTAAATGTCGAACACGTTCCTTTAACACACGATTCAGTCAGACTATGCAAAGGCTAATAAAAACGTCATAAAATAAATATCTATGTTATTAATATTTTAATTAGAAATACGGGATTATTCACGTAATATTTATCAGGCAGGTCCAACTATAGTTTCGACCACATTCGGTGGTATTTTTCAAGGAGTGTTCGGGACGCCCGCGTCGATGACGTCTCGCTTAGCACTGTTATGTTATGTTATTAATGACAAAATCATCGATTTGTCTAAATGTATTCTTGAAAAAAAATAAAAAAGATTTTACCTGAAAACGGTGCTACATACATTCTATACGGATGGAGGGAAGTTTAGTCAATCTTTCACTCCAAAACTACTTAATCGAATTGGTTAAATTTTTCTTTCATGCATACCCTATATTGATGTTGAAGTAATTATTCCAAATATGAATTCAAAAAAGATTGTAGAAACACGTACTTTTTTTAGGGTAGTTATTAAATATAAAAAAAAACATTAGATACCTACAGTGCAACATTTTTCAAACAACTGCATTATAAAATAACTTATTTTTTTTTGTTTTTTATCTTTTTTAGCACACTTTTACTTTTTAATTTATTGGCGCGTATGGGCGCAATGTACAAAAATAGTGTCATAATTGTCTATGGATGCGCGCGCACTATCCCACGGGAACTCATTAAATTACCGGAATCAAAAGTATCCTATATGTTGACCAGGGATATAAGCTACCACCATACAAAATTTTATTTAAATCAGGTCCATTTGTTTCGGAGTAAGCCCGACACACGAACAGACAAACAGAGAAACAAAAAATTCGAAAAATATCTAAATTAGTTCGATTCCACTCCTTACATCCCCCTGACTCGGTTTTGAGCATTTGTTTATCATTGTACAGAAATTCGACCTCCACAGTTTTATTATATGTATAAGAGATAAGAGATTATACATAAAAGCTCATCTCGAGCGATGCACATCATAACAGTGGATTCCCCATTATATGACAATGTCATAACTGATTTCCATGGCCGCCGGTAGAGACACACCCCATTAAACCCCCTTGATATTCACCCCCGACTCGATATTGGATATTTGTAGACCGTTATATTTCACATAAACAATAACATTACGAGTTTTACAATTTAGATTGCGCCTATGGTGTTTACATCCATAATAAAAATAGACGCCCAGGTTATCGTAAAAATTATGTTGTATAAAATTTACAAGTACGTTTTTCACGACGGCTGCATTGGTTTGAATATTAAAATTATTAAGCTCTATATAATACAATAGAATAACACTTTATTGACACCAAAATACACTAAAAAACAGTTTAGAAATATATCTTAAAGCTGGGTACAATGGGCGGTCTTTTAGCTTAAAGCTATCTCTTCCAGACAACCTTAAGATGGAATAGATATTATGTATTTACTCTAGGACGGTGGTGTACATAATGGAGATATAATATGAGTGAAATAATTCATCATACACAAGGCGGACGAAACCGCTGTGAATAGATATACTTTGAATATTATTTAGGCAGCGAACGAATTAACGATTAGCATACATATCATTAGCTTGAAGTTCACATTTAACTAATACGCTACGAAGAAATAATATCAGGAAGAGTAACTGCCTTAAAAAAACGACCCAATAAAAGTCGTGCTAAATCAATAACATCGTATACGCCGCTATGACTCAGCTGACGTTGCAGCACGCGCGTGGACCAATCCCTGCTTTCCTTCTGAAATTTAAACCAATTACCGAACATGTCTATTTGTAACCTCAGAAGTAATTCGTATTTGGAATCATACGTCGTTTTGGTTTGAAGGACCACTTTTTGTGTGGAATTTGTTCTGAGTTATGATTCCTGACATTATTTCTTCGTAGCTAATAAGCAGTCATTCATTTTATCGTAAATTTTAGTCCTAAGCTAAAATTATTATTTAAAAAAACTATTAAGTTAGAAAACAATAAAACTGGCCAAGTGCGAGTGGGACTCGTGGACAAAGGGTTCCGTACCATTATCGACAAACGAGCATAAATCACGTTTGTTGTATGGAAGCCCCCTTAAATATTTATTTTATATATTATTATATTTATATTATATAGATTATAGCGTTATAGCGGCAACAGAAATACATTCTCTGTGAAAATTTCAACTATCTTACAACTATCACGGTTCATGAGATACAGCCTTGTTACAGACAGCGGAGTCTTAGTAATAGGGTCCCGTTTTACCCTTTGGGTACGGAACCCTAATAAATGCACACTAATTTAGAATTCCTAGAGGTTAATTTAATTTAAAGAAGAGCCAAGGTTCATTTAGTACAATTAATTAACATGTGTATATATAGCGACCTCGGCCTTGGTTTAAAACAGACACCAAACACTACCGGTTTCACAACGGGGGCAACAACGCTTAAACTTTAAATATTCGATAATTATTTATTTTGGACACTTGGTATTTAGAGTACATGGAAACAGATTATGTGAGACTTTATAAATGGTTGAATTGTCAATGATACAGTAAAAGAACACGGTTATGTATAAGTGATGATATTGAAAAGAAAACCTCGACACTGATATAGCATTATACGACTCCAAGCTCTACTGACCGGTAAGGCTATAATGTAACTCAGTTGCTAACAAATGGCGGCTCTATGTCACTTTTGTCAGCTGGAGTCATCAACTTACTAACATTTTTGCTTACTGGAGCCGTCAAAACTGACATAGGGCCACCATTTTTCAGGATTTCAATCAACGTTTGTTAGCTACTGCTGGTCACAAGAAGGTAACGGATTGAGAAGCAGGGCAATTACGTATTTCAGATACAATTTCATAACTTTTAAAATGTTGATTGAAATCTTGAAAAAATGGCGGCTCTATGTCAGTTTTGAAAACTCCAGTAAGCAAAAATATAGGTAAGTTGGTGACTGCAGCTGACAAGTGTCAATTTTATATTTTATTTTTATCGTCATTTGACATTGAGTCATGCTGTTTCGTGTGTGCAACCGACGTCCATCGATTTATAAAACGTTATCACGTCAAAAATGTTGATCCTAAATATTTTTAGACAAGGACGACTTAGGGATTAAATTTGAGGATGGAACTTTGTACAAAAATTCTTCGTTTTTAGCTTATCAGTGTAAAAAATTGTAATTTAAATATCTTTACTGCATATCACATGACAATTTCGGTTTAAACATGAAATTGTAGTTCCTGTGATACCCCGTAAGGGCACTGCAACTTAACACTACATTACTTATTTGAATCTCTAATCATAATCATGTTTAACACAAGCTATAAACGACAACATAAAATCAATATTGATGTAGGTACTATTATTTTTATGAAAATTTACCAAAACTATTACGTAACATTTTAGCAAGGAATAAATTTACTAAATACATTATATATATATATATATATATATATATATATATATATATATATGTGCCTTTGTGAAGGTGTGTGTATGCGTATATGGTGTGTATCAGTATGTTCCTGTTCTAGAGACGACCATTTATATTATAGTATTATTATTATTATTATAGAATATTTATATGATCTCTATTTTACCCAAGTATACAAATTTATGTTGTATAATGTATTTAGATATTCATTGAAAAAAAAGTACTTAACTTACGCGGACGAAAGCTAGTAAGTCATGGGCATACATATTAATGTGAGTGTAACGTACCTTCTGGCCAATTGTCGTAGACGTTCATGGCGACATCGCCGGCAGAGTCGACGGGGCTGAATGTGAACTCTTTCGTCTTGCCTGACACCAGGATCAGTCTGAGGTTGATCTGCAACGACAATTACTCAGTCAAATAATTATACAAATATCGATATACTGTCATTAGGTCATTAGATATCACCCTCTTGTTAATATAAAATCATTGGAAATCACAATGAAATTGCTCGCCTAACTACACAGACAAAGGTACCGATTCACTTGTTTAAAAACTAAACTAAATTAGTGAATTAATATTTAATTATAATAGTCCTTGTTCTGTTAATGATAAAATTCAAATTCATTAACACTTGGATGACATTTCTAAAAATAGCATTGTTCTATTCAAAAGTGGGTATTTTTACGTTAGTTTAACGAGCACCAAATCACGTAACGACTAATGTGTCTAAAATATACCCACAATTGCAGAGAAATATCTAATTTTAGTGTTGTCATTCGGAAGTGTTATACTAATTTGGATTTTACCCCTAAACAGAGGCCGTATACATACATACATACATAAAATCACGCCTCTTTCCCGTAGGGGTAGGCAGAGACCACGGATTTCCACTTACTACGATCCTGACATATCTCTTTCGCTTCATCTATACTCATCAATCCTTTCATACATAAGCGTCGGTTTAGGGTACTTTTGACCTGGCCTTTTTTCAGAACATCTTCAATCTGATTTCGTTCGCCTAGGTCTTCCCCTTCCAACACTTCCGTTTACTTGTCCCATGTATACCTGTTTAGTCATTCTCATAGAGGCCGTATAGCACAAACAATTTGCGTAAAAGAATACGTATCGTAAGCGTCAACGCGTCACGCTTCGGCGTACAAACTATGAGTATCTGTGTCACAGTTGTACTAGATACATCACAGTTTGTACTGTTTCACGCGAACGACACGTTACGTTACCCTTACGCAGATATTCGCGCTAGGCCCACATAATAAGAACAGACATATTTAGAGGTTTTACTTTAGAAAACGTTACAGAATCGATACCAATAACATATAATTAAAAAATGTTACACCGACTTTCATTTATTTTTACATTATTGAAGACATCTACTGAAAATGTTAAGACCCGATGTGGATGATACATTAATATAAAAAAAATACTGGTTAGATCTTGCTCAATTTTAAATGGAACCACATGAGAAACACCAGCTTTCAAATAAAAAAAATCATCAAAATTGGTTCACTTAGCAAAACGTTCTCAGGTAACACATACAAAAATAGCCGAATTGAGAATCTTCTCATTTTTGGAAGTCCGTTTAAAAAAGGAGAACTGCCACTCAAGTCAAAAGCTTCCACGGCATAGTGCCATACTGGTCATTGCTGTAGGGTTCACAGTTCACAGCTTGAGGGTTATTATAGAGACCAAACCCCGCTATTCGAACTTTGTACGACGGGTCATATATTATGTATGGACCTACCTAATATATATAAATATAAATATATTAAGAAACTAAAGATTCGCCATGACCTTGGATTTAGGAAGTCCTCCCTTCCTAAATCCGTGGTCATGGCGAATGGTGGCATGACATGTATTTAAGGAATTCAATATCGCGTTGCCCTCCTGGTACATTTAAAAAATGTATATATATATAAATGAAACCCTATTTCTTATACTAATATAAAGATACCGGCGTCACTCACTTGGTATTATGTCGGTTTAAGTCCGACGACGTTTCGAACGTATAAGACGTTCTTCTTCAGGGAGTGTTCACCCTTGGAGATTCATTTCCTTGGATTACCTTGGAGAGAGAGAGAGTGAAGCCGGTATCTTTATATTAGTATAATGTGTGATACTCACGATAGTTTTCAAACCCTATTTCTTATGGTCACGCTATAACTTGAGAATGGATGGAACAAACTCGCTAATTCATTTTGTTGTGTTAATTATTGTCAGGAGAAGGTTCTTATGAAAGAAAAACCAAGAAAAGACGGCGAGTCCGAAGGCCGAGCCTACTACGCAAACGAAGTGGCGGGCAGTCACTTGTATAATATATATATATTTGTTCTGCTAAATTAGGTCAAGATTTAGTGGTTTCAAAGATTGACAAACATAAATCAAGATAGACGCATTTTCGCAGTTTATAGTTTTATGTTATTTAATAATATTAGCTCTATATTATCTAGACTACTCGTATCTTATAAATTAAGTTTTTTTAAAAACTTAACTTACGATTGTTGCACATTAAAAAATATCCTCATTAAATAATAACTGATTCCGATTCTGATCGCCAAAGTTCACCCGAGAGCCAAGGTGGAGGGTTCGATGGAGGGTCCTACGTACCTACCCACGTAGATTCCTTAAACTCAAAATTATACCATAAATGAAGAATCCTTAGCCTTGGTTTAATTAATATAAAACAAAATTTTTGTTTTTTATGGGCCAGCGTTATAAAAGCAAAGCAACAGGTAGGCGAGCGATACATCAACACAGAATCAGGTCAAGGGAATATTTCCGACCCACATACTTGTATGTAAGTAGACTTCCCGCGAAATAGACCGAGCTCATTAATTTTTCACTCTGTTCACTTCGGCGAACTCTTTGACCTTACAAAATGACACTTATTTTTTCCACTTTACATTCCATTCTTTACACTCCATTTCACAATTTTTCCTACCTGTTTCAGTCACTTTATAACCGAGAAGCATCATTTATGTATCAAAATTGTTGTTATCTAATCACCTAGTTTTTATCGTGCGACCTTTCCAGAATCGACGCTTGCGCTCTCGGATTAACATGACAAAGCCGCGCAGCAAGGTTTACTTGGCTGAGCTCATCCTTGACGCATTAATATGTATGTAAATGTTACGTTGGAGAACCGGAGCGGCGCGCGCGAGCCCGCCCCAAATGTCGCGTAACGTAACTTAACTTTACATCGACTGCCTGATTTTATACAAGACTTTGCATTTAGGTTATTTTTGCTTGCTTTAGCGACCATTGCATTTAGTAAGGGTTGCACTTCATATGTACCTATTTAATACTATTTTTTAATTGTCAGGCTTGATCGTTTTTACCATTACTTTTGTCACTTGAATGGCTAATAATGATGATGCGGTCAAACACCTAGAAAGGCGACTGCTTCTCAAAGACAGGTGCTTAACATATCATTAGTTCAGAGCAAGTTTTTAATCTTGAGGGTAGTAGCTAGCTAGAAAATGCCACCATCAAATATTCTCAATAGTTGCACGTTGCGATGTCAAAGGTATGTGTATTCTGCATTCGCAATCAAGATGTTGGGCGCATAAGCACTCTGTAGTGCGCGCGAATATGAGCGTTATACTAATGCGACTTCCTACGATATTTGCATTAGTTCGGCCGCATAAAGTTGCCGATTACCGAATTCATACGCAATATATTTTTTTTCGTGCACACAGACCATCGAAAGAGCATCCGTTCGAAAGTATGAACTACGATCTTTTAAACAGTAGTATTGAATAAGACCTTCATAAGAACTTAGATAACTTCTATCTATCTGCATATACAGATGTATAGTATACACATTATGTGTTCACAAAATTTTCGCGTGAACATTCTGGCTTATCCCTTCAACTGTCGTAACAATCCCTTGCAAAATCAGCCTGCGGGGGGATGCGCGGCGCGCTGCGCCACTGTGCGGGTGGTGTAGAGCCGCCCTAATGCATACCTAATGAGGCGCTTACTTGTTTAACTGAGATAATTCATGGTATCAAACATAGATGCTGATAGAACTTGGCTTGAACATTTCAGTCATAATGCTTCAAGATTTTTAGGTACGTAGTAATGTTGTAATGGATGGATAATTTCGTTGTATTGATGAAGTGACGATTAAACTGCTGTTAATAGTATATTATGCAACTAGTGAATAAAGGACGGATTTAACACGAGGGCCATAGATAAATCACGAGCAAGTGAAGGATTTTAACGACTGAATCACGACCGCAGGGAGTGATTCAGAATTATTGAATCACGAGCGTAGCGAGTTATTACATATTTATGCTGTACTTTTTTATGTGTAGGTACGAGTATGTTAATCGATGTTTTCGCCAATTGTGAAAAAGATAATTTTTTTTTTTAGTTCTAAAGTCGGTTTAATGTTTCGGTAAACATTTTTTTCATTCTTTTTAGTGACCCTTGCTAATTAAGGGATCGACTGTCATTCACCGTCAATGATAATAACATAAACAGCCGAAACACTTTTCAGTTATTGGAGTGTCTCGTTGTGTAACTCAAAAAATGTTCGTAATAATTTGATGAAATTTAAATGGTGGTCCCATTCGGAATTCCCCTCGGGTCCACCAAACAAAAATAGTCATCAAAATCGGTTCAAAAACGACGAAGTTAACAGCGAACACACAAAAATATATACGGTCGAATTGAGAACCCTCCTTTTTTTGAAGTCGGTTAAAAAATAAACAATAATAAACTGATAAGCCTGCAACAGAAAGAAGAACGCGACTCTGTCACGAAAATGATTATAGTTATTTTTCAAATGTGATACATGTATGACAGTACACTACACTATGATTATGGTTAAATTTCCATCACACACGAAACGTTCCATACAAAATCGGCAGCATTCCCTAAATTTTGCTATTTTTCTTACGTGTTGTAATAAAAATGCGTGCTTCGTGGGAAAAATCCCACGAAGCACGCATTTTTATTCAATTATGGGCAAATACATATCAATGAATGTATCATATTCGAATTCCCAATAAAATCTACTAGTGAACTATGGACTCCTTTATCGTTAAATTTTAATCATTTGTCCGAAATAAATATAAAAAGTATTAGCACGTATTCAATTGCATCTTCGCATTACATCGTCCAATCTGGTAAGCAATTCTCAACATTATGTAAAGCATCGTAAATTGTTTTAAAATTAGGATTGGACCGCGCCTTAAGTAAGTATTTCATTAAAATACCAATGTTGCATAATCTTCGCAATTAAAAATCTTTTTCATACAGACATTAACACCGCATTTCAGTATTGTAACGTTTAAATTCAAAACATGGTTAAACACTTTTTTTATGTTGACGAGGCTGTTTATATATATATATATATATATATATATATGAATTTTTGGAATGGAGACAGCTTTTTCTTAACTAGAATTAACTAAAAGGCTAATTCAAAGAGTAGTTCTTGGATCAAATTCGCAGACACAAGCGAGGGCTTGTTAATAAACAGATAAAACTGGATTCTACCATAATTTTTAAATGTTCTAAAGATACTCGAGACAATACCATGTCACTAGTCATGAACGCAGCATATCAAATATTAACGTTAGCGAGAGAGCACGATACAAAGCAACAAAAAGTTCTAGTTCTTTTAAACTTTCAGAAGGCTCCTATAATAATGCAGGACACTTCACGAGGGAAGAGCTTTGCGGCGGCCATATTTCATTTTTCCCGCCAAACCGGGATAGGTCGGCCATTTTCATCCTTGCATCCACAACGTGGCGAGAAATTTTATGCCTTCCTTTTGTGTTTCCGCTGAATTTTGCGGTCTCAAAGTGAATATCTACGTAGTTGATTTTTTTCTATAGGTTTCTGTAGCGACGAAGCGAAGCTACATTAAATCGATAGCCGTATTGAACGGCTCTTATATTAATAGCTCATGAATGGATATAATATTCACTGATGTCCGTATTTCTTCACAGATACTATCGACGTGTCGTCAAGTGACGAGTGAAAAAAGAAAACGTATTTTTCTTTTAGGCAGGTGTTATCTATGGTAGAGCTCATTATCAGGTTACATCAGGCGAGATAGCGGCTAATGAAAACTCCAGCCCTCCATGAGAATAAATAATACAGTATTATATAGATTACGGGAACTTTGAACAGGATTATTGCAGGTAGATGCGAATATCGAAATAACTTACATTGATATAACGTTTTCGCGCGTGGGACAATAATGTAAAATTATGTAATTAGGTACATTATATTTATTCATTCAATTTATTCCTATACTGAAACTTTGAATTATAAAAAGTAAACACGAAATTAAACATTTGTGTATACATTACATTTCACATTGTTTTTAATTTAATACAGAGTTTTAGAAACAAACCGCATAGGTATATCCATATCAAAACTTTGTTTTGATATTCCATACATTAAATACCACAGACCATTTATATGGTCTGTGTTAAATACATATTCATCTTTTGAAGGTAGGTTTTTGATTTTTTATCAGTGTTTAGTAGTAGATACAATGATTTGGATAAAGCTTATCTAGCAGCTTTAAAATTCAATTTTTCTTTATACCACGTCAACAACTATATTTCATCACTTCACTATCACTACATAGTATAAAACAAAGTCGCTGTCGCTGTCTGTCCGTCCCTATGTACTCGTATGTATCTTCAAAACTACGCAACGGATTTTGAAACGCTTTTTTTTTCATATATAGAGTGATTCAAGAAGTTTTATATGTCATAATATTGTAGAGAGACACTGATGAATTTACAGGTTTCTAATGTAATGTCGTAAATAAACACATTTTTTGCGCTTACATTGCAAACGCTGACTGAACCCCACGAGATAAATCAAAATAATGTACTACGGTATTGTATACCTTAAAAAGGGCAACAAAAAAGTCCGCGATGGTATATGTCTATCTCTTAAGGATAACCCACAATAACCATTTTTTATCCATTACATTTTACGGGAAAAAATGGTTTATTTAGGAAGTTATTTTAAGCATTAACCCTTATCTAATTAAGTACCTTAAATACAATGTCCATTCAATATAGATCAATATGGCCCTTTACAGCATGTAATTTAAATGAATATTTCCGAAGATATTACAGATTTAAAATGCAGGGACATAGCGGTGCGGCGGTTAGATTTGAGCGTTGAGTGTTTTTCTTCAATCATATGTCGCTCTTTCAAGAGTATAACTTCTAAACAAAATATGTTTGTATTGTATAATGACAAAAAAGCTGTAAACGTTGCTTATAAAGACATTATGTAGTAGGCAGGTATATTATTTAGTATCAGCATTGCACGCGAGCGAAGCCGGGGCGGGTCGCTAGTAACTTTTAAAGTTCCAAATTGAAGAAACGTGGTCTGCACAAAGCACATCACACCAATATTAGTTTAACATTTCTGCCCGAAAGTGGGGGTTGCATTGTTTTCCCTAGGGGTTGCGCTTATTTATCGTCTAACGCTGGCCAAACAGACGTTCCGGAGAGACGGGAGAGGGTGTGCTTAAATATTTTATTTTCATGTTATTTTTCTGCAATATAGCACTTTCAGATGTGGTTATTGAATAACTGAAGAGTATATTTATGGTACTAGATGGAGGTTGTCTATCAAATTGAATAGACAAAGGGCATTGGATGGGGTTCAAAGATAGATATGATGGATATGCATTAAAAAGAAAGCCACATAATATTATAGAGAAGTGCTATAAAATAATTAGCTGCGCCCGCAGTTTCGCCCGCGTGGTGATGGATGGTGATGATGCAAAGTATCAAATTTCCTTCCCCAGGATATCTATTTATATCTTTGTCAAATTTCGTTACGATCCGTCAAATTTCGTCAGCCGTTATGGAGTGATACAGTAACCAACAGGTTACCTTATCGACGCACATGTTCTCATTAAAAACCCTAATGACTTAGATGCTCTGATATGAAAAACAATATACTTGGGCCGGAAAACTAAGCAAAAAAAGCAGAGCTGCACGCTTTGATGCACGCTGTTCTGCACTCGTGCGCAAAGTGGTGCAGTGGATATTGATTATGCTTTTAAAGTATATATTTCCGACACATTGTACCTGTATTTTTTATATCAGCCGTAACATCTCTGAAGTGCAGGGCCATATTAAAAGATTTGTAATGTAGAGGTACAAAAACTCTTCCTTAGTATCTAAAGGGCCAAAATATCAAAGCCTGTAGCTTCGCTACGGTTTAGGGTGTGCGTCGATAATTCAGGTAATCAGCCAGGAGAAGTAATTATTTATAATATAAAAGGAATATTGTATCTAAGTAGAATCGTCCAATACAAGCTACAGACAATGCAGTATAAGCAGAATATAGGTAATTTAATACTAAATTAATCAAATAAAGTCTTTCAAGCCTCATTATACTCAAGCAAAAACATTGTTAGTTTAAACATATTTTATGACTTATTTCAAATATAAAATAGGGAACAACGAAAACCAGTTAAGCGACACAGCCGTATAAAAACAAATCACCACAGTTGTTTTGCTGAAGTTCCAAAAAATGTTTGTGAAAACTGGCACATAGACGTGCAACCTTTTTACCCAAAATGTTCATATTATATAATTACTACTTATCACACATTAAATAAAAGTTTTCAGTTAGTAAAGTTATAAATAAAAATAACTTCAACGTCATTCCATCTAAGTCAGCCACGAGTTAAACAATTTTAAACAAACACACTAAAAACCACTCGGCTTATTATTAGAGCCGTGCAGCGGCAATAAAATCCAAGTTACGACTGTTAGTTTAGTTATTCTATGGTTACGACTAGCCTTAGTTTTAAAGTTATTTACTGTCTCTCGGATTATCAACTGAATTGTGTACAGTAAATAAGTCAAACCATCATGATGCTTGGAGTGCGACTGAATAACATGGATTGATATCCATCTGATGATCCTTGAGATACCAGTTACCGGAATGCGTTATATATTAAGGTGGATGGATAGCACTGGGTAACTAAATATCCGGTAAATTCCAATGCAAATATAGAAAGTATGTCATTGAAATAAGGCCTTTTTTACTTACCTACTTTTTTCAGCCAGTCTTTTTAATAGCGGATTATAGCGGCCATAACAAGAAGTTTGGCTAATTTAAAAGTTTGACTCTTTTAGCGAAATGTATGTAAAAAGTTTTTCGCGATTTCTGACATTTCAAATTCTCAAACATCAGTCGGTCCAGTAGAGACTTTTGATCCTTATAAGAAACAGGATCGATAGGCATCATAAAAAGTTTTTGTGTAAAATGATTTTCTTGCTGACTGTAATTTTTTTCCAAAATCTCTAAATGCAGTTCAGAATACCTTAAAAATTAATGGATAGTCTCCTAAAAACTTTTTCCTGTAACTATAATGGTTAATGTACCTGCCCTTATTGTCTCGTCTCAAAAATTCACCCTGTTGTATACTTCTAAAATTTTACAAACTACTATGTTTCTCCAAACTGTCTAATTTCGGACAATACTACAATAATTAATAGGTACTTCAAGTTATCTTAACACACGTATAAGTAATCGAATCGTGTTAAAGTAGCGCAATAATATCAAACTGCACTGCGCCAGTTTGGTTCAACAAAGGACGCGCAAGGCGCTCACTGAGTGGTCTATAGTTATTTCCAGAGAATCAAACATACTATTTGTTTACCCAGTCCGAGTACAAGAACACAACAGCGCGTTGTTGGGCTACGGTAGCTAAACTATTCCTTGGCTGACAGCCAACGAATGAATGCGGTGTACAAATTATCTGCACTTTGGCTACCATTCCTTAGGTGTTGTGTTGTGTTTTGATTTTGAGTATTGGAGACTAAAGTGATCAAGACTAAACGCTTTCTAAATACTAATACCAAATTTCTTACGAGTATATTGCAAAAATCTTAGTAAAAAATCTAATCTAATCTAAAATCTAAATCTAAGTAACAAAGCACATAGAGAATTGTAGAGTTACAGTATCGCGAAAATATCATTTTCGTATTTGTATTGATATTGACATTTGATACAAATAATTAAAATATCTGATCGATATCCCGGGTCGACTACGCCATTATGACTATATCATAGGCAAAAAGAAGGTTGGTGATGTACTACATACTACGTTTTCAAACTCTTGGACTGGAAAGCATCTGGATCCTTTCCAGTCCAAGAGTTTGAAAACATCCTCCAATGCGTTAGTAAACAGTTTCGGAGAGATGACGTCTGCCTGTCTCACACCTCTCTGCAATGGAATTTGTTCCGTACTCTGGTCCTGTAATCGGACTGACATAGTGGCCTTGCTGTATAAACAGGTCAACGCTTCGATATACGTATAGTCAATCTGAAATCGCTGCAAGGCCTGCAGCACCGCCTACGTCTCGATAGAACCGAAGGCTTTCTCGTAGCCCGCAAACGCTAGACGAATCGTATGGTTAGATTGTTTTGTAAGGCGTATCCAATTTAATATTACTTTATTTCCTTCCCAGTGGTAATTTCCTTTTAGTTTTGTTGACCTCCGATATTTCCTCCGAAAACCCCCAAAATTCCGAAACAATGGAGCATATATAAAGTATCTTAGAAACCGTGGGCGTTCTTTTTTCCAACCTTTTAAGGAAATAGAGTGCTGCTAAGGTTATGATATTTTTAAATTATCGGGGGTTTTGAGCCTTCGCAAAAATAACATTTTGTTGTTTAAATACCAAGAGATATTTCTGGCAGGTCGTTCACTTACCCCTAGAGGACGTGTTTACATAGATAAACAAAATGTTAATGAATAAAACTTGAACCGCTGGGTCTGAAGGCAGTAAGAATCGCAGCAAAGGTTTCACGAGAGGCCTTGCCCTGCTCCATGGATTTGATTCGCACAAGTTTCTTTTTGTTACGTATGGCATAGATAAACAACACATTAATGCAAACGAAACAAATGAAAATGAGCAAATGAACAAACATTCCGGCTCATCACTAGGGTTGGCGTAATAGTCTTAGTATTGAACGGGACATTTACCAATAACTGGTAAATAAATACGCTTTCGACAGTTTCGACTGTGTCAACTTATAGACGATCACGTTATTAAGTCCACTGTGCTGAACAGTGTAACTCAGAGTAAGTTTCAGAACATCAGGATGTGTCTGCTTTTTTCTAACGTCTGTCTTTTGGATGAAAACTTAAACATTATGTGTGGATGTCTTCTTCCTGCCACGGTTCGTTACCTCTTCGTATTTAAAGAAAACTATTGAGATTTTTGTAATTGTAATTTAAATACCGGGACAGAAGGTCCAAATCAGTGATATGTCTTGGTGTACCGGACGGACGGCAACTCTACTCATAACACATGTATTTACCTGGGCAGGGATCGAACTGAAGATCCTGCGCTTCGAAGGTAGCAAGAAGGTAGAACTAAGAACTAAGCAAATGGGGGCCGTCTATAAGGAGTCTATAAGGAGTGTTCTATAACATGATCATAGAACCGAAATCACAAATGAGGCGTATTAATGCAAAATGTTATTTAGCAATGGAAATTATGGTTTGATAAGACTGACGACAACCAATCGCATGAAGCTGCTGTGCCCCGACCTGACTGTTAGCAATCATAACGTGATGATCTGACAACCCTATGACAAGCGATCGATAACATTATAGGTAGTTGGTCAGTTAACACTCGGTGGTCGTCTGTTAATTGACCAAGCGAGCGAAGCGTCTCTGCTTTAACTGGCCAAATTGACTTTCACCTTTATGTATGTTTGCTTGGTTGTATATTGGTCCTCCTATATAGGTCGCATTATTCAACCAATCTTGACGAAAGTTGGAATGCACGTTTTACTATTCAATATATTTTTTTAGGTTGTGATATTTAAAAACTGGACGGTTTTGGTAATAATCGGTATGAACTGTTTGGTACTCACAACACTACTAGTAATAAAGTTAAGCGACAACCAAGGATCTGAATAGATTGTGAATTTCTGTGTTAGGCGTGATGGGGACTGTTGCAGGTGAAATTACTGGACTACTGAGACTCATGTACCAAACATCAGGGTGCCACGCAAAACCTCAGTTCTAAATTCTGGGTGATGCTGCAATTGCCATAGAAAGTAATCGGCGGGAATTTACACGTGATACTGCGTGATTCCGACCTCGTCAAAGCTAAATGTGTTAACTTGAGTGGACCAACAGAAGTGGAGATGGACCGGTCACATGGTCCAGGAGCCACAAAACAAATGGAGCACAATTCTATCCGACTAGTACCCTATAGATGGAAAACGCAATAGAGGACGCCAACCAATGAGATGGGAAGATTTAAAACAAGATGAAACTCACTGCTGGACATCATTGGAGAAGGGTAGCGACAGACCAGATACAGTGAAAGATGTTAGAGGAAGCCTATGCCATGAAGCACGCTGAACGAATACAAATACAGATTGTTTATTGTTCTTAGACATCATACATAAAGATTAGGTTGTCCTGCCTGCTGCTTTAGCGTAAGCTGTGTTGCAGCAGTCAGTGTCTTCTCTAGATAAGAAGCTTTAACAATAAGCAAAAATATAACCTAACTAAAAATTATAAGACAATTTAACACAAGAACTGCGGGACTTATTATAATTAAAACACATTTACTATGCACATTTATTTATGTGCAATAATATGTATAATGCAGTTAGAAGACGTCAAAAATCCTGTCCGATTCAGTAATGTTTCTCTCTAAAAACATAATATGTTTATGTAATGGTGAGTCTAGAGTCTAGACGGGTGTATCAATAATAAGCGGTGGGCGGTAAGGCGGTACATCAACACGACATCCACTTTCACTGTTAGTGCCTACTGCCTTATACTTACTGCGTTCCGGATGTTGCCAACTAAATAATTAATGGAAATGCATGCACAACGCGTCTTACAATGTTTGTACAGTGTGTCTATGGAACTACAGTATTTTGTTTTACCCAAATCTGCAATTCTGATTCTCGCAGCGGATTTAGGGGGATATGATATTAAGTATATCTATCACGGACAAGTGGGATGTTTAATATCAGGTTAACGATTTTTCGGTCTCTTCACTTGGACGACACTAAAAACTATGATTTCAATGGGTGTCATACTGAATTTTGACAGATCAATATTTCGACAACTCGGTTACTTCGAAAAAACATAGTTCAATAACTTCGACAGGACATAATATTCAACAAGGATTTTATTTTAAGGCGCGGTCGTATCCTGATAATAGTAAAAAAGCAGAATCTTTAAACATCGAGTGTAACGAAACAGTTCGATAATAATCTATGAAAAAAAAACTTAGGTTAGAAAAGGAACAGGCAAAGAGTAATAACCGAACAGAATTCATAAATGTTACTCGCTCTCTGCAGAAAAAAATCCTAAATAGGTGCATAAAAATAAACTTTCACGTCCAAACTCTCACAATTTTCAGAGATAACACTATATTATTTTTAGGTAATACATAGCCAACATATAGTACTAAAGTAGTAACCAGCAGTTTTTTCAATTGTGTTAGTATATATCGAAAAATATAAAGAAAACGTACAAAATTAACGCATTTTCGCGATACATCGTCCCATCTAACAAGCGATTTTCAACCTTACGTAAAGCATTGTAAATTATTTTAAAATTGGGGTTGGACCACGTCTTAAGAGTGCTGCGTTATATATTTATCGAGGTGTAGGTTAGCTTAATTCTGGCTGTTGTTGTGTGGTCACCATTAAAACGAACGCTCCTCCTAGCTTCGCTCGTCGTCGCACCAATCATGACTTTGCTTTGACTAGATACTCACCTACGTTCTGTGGGAGTAACTCTTGTCGAATATATGTTCTGTCGAAGCAATGACTTGTCGAACTGTGAGTTTCTCGAACTAAGCGATGTGTCAAAGTATTGTACTGTCGAAATTAGTATGACACCAGAATTAATAAGGTTTCCATGGTCTCTATGGCTTAATTTTAAATTTATTCAGTCTCTTCCTGAGAGAGAATGAGTAAGATCTCTACATTGGATCACAAATAGGCAATGTGGTGACTAGCTTTTTGGCCGAAAATCATGACAACTATGTGAGACTTACGAACTTGCTTGCGACGGAATACCGTGCCACTAAACTACTTACCAACATATATTATAAATACTATACAACCTAAATCAAGAAAAATGTATATAGTAGAAACCCATTGTTCCTAATTTGTTTGACATATTCATGAAACAATACGATCACTACATCACTAGTGTATCCTGTTACCGAATATTAAGGCGCGGTCCAATCCTAATTTTAAAACAATTTTCGATGCTTTATTGTTGAGAATTGCTTACCAGAATGGACGACGTAATGCGAAAATTCAATTGAATACTTTTTATATTTATTTCGTACAATCAAATGATTAAATTTTAATGATAAATGAGTCCATAGTTCACTAGTAAATTTCATTGGGAATTCGAATATGATATATTCATTGAAATATATATGCCCATAATTGAATAAAAATGCTTTTTCCCACGAAGCACGCAAGAAAAATTGCAATATTTAGGGAATGTTGCCGATTTTTTTCTATCGAGGCAAGTTTGCTCAATCGTGTATTGGTTCCCATACTTCATAAGCACGTAGGTATATTCAATTTACACTACGTTTTTTTCGAACGGTTATTAGGTTTAAGCGTCGAAAAACTAAGTTTTCGCGAAGTCGAATCATGAAATTTGGAACTCATTTCGCCTTAAGCAAAATAAATGTGAAGACGCGATCGAAATCTATGGAGTAATTCTAGAGTTATAACAAACACACAGACAGGCAATATTTTTAATATTCTTGATCTATTGCTTAACTCTAACACCACTGATAGGATACTCAAAAGTATTTCTAACTTTCTAGCCTATACATTTTTATTATTGGCAGTATAAAACTTTAAACATTGGGCTGAGCACGAAAATCTGCTTAAGTGTAACGTTATCGTAGCGTTTACGTATTTAGTACAAACTATGAGTTATCTGTGCCATTATTGTACTAGATAAATGACACAGATAAATACGTTAACGATGCGATTACGTTACATTTAAACAGATTTTCGTGCTCGGCCCATATGTCATCAAATGACGCGACAAACATAGGCAAGCCGCAAGAATGTCTTCTAGCCTTCTTACAATAAGTCCAACGCCTCGTAATGTCCATTGTTTACGTTAACAAATAACCTTACAGCTATAATATAATTAGCTTTAGTCCAGGCCAGAAGGATGAATCGATAGCAGTGAGGTCACAACGTTACGTCACAACACGGCATCGACTTTCTCCATAGTTTCACTGGCTGCGAAACGATTCGGGGAAAGTTGTTAAGTTGTCGATTGTAATGTACACTGTGGGGAACTGCCAAGTTCAGGGCTAAATGTTATTACTTGTTCATTTATTAATTCCATACGTATAAGTAGTTCGCATAGTTTAACTACTTTCTTTGTGTGAATCATACAGTCTTTAGAAAATTATAATAAATATAATATAAGAGCTTAGAATAACTACCTATAGAACGTAGGTTTCCAAACGTTTTCTACCGACTTCCAAAAAGGACCAACCAAAGAGGTACTAAATTCGCCTGTTTTTTTTATTTTTTATGTTTCTTACCTCATTACTTTCGACTGGGTGAACCGATCTTCAAAATTCTCTCTTTTTCTACCGACTTCCAAAAAGGAGGAGGTACTCAATTCGACTGTTTTGTATTTATTTTATTATGTTTGTTACCTCATAACTTTCGACTGGGTGAACCGATTTCCAAAATTCTTTTTTTTTTTGAAAGCTTCCCGAGTGGTCCCATTTAAATTTCATCAAATTCGGTTTAGTAGTTTTTGAGTTACACTCCAATAACTGAATAGAATGGAAGTCAGTATTAAATTTTATAAATTTTATATATTTAGCTATGTGTGCTGTGTTTACTTGCCTCGTCACACACACACACACACACACACACACACACAATCATTATATCATCCGGTAATAAGTATTCCCATAAAACTTACATGGTGGATTGGTAAAAATGTGTTCCATGCATAGATTTAAACGTACACAAAAATTAAAAATTTTTAAAAGTACAAAGAACTAGCGGTATTTATTAAAAAGTCGTATATTGCTGTACCGACGGTACAAGCAAATTGAGCCGTTTCTATATGTAATTTCTCTAAGATCCTGCCCTTGGAGCATCACCTGCATCTGCATCAGCTCTCACTTCGCTATACTAGGTCAGTACTACAGCAGTGTATTAAGGCCAATACAAATTACGTCAATGTTGCACAGAATCGATATCTTTTAGTGTTGGTCGGCGATGACCTACTTCCGTAAAAGCCAGGGTTGCCAAACCAAATTTGTAACAAGTGTATTTTTATTACATTTTATACAAATTACGCATTCTAAACGAAACTCCTTTCATTGAAATTAAACGTTTCGAACACTTTTCAGTGAACATGATCACGGGTAGACACGGTCACGGTTTTCACGCAACATGACCATGTTCATTGAAAAGTGTTCGAAACGTCGGATAAAATAATATAAAATTATACGCGATTTCATCCGTTTATAGTTGTTTATTTTAAATGTTTAAGAATACCGAGATGAGACACTCTTTTCATGTGTTTTTTCACATGTTACCATTTATATATCACCAGATTTTTATTGCTTTTATCGGGATTGCCAGGATTTCTAACGTGCTGGGCTAGATGCTTTATCTTAATACTTGTGCACATAGATTTTGATCCCTACTGAACTATTCGGTTGATGAGCAGGTAAATTTGTTATTGGTACATCCGTCGCCCAAAAATCCTTTCCGCTATTATATCCATATTATGTGTATAGAATTCGTAAAGAAATCCGGCCAAAAAATATTCAAGATTTTTTGTAATAATTTAACATATGTATTGTTAATTTACTTTTAAATAATGGTAAGTAAAGATGTCAAAATAGTTCAAAATACTCATGAAAGATGACAAAATAATTTTGGCATCTTTCACTCTCTTCTGCGCTCCGAGAGCATGTATTGTCGATAGGATAAGAGTAATTATCGATAAAAGATAGCTCGCAATTTAGCTACCACAGCTAGATCCATGCAAGGGACAAGATACGATTGAAATAAATCAGTTGATCGACGTGACAAGTTTATCGTAGACCGATCCATGATTGCACCGCTGCTGGTCTTAAAATCTAAAACGATCTTACGACTATTTCTCTATTTAGAATAGATAGACCATTAGGGCTACGAAATTCAAAATTGAACATTACCTCGTTAACATTTTCTCGCCATCCATTCCGCCGCTTGTAATAAATAAAACATACAATTTTAATTACATAAAGTCAGCAGCGACACAATTTTCTTCAAATCATTGTATTCTCGTTGAATATTGTGGAAAATAATTATGAATTCGCCTCCAAATTAGTCTAAGTTTTTCCAGTTGTAACCATTTCGCTGTTGATGGAACCATTGGATGGAAGTTGTAACCATTTCGTTTCTGATGGAACCATTGAATGGAAATTGTAACTGTTTAGTTTTTGATGGAATCATTGGATGGAAATTGTAACCATTTCGTTTTTGATGGAACTATTGGGTGAAAGTTGTAACCATTTCGTTTTTGATGGAACCATTGGATGGAAGTACTATCCATTTCGTTTTTAATGGAACCATTGGATGGTAGTACGAGTAGTTACAATTTCGTTTTAATGGAACCATTGTATGGAAGTTGTAACCATTTCGTCGTTGATGGAACTTTTGGATGGAAGTCGTTATCATTTCGCTGTTGATGGAACCATTGGATGTAAGTTGTAACTATTTTGTCATTGATGGAACTAATTGGTTACTAGTGGAAAATTTTGAAACATGCGAAGGTTACTGTGTTTCGGTATAGGGCAATGTTTTCAGCGAAATTCCAGGGCTAGAAATTTAGCATCTTACATCTCAGGGTTACGAGCGTAGTACTTTGGCATACAGGGTTTTTAACTGTGCGTAATTTTCTATTTTAGTTAAACAGAAGAGTTAGACATTACAGCCACTTCGCAGCGAGCGCAAGTATCAGTAATAATTGCTTTTTTAACACTTTTCATATTTGCTGTATCCCGAATAAAGCAACTCGGTTGACGAACCTATTCACTTCAAATATCCCACTTTCAAGGCATACTACTATTTGAATAGGCAGCAATAACCTTACTTCGTGTTGACCTTTAGCAAACGTCTTCAACTCCATAAATAATTCATTTTCATTCCGTTACCTGAAACAAAGAAATTTTGTTCTTTTAGTATACAAACAAATATTAGGGTATAATATAGTACAAGATTATATAGTAGTAGCTGCGCCCGCGGTTACACCCGCGTGGTGATGGATGATTATGGAGAAAAGTATCCCATGTGAT
Organism: Selenia dentaria; assembly: GCA_917880725.1. Taxonomy (NCBI): domain Eukaryota; kingdom Metazoa; phylum Arthropoda; class Insecta; order Lepidoptera; family Geometridae; genus Selenia; species Selenia dentaria. The sequence continues at coordinate 10,395,316 of OU862885.1, forward strand.
CCAGCGCCTACATACCTAACTGCATCAAAATTGATCCCGCCGTTTGAGCCATAAATCCCATATTTTACCCCCTTAAGCAATGTTTTTCTACCGACTTCCAAAAAGGAGGAGGTACTCAATTCGACTGTTTTTTTTAATGTTTGTTACCTCATTACTTTGGACTGGATGAACCGATTCTTAAAATTCTTTTTTGTTTGAAAGCTGGTGCTTCCCGAGTGGTCCCATTTCAATTTCACCAAATTCGGTTCAGTAGTTTTTGAGTTACACTCCAATAACTGAATAGAATGGAAGACGGTATAATTTTTTTAAAATTTTACTTGTTATTAGTGTACCAACATATTTTGTTACATATCTTACTTGAAATTTGATCGAGTTTCAAACTTTCATCCCCTATTTTAACTCTTCAGGGAATGAATTTCTAAAACCGTCATGATAGAAATCATCGCCCCTAATCTCAAATTTCTGGCATTCATATTCTTCATAGTCTGCGTTGTCGAATTAGTTACGTAAATTTCCAACTATACAATATAAAAAAAACAAAAAACTATACAAATTTCCATTTGTATAGTTTTTTACTACCCAATTGTAACTATATACACCTTTGAGAAAACAATATACTAACAGTTCACCTAAATGTCATGGTATGATTTCACTCAAAACTGTTAATGTGAGGTTTAAGAACTGCACGGCAATTGCATGGTTTTTATGAAGCTGATAGAAAGGCCCCTGACCGCAGCAAGTGTTGCTTAACTTGTTGATCGGTTAAGAACGCCAAGTCAAGATCCGCTGCGAGCGATCATTAGCGCCTGCTCTTTAATTCTGACAAATATATTATAGAGACTATCTCAAAATGTATATAAAACCTTTCCTTTCACATGTTGTTTTAGTTAAATAAAGTTAATGTAATTCTATCATTTCGCAGTAATGTGACTCAGAAAATGTTTCATAACACTTTGACGCTCCTTATCATATAGGTATTCCATTATATTCTCCTATCAGTTCCAGTTCAGTGAAGAAAACGCGCCTGCCAAAACGAAGCGAGTCCACCGCCATTTATTTTCACATAATAAAAGTGCTACCGCGTCCCTTTGTCTATGATACCGCTGGCATAACTTGTGTTATGTCGAATTCCTCCTTCCTTTTAGCCAAAGCTTTGGGGGGAGGAGGGTGTGACCTCCACCTCCTAAGGAAGTAGCTTCCTTCGTTCTCCCGCGAGACAGTGTCCGATATTCAATGGGATACTGCGTTATAAAGTAACTAGGGCATCATACATCTCTAAATACTTAAGAGTATATATCTTTTATATAGCCTTATTTGGAAACCTGGTGATTCTACACCATAATGCGTTTGTGAATGTATTAAACAAATACCTAGAATTATTAAACAATTGTTACTATTCTTATATAAATAGTATATTCTGACTTATCAGTGATGAAATCTAACTGATGAAATGTATCCTGTGTTAATCCAGCGCCCCATTTACCGCCATGCCAAGGTTCATCAAAATTGGTCAAGCCACTCACAAACTTTCACCTTTATAATATTCGTGTGATATGTGATATTATTATTATAAATTGAACTTATCCCACTATATCAAAAATTTGAATGTTTGGGTATACGTTAAGTTTATTACTCAATCACCCAAAAACGGCTGAACTGATTTAGAAAAAAATTGGTAGGCAGATAGATGAGCCTTTCACACATAGGAAACTTACCATAATCATCATCAATCATCACCACGCGGGTGAAACCGCGAAGGGCAGCTAGTTAAGAATAAATAAACAACATACTTAACGTCGTGATATTGAAGTACAGAAACCTCAGTGCACAAGTACAACTCGAACTTGGTCGGTTTTTTTAGTATACAACTAGCTGCTCTCCGCGGTTTCACCCTCGCGGTGATGGATAATGATGATGATGATGATGAATCTTATATAGCCTATGTTACTCAGGGTGAAGGTAGCTTTCCAATAGTGAAAGAATTTTTGAAATCGATCCAGTACTTTTGAGCCAATTCGTTACAAACATACATACAAATCTTTCCTTTTTATAATATTAGTATAGATAAAGCTTCCCAACCAAATAAAATAATTAGCCTATCTCTAAGATAAGCGTGTAGATATATAAACAATTAGTGTGAAATAACTTGTTGAAGTTGGTACCATGATAGTTGAAAAGTACCAATTATCACACTAGTGTGCGCATGGGCGCACTTCGACAAGTCATTTTACACTTTTTAATGTTGCAGTCGGTTACATTTTGTAGTAAACACATTTTTCACCCTTTTTAGTGACCCTTGCTACTTACGGGATCGATTGTCACCGTCAATATAGATATCATCACAAAACATTTTTCGGTTAGTGTAACTCAAAAACGCTTGACTGAATTTGATGAAATTTAAATGGGACCACCTCGAAAGTAATTTGAGAATCGGTCCACAAATTATATATTTAATTAAGCACAGTAAGTAGAGTACTATAAAATAAAATCACGTTACGACTTAACATCCATTTTATTTGACTTCTCAGAAAACACAATGGTTTCTAGGATACGAAACCAAAGAGTAACCATGTACTGTGTAGGTAGATCACAAACCTACACCAGAAATTGATGAACATACTCGTACATAAAAATACATACAGTCGAACATAGAACGTCTTCACTTTATGAAGTCGTTTAAAAAGAAACTGAGAAACCACTGCATTTCGTAAGCCAGCTCAAAACTGTACTTTATAATATAATTCTCCAGTTTTCTTATGTTCAGTTCGGCACATACCGAGCAGAGGTGTTATTGGTGCACAGTATGCTGTAAGGAATGGGAGTGGAAACGTGACCCGCATCAGGACCTCCGCACGTGGATGCAATAAATAATACCGTTATTTTACGAGAAAAGTTTAAATTCTTATTTATTTTACTTCACATATTTCACACCTTATTCGACTGATCGCGTCTGTTTCGACTTGATGAAATGAATTCAATTTAAAAGAGTGCTAAGTTAGAACAGTTTTGTAAAGCCATTGAGAGTTTCGCTGTGGGTTTATAAGGTAATTCGATTCATCAAAAAGGGCAACGAAGCGCTCGTAGCGGAGCTTGACTTGCCGATCTTAACCGATCAACAAGTTAAGCAACACTTGCTGCGGTCAAGACTTGGATGGATGACCGCTAGTGGCATTATTCAACTGAGCGCTTCCATGCTTCGGAGGACACGTTAAGCCGTCGGTCCCGGTCGTTTGTCTTAGGACAACAGTCGTTAGGCTGTGTCGAAGGCCTTCGGGCGGCCTGAAAACTTTGACATGGGTTGGCCACTAACCTTTCCACCAAGCCGCATTGGGCTCGCGTGGTGGATTATGGCCCAACTCCTCTCTCTGAGAGCAAGGCAAGTAGTATCATCCAATCGTATTATTTGTATTAGTACAAATACGTCAAAGCCCTAGAAAGATACACTAAGTGGCAGGCACCCCGCAAGATTCCGTCTACGATAACCAGCTGATGTACGACCCGATATTAACTTGCAACAATTACAGTAAATCGCTGTGGGTGGAATCGCTGGTGAAAGGACTAAGGAACCAGGTGCGGGAGTGAGGAGTGCAGTGCATCACAATACTTTGAAATTTAAAGATTTGCGTAGTAGTTTGAGCTTATGATATAACGCTAAGAATATGACTAATCTACTTATATATAAAAAATAACCACTATTTCTCCTGGTCACGCTATGAGAACGGATGGAACAATCTCGCTAATTATTTTTTGTTGTTTTAATTATTGTCAGGAGAAGGTTCTTATGTAAGAAAAATCAAGAAAAGATGGGAGGTTATGGCGAGGCCGAAGAAGTCGCTAGTTAGTTAATAAATAACAGTAAAATGTTGGATATAATTTATGGTTAAAAGAACTTACCTTAAGTGAATTTCTACCATAATTACACGAGATATTACATCTGAAGAGATTTAAGTTTACAATGTAGTCCGTGTCCCATTGTACTGCATCATCACACAATTTAGAGCATTAACAAACAAAAAGGTTGCAACACTCGTTCAATCTGTCAGGTGTCATCTTGCTGCTAGCTTCATTTGTTTTAGAGCTTGTTTTCTGTCTTCTGCAACTCTGTGGGCTATCATAATAAAGGCTTTCCAATGTATTATGATCATTGGGGTTGGGCGGGAGCTTAAATCTCTTCAGATGTAATATCTCGTGTAATTATGGTAGAAATTCACTTAAGGTAAGTTCTTTTAACCATAAATTACACTTCAATATTACATCTGAAGAGATTTAAGTTTACAATGTAGATGTTTAGCGTCCGTTGCAGAATGAAAGCAATTTTTCAATAATCAGAATCGAAGTTTAATGAGATTGTGATTTTATTATGATGAGAAAAAATCTATGTACAACTTGGTGCCTTAACAATTAACTTTCTTGAGATTGAGACAATAATTTTTAATAATTTACTTATGATAATACTGTTTCAGCAAAGGACTGGTCTTCTGAATTTAATACTGGTTGGTTATAAAATTTTACGAAACAAAGGGAACTTTCTGTGCAATCAGCTGTTTCTTTTGATAAGGTCGATAGACACACCAGATCTACTATCAGCTGACGTGGATGCATGGCGAGTGGATTGTACTGAAAACACGAGTACATCTACGCCACTCTCACGACAACGATTGATTAATTCACCGGCTAATAGTTTGAGAAGATACGTTGTGAGTCGGCCTGTTAACTGTCAGGACTAATTTGTTTATATTTGATAACTTAGAAAGTTATCAAATATATAAGAGGGTAAGTTCTTTGCTGGACAGATAGTTTCATTGTTTTCGAAAAAGGGATATTCAATCTCGGGTTAATACGATTTGGAGCGGAGGTCTTAATAATAGCATACATTGTTATAAATGCATTTTGAATAAAATACCATCAATTTTAACCACAGATTACGTTTGCACACGTTCTCCTGTGGATATCATAAGAAGAGTCACCAATTTCTTAGTCAGCCATTCGAGCCGAGCCGTTAGGGAAAATGTTGCATAACAATATTCTAGGACAATATTTGGGTTCCAAGACTTCCAAGTACAATTGTACTTTGGGAAACAGGGTTTTATTATAAAAACGCCTTTGAAAAATCTCGTCATCGTATTATTATTGCATAGTTATTTTCCTATAATTAATGATAATGCGCAACGAAAAGAATTCATAGTTCCGTTACTAGTGTCTTTCTTAAAATGTTTTTGTAACCTTAACCTTATTATGTCTCTAGTAGATGAATCATAACAGTTTATATTATTCATCTGTCAAAAATGGAACCATTGCTTTAATGTTACGATGTATGGATTCAGTGTTTTCCTATATCTAATTCATTTTAAGTAATTTCAACGACATCATGAGAAATGTCTTGTTTCAAGTACGCTCGCGGCACAATATGGCGCACACCAGAGTAAGGTTGCACCACAGCGAATGTTTTTATATTAGGTTTCATATTTATTGTTTATGAACTTATTAGCGATGTAATTAAACCATACAGATACCAAGGTTGGTTAGGCCAGTACGGTACAAGCGAGATTAATGCCACGTGATTCATCCTCGATCACTTTTCGTAAACACTATAAGATTATAGCCAAGCGTGAATGCGCAGAAATAAAATTTACCCCATGTCAGAGTAAAAGCATTGGTTTCATAAGCAATTGGATATCGGTTCTAAGAAACATACCGATCATATTTATAGTTAAGTCGAGATGCAAATAAGTCTATTAATGAGTGACCAAATTTTTGGAATTCCTTATGATATTCCTTATGAATGTTTGTATGACTAGAGAATCGGTCTGCATCAGTATTGTCGCGAGATGGAATATGAAGATGTTTTTTGTTTCACACCACTGCCATAATATCTCTAGTAATTTGATTTAGGAGTGGAAATTGTATCCCTCCTATTCTATTTATGTAAGATATGGCAATGGTATTTCAATTCTAAGTAGTACGTTAATATTACGACTATATCTGCAGAATTATTTTTAAGCTCAGAAAGGCTGCTAAGACCTCAAGATAACTTATGCGGTGAGTAGCTCCTTGCGCAGATCAATGGCCTCTGGTCACTTCAACAGCACATGCAGCACCCCAGCCAGTCATAGATGAATCTATGTTAGGTTCTTTTTGTTACATATATTTTGACATTTATAAGCAATGTTCGACTTTCATTCGACCAAAATACTTGTGATTGGATTTTTGAAGAACTAAGTACTTTTCCCGTTCAAAGTTTTTTGTGTACATCCAACTATAAACTATGGCAGGGCAAGAGGCTGTCAGTATTCTAATAAACCTAGCGAACTCGCGGACCTAATATTTTTGTCTGTTACTTTAAATTAAGACCCGAGTATTAAACTATTTTATTTTTATGTAGGCAATTTAATTGACATAAGGGTTTTCAGCTTGAAACCTAGATATTTACATATCTACTTGTTTTTAGTCATAGTTAATACAAAGCCTAGCTTTTTTAAGTTTGTCATAACAGCTGCTTTCACAGTATATATCCTGTATACACACTATACAGGATTTCTAGTCTTAATCTCCACGACTGTATGGCCTTGATCCCGTAACATGGTCAATAAAGGTTTTAACAACTTTGTAAAAACGTAGGGAGCTGAACTACGGCCGAGTAGTAACGGCAATTAGTACGGCAATAGTACGGCAATTAAATTCGTTTAGTTGATAATCTAAATAAATCTTTAAGTATTTTCGCCAAGATAGGTGTACAAAGACTAAGAAATAGGCCTCCTTGAAGACTATTAAGGCCACTTTTAGAAACCATTTTGGAAGCAGTAAGAATGTCTTCCGTTGAGTCTTCCAATTGATTCCAATGAGGCACTATGACATATTAAGTTCTTTTAAGTTTAAAATAAATCTGAATCCTCCACTACTTTTAGGTAGTAGAAACACGGGAGAGATGTATTGGTCCAATACTTAAGAACATGGTGAAAATGCGTTCAAATTTAGAAGCTTAATCACGGCATGGTTCATTTTCTATCGGTACAAAATTATGTGTTAAAAAGTAAGTAAACGGGATTTTGTACTCTGAAATATAGGACAGTATAACATGTTCGCCTGTTATCGATTTCCAGTTATCAAAAGGTACTGTATACTGCCCGCGTGTGGTACCTCTAACGATTCCGGCAGTCGCGAGTGTACACAGACGGCTTGTAGTTGCGCGCATCCGTTAAGTTGGTATTTCTCCTCGCCGACGTCGACGGCTGTAGATCGTAATACCGGATGCTGCTGGTGCTGGCTACGCATTGGTCTGTTGACGAGGAGGAAATCACGCGCGTCCCGTCATCGGAGTTTTGTCTGCTTTTTAATTTTTTGGGTAGACCTCTTGATATCTTTTGCATTTTTAATATTTTCGCCCAGTTTGTCTCCATTAAATGGGTCTCTCTTTTAACAACATGTACAGTGTTCCCAAAGGTTTTGTCTAACAGTGGCATTATCAGTTTACGTATATTGAGAGTTATATATTTATTATAATTATATATTTATTAATTTATTATAGTGTAAGTCGAATAAGATTTGGCTTACTTCGGATAGTCTCTTACAGCTGTATTTATAAACAAGCAAAAGTAATTACTTAAGTAAAGTAATTACTTACGGAACGATTTTAATTATATAGACTAGAATTGGCTTGAAGTTAGAACTATCAAAGGCTAGAATTATTATATAGCCGAGTAAAAGTCACCATTTCCTTTGCTTAAGCAATGAGAACACGTCATTTTTTCGTTATTATTACAAAAGCGAAGTATATAATATGACATTCGCACACAAGTCTGAACTGTGAATGATCTATTATGCTGTAAAATTAAAATCAAGTGTAAAAAGATACATCCAATTATGTTAGGGTTATGTCATGTATGTACTTTAGTAAGTAACGTTTATTGCTAGAATATAGAATAAGATTTTATGTTGAAGTATTCTATCGTGAACTCCATTGAGAAACCATTTAGCAACAAGTATATACTTGTTTATAAATACAAGTGTTAATATTAAGTTTGTTAATAATATCAAGTTTATACAAATCGGATTGTATTAAAAGATTTACCAGACTGGCAATTCCCGACGCTAAATAATTCTGTGACTTTTCCAATTGTTTGTCACGATTTTTGGTCAGAACTGAGCTTACTTCTGGGTTGGGTTTATGTGCGCGGGCTAGACAAAAGGTTTTTAGTTATCAATATATATATATATATATATATATTTTCTATGTGACTCATTTGTTCTTTACCGAGGCCGTCTAGTAGAATATTTTCCCAGCGTTTAGAGATTTCTTTAGGTTTCTCCCAAGTATGAGACGGACCCGGGGCACAGCGGATCTCGGGCTTGGCTCCAGATTATCTTCGTCAGTATACAGTACATTTTACATATCACGAGAGCTTCTCTGCTCATTATTACGTAATTCAGACGTGGTGTACGAAGATGACCTTTTGGATCTTCGATCACGATCTGGGGGGTGTATAAACAAAGATTCCCATGTTACACGGGGAATAGTTTCTTTCAGGATGGCATCAGGTACCATCACATTAAGAAAGAATGGTAAATTTCATAATTATTTATTCCTGGATGACATCGCGTGCCACCACTTTAAGGAATAAATGCTTACTTTTCCATCAGGATAATATCTGGTATTACCACGTCAAGATGGTAGGTCATATTAAATACTATATCATGCGTATTTCGTATTACGGGAAAACATTTATTAAATATTCTTAACTTTTATTTATATAAAGAAAAGAAAGTGAGGGTAGATTTAAACTAACCTTCATATATCTTGGAACGATGTAGTTTTTTCTCCAAACGACGGATCTTTCGACAAACGGCGTCTGGATCGTCGTTCTTTTGTTTCCTTTTTCCCATAGTTGTTTGTCACTTCAAAATTCGGTATTATAAATATGAACGAATTATGTGGAGTGTTGACGATGCGGCACACGACACACGAATGAAGCTAGCAGCAAGATGACACCTGACAGATTGAACGAGTGTTGCAACCTTTTTGTTTGTTAATGCTCTAAATTGTGTGATGATGCAGTACAATGGGACACGGACTACATTGTAAACTTAAATCTCTTCAGATGTAATATTGAAGTGTAATAGGATAATAATCATGAAAACACGAATCCAAAGATTCACAAAACAGTTTCTGGTCGGTACCCGTGGCTATAAACTTATTTATTTACCTAACTACTACTACAATTACTTATTAATTAATTATTATTAATTATTTTATTTTTTAATTTATTTACCTACTACTACTACTGAGTCGGGACCTACATTCATGATATTACGCAACATTTCATATCGTATGTTAATTATGTGTGTAGGTATATTATATTGGAATGTTATGTTGCGTGCATATCATGAATAAATATATTTTCTTTCTTTCTTTACAATATTAATTTAAATAAGTGTCTAAACTTGTCTATAAAACTTGAAATAATCACAAATACTAGTACGATAGATTACCAGGGGCATAAGTTTATACACATGTATATAAAAGTATACTCACATATATTTGCAATAAACTATTGAGAGTTGTGCTTCCGTCAAAAGTTTCTGTTCCAATAATAGAAAAGAATAAAACTAGTCCTGAACTAACCATTTAGACGGTATCCGGAAAAGGCGAGTCCGGAAATAGGGAACGGAAATACCAGATGGGATCCTAATGAGGGACCTAGGGATGAATTCGAACCCTTGGTAGTCCCGGAACAAGTTCACGTATACTAATTTGTTAGCCAATGTGATATTAGGTTTTGGTGGACTTTGGAAACAATGTTACTAGAGAATGAGAAGTCTTTATATAAAAATACATTGATCGATACATGTCTGTTACAAGTTCATACTTCACGACAAATAAGTTTATACCTATTTCTTTCCGTCCATGGTTGTCTGGAAGAGATCGCTCTGAGCGAAAAGACCGCCCATTGTGACCCTTGATAATAAGTTTTGAAATATGTTTCATTGACAAAATTATCTTGTAGATATCTTTTGTTGTTATTTTTCTGTACTGTGGTGTTGCAATAAAGATTATAATCTACTTCATTAGATAAATACTAGCTCCTTACATAATTACTTTTCAATCAACGGGCCAATTCTCGTTATTAACAAGTACAATTTAACAAGAAAAATTTAATACCGACTTCCATTCTATTCAGTTATTGGAGTGTACTCAAAAACTCCTGGACCGAATTTGATGAAATGGGACCACCAGCACCAAACAAACAAAAAAAAGATTTTTGAGAATCGGTTCGCCCAGTCCAAAGGTAATAAACATTAAAAAAATACAGTCGAATTGAGTACCTCCTCCTTTTTGGAAGACGGTAGAAAATAAAACGATGCTATAAATTCAGATTTTGGTACAACGCCCCACCAACACTTAATAGCAAATAACTTAAAACATTACTAGAATATAATCAATCACAGACTATTATTAGAAAACACAATACAGCACATAACGTAAAACGTTGCTAGATATAGTATACATAGCAAGTTTATAGATAGATAAAAGCCAGTGACGAAATCTATATTTATACTAATATTATACAGACGAAAGATTTGTTGGTTAGTATGTTTATATTGAATAGGCTCCGAAACTACTGCACCGGTTTGAAAAGTTCTTTCACCATTAGAATCCTACATTATCCCTAATGAACATAGGCTATATATTTTGATTCATCATCATCATCATCATCATCATCCATAACCACGTGGGTGAAACCATGAAGCGCAGCTACTAACGCATATACAAAATATGTCAGTGGTTACAAGATAAATAATAAAGTTGAAGTTAAACAAGAGCTTCCAATTATACCCGTATTTCAGACATATAAAACCCTTCAAGAGCCAAGCAGCCACGATAACATGTCGGAAGGTCGGGACGCCTGTGATTGATAACTTTGTGAATAGGAGGACTAATTTGTATCCCGAGTCATCCCGACTCTTTAGAAATATGAATTTTGATATGGAGGACTAACAAAAAAAAAATTACAAAAGTATTTTTTTTCTTGTTAGTCAGTGTTTCTGTTTGATAGTGCTGTCAGAAGCTGTTCAATAGATGTCGCTCCGTCCCCGTAAGACGGTTAAATCAGATACAGTTAAAATTCGATGCTCGGACCTCGAGCCTCGGTGGCCTAGATGGTCATGGCGTCTGACACGGATAGTCATAAGACGCGGGTTCGATTCCCGTACGAGGATGTGAATTATTCTCTTTATAAATTTCAATGTTTGAGATCGCTAAGCAGGCGTTAGTGCTTTAATAAAGTAATACTAAAAAAAATTAAATAAAAGTGAAGTGCCCAAAATTTAAGCTTGTTGTACACTATTGTTATCATTATTGTTATTATTTCTCTTATAGACCTGCAATCTATAAAATTAGTAAATACAATATAAAAAATATTTGGTGCGTTTTGTTACATATTTTGTGTATTGCTTACTTTATAAGATAAATGAGGTAAATAACCACACTTGCTCAGACACGGGCGCAGACGCTCTATGAAGAAGTGAACCAGCAGGTCACCAAACCGGTCGAGATACTCGACTGGACCTACCGCGTAACTCAAACCGACACAATAATATCATCATAGCCACCGCCATCAACATCATGACATTACAAATAAACTAACACCCAAATATTACCTCAACCGCCATTATGTATGCTATATTTGCTGTACGCCATATTTGTCTTTGTTGTCTGTCTGTCTGTTTGTTAATGGCCGGCTAATCTCTGAAACTGCTGGACTAGTTTTAACGGGACTTACAATGGCTGATAACTGATGTTATAAGGCCTAATTTATGCTACTTTAATTTTAGAAAAAAAACTCTGTTATCTTAACACGCTAATCAAATTTGGCAAGGTTACAGATAGTACCCGGGGAAGCACATGATACTTTTCATCGTCGTCATCATCCATTACCACGCAGGTGAAACCGCGGAGCGCAGTTACTATGAAATAAATGGCAAAGGATTAATACGGATCAATGTCAGAACAAACACAAAAACTGCTACACTTTATGACTATAATCTGAAACAAGGAAAACCTTTCCCACATTAACTTCCAGAGCCGTAAACGTAAACAATATATATCAACAATATATAACAATATATCAAGCCCGTCGAGTTTTACCTTCAAAAACGCCGCGTCAGCTGCCGACTCGGCCCCAAGCCGCGCACTCGTATACGTTTGAGGGTCAGAGCATTCAACATTGCTTTATAATGTGGAGCGTCCAAGAGCTCCAGTGGCCTAGTTGGCGCGGCTCCCGCTGCTCTCAAACACGGCCCTATGACGTCACGGTACTTGCACTAATGGCTCGGGAATGGCAGATGTGCTCCCGTGTCTTCTTGTCCAGACACTCCCGAGTTTCCCGACACTTGGCTACAGTAAGAATTGCGAGTGTTCGACGAGCGAGAGGTGCAAATTGGATTTCAATGCGGCGAAATGGGACGTGTGCATATAGGTAACGAGGCTTGAGTCCTTTAGGAAATTGAATTTGAAAATTATGGCACGTCCATTCTGAATTTGCGACGACGTTTTATAGAGTACGAATAGAAGCAGAAGCTTAAAAGGCGAATTGGTTCGAACTTTTTGGGGACCGACGGAACAATCGAAGGAAATTTGATTATTATACCGTTTTACACTCGGCCGCGCTACAAAGAGGCTCAGTACTCGTACGCTCAGCGCCTCGGTTATAAATCCAAAATTAGGCACAGTATTAATAAATAAATATTAAAATGAAATAGGGTAAGAGCACCAGTCGCCAAATTACTGGGTGAAAGAGACTCCAAAATGGCTCGGAGTGACAAGACAGTACAGTGCTGCGCAAAAATACAGCCCTGACTCTGGGTGGCACTGCAACTGTTATGGGCAAGCGTCATGCCTACAATAAGGCGTACGATTTCCTCGTCTCATCACTTATTTAATTCATCGAAGGTCGAACGACCCAGACACAATAGAAATTTCATTGTTATAATGATATCGACACTTGAGGGGATATTCAGCCTAGTATGTTCCTACTGCTTGGACTCGAGCATTCCTCTCAGAGACATGGCCATTGGGCCGTATTCCCCAACGCGGGTGGGCCACCCGAAGGCCTTTGACAAAGCCTAAATACTGTTGTCCTAAAAAAAGCAACCGGGTCCGACGGCTTAACGAGCTCTCCGAAGCATGAAAGCGCTCAGTTGAACAATTCCACTAGCACACACCCATCCAACTCCTCACCGCAGCAAGCGTTGCTTAATTTGTTGATCGGTCAAGCTCTACTGCGAGGGCTTCTCGTCACTTAATCGGATGAAAATAATAAAGATTGAAGTAGCAGATATTCCGGACGGTGACATCAGCAAGATGCAAATTCTTAAGCAGGGACCGCTCTGATGTAAAGCCGTAAGTAAGATACGCCGATATTGATCGTCTCATTACAATCAATGACACTGCGGAATCCACCGTTGAAGTTACGCAGTGGTTATGGATGATTTATAGCAATATCTTCATAATTCTTCTATCAGGGACATTATTAATTTTCCCTAAGACTCCCTAAAGATTCCCTGAGAAAGAGATCCGATGGCCATTAAGTACCAAGATAAACAAGATATTTTATCTATATATACCTACAGCAAATAAGTGAACATTTTACAAGCATGCGGTTGTCAAACCGCAAGTTTTCTCTCGCTGGTTTTATTTTTAAGGAACATTTATGAAATTAAATTAACGTATAAAGTCTTATCTTATTTAATACGCCAGAAAATAAAAATTGAATTTAACCTCGGTATAAGGTTTAGGGTCACGTACTAAGCATAAAATCACAAAATGCTGACAATCCAAGCGCCATCTTGAAAAAAGTTTTTGGTTGATATCTCGGAAACTATGCTCTTTAGGGCAAAAGTTATTGCGACCATTATTGTAAAGAATAAAATTTCGCATCTTATTAAATAAAACATTCAATATATTGTTTAACTATAACTTGTATAGGGGTACGTAAAAAGGGAGAAGTTGGCTGCAGAGCTTTTTACTAACCGATTTTGATAAAATTTCGTATAAGTCAAAGTCAAAATCATTTATTCAATTTAGGCATCAAAGACGCACTTATGAACGTCAATTTTTCATTATAATGTACTTTAAAGCCTACCGCCGCGTTCCAAAATACATAGAGCCAACCGAGAAGAAGCGGCAAGAAACTCGGGGCCATTCTTTTTATATAGATGTTTACAATTTTTCTACTTAGGTACTACAAATATTACATTTTATGGGTGGCAGAGAGACAGCTTGCCAGAAATAGAGTATTCCAAGCATCTTTATCTTCTATATAAGGTCGAACTTTATAGTAAGCTTTTTTTATTAAAACGTCTTTTATAGTCAACTTGAATTTGCCCTCTGTGAACTCAGTTATGTGCTTTGGGATTTTATTGTAAAATCGCACACAATTTCCTAAGAATGACTTATTAGTCTTCGCAAGTCTAAAACTAGATACAGCTATCCTATTTGTATTTCTGGTATTAAAAGTGTGGTGATCACTATTTAACTTATATTTATGTAAGTTTTTACGAACATACATTATATTTTCAAATACATATAAGGAAGGCAACGTTAATATATTGATTTCTTTAAATAAATCACTCAAAGATTCACAGGGACCCATTTCGTATATAGCTCTAATAGCACGTTTCTGAAGGATAAATATGGTTTCTATATCAGCCGCTGAACCCCATAGCAATATCCCATATGACATTACGCTGTGGAAATATGCAAAATACACTAACCGCGCCGTAGAAGCATCTGTTAGCTCTCTTATTTTACGTACTGCATATGCAGCAGAACTGAGTCTCCCAGACAGGGCATTTATATGAGGACCCCATTGTAATTTTGCGTCAATTTTAATGCCTAGGAAGACTGTCTCCTTGTCCATTACGAGTTTAACTCCATCAAGCGTAACGTTGGACTCCAAATATGGAACAGTAGGCAAAGAAAACTTCTCGAACCGATTTTGATAAAATTTCGTATACACATTAGGTACCTGACTTTAAAGACGAACTTAGAGCATAATTGGTCAAGTGGTTGCCGAGATAATAGGTTGTAAAATTTTAAACTATACGATTTTGGTAATATTCGGCAAGAATATTTGGTAGCAACAACATACAAGATTTAAGCAAAATTGGTCAAAATTGCCACTGAAAAGACTGTGTTCGCAAGGTCTACTGTTCACAGAACTACAAGTAGGTATATATGCATGGTTGAGAGTTCACTACGAACGGATAAAGTATGTAATATGATTCCAATTTCACGGCACATTTCCCCTTTGTATTTATTGCAAGGTAATCGTGTCAGCCGGCAGTACAGTACAGCATCAGTACCGTTCCCGGGGGACGTCGACAATTCACTGCACTAAGGTATTTATTGTCAAATGAGAGAAAGATTTTGCATTTCCACCGCTGTGCCACCACAACCCCGTTTTGAATGCGAAATGGGGATGTTTTTAAATTTCAGAATATTCATGGCCACAGTACGATGCTAATATGAAATTTTAAGAATTTTTTATGGAAATTAAAGATGAGGGTTTTTATTCTCTACAATAATAGTCCAAATATGTTTTGCCCGAAAGTGCATAGTTTCCGAGGATCACCAGATTGAGCTTGTATCTCCACATGGATCTGTCAGCATTTTGTGATTGTATACTCAGTAAGTGACACAAACCTTATAAAAACAATATATCGGAGTGCGAGGTTATATTCTATTTTTACTGGCCTACTGACAATTTCTTGTATAAATATAAATAGTTTTACGCCCTGTGAACCGATTTCACGAAGGTTCAGATACTATGTCACTTTATGGTCAGTAATGATGCTGTCGAAAGTGGTAGCACACTTAGACCTAGAACGGCGTTCAGACCAAAAAATCACGTGAAACACACTGTACAAAGGTTACAAAGTATAAAAGGTGGCAGAGACCCCACGACACCAGGCCAAAATTTTAAAGCTGACGTTTGGGTTGTTCCGTGACGATTCACTCACATCACTTAAAACTTGACTCTAGAAAAGTATATAGTCTCAAAAAGTCATACATGTTAACGTACGTTATAAATACATACACTAAAAATATACATAAAGTATAGACTAAAAATATACATAAATAGTAAGCCTTACAAATAACTTTGATATACGACCGAACTGAAGCCTACCAAAGCTATTGTATCTCCAGTACACAATTACCATCGGGCTCACATGGAGCAAAATCACGAGGAAACCATCGCAATGCGGTGTGATTCGATTCCGATTTCTTGCTCGAAAGACCTTCGACTTCTAATTAGGACCATGAAGCTAGAAGAGGAAATGTTCTACGTGACGTGACTTTGGTGCTACAAAAGTCAGCAGTGTTAGTTTAGACAAAGCACTTCTAATTTCGTTTGTATAGGTTTGTTCCAGAGCCATGACATTGTATTTGATTCAAAACGGAGTAGACAATGTACAATATTTAAGGTCCTAAAAATAAACTTATTTGATTTTTCAATGATCTTTGAAAAGAACTGATCACATAATGAAACTGAAAACAATATAACAGAAGTTTCACACAAGCAGTGTCAAATTACCATCCCTATTAGAGTAAACCTTCAATAAATAGGATAGGTACCGACTAATATTCATATTATACATTAATATAATAAAATATACCAGTGATATAAAAAATAAAAAAATTGACTGGTACACCACCCTAACAACGTAAAACTATGTACCTACCCTGGCAAATCACACTCATATTGAAATGCAATATTTGTACGGATGTTTGCTATTCAATAACGCTACAACGGCTAAACAGATTTGGATGAAATTTATTACGAAGATACTTTAGGTTATGGAATAACATATTAGATACTTTTCATCGTCATCATCTTTCACCACGCGGGCTAAACCGCGAGGCGCAACTAGTTATCCAGTCGAGGTTTCGCCAGCGGGTCGATAAAAATCGGATTGTCCACGACCTCATTACACGGACAGTTTTAATTGCCACTGGTATTTTTAATTACGTTTCGGTTACGGTGTTGAAGCGATAAATTCGAGACCCTCGAGCCTCCTGAGGAAATTGCGGCATCGATTCGAGATCTCATGATTGTTTGCGCTGAGATTACTCGCTCTCGGTAAATATTTGGGGCCAAGTTGTGAATTAATTTTAATCAGGCGCTGACGAATTCGGGACAATGATTACTGATCTCCTTGAAGAAAATTTGCTTGCATACTTTAAATAAAATGATTGAAATTTTCATGAATTCTATAGTTATGTTTGTCACATGTTTAGTATGCTTTTGTTACGAACTACGGAAGATATTAGATGCTGTTCTATCTCTCCTAGCTTGAACCCTGCTAGCAGCATATCTCTCCTGAAGAATAAGAGAGACTAGTGTATCTTTAACTGTAACTAAGATATAAAATATATTCCGATTAAGTGGCCGAAAAAATTGTCTACGGAGAGATCAAAGCTAGCAAATCATTAAATCATTAATCCACATCTTTGTAGATTCGTATACAGAAACGGTCGTCGAAAATACTCGGAATTCCATCCAACTACTTTAGCCATTTGTTTGGCGTTCCAGTCGCTTTCACGATTCTCAGATTAGATTTTCTTGATGTTAACACACTGGTATTTACTATTTCCTAGGTCTGTTTAATATTGCCGCCCACGTTTACTATTAAATAAAGCCCGTCAGGCTAGTCTCGTCTTTAAACAGATTTATAATCTAATTTGATAACAAGGCACAAGGAATGCTTCTGTTTTTCACAGGTGAGATATTTATATACAAAACGTTTACTACCATGAATGAAATATTTTTGGCTGCGCCTAAACACATTTGCTGCATTCAATGTTAACCGAGTGAAATATTTTTAGATCTATTCAGTATTCACGCTATGCAAAATTGTTAACAAACGCAAGCAAGATTTAATCTACAAAATAATGGTGGCTGGAATTCCTTTAGCGTTTTCATATTTTGTGTAGACTTTTCACGGCAACGAAAAAGCCACACAATTCAAATGAGCTCATAGCTACTTCTTTTTTAATAAAAAGAAAACAGTCCATTTACATTTTGTCTAAGTCAGAGCGTATTATAAAAGTGGAGACGAGCCGAGGCGAATGTTAAGCAAACACATTTTTATTTCCGGACGTGAATTATGCTGGAAGCGTGAGGTTACAAGGATGTTTTCACCTCGCTGCGGCTCCCCATTACTTTTTGTTAAGACTACAAAGTTTCTAGTATCTTCACGAGGAATGGCAACACAAAATGGCAGATTAATTAACTGCGGAGAATAGACTTTGAATTCAAACCGTTGGTAGTTACCAGTTGGAACAATATTTAGTGTATCATCTATCTATATTATTTAACATTGGTATAGGTGTTTTCAGAATGTATGGCATCTGTTCGGTGTACAAAACCGAAGAGGTATTTTTTCTTTTTTACCGCCTACAAAAACAGGAGGAGGTTTCTGAATTCGACCGTATATTTTTCTTTATGTGTGTTCGCGGATAACTTCATCGCTTATGAACCGATTTTCGTTTTTTATTTGATGGATGTGATGGATACTTCCGTGGTGGTCCCATATAAATTTCATAATTTTCAGTTACACTTCAAAAACTGAAAAGTGTTTATTTATCTTAATGATATCATCATTGACGGTGTATCCCGTAAGTAGTGGATCACTAAAAAGGGTGAATTTTTTATCAAAAACTAGAACCGACTTCTACACTAAAAAGTGTGAAATAACTTGTCGAAGTCGGTAACATGCACGCAATATTGTGATAATAGGTACTTTTGAACTACTTCTTCTTTCGACTTTAACAAGTTATTTCACACTTTTTAGTGTAGAAGACAGTTCTAAAATAAAAATAAAATATATCTTAACCACTTCTCTACAGTGACCGTCGTTTACAAATTCCACAGCATAGTTACTAGTATTTCCATGATTATTTCTACCGTCTATTCTACTATACATTCCACTGCACTTATTATCTTATACGTTATAATATGTCAAATCTACTCCCGCTTATTTGGCTAAAGATCTTATCAATGCGTACATCGATTTATGTTGATTGATTTAAATTTTAACACAAATAGGTTTTAAATTTTTTGGAGTATAGTATGGATAGTATTCTTTATATATGACCTGTAACAGTAAATAATAACAAAAAATGTTATCAAAACTAAAGACCGCAATAAAAGTGTGTAGTTTCTCAACTTATAAATTTGTCTTCCTATCTATTCCATATTTAAGAAAAAGAGTAGTGTGCAACGTTGGATGCAAAACTGTCATACTGATGTACATATACACATTCATTGTCATAAGCACGTACAACGCCAATTGGCATCGTTTATCTAAATATAGCAGTATTGTGCAGATTAAATTTACATTGCTAGTCATACGCTCAATTAGTAGTTGTTTGCACGCTTGACTAATCAGAGATGCATCCGGCTCGAAGGACAAAACTCCACGTTAAGATTATGGAATACGAATGGCTGCTAAGAGTCTAAGCAACTATAACAATAATAACATCATCTTAAATCTATATCATTCTATTGGAATATTACTAATTGTGCTATCGGTTATTTTGTTTTGTCATCTATGTTTTTGTCTTCGACATTTTGAAGTGTCAAACATAACAGATGTTAAGGCTGTTTAACTATTATATGGTTTATTTTTTCTTATTTCATTAAAGGAAAAAATAACAGCCGGACAATCGAAAGTATATAATATAAAACAAATGTTATTTATTTTAACCGTTTATGGTTAACCAAAAGGTAGGTATTGCGTTGTACTCTTCATCACTTATTATTTCATGTGTGTCACAACTGCAAAGCAATGGTACAAGATTTCAAGAAAATACTTGGGTAGTTTAATACAGCGGCTGAACTGCTTCTTATTACAAAGATTGGATTACCTGAAACAAATAAAAAAACTGTAAGTATTTAGTCTACATTCAACAATAACGAAACTAAAGGAGGTGAAGAAATCGAATTACAAAACACGTCTAGATAAAATGACGCAAAAGCTTGTGACCAGCTAAAGCGAATATTTGAGTGAGTTTTTAAAAGAACTGAAATATCTGAGATCGGTTAGCAGCCCGGCCCATCGAGCCATATTTTAAAATAAGCATTCCAGATTCAATTCTCCCAACATTGATATTTCCATCGATAAACGTACTGAAAATATTCAGCAGTTAGATACATGCATAAGGTTATATGCACAATACTATTTTTGAGGATTTATTTACTAAATATATACACATAATGTTATCTTTACTGGCGCTGTACATCGAGCAAACCTGCGAGCCAACATATTGCACCTAACCGACAACGCCCTACGTTCCCTTTCAATGTCCATGTCACCTGACATATCATCAGTCAGCCGGTGGCCCAGGTACTTGAAATGCAACATGCAACAGTGCCGAAATATCGGAAACTCATAGAAACCATACATGGTAACTATCCCGTATATAATTTGAATATTTCAAATGTTTGTCACCATGATAGTTTAAAAACTTATATCTAGCCAGAATAAAAATTGCCTATGTGTAGCCTAATGGGCACATAGGCTACTTTTATCGTGGAAAACGCGAGTGATCGCGTAGGACGCAGCTTTTTTGAATATCAATCGGTGACAAGACGAGCAAGTCACTCGCCTGATGTTATGTGCCTATAGTCAGTGCCATTCAGAAATTTAAACTACAAGAGTTCAAAACCCTGGATGATAATGGACAGCGGTCGTCACCTTTAGATATAAGATGTTAGTCCAGAGCCGTATGTATACAACAAAGAAATACAATTATTTTTCTTTTTATTTATACACATTACTGAGTGTTGCATTACCGATGCGTGACATTGCTTCTCCAGTATGCAGGCTGAATACGCTAGGAGATAAGCGGGTGTGCTGGACCTATGTACATTGAGTGGACGTAGATAGGGAAGGATGGGGGCAGGTAAATTTGTTTACATATACAAAGAATGTGGCCCTTGAAAAATAATTGAAAGTACGTTTCCTAATTCGTTATACAAAGTAGGTACTTCTATACCGATAACACACACTGCAGCTGCATACTCGAATAAGCAAATAACGAAATACTCGCACACACACAAATATCTCGTATAAAAGTACTTACAACACAATCACAATCTCTTGTAAGTGGACATAAATCTATAAATAACTAACTGAACCCGCAAATGTTGTTCGGGTATATAAAATAAAATAAAAAATTGGCAATAAAATTAAAAGAAAAAACTGGATAGGGACACTGAACTGTATGCTGTGTAGGTAGGTACTATTTTTATTTACTTGTCAGTAATAAACTAGCGATCGAGCAAGATGGCTGTGTTTCATTGTTAACATACAATACAGACACCCTTACCACCTAGCGGTTGTAATTATTTTTTAACTTACATAGTCGTTGATTCGAGTTCCAAAGCCGTCCCTTTGGACGTCATAACGTATAACCCCTATTGCAACTCTTAATCCTCAGGACGTCTACGGTCATTGCATTGGCCATAAATATCACATGTGCCATTTGCTTTGTATATCTTGCATCGCTACGTGACATCTTGCATGCGGTCCTGTTGACCCCTCCCCTCCCGTGAGCGAGATTGGAATACGACGACTGGAGACGTTGTTTAGACTGGCAGTTAGAAGTTTTAATTTATTTTAGATCATTGCATTTGGTTGTCCTCGTTGTACTGTACTTACGAGTATTTGTTCTTGTTTGCAACTGCAGTTCTTATTTTAAATTGAGTTTGATTCTCGGTCCTACATCTCATTCTCCTTTTCTTCTAACTGCTTCCCTCCAGATTTTTCGGTCTGGGGCTTCATGGAGAGCTACGTTGACCGGCGTATCAAGCTGCTGCGAAACCTGGTCAGACCATCGTTTTGGGCTTCTTCCTCTTGGCCTTTTGCCCTTTATTTTTCCTGTGACAATTAATCTTTCCAGGTTGTCAGGGTTTCTGCGTGCTACATGACCGAAATACTGCAGGACCCGTTGAAGAGAAATAGTAGATAGCCTTCTGTTGTTACCTACTTGTCCTATTTATTACATATTTTAATTTTAAATGAACTTAGAGCTATCATTACAAAACAAGCTACGAACCCGCTCGCTCAGAGTGTGGCGTGCGATTGATTAAGCATAGACTATACAAGTATACAACCTGTGAGTGGGCGTGTGTGTGTCTGGAAGTCAACGAGCGCGAGAATTCAGGCGTTTCACATTATCTACAATCAACATCAGACTAATATCAAAGTAAGTAAGAAGTTTGGCGCGAGACGCGTGTAGGGATGTCAACTTCGCATCTACGAACAAATCTTCAATCGATCTTTTTGTTCGTAGCCTACCGACACAACAGAAAACAATGACATTTAAATATAAACTTTACATTTGATTTAACGAATAAACGAATCGTGAATCGCATGACATGCGTGCCAACCCCGAATGCACTGCCTCCTCAAAGCAAAGGGACAGCGCGCTCCAAGTACTTTGCTAATATAAAGGCAAAAGTTTGCGAGTGTGTTGGTTTGTTTGTTACTTCTTCACACTCAAAGGGCTGGATAAATATTGATAGCATTTATGTATGGAAGTAGATGAGGCGCTGGATTGACAAATAGGATACTATTCATCATCATTATAAATATGATGATGAATGCTCTGCCGGCGTACGTATTTCCTTGCAGCTATGACCATGAGTCTTTCAAACGGGGCGTGAAATAGCATCTGTCAGGTCATCATAGGAGTGGTGATTATTGCAGCTTACGGCTGCACTAATGGTCATTGCTTCTTGATTCCATCTTCGCTTTCTATCAGGCGAGAGGGAGTTACTTTGATAAACCACTATAAAAAAAACATCGGGCCGCGCGAGTGTAGCTGCGGAGCTTAGCTACCAACTATTATAATTCAATAAGGTACTCGTACCATCTACATATTTCCTTCTTTAGCAATGAATCACAGGGAACCTGTAGAAGCACCAAGCGGGCCGCGGGCTGGTCAACTTGTGTATATAAGTAAAAGTAGGACACGATATGACACCTTAGTGTAACTCAAAGCAGGATGATGATGTAAAGGTACAGGTACAGCTTAGGGCATGTCGTGCTCTAGTTTTATTAAAAGGTTGTGTTTTTACAAGAGTATTTGAGGCATATGTTTGACGCATAAAGTTACCCTTTCACGGTAACTTATCGCAACTACAAAGCTAGATCAAACAGGAACAAGAAACCTGAATTCATCAGCACCAGAATAATACATGTACTTAGAGAGAAACTCATTTTACAAATAAAAATAAAAATATACGCCGCCAAACATATAGCTAATCAGATACTAAAGTACCTAAATATTCAATTTTTTATAATTCATACACAAATTAAAAATAAATTGTTCTCATCTGTACTAACGAAGTAATATTTATACAACAACAAATACTTAAATTTTTATATTTTATTATTATCTACCCTCGAGCTTCGTCACAGTTTAAACACGAAAAGTATCAAACGCGGAGCGGGATTCCAATTATTTACCTACTCTACTACCATTTTAGCACCAACAAATTTTCTTATTTTATCACACCACACCATGACAGTGTCAGTGTGACCCAGTTAGATATTTAACCTCCATAGTTATACACTGCACTGGACACGCTGGGACACAGATATATATGTACAATAGATAAAAAAACGTATATAATTACCTACCAAGACAGAGACTGGCATTATGTGTCTCACCATCTTTCATGTGTAGTTGTATCGTAATGATCTCTAAGCTTTAATTATGATGAGTGTACCCCGATGCTGAAATTGAATAAAGTTACATTTAGTTTCCTTTTTCATCGTTCAGCCCAATGACCTTGTGTGGTTGTTTACTAGAAGCAACCAAGCACAGTTCCTGTACAAGTAACGGTGGTTCGGAAGGCGGCTACTGTCTTCAGTGACCGTTAGGTTCCGGGTTGTGGTTTAAATGGTAGGAGTTAGCAGGCAAATCTAAATCTATCTACATATATCTACGTATAATACACTACACTACATATAATAAAACTGTAGAGGTGAAATTTTTGTATAATGAAAAAAAATGCTAAAAAGCGAGTCAGGGAGTCAGTAATTTAGATTTTTTCAAACTTTTTGTTTCTCTGTTTGTTTGTTGGTCTGTCTGTTTGTACGGGCTAATCTCCGAACGACTGGACCGATTTAAATGAAATTTTGTATGGTGGTAGCTATCCCTGGTCAACATATAGGATACTTTTGGTCCCGGTACATTAAAGAGCTAAATATCCCGTGGAATATTTAAAAACTGTAATTAACCGTACCCCGCTTAACCGTATCCCGCAAGGCCACGCGGGCGAAGCCGCTGGCGGATCAGCTAGTCTGTAATATAAAAATGCACCCCTATTTTTCCTGGTCACGCTATAACTTGAGAACGGATGAAACAATCTCGCTAATTCTTTTTTTTTAATTATTATCAGGAGAAGATTCTTATGAAAGAAAAACCAAGAAAAGATGGGAGGTTATGGTGAGTCCAAAGGCTGAGCCTGCTACGCGAACATAGTCGCGGGCACCATATATAGCATTGTCTACCCTAGTCAAGCAAAGTCCTGTTAGTTACACCTTTTATAACTAGATAGTTTTTTTCGATATGTCATATATATCTCGGAGAAGGACATAGGATACTTTCATCACCATCATCATCATCATCCATCACGACGCGGGTGAAACCGCGGGGCGCAGCTGGTCCTTTAAATAAAACAGATTTTATACATTTAAGTGCCACTCGTTTCAACTTCACTTCGTAATCAAGATAAAAACTATATGAATTTTTTATGTTTCTGCCCGCAACATGTCGTATATGATTTTGACAGAATAGATTAGAACATAATAAATGTAGAATTGTAATTGCTACTTCCATTGTTTGACGGCTGTGTTAGTTAGCTTACTACCAAAGTATCCGTGCCTTCAAAGCGCGGTTCCAGATTTGATTTCGGGCCGAAGTAAATTTGCGTCATGAGCAGAAATGTTAGATCGCAGAAGTCTTTGACATTTGTGATGTGTTTATGTCTGCCCCTTATCCTCCTGCGGCACATGGATTCCTAGGGCGTATAAGTTTTTTATTTATTACTTTATTTATACCTAGTCCTATTTATCCTACTTATATTATAAACGCGAAAGTTTGTGTGTATTGATAGATGTTTGTTACTCTTTCACGCTCTAACGGTAATAACGGTAAACTAGGTAAATTTTGCTGAAATTTAATATGTCGGTAGATGAGGCGCTGGATTAACATAGGATACTTTTCTTCATCATCATCATCAACAACAACATTGTCCATCACTACGCGGGCGTAACCGCAGGGCGCGGCTAGTGAAGTAATATTCTTCAACGCTGTATTTTTTATCAATATGATATGAATGTTGTCTATATAAAATGTTATAGTACTTATTTAGCTCCGCTCTAAGCTTGTACCTTGCGACTTGTAGACTTAACCCATAACGTTACCGCGGTCCCCACAGTTAACTTAATGACTGTGATTGCACCCGTATCTGGGGTACCGCAATGGACGTAATCATAGTGTTTACCCTGATCCAAATAATGAGTTGAGTACTATACCAATATAGGAGAAGTTGTGAAAAGGGTTGTAACGTGTAATCAATCACTTATCTACATACTGCGAACACATCCGCAAAGGCGTAAAGAGCATAGAGTAAACTGGAACTTGTTAACCCTAGGTTACTCACGTGGGGTCAACCTGACCCAAATTTCCAATCTTCAATAAAACTAAGCACATGTAAAATCTTTTTTATTAGATAAAGCAATATCGGGTACTAATTACTATAACCTTGCTATTTAACTGCCTTTTATATAATCAACACCACATAGAAAACACATTTTCATTAAGGACATATTTTCATCACATCAATTTGGCATTATTACGGTTTGATGTTCATTACATAAGCAATTATTGCGCTTGTTACACACAGTCTTTGTTTCTTTATCATTAGATCTAGGACAATTGTGACATCTGTTATGAATTTGACGTTGGCCGACATGGACAAATAATAATAAAACAATCTTACCAGAATATCTATTACGTTATTACTCGCGTGGGGTCAAACTGACCCCAAACGCACTCTCCTTCTAAAACCGCTCTATACAGGGATGTGTCCGTTACTAGTAATAACAGAAACTCAACTTGCATTCTTAATTAAGTTTCGAGTTGAAAGTTAAATTGTAGAATAAATCACAAGTAACCAATAAAAGTAAAAAAGTTTTTATGACGGCGAAGAATTTTCATTCTTATTCTGATGACTTCATTACGTTTAAATATGGAGACTATCAAAAATTGTATAATACACTTCACAGAATAAAGCTTCGTTTTACAACTCGCCCATAATCTTGGGGAATTCCCTCGAATAACTCTTGGGCAAATAAAAAGGGGAGTGTTTTGGAATTCACTCGACATTTTTATCTCTCCGAGTCGACTTGGGTACAGTTGATTAAAGAGATTAATTGTTTATAGCCAGAGAGAACGTGGTGGGAATAATTTTAAACAGCGACTTTGCGACTTGATACTTTTACATTATTATATCTACTGTGGGGGATGCATATGTTCAGCAGTGGACGTCCTACAGCTGAGATGATGATGATGATGATGATGATGATGATGATCATGATATCTACTGTATACTGTTGTAAATTTTCAATGAGTTTCTAACACATGGTGTATCTTGGAATATAATATGCTACATTCACAACTCATAACCGGTCAAAACTACTCTTGACTGCAAAAATCAGGCAAATGTAGTTTTGACCGATACCCTTAGTTAAAACAATTTTGACCGATTGTAGCATTTGAAAGTGGTTTTCAAGTGGTTGGCAATCAAAGTGGTTTTGACTGGTTATGAGTTTTGAATGTAACATATACAACGTATGGTTTTTCAGCTGTAAACTTAATGCAAACTAGCTACAGCTTTCTAGTTTAGTATTGGTTTTAATCTTATTTGGAGACTATTGCAGCAATAACAAAGTTTTAGTTACTTTGTTATATATTGACTAACTATTTCGCGCATATGACTTATCAAAGTCAAAGTCAAAGTCAAAATCATTTATTCAATTTAGGCATCAAATACGCACTTATGAACGTCAACTTTTCATTATAATGTACTTTAAAGACTCTACCGCCGCGTTCCAAAATATATAGAACCCACCGAGAAGAAGCGGCAAGAAACTCGGGGCCATTCTTTTTATATGGATGTTTACAATGTTTCTACTTAGGTACTACAAATATTACATTTTATGGGTGGCAGAGAGACAGCTTGCCAGAAGTGGAGTATTCCAAGCATCTTTATCTTCTATATAATGTCGAACTTTATAGTAAGCTTTTTTATTAAAACGTTTTTTACAGTCAACTTGAATTTGCCCTCTGTGAGGTCAGTTATGTGCTTTGGGATTTTATTGTAAAAACGCACACAATTTCCTAGGAATGACTTATTAGTCTTCGCAAGTCTAAAACTAGGTACAGCTATCCTATTTGTATTTCTGGTATTAAAAGTGTGGTGATCACTATTTAACTTATATTTATGTAAATTATTACGAACATACATTATATTTTCAAATACATATAAGGAAGGCAACGTTAATATATTGATTTCTTTAAATAAATCTCTCAAAGATTCACGGGGACCCATTTCGTATATAGCTCTAATAGCACGTTTCTGAAGGATAAATATGGTCTCTATATCAGCCGCTGAACCCCATAGCAATATCCCATATGACATTACGCTGTGGAAATATGCAAAATACACTAACCGCGCCGTAGAAGCATCTGTTAGCTCTCTTATTTTATTGCAAATTTATTTATTGCAAAGTGTATTGTTGTAACCGTGTCTCTGTATTATTATTGCAATGACTCAAAATATTATCCCGTACCACCGAGCCTACTCGTGGGCCGAGCACGAAGATCTGCCCCAAGTGTAAAGTTACAGTACGTACGTTACGTATTCAGTACAAACTATGAGTTATCTGCGCCACTATTGTACTAGATAAATGACAGTTTGTACTGAATACGTTAACGATGTGATTACGTTACACTTAAACAGATTTCCGTGGTCGTCCCACTGTACGTGTTTACGTTGACAACAAAATTATTATGATTGAAACCTGGGTCGGTAGACTTCAAGCCTGAATATTGACATTGAATACTGATACTGAAATTGTCAGAAATATGAATTCTTAAGCTATAGCTAATTTTGTGATATTGTCATATTTTTTTTACAAAAACAACACTTAAAAGCGGGAACTAACTTGGTGAAGTCAGTGCCATGATAGTTCAAAAGTACCTAAAACCTAGTAAAAGTAGTAAAAAGAATCACAATATTGTGCGAATTTTTTTCACCTTTTTTAGTGACTTTTGCTACTGACGGGATCGTTTGTTATTCACCGTAATTTTTTTTTAATCCTTTTCAGTTATTGGAGTGTAACTCAAACACCACTTGACCGTATTTGATGAAATTTAAATGGGGCCCACTTCGAAGTATATTACCAAACAAAAAATAATTTTTAAATTATAAAATCGAACTACTCTGTAAAAAGGTATTTGTAATGATAAATGTATTAAAAAAATACACGCGTCGACTAGAGAACTTCCTTTTGTTTTGGAACCTCTTCCATTTGGAAGTCGGTTAAATAAAAATAAATAGATGATTTATACACATGCTTTTAAAAAAAGTTGGATATGATAGTAACCAATATATAATTGTGAGATAATTAAGTAATATATGGTAGGTAACCCTTTGCGTACAAGAGACGTATATATACGTCAGTTACATTCATAAATCTTTTGTTTTAATTATCACGGTATAGGAAGGATTAAGATAAGAAATAAAGTGATAAAGTCTTCATATAATAACTTGCAATATCATATCGCAATGATGCAAAAATATCGCCTGTCTGTCCTTCCGTGCCGTATCGTATGACTTACATACGAGTATCGCTGTAATGTAAATACAATATAAAGTAACCGTGATGGTCTGGACACGGTTACTTTATCTTATCGTGTTACATAAAGATATCCTCTTTATTGTATTACATTGCCTGTGTTCGAATTAGTCGTCCAATAATCAGATAAGACGATTAGCGATAATTTATACAAACGCAATAATAAAACGCCGTAGATAACAGGTTCTTCCCCCAAAACTAGTAAAGTCACAACGCGTCTTGTTAAATCTTTGGGTTTTTTTTTATCTTCTTTTGAACATTTTATCTGTAATACTACTGTTTGTGTACTGTTACGGACTAATTTGATGCTGTTTGCCTCTACCGGCATTTACAGGGTCACCGGACGGGTGGCGAGCGCTGATGGCACTCAGCCAGATGCGGGCGCAGAAGGCGCACCCCAAAGGCGAGCATTGAAGACGCTTCGCCGCAAGGATAGGCGACTTGCTCAAGGGCACCACTAAGGTACTGACCTCGGCTTCGGCCGTCGTCTCCAGGAAAGAGGGCAATCGGAGAAAATCGCCCCGGTATATGAGTATACCGTTGAATTTGAGCCCTATGAATTTTCAATCTTTGACTATTTGGAGAGAATCTAACCAAGATATAATTTTTGCCTTGAGCTCGCCGGCGAGTTCGGTGTCCGACTGTCTTCTATGTACATCTAATAAAACTGTAGAGGTCGAATTTCTGTACAATGTAAAAAAATGCTTAGAACTGAGTCAGGGGGATGTAAGGAGTGAAATAGAACAATTTTTTTTTTCAAATTCATTAAGAGTAACGGGCAAAAACAACCTTCTTTTTGTAGGTTTATACATCATGAATTTCAGGTTCACCAATCTACTACCAACATACATGTTTTAAGTTAAAACATATTTAAAAAACATCGCGATCCACAAGCTAAAGTTAAATACACAGGGAATAATTCAGAATAATGTATGAGGGGCAAAATAGAGAAGCACATTCGGATTTCAAAGCTAAATTGGATTTAGGACGCGCTGTAAAAATTACTGCTTGCAAACGTAGAATCCGAGTGATTTAAATTGTGGATGGTCCCTTTAGTTTTATTGCAGTTCTGCCACTGAGGTTCGCAGTATAACTGTAGTCTGGCCGGTGTTACATTACTCTATGCATGGGTTTATGTTGCGCCCGCGGTTTCACCCGCGTGGTGATGATAATCATGATGATGAAAAGTACCCTACGTGTTAATCCAGCGCCTCATCTACCTCCATACCAAATTTCATCAAAATTGGCCCCAGCCGTTTGAGCGTGGAAAAGTAACAAACACATCCATACATACAAACAAACTTTCGCGTTTATAATATTAGCAGGACGTGAATCACATCATTGTTTAGTTAATTGTTTAATTTGTTTCATACTATATCTACTTAAACCTGTGAATTCTTGTCTAGAGATATATATATATAATTATATGTTTAAGTATATCTCTATGCAAATTAATTTCGTGATTTTGACACACATACTAAGAACTGACATGTGAATCACAGCCATGTTTAGTAAATTGTTTAATTTGTTTCATACTATATCTACTTAAACCTGTGAATTCTTGTCTAGAGATATATATATATATATATAATTATATGTTTAAATATATCTCTATGCAAATTAATTTCGTGATTTTGACACACATACTAAGAACTGACATGTGAATCACAGCCATGTTTAGTTAATTGTTTAAATTGTTTCATAATACATTTACTGAAACGTGGGAGTTTTTGTCAGAGAGATATTTAAGTAACTTAAGTACCTCGCAAATTAAAGTCGTAAAATCTTTTTTTCACTCACTCACACACACTACCCTGACAAAAAGTGGCCTGTGATAACTTTTTTAATAATGATCAAATGTCAATAAGTAAGATACGGTCAAGCAAATCTAAAGTATAAAGTAATGGATGCACATCCGATTGCTAATTTATACTTTAGATTTGTATCCTCGGGGTGTAAATTTATATTTGCCGACCCCTTCAGGAATGTAACGGCATGCTAGTATAATAAGTCATACGGAACGAATAATGTAACTTTAAAATGTCTACATCACTTTCAGAACAACAAGTACAACTTAAGAGGATTGCATAGCTAGTACTTTTCATGCTAAAAGAGAAAACTCTTTTCTACCTCTTAACATTGTCCGATTTCAGTGATTTTTTTTTCATGGAATGATGACGTTGTTTACTATGCCCGTACGTTTTGATTTTTTCAGTATTTCAAAGTACTGTACATTTCCTTTTTTAGAACTTCAAAAAACAGAAAAAATCAAAACGTACGGGCACAGTAAACAACGTAATGATTCCATGAAAAAAAATCACTGAAATCGGACAATGTTAAGAGGTAGAAAAGAGTTTTCTCATTTAGCATGGAAAGTACTAGCTATGCCATCCTCGTCTTGTTTTGTATCGTGTAATTAGATTACAGAATCAGCGTCCGAAATTTTCGAAGCTTTCATAATTTTGTGGTTAATTACCTAAAATTTTGTTAACAATTAGGGCTAAATGTTGGGAAAAGCTTGCCAGTTTCCCTTGTTTTAGACGTAACATCAGTAGTAAGGCTATTATGTATATTAGTTGCTAACAAATTGCAAAATCGAAAGAAACAGGTGGCTCTACGTCACTTTTCTACCGACTTCCAAAAAGGAGGAGGTACTCGACTGTATTTTTTTATGTTTGTTACATCATAACTTTCGACTAGGAAAACCGATTCTCACAATTATTTTTTTGTTTGAAAGCTAGTGCTTCCCGTGTGATCCCATTTAAATTTCATCAGTCAATTCGGTCCAGTAGTTTTTGAGATACACTCCAATAACTGAATAGAATGGAAGTCGGTATTAAATTTTTCAAATTGTACTTGTATCAGCTCTAGTCATCAATTTACTATCATTTATGCTTGTTGTCGAAACTGACATAGAGCCGCCATTTTTCAAGATTTCCAACAACATTAGTTAGCAACTGAGATACATAATAGCCCCGCAGTTATGCGTCTGTTCAACAACCAATCAACGTCAATGAACGTACATACCATAGAATATGGCCATAGTAACTTATGTAGGGCTGCCTTTCACATACGAGTACCATTCAATTAGACCTTTTTATGTTCATCAGATCCATCTGTGACTTAGTTCGAGTAGACGCGCGGGGATACGCCGCCTCTAATATAAAAATAATAAGTAATTAAGTTATCTACTATATAAAAATAAGTCGGGGTTTCCTTCCTGACGCTATAACTCCAGAATGCACGAACCGATTTCCACGGTTTTGCATTTGTTGGAAAGGTCTCGGGCTCCGTGAGGTTTATAGTACAGAAAATTCAGGTAAAATTTAAAAAGAAAAGCGGGAACATCTTTTTTCACAAACAGCACCATCTCTGATACATAGCATGTACTACAAACCAATATTTTAAGTAGATGGCGCCAAACGGAATGTTACATAAAACGAAGCCATCTGGTGGCGAAACGGAGTTCGCAGGGTTTGCTAGTTCTTTATAACATCTCAAACAACCGTCAAAATAGGTCCAGCCGTTTCGGAGATTAGACGGAACGAACGGACAGACAGAAAGTATGTTTAAATATATTTTTATTATTAAGAACCGCACATACATTCAGTAAAAGCTGTTATTTTAATATATTAGTAGAGGAACTGCAGCATATTTAGAATACTAGTGTGAGGTTTATGAGGTTCATGAAGGTTTCTTCAATAAAGGTTTTCTTAAACTTCACTTTCCATGCGTTTTATTTCTTCAAATACAGTTTTTCTTCTTAAAATTAGACTTAGGTACAAGTGTATATGGTGGGCAAGAATTTTTCTAACTTAGCTACTATATATAGGATTTACAATGTTTGGCAACTAGCGTGCCGCTCACCTAGCGTGTATGAATTAGTGCGGGAAAGAGAGAGCGATATACTGTACACCTATCTCGCTCTGTCGTTCGCTCTATTTAAAACTTTAAACTAAAAAATGGATCATTGTCCGTAACATTCTCCCCCCGGCGCAGCACTGCGAAGCCCCTCTTCAGTCGGGAGGACGATGAGCCTCCTCACCGGTCGCTTGAAGACTCCCCCTCTCGTCCGTACATCCGCACTTCTTACTATACCGTCCGGTCCCGTATAAACCTTGTTTACTTGGCCCCGTGGCCAAACGTTACGTGGTAGTAAACCGTCGACTATTAGGACTACATCGCCTATCTTTATGTTGTTAAAATCTTTACGTACGTCTCCTCGGGGAGTTAAGGTAGGTAAGTACTCGTCTATCCACCTAGCCCAGAACATATTCGCTAACGCCTGCGAGGCGCGCCATAGTCGCCTATCCGCTACGTCGCAAGTACCTACATGCGGTAACCCGACCGCGGTCCCCAGTAAAAAGTGGTTCGGCGTCAGAGCTTCCGCGTCGTCGTGACTAACGGCTACGTGCGTCAAAGGTCGCGCGTTTATAGTATGTTCGATTTCCGTAAGCGCGGTAGCTAGTACCTCCTCCTTCGGTGACCGTTCGCTCAACACGACTTTTAAGGCGCGTTTCACTGAGGAAATAAGCCTTTCCCAACACCCCCCTTCATTAGGTCCACCCGGGTTCGAGTATGACCACCGTACTCTTCGACTTAACGCGTAGTCTCGTAGCGCGGGTAACCACTCCTCGAAAGCTTTGTCTAACTCGACTTGGGCCCCCTTGAAATTCGTACCGTTATCGGAAAATATTAACTCCGGCCATCCGCGTCGGGACGCCATTCGGCGCATGGCTAACACTGCCGAATCCGTACTCAGGCTCGCGACGAGTTCGATGTGTACCGCGCGAGTGATCATGCAGGTAAATAGCATGCCCCAACGTTTTTCCTTTCGTCTGCCTATCGTCACCCACATAGGGCCGAAGCAGTCGATACCGCACCGGGAAAACGGCCTGCTGTATGCGGTCAACCTAGCCTTAGGTAAGTCGCCTTTGACCGGTACCGCCGGCGCCGCCCTACGTAGTTTACATAACGCGCATTTTCCTACTACTGACCGTACCGACGGTCGTAGGCGCAA
Organism: Selenia dentaria; assembly: GCA_917880725.1. Classification (NCBI taxonomy): domain Eukaryota; kingdom Metazoa; phylum Arthropoda; class Insecta; order Lepidoptera; family Geometridae; genus Selenia; species Selenia dentaria. The sequence goes on from OU862885.1 coordinate 10,429,334, forward strand.
TATCCAATAACGTTGCCTCAAGTTGTTGACTATTTGTTCGCGACCTACGTGACTATTACGTATGTGTTCACGTTTTATTAGTAAACGAGTCAGCGGGTGCGCACCGTCGAGTATAGGGGGAGATTTCATCTCCTCCGGTACTGTAGCCGCGTTTATCCTCCCATGTAGACATAGTAGGCCGTCCTTGTTACACGTCGGGTCCAACCTGTATAGCCGGCTTTGTCTTTCTACGTTCCTTCCGGCCGCGACTTTCTTTATTTCCTCCGGGAAGCTTTCGCGTTGAGCTTCTTTTATTAATGTTTTTTCGGCGCGGTCGATATGTTCGAGCGCGAGAAAAGACTTTCGCTTTTGACATTTTTCGATGAACACTAAAACGTACGCCATTGCTCGTACCGCGCGTTCGTAACTCGAAAAACGTTTTATATCTAACAACGGTGTGAACTCGCTCGCGTGTGTAGTGAATACCTCGGCGTGCTCTTCGTGTGCGATTTTCTCCTGCGGCCAGTCATCCTCGTGTCCGTACAAGAACGCGGGCCCTGTGAACCACCGGTCTGTGGCGCGTAATTGATTGTTGCCGGGTCGGCTGGCGTCGTCCGCACAGTTACTCGCGGTGTCGCACCATCGCCACTGCTCGGCGCGAGTTAAGTCGGTAATCTCGCTCAACCGGTGATCGACGTATGGCGCGTATCGAGTCGTATCGTTCCGTATCCACTGTAGCACCGTTTTGGAGTCACTCCACATTATGACTTCGTCAGGCTTACGCCGATGTCCCTCGATGACGTCACGCGCTAACCGTGCACCCATAAGTGCCGCCTGTAGTTCCAACCTAGGGATACTTTGTGCTTTCATAGGAGCGACTTTGGCTTTGCCGGCCACCAACATGACGTGCACACTCCCATCTCTTCTGCTGAAGCGATAATACGCCGCCGTTACTACAGCCTGTGCGCTGGCATCGTTCATGACATGTAACTGCACGCGCATTATTTCCGTACTTACATCGTAACACCGCGGTATATGTAAGTTAGCTATAAATTTCAAGTCCTCGTACCATTCGCGAAATACGGTCGCTTCTTCGTATGGTAGCGGGTCGTCCCATTCGACCTTTTTCTTCCAGAGTCCTTGTAACATTATTTTTGCCGTGATAGTATACGGACTGAGTAGACCTAGAGGGTCGAATATTGACATCACGGCGCCTAGCGCTTCGCGCTTGGTGGGGGTTCGATTCCCGTTTTTCACGTCGTCCGGTACACGCGGCATTTTTGTATTGAATGCTAGTTCGTCCGTATTAGGCGCCCATATTATGCCGAGCGTTTTCTCGTGCGGATGTGCGCTCGCCCCCAGCTGTTTAGGCGCGCTCGCTTTGTTGACGTCGGGAATGTGAGATAGCAGATGTTCTCGATTCGAATTCCAACCTGCTAGCTCGAACGACGCCCCCGCGTGCACTTCTTGCACCTCTCGTATCGTTCGCGCGGCTATTTCCTCTGAGTCGAAACTATCAACCCAGTCGTCCATATAATGACTGTGCGTGATCGCGGTATGGGCGAGTGGGTGAGTCGTTTTATGATCGTCGGCGTTTCTATCTCTTACGCTGTGCGCGAGAAACGGCGAGCTTCGTGCTCCGAATATCATTGAAGTCATCACGTACTTCTCGGGTGGCTGACTACGCTCGTCTCCGCGCCACAAAAAGTGCTGTGCGACTCGGTCGCATTTACGAATTTTTATTCGCATAAACATTTCCCGTATGTCGGCGGTGACTGCTATCGGTTTTTCCCTAAAACGGAATAGCACGCCGTGTAAGGATTGTAATAAGTCTGGTCCGTCGAGCAAGGCGTCGTTCAGACAAACACCCCCGCTGTGTGCGGCTGCGTCGTGTACTAGCCTGACTTTGTTAGGTTTGTGTGGGTTCGTTACGGCGAAATGCGGTAGGTACCATAATCGCTGATCGCCCTCGTGATCCTCGTCGCATCGCTCTGCGTACCCCTTCTGTATTAAACCTTCCATTTGCGCGGTGTAAGCGGCCTTAAACTGCGGTGACTTATCCATTTTTCGTTCGATACTTCGTAGTCGACTTAATGCCATGTCGTAGTTCGGTGGCATAGTAACGTCATCGGTTTTCCACGGTAGACCTACTTCGTAGTGATCGCCTACCTTCTTAGCGGTGTGTTCGAATATCTCTTTCGCACGTTCCTCTCGCTCTAACGTTCGTCTCTTCATAGACACGCCTAGGGCATCTAGCTCAAAGTGAGTTTTTACGAGGTCGTCGAGTTTTTCGTCGTATTGACTCGTCCTGATATGTAGTACCGCTTCGCTATCTAGCTTTATAAGACTCCTAGGTACCGACCCGTGTACGATCCACCCCAACTTAGTGAGCGATGCAGCCGGGTGATTCATCTTTCCCGTCAACAGCTTTCGAGTTACTATCAAGTGCCAGTTATCCGCCCCGATAAGTATCCGTGGTTTGGCTTCATCGTAGCACATAGGTTCGATATTTACGTCGCGTAAGTGCGAGTGCTGTAACCACTCGGATTTAACCGACTGCGAACCTAGGGCTATGCTATTCACGGTGCGAGCGTTTATTGGGTGGTATTCTTTCTCGCTCTGGCCTCTTATCTCGATTTTTATGCACTGACTGTCGGGCTCCCTTTGGCTGGTCGCTACCCCGTGGATGTTGAGCGCTCGTGTCGGGCCCCGTGCTCCGACCATTTCGGCGATCTCTCGGTCCAGAAGGGTGATAGTCGATCCCTCGTCTAGTAGCGCGTATGTATGTGTTTCTTTTCCGTCGGGTCCTCTGATCATGACTGGACAGACCTTCAATAACACCTTGTTATCCTTAGCTGATCGCGCCGTCGCTGCGATGACGTCATCGTCTGACGCTGCGTTGACGGACTCGCTGCTTTTCATATGTAACAGTGCGTGGTGCGGTTGACGACACTCTCCCACCCCGCAGTGTTTACTTTTACAGTGAAATCTTCTATGTTTACTATTCATGCACTTGAAACATGTGCGACTTTCCTTCGCCCACTCCCAGCGTTGGGATGTAGGCATTGCGGCGATCTTCGGGCACTTGTTCGTATCGTGTTCGGCTCCGCAGCAGAAACATACCCTTTTCTTGGTATCGTCTGTTGTAGCATACACGTTCGCGCCCTTGCTTCGCTCGTTACTTCGTCGTTGTTCCGTGTGCTTATATACGGCACCTCTCGTGGCCGTCGTAGTGGCTGTGGTCGACGAGTAGGTATATCTAATTGCTCGGTCCGCCTCGCGCATTAGGAATCGTGACAGGGTGACGATCTCGGGCTCCGATCGGTTTCCGTATTCGGACGCGTAATCACACCACCTTGACTTAATATGCGGCGTTAATTTATCCGTGACCTGTCGAGCTAGCATCGGGTTCTGTAGATAACCCCTTTCGTCGATGCACATAATAGTCGTTGTTATGTTCTGCAGTTTAATCGCGAAACCGTTTAACTCGGTCGCTGACGTACCTAAACGTGGTAGTTTCTTAATGTCGTCTAACGCTTTGTCGATTATTGCTTCCGGTCGACCGAAACATTGTTCCAATGTTTGCATTATGATAGACGGCTCGGCTGCTGTATACAACAGCGCCGATACGCATTCGCGTGCTTCGCCTCGTAGGCACGCTCTAAGCCGTGCGAGATTTTCCGCCGGTGAAAACTTGTGCATGCCGGTTGACTCTCGCATGGCCGCCTTGAAAGGTAACCATTCACCCGTGGCTCCACTGAACGCTGGTAAGTCCTGAGTCTGCCTAGATGGTATTCGCGTTCGGGCCATTCGCTCTAAGGCTTCCGCTAGATGTTCTATGTCTCTGTCTCGCGGTCTGTTGGGCGTAGGCGACCTGGGCCTCCGCGCCTCTTCGAACGTAACACGGTTGTGTGTTGATACCGTTGGCCTTCCCGTTACTCCTTCCCTCGTAGTCGGTGGAAGTGATGGGTATCTTCCTGCACTCGTTTCTTGTTCCGTGTCCTCGGGTTGCTCCCCCCGTGGCTGATTGTGATGCAACCACTCTTTGACGCGTTGTTCCGTTTCGGCTGCTTCCTCGGGACATATGCTATCTCTGTCTGTCTCTTCGCGTATGGTTGCGACGTCCAATGCAAGTCGTTTTCTTATAAGAGTCGCTTGTAATTGTAATTCTTGGCGTCTAATTTCCGCGAGTTTTTCTTCGGCTTCCAGCTCGGCTTGACGAATGCGACCCGCTGCGCTCGCTGTGGATTTATGAGACCGTACCGACGGTGCGCGCGTTGCCCTACTTGTCGCGCCTACAACGTGCTCGGTGAGACGCGGTACCGTTCGCGTCATCCCTACCTCGTTCGCGGTTGTACCGACGCGTGTAGTCGCGGTGGACTGCGGGTCCACTGGGACGCTGTTCGCGGACGGCGACGCGGGAGAGTCTTCATGCACCAGGATTGGTGCCCTTTCTTCCGCGGCTTGGCTTCTTGTCGTCGGCATCTTCGGCTCTTGACTGCCCCTATGGTCCCTAACCCCCTAGCACCCTAACAGCCCTAACAACCCTAACTGCCCTACCAAGTCTTACCCTCCACCTGTCGTCGACACGTGGCACCTTTGGGTGATCTTCTCACTCGATCACACGGCGCACCGTTCGGTGATCTTCTTTCTTCTACCTCGAAGAACCCGTTGCAGTAGCACCGTTGGGTGATCTTCACACTCGATCACACGGCGCACCGTTCGGTGATCTTCTTTCTTCTACCTCGAAGAACCCGTTGCAGTAGCACCGTTGGGTGATCTTCACACTCGGATGACGACCACGATCCCCCGGGTTATAATGAAAACCCGTGATCTGGTCCGCCGTACGTTGTAGTCCTCTATATGCGGGTGATATTGGCAGATCGTGGGGACGCGTTCGGTAGTCCCTCGTTCTGATCTGCCGTTTTCCGTTCCACACACGCCGCTGTAGAGATTTTCTCGTTATTTCCCGAAGTGTAGCTCAGCATGAACTTGGATTACATGAGCGTGTTCGGTATATCCTTGTTCGTTTCTCGTCTTCAAATACTGGCTGCAGACATCCGGCTCTTTCGAAGGACCATTAAAATGTGAGGTTTATGAGGTTCATGAAGGTTTCTTCAATAAAGGTTTTCTTAAACTTCACTTTCCATGCGTTTTATTTCTTCAAATACAGTTTTTCTTCTTAAAATTAGACTTAGGTACAAGTGTATATGGTGGGCAAGAATTTTTCTAACTTAGCTACTATATATAGGATTTACAATGTTTGGCAACTAGCGTGCCGCTCACCTAGCGTGTATGAATTAGTGCGGGAAAGAGAGAGCGATATACTGTACACCTATCTCGCTCTGTCGTTCGCTCTATTTAAAACTTTAAACTAAAAAATGGATCATTGTCCGTAACAACTAGTTTGTTTTTTTGAGAATAAATTTAAAGAGAAATGGGATGGCTCAATGAAAAATACATTAAATTATTGGTAAATTATGAAACTAATAATAATAACCATCTAAACCATCTTTAGTGTTTTCTTGTGTAATGTTTAATCTTTGTATTATTGTGTGTTTATGATATAAATGCTTCCGTACCTTTCATAATATAATCAGGTTATTCTTATATGATCACTGTATAAGTAAGAGGCCAGTAGGCCTGGCACGAATATTTGCGTAAGTGTTACACTACATCGTATCGTTGACGTATACAAAATATAATTTATTTAGTACAACTGTGGCACAGATAACTCATAGTTTGTGCTGTATACGTCAAGGAGACGATTACGTCACACTTACGCAAATTCGCCATGCTACGCCCACAGGCTGTAAGTACGTCGTCACTTTCCAGCATTTCACAAAAGCCACTCTTAATACCTACATCTCTATATGCTACACATACATCATCACAGATAAAAAAAAAATAAGGGTCTGTTTGTAATTCCATATTAACAGCTTTTCACTAAATGCATATGAAAGTATATACGGCACTTACATAAAAATAAACATTTTTTTTTGTCTGTCTGTATGTGCCTGCTAATTTCTGAAACAGCTAGACCGATTTTAACGGGACTTTCACTGGCAGATAGCTGATGTTACAAGTAGTGACATAGGCTACATCAATTTCATCATCATCATCCATCACCACCGAACCGCAGGCCGCAGTTAGTTCATAAATAAAACCACAAACTTTGATCTCCAGCAGTGACATTTACTTCCTAGCTTAGCAAAGTGTATAAAGTAACCGGCATATCTATCAATTCAGGCGTGTATGTGTCAACAAGTCTAGGATACGATAAGTTCGATACGAGTTGAGAACCGAAGTCTTCTGAAGACTTCGGTTCCCAACTCGTATCGAACTTGGTTGGCAACACTAGTTCCACTTGTAAAACAAACTTCCTCACGAGCGTAGCTAGTTACTCTTGTAACTACCTTGATGTTTCAAGGAGATACGTACTTTGAAGCAATTAGTTTGTATAGGAGCTGATTAAATCTGTGTTCCCTGCAATTTGGCGCTATATTTGTTCTATTAATTTAATTAAGGCTCAGGACTCTACAAAATCACACTACCTAAGAGAATCAAATGTGAGCATGGGTAAATTTTGTGCGGCACTGCACTCAACAATTACCTACTGCGCTAATTATAAGGCATATATACATATGTTTTATAGCCAAATACACATTCGATTTAGCACGAGAATCAGATTTCTATTAGGGCAATCATAAATTATTCATCTATACAAATCAAATAATTCTCAAATAACATGACTTCTCAAAGACTAATAACTTCTCAAATGACATCAACATTGGATAATAATGATGTCATTTTACTTAGGAATGTTCATATAAATCCAATAAGGTACATAATTGCATATAACGGTAATTGTACGACCAAAATACCGCAGGACGTTCTAGCACAACAGTGGATTTTGTAAATCTGTGATCACAACACACGGGGTGGAAATTCCAACAACTATCAACCAGCCACAAACGAGATATCGATTTGTAACGATACGGCCAGTGCTGCGGTTGTGGGATGTGTGATGCACGCGTGGATATAATGGCGTTACTCTATTGCTCAACTTGTGGTAAAACAAACAGTATGTTTTCAAAATCCGTTCAGTTTTCGTTTTAAAAGGACTGAAATAATCCAAAATATTGGATGATATATTTATATACCTAATCAAATCGCGTGAAATGTCTCTCCCAAGAATTAGTTTCACATACGCAATCTAAACAACTTTGCCGATTTATGTTTGCACATCTTTTGGTTCAACTATTCCATAATTTCAAAACGATATTAGAAGAAATATTTAGAGACACATCCGCTAAAAACAATGCTTATGGCCGAGTTGCGGTGTGTACCACCCTCCCTCCCGCACAAAACTGCAAACGGTAAGTATACAGAATAAACAACACACAAAACAACCCAATTAACCAAAAACGATTCGACACGTGTTTCGCCTCTACACGAGGCATCCTCAAGACTCGTCGAGCGCTAGACCGACAGTACTGTCGGAGAGAGGGAGAGTGGTGCACACCACAACTCGGCCATAAGCATTGTTTTTAGCGGAAGTCACTAAATATTTCTTCTAATATCGTTTTTGATAATAAATTTCCCCAAAGTAACGTCTGAATCAATAAATTATTCCATAATTTCCCTAGGTCTATTTTAGACTTTCAGCAGAATCAAGTGAGACAAAGTGCTCTGATCAGTAGGTTACTAAATATTAAAATAACCTCGAGTTTGCCAGAAGATAATTAATCATTGAAGTGGAACCTTCGCACAAAAGAGGTTCAATAGCAATATATAATCGAAACAATAGTTATAGTAACCTGTCCATAGACGACAAACGCTGTTAAAATACAAAAGTTCCTCACACGATCTTGTTTGCAGAATAAACAGCGATCTAAATCGAATAACCTTTGGAAGTGTCGAATCAAAACAATGGTCGGTGCGAATGGTGTCACAGCATAGGCGTGGGCATGTCACAAACGAGATATATCTATCGATAGTCGATAGATTATAAACATCGTGCAATTATCGACTGAGGCGCGACTCTCATCACGGATATGTACAAGCATTAATCATCACCGCGTTCAGCCCACTTCACGCTGGGGGCTCTTTGTTGTGGTTTCCATTTACATTCAACGAATTGACCAAATGCGAAGCGAACAAGCGGTATTTTGATTTAATTTGCGCTCATAATATTTTAAATACGGAATTTAATGATAATAAATAAGTCTGTAAATCATAATATCACTGAGTCATCGACATCTTCCTACAGGCGTGGGTGACGCTTGAAAAATGCTTACACATTATCCCCAAAAAAAAAAACCGGGTTACGCCTCAGGTCACATACCCTAATCAGGTAACATAGTTCAATCAGGTGACATACTTCAATCAGGTCACATACTTCAATCAACAGAGCTATTGTGTATCTCAGTTGCTAACAAAAGTTATTGAAATCTAAAAAAGGCTCTATGTCAGTTTTGACGACTACAGTAATTAGAAATGTTAGTAAATTGCTGACTGGAGCTGGCAAAAGTGACATAAGGCCATTTTTTTTAGATTTCAATCAACTTTTGTCAGCAACTGAAATACATAATAGCCCGGCAGGCCACATATTCAATCAGTTTACATACTTCAATCAAGTTGCATACTTCAATCAGATGACATACTTACTTAATGGCAGGACACTTTTACATATTGCCAGATATTTACGCATTGCCAGATATGTTGCCTCGAAGCTGTAGTGTGAATTACTGACTCTGGCTCACAATTGACAGTATCCCAATGATTATTGCCGTATCACATATAAATATAGTATATACAGATGTATAAATAAAAATAAGCAATTCATAACGATTCCTCGTATCGAACAACGCAGGTGTTTATTTTACTTATCACATATGAATAATATCCAAATGATACTTAATGACTAGGTAGTTCTGCGAACAGTAGTACCCTGCGAGCACATAGTCTTATTAGCGGCAATTTTCGCAGTACTTCAAAACCTATTATCACGGAAACCACTTGACTCATAGTCGAAATTCCTCTTTAGTCGTGTACATAATGTGTGTACCGAGTTTTATCAAAATCGGCCTGCAAATAGCACCGTAGCAAACTTTTTAGGAAAAGTACACCCCCAAATAAGAAATTACCGACGACAAAAAAAATTTATTAAATAGTAGAACATACATACTAAGTCTCGTCATGATTAGTGAAAAAATGCGACCTGTACAGGAATACAAACGAACAACCTAACAAACATAGGAGACACATAGACGAACATACGGACATAAGAAAGTCAATTTGGCCAGTTAAAGCAGAGATGCTTCACTTGCTTGGTAAAATATTACAAACAGTATTCCGTTATTCCAATTCCAGCATTAAAATAAAAAAAGAACAAAGCCATAAAGTAAACAAGGGCTTAACAAAATGCTCAGAACATCAATATAAATTCATTCTTTATTATGTACTAACAAATTACAACAGTAAAGAAAACTCTAAAAATATATCGAAAGATCCGAATCTTTATCTCAAATCCAACAATATTTTTACGATATTGTGTAAAAGTTTAGATTTTATAGTCAAACTTGTTATTTTTGTTGCAGCTATAAAGCTAAAACGATTGAGACTTTTTAAAGCTTTTCACCATATAGAAGTTTAACAGCATCATCAGAGTTCACATTATACGCCTACATTTTTTACATAGTACTAGTTGCGCTCAGCGGTCGCAATCAAGTGGTGATGGATGATGATGATGATTTTACTCAGGCATAATGTAGCTTTCTCCTGGTGAAATGTTTTTGAATCGATTAAGTAGGTAGTTTTTGCGTTTATCCATTACAAACAAACAATACAATTTTACTGTTTATTATGATAGTAGATTGAGATTAATATACCAAGGTACGAATAATATGGCGTATTTTCTACTGGCGTTAATATTAACATGCATATTTTAACATGGAAAAGTAGTTATTGTGACATAACTGTAGTAGTTAGACGGAAGATATTGCGAACGTTTTTGTATATAATGAAGTCCTCTATAAAACTGTCGTACAGCGCTTTGCTCTATTGCCAATAGTTTCCGCAGAGTACGCGATTTTTTTTTGTATTTTTTTACACTTAAGGTTACATTATCGAAGTTTTCATACGGATCCCTAACTTTTGTGAAAATATCCTATAGGATATTTTTAGGCTATAGCCTATGTTCATCAGTGATAATGTAGGATTCTAATGATAAAAGATTTTTTCAAATCGGCGCAGTAGTTTCGGAGCCTATTAAATTCAAACAGACAAACAAATCTTTCCTCTTTATAATATTAGTGTAGACAAGCCAATAGAAAAAAAACAACTGCAACAGTGATAGATGACATGATTTTAGAAATTATATATTGACAGGATAAAATCGTTATTTATACTTTTCCTCAGTCACGTTTTTAAATTGTTTAAACATCTTTGGATACAATGAGTACATTGAAATGTTTACTGTCTCAACAATTACCGTTCCCACACCATATAAAAATCAGTCCATATAAAAGAGTCCATATAAAAATGTACAATAGCTATCAACCGACGCGGCAACGCGGGGCTCTTTTTAATATGAAACACGTTTGTCTAATATATCCCGTTAATAGCATCCCTTTCCCTCAGTCCTTTGAAGGGTTCTTCGTTTGGTAACTAATTATAATTCAGTAGAACACCCCCCAGAGGCATAACCGTTGATGCTATGTTGATTAAAATGTTTCGTCAATATTGCGTATATTTTACGTTATTCGGTGTACTCTATATAGAAGTTTGATTATATACGAGTATCTGGTTTTATCTATACTAATATTATAAAGAGGAAAGATTTGTATGTATGTTTGTAACGAATTGACTCAAAAAGTACTGGACCGATTTCAAAAATTCTTTCACCATTGGAAACCTACATTCCACCCTGAGTAACATAGGATATATAAGATTCATCATCATCCATCACCGCGCGGGTGAAACCGTGGAGAGCAGCTAGTTGTATGATAAATAGCTTCATTTGCATTCGGGTCATTAACTCGTTTAATTAATTACCTCTTATTTAATGGGTATCATTGAAATGTATTGGTTGTTGTTTTGGCGGTAGTTATCAAATTATGCGAACTGAAATAACTACTTCATCGTTTTATTTTCTGACGATTTATAGTATAAATTTGGTATAGTATTGTTATATATATAAATTTTCAAGATTGTCACACTCTGTTTTTTACAATAAACTTTCTGATTACATAGTTAATTTTACTAGTCCTATTTGTTTCTAGCAAGAACTACTAAAGTAAGTGTAGTAAAATCGTAATTGGTATATTGGCTATAAAACATAGCCTGCAGGGCGATTATGTATCTTAGATGCTAGCAAATGTTGATTGAAATCTTGAAAACTGGCGCCTCTATGTCAGTTTTGACAACTCCTGTAAGCAAAAGTAGTAAGTTGATGACTGAAGCTGACAAAAGTGACATAGAGCAGCCATTTTTTCGATTTCAATCAACATTTGTAAGCAACTGAGATACATAAGCTAATACTGAGCCCTAGTGATCTAATTTAAATACACTACATAAAATACGTAGCAAAGTACTACTCTCGCCGCATTTAACACTTTAGAGATTTTGCCGCTTATAGCGATACGACTATGATTTAAATATAGCTTAGCGATTTGGGTAAAAAAACAAAGATATTTGCTGCACAATGAAACTGTCAATATTTTAGAGTCCATCATGCCGAGTAAGGCGTGCAATCTTACTCGGCATGATGGACTCGACATTTTAACCGGATAGTTCCATTATTAATGCAACTAAACAATTAAAAGCCATTTAGCTTCAGCATCAGCGTCATATTTTCCTCCAGTTTCAGCACATTAAAAGCGTCTTAACAAACTCGCGCATCCTAGAAGGTGCTTCCAGTCTTCTGCGGTTAGCGAGGACTTGTTCCATGATGCATATCTCTGACTAAATTGCTAACATCTTAAGACGACATTCTATAAAGACTTACTTTAGATCGCATAAATAGATGTAAATTTTAAGATCGGTCAATGTCAAAATTTCCGTATACACGTTGGTGTATACATAAACTTGACTGTGAGTTTGGTCTACCATATATTGGGTAAACAAAGAGACGCACCAGTGTTAGTATTAAAGAAACACATCGCAAAAAACGTTACACGAAGCAATTGAAATTATATAAACAGCCTAATTTCCATAGATAAATTGGTTAGCACATACCACCTGCTCGGATCCTGTCGTCGAGCTAATTAAATCCCAAGGCCACACAGTACTGCAAGACTTGTGGACACCGTCAGTGACTATTGCGTGTATTGGGAAATATTTTGACTATAATATCTTAAATATTTCATAATGCATCAAAGGTCGCACAGCCAGACACAATAGACATTTCATTGTTATAATGACATCGACCCTTGAAGGGTTAACTCAATAGGGGACTACTATCATCCAGTCAATTGCGACCATGATCTGAAAAGTGTTCAAACATAGGGACTATAATTTTATTTTATACTAGCTGCTCTCCGCGGTTTCACCCGCGCGGTAATGGATCATGATGATGATGATGATGATGAATCTTATATAGCCTATGTTACTCAGGGTGAATGTAGCTTTCCAATGGTGAAATAATTTTTGAAATCGGTCCAGTACTTATTGAGCCAATTCGTTACAAACATGTCTGGTAATCTTCAAAGTTTAATAAACTCCTTGATATTGGGCGTACACTTTTATGAACTAGAAAAATAAACGTTATCTTTTGTTAATGATTTATAACAGATAAAGTTTATGTAACTCATAAAATATTACGCTCTGCATCAAAGATTGTTGGCGATTAATTTGAGGTACTCGTATCTAATAGGGAAACTGTATTTGAACACATTTTGTAGAAACTCGGCTGCCACCGTCACAGCATCATGAATCAAAGATCCAATAAAAGACTCTCGACCTCTACGTTTAATTCTACCAGCATCCCATTCGGACACAAATGTCGCCTCGTCGGCGGTTATCTGACTCCTAATTCGTTTCGCCAATGACCCGCGCGCGGGTTGATTAAAGAATTAATAGCTACCCGCCCCGCCCAGGCCCGGGGCGAAGTCGTGACTAAAATTTGTCATTGGGCTTTTGTGGGGGATGGCACTTTTTGCGGGTTCTCTCGTCAGTTGGTAAGATTACGGTAGAGACTGCAGAATCGGTAGCGTCAGTTACAAATCTTTTGAAATAGTCTTTTACATGCTACCGTCTGCCAAATAATCTAGAAATTGTTTCGAATATTCACTGCAGGAAGTTTCAAGCACATAATCTCTACTAAGAAGCGAAACGGCATGTGCGACACATTGCTCATCATCGAGTCCATTATTTTCCTTTGTTTTCTTACAAATAACTTTCCAAAATTCATGACGTCCTTACTTATCTCACCGACTGCGGCCATTAGCTCTCTAATAGCAGAGACGTGACACAAAACGCATTAAGTATAAGCAACCGCGAAGTCACGGCTAAATCTAATACACATTTACGTTACACGTAACAGCACGTGGAGCGAGCACTTTCATCCATTCATTAGTCTAATGGCAGCAGGGAGATATATATATACATATATCTTCGATATAAATGCGCTATCTTTTTTCATTTGGTCTAGAACTGGGTTGGGCTATTGGTTTCGTCACGCCTTCGTTGCGCACGTAATACAAACAGGGTTTTCAAAAACTTTATGGTATAAAATATACAACTCTGCTGACGACTCAAATATGATGAGAATTTACACGCTCTTATCAATAAAAACTCGTGGTGTTTTGGTTATCTATTTCATTTCAGATAGTAGCTGCGCCCTACGGTTTTAGCCGCGTGGTGAAAGATGATGATGATGAAAAGTATCATAACATGTGCTTTCCCCAGGATATACTCTATAACCACACTAAATTATATTACGATCCTTTCAGCTGTTTAGGCATGATAAGGTGACAAACGGACAGAGAGAGAGTTTATATATTTCTTTTCTAAAATAAACTATATATTTATTTTTCTAAAATAAAAGTAGGTAGCTTAAGTTACTTCTTATAAAATCGGCTATCTGCCAGTGAAAGTCCCGCTAAAATCGGTTCAGCCGTTTCAGTAATAAGCCGGAACAAACAGACAGACAAGACATACAACAATTTGAAAAATTGATTTAGTTATCTATTACCGTATATACTTTCATATACATTTAGGGCCTTACTTATAAACGCTGATTAACTTTAAATGACGTTATTTAGTAGTGCGCAAAGGAAAATTGCTCTGCGTACTAAGTGACGTTATTTAAATTTAAGCAGCGTTTAAGTAAGGCCGTTAGTGAAAAGCTGTTAATTTAGAATTACACACAGACACTTAAATTTAATGTATCTGTATAGAGAGTATAGAATCTTTAAAAACAGCAACTGAAAACATATTAGGTATAACAAAGTCCGTGATAGCTAAGCCAACAAACTTTAGTATAACATAGACTACAGCAGCTGCCCCAATTCCTAAGGTTTCAAGGTACACCGTTCAAGGTATCCAACTCGATTTAAATAACAAATGCCAAGATGTAAGGACATGGGAACAAGTTGCCTGTGGTTTACGTGAGAATACATAACGTACGAAATTGTGTTAACAAGTTTCACGATACACTCTAACTCTTAGCTGATATGCAAATCTCGATACCAACGGTAACGAAGTTTCCAAGTTGTCATACCTTACTTGTACATAAATCTTAATAAAGTTTGGAAGATGACGAGTCTGGATGCGTGTTTAAGACAGGAGTTTGAGGTTGGGAATTTTCTCTCTTGGCAAGGGTCGAATGGTGTTTGGCAAAATGTTTTCTTTCAAATGTGGAGCGAAGCCATTTCTTGTGAATTTTATTATGAACTAGTGACTGGCCGCGACTTTGTTCGCGTAGTAGGCTCGGCCTTTGCCCTCGCCATAAAAAAATAATTAGCAAGATTGTTCCATCCGTTCTGAAGTTACAGCGTGACCAGAAGAAATAGGGGTTCAGTTATATATATATATATATCCTACTAATATTATAAACGCGAAAGTTTGTGAGTATGGATGTATGGATGTGTGGATCTTTGTTACTCATTAACGCACAAACGGCTGAGGCAATTTTGATGAAATTCGATTTGGAGGTAGATGAGGCACTGGTTTAACACATAGGGTACTTTTCATCATCATCCATCACAAAGCGGGTGAAAAAGTGTAATATGCTTGGGCACAGCATGGACAAAATAAAAAAGATCTCCGCCTACGTCAAGATTGTAATGATGACATCTGAATTGAGTACCTCCTCCTTTTTGGAAGTCGGTAGAAAATGCTGTAATTCTTTTTTTTATTATAATGGGTTTTAAACTGACTCCCTACCGCCTGGTGGAAAGCGGAGATGGAATCAAGAAGTGATGGCCATTAATGCCGTAAGCTGGGTTAATAAGGGTTCTTCTCGGTAGGCTCTATATATTTTGGAACGCGGCGGTAGTCTTTAAAGTACATTATAATGAAAAATTGACGTTCATAAGTGCGTCTTTGATGCCTAAATTGAATAAATGATTTTGACTTTGACTTTGACTTTGCATCGATACTCCTATGATGACCTGAGAGGTGCTCTTTCACGCCCCACTTGAAAGACCCAATTCATAATACTGCGACATTCGGTAGCTGCATAAAACTTCAATAAAATTATACGATCCCAGCTCGGATACCGCAGGCTGTCGATTAGCTCCTAACAGATCGGAATCGGTACGGATATTGGAATAGAATTTGGTTCTCATATCAGATGACATCAAATTAAATAGTTCATTCAAGACACGAACAAACACGCACTTTAGCAAAATCAAATATTAAATAATGCAATTCAAAAGATACTGTACTGCCGTGTTCCAAAATAATTAGAGACACTACCGAGAAGAACCGGCAAGTGACTCGGGGGCTATACCAAATTGAAAAACACACTCTTTTATATTGCCATTTGAAACGCTCGCAGCTTGACTTAACGATCTTTACCGATCAAAAAGATAGGCAATGCTTGCTGCGGTCAGAAGTTGCATGGGTTAGTGACATTATTCAACGGAACGCTTCCGTGCTTCGGAGGGCACGTTAAGCCGTCGGTACCGATTGTTCGTCTTAGGACAACAGTCGTTATAGGCTATGTCGAAGGCCATTGGGCGGCCTGAAAAATTCCACATGGTTTGGCCACTAGCCCATCCACCAAACCGCACTGGGCTCGCGTGGTGGATTATGGCTCAACTCCTCTCTCTGAGAGGATGGCTCGAGTCCCAGCAGTGGGAACATAATGGGCTGATTTATCACCATCTTATGTCTTATGTAATTTGGTTCTATGAAGCTGCCTCGAGCAAATGTGAGAAAAAATAATTTCATAACCCTGTATAGACAATTACCATCCAGTTTATACAAGAGAAAAATGCCTATGTGTTATTCCAGTAAGCCTAGTACGAAACTTTGCGTGTGACGTAATCGTACATTATTGGGGCTGCGGCTTTTAGGTCATCATTCACTTAGGTAAAACATTTCATCCAAATAAGATCAGTTGTTTTGGAGTGAAAGCGTATACTAACCTAACATAACAACCAAAATCCATACATCAGACATGCTTGTGCATTTATAGTAAGCACGTTTACTGCATTAAGTGTGCGAATGTTTCCACATTTCCTTCCTTTTAGATATTGCGTCCATTTGCCAAGGAGCATTCAAAACTAATTACAACGTTCGCAATTAACTTAGGTATAATTTAAAACACATTCAAATTGAATTTGATTAATGACTATACATATATTGCACGTTGTTCCCGGATTAAGTCCCATATACTTCCACATGTATATCGTAAGAGTAAACTAAGGGCTGAATCACTCGCAGCGGAGCTTGACTTTGCGATCTTAACCGATCAATAAGTTAAGCAACACTTGCTGCGGTCAGGACTTGGATGGGTGTGTGCTAGTGGCATTATTAAATTGAGCGCTTCCGTGCTTCGGAGGGCACGTTAAACCGTCGGTCCCGGTTGTTTGTCTTAGGACAACAGGTTATGTTGAAGGCCTTCAGGCGGCCTGAAAACTTCGACATGGGTTGGGCACTTGCCTATCTACCAAGCCGCACTGGTCCACGTGGTGAAATATGTCCCAACTCCTCTCTCTGAGAGGAAGGGTCGAGTTCCAGCAGTGAGAACCCATTCCCCAAAATCCCTTAGTTTCATAATCAGCCCATAATGGGTGGGAATAGGTTCATCAATGTTCAAAAGGTAGGTGAGATTAGTTCTTCTGTGATGATACCAAGAACATGCCTGTGGCCAAAATGTGTGTGCCCATGTGCCAATCCATTCCAGTGGGCCGAGCACAAAAATCTGTTTAAGTGTAACTTAATCGCATTGTTGAGGTATTTAGTACAAACTGTCATTTATCTAGTACAATAGTGGCACAGATAACTCATAGTTTTTTACTGATAATGTTACACTTATCAGATTTTCGTGCTCGGCCTACTGGATCCAAATACCTGATGCTTATGTATATATCTTACAATAACGTACATTGATGTGTACATATTTAAAATGAAGTGTACATACTCGTATTTAAAATGAAGAACTTTAATAAATAGATGCATGAGATTATTTCTTCTGTGATGAGACTAAAAACATAACTACCAAATTGTTTTTATAAACTTCTACGTTCTGTTCTGGGATTGAAATGCGCGACGTTGTACATATGTATATACTCGTATTTTACAATTATGTATATTGATTTGTATATAAGTCAATATTAGCTACAACAACTGGTGAGGTGTCTCTTATTATGTAATCTGTGGCAGTGTATCCATCGCAAAGAACTAGTAAATCCTTCAGACACCGTCCATTTGCGGAAGATAGTTCGCAAACACTTAATGGATTTTAACTCCTTCGATGCGGAGTTTCCTTCGGTCGGATGCGGCCCAATTCCGTCTCGTTAAACCTTTACGTTAGAGCTTCAGTAAAATTAGGTTTAATAGTGTTATAGAGTATTCTAGGTCCCTAGAGAATCACGGAAGATGAATAGTGAAACCATTTTCAGTCTACGTTAGAGATAAGGTATGGTAAACTCACTATTTATATAAAAAAATAAGTCTTACCGCTTGTTCACACAGATGCAGTAACGACGGAAGGAAACATAATGGGCTGATAAAGCTATAGCTGTCACACTTGTACTGAGCTAAACCTAATCATCCTATCTCTCTGGGAAAATATATGCAGTGAGAGATAGAGAGAAAAATAGGGCCATATTTCACCACGTAAGTGAAGCCTAAGCCAAATCAAATGTAGCTGGTTTTTTTTTGCAATTAAGTTACGAGACGGTCAAGTCACGCGCCTGATGGTAAACATTACGCTTGCCCATGACAGTTGCAGTACCATCCAAAGAGATTTGCATAGGACTGTACTGGACACCCCGAGACATTGGTTTTTGAGTCTCTTTCGCCCAGTAATTTCACTTCCTAAGTGCCAATAATGCTTGCGTAGTATTATATATCAAGACGGTCTCTATCATGAGGCGTACCACCTTCTACAGCCTCCAATATAGCCTAAAGATTGTTGGAATCGGATTTAACTTACTTACTAGTCAAATGATACTAACGGTCACCCATCCAAGTAACCGCAAGGTGGGGACTGTGATGAAATGGTGCATCTTGATTCAACCTCTGATTTTGAAACCACCATTATTTTTAATAATTTCCTAGGCTTTCGGTATTCTTATAAATTGAAATGAAACGGATTAAATCGCATATTATATTATATATTATATATATAATTATTATGTTATCCCGACGGTTCGAGTACTTTTCAGTGAACATGGTCACGGGTAGACTGGATGCCAGTTTTCTGTTATAAAGTTAGGGAAATTATTTTTATGTAATGCTAATTAATTTTTTATGCAAATTCTAGCTAGATCTCTCTAGCATTCTCGGCACAGGTTCTCCACCTGTGCAGAATGTTAAGGGAGATATACAGGATGATGGGGAGTCCGATGCAAAGCTTTAAGCGGACGCTAGGACGGACCATTTGGACTCTTTTTGAGCCATGGTTGGCTAAGACGAAGTATGACTATTTATTATTCGGGCATTTTTTGTGGTTTTTCGAGAAAAACTCCAAAAATTTCCGTTATTTACTACTGAATGATGGCCTTTTTGAGGAATAAGTAAATTATTTAGTTTAATTAAAGTAATGTGTAAGCAATCTAATAAAACATGCAACAAGCATGTGTGTCTTCAGAATTTTTTTTTCAACAGTCACTTGAAGATCTCAAATTTTTATTAAAATTTAAGAAAACGGTTTGTTGACAGCGTTTTAAAAATAACAAGTAAAGCTTTTTATTCTTCAAACCTTTTTGAAAACATGCTTGGTTATTGCTCTTTCTCTTGAGGTCTCATTTACACGAATATCTCAAAAAATACTAAACTTAAGATCTAGAAACCAAATTGAAGAAAAAAAATAATTTTTTTAGGCAGACTAATTAAATCGGTCTAAATGGTCCGTGCTAGCGTCGTCGCCTTAAAGCTTTGTATCGGACTCCCCATCACACTGTATATATATACATATAGAAATTAAAAAGCATCCTAATTTCTATAGAGATTATGGTTGGAAAGTACCATCTGCTTGGGATCCAGTAATTAAGCTAATAAAATCCCAAAACCAGCACACTACTGCAAGACCTCTGGACACTGAGTGACTACTGCGTGCATCGGGAACGTTTTGATTAAAATATGATAAGCGGTACAAAAAAATAATTTCCATAGCTTTATAACAGACAACTGTCATCCAGTCTACCCGTGACCATGTGCACTGAAAAGTGTTCGAAACGTCGGTGTACAATAATATAAAATTATACGCGATTTAATCCGATAATAGTTGTTTATTTTCACCATTACTTTTTCTTAGTTCTATGCAGCTATTTAAATTTTAGTTCGCAAATCAACCCGCCTATACGACCTTCTGCTATACATTCTATTGTTTTAATTCAAATTATGCGTCACAGTGAAAGCAAGAGCAGTACCTCTACCATGAGTTGGCAACATAAATGCCATCTATAGTCGATACTCGAACTCGCCTACCTATTAAGCTTGTGATTGGCGTACTCGTTGTCAATTTTAGTTTTACAATTGACCGTGAGGTGACACTGGTCTTTTTTCATACATTTTTTCGCGGCAGTCTATATCGAGCTACGATTGGTGTCAATGTTTGTAAACTCATGGTGGACCTACTAAAGTCTACTATTAATTATTTTTAGTTATTAGTTAATAGTTAATCGTTGGTGCACCCTGTTGATCGTTTAATTATTCCACCTTATCAGCGCTTTCTCATTCAAAGTGTAATTGGTGGTTACGAGTGTTTTTTGTATGTATTATTTACAAACAAGTTACGTTCAATCTAATAACACGTATTAAAGATCTTAGTTT
This sequence comes from Selenia dentaria, assembly GCA_917880725.1. Taxonomy (NCBI): domain Eukaryota; kingdom Metazoa; phylum Arthropoda; class Insecta; order Lepidoptera; family Geometridae; genus Selenia; species Selenia dentaria. The sequence goes on from OU862885.1 coordinate 10,449,767, forward strand.
CAGCACGTGTCTTGGCAAATAATACTTGAGGCCGACTTGAAATTGAAAGTAGTATCTATGTTTAATAGCTCAATGGTTGAGGTCAAATAGGAGCCTCCAAAAGTCAATTAGGAACATTTTAATGCTAACTTCGTTTTCATTGAGGAAATTAAAAAGGGGTTATTAGGGTTGTTGTGAGATTACGGGTTTTAATCGAGCAAGTTGTTATTCAGCCTAATCACCCATTTGAAATTCAAATTATTATAGTACTGGTTATCGCGCATAGTTTGTAATTAATTATAGCGTTTTATCGCATCGTAACGTATTCAATTTTAAAGTACCTACTAGCTACGCTCCGCGGTTTCAGCCGCGTGGTGATGGATGACAATGATGATGATGAATCAAATATAGCGTATGCTACTCAGGCATAATGTAGCTTTTTACTGGTGAAAGTATTTTTGAATAGGTTCAGTAGTTTTTGCGTTTATCCAGCACTGCAAACACACAACAATCAAATCTTTCCTCTTTGTTATTAGAGTAGATAATGATTAAATACCAAGGTACGAATAGTGTGACCTAGATTGTACCGGCAGTACTATTGCATATTTTAACATGAAAAAGTAGTAATTTTAAAATAGGCATACGCTATTGTGGACTTTTTTGTTGATATTGATGTCTTCTATACAGGAGTATTCCATCACTTTCCTCTGTTGTCAATAGTTTCAGCAGTGTACGTGATATAAGGATATTTTTTTCACACCTTGGGTTACATATCAAAGTTCTCATACGGATCCCTTAATTTTGAAAACACTATCAGCCTATGTTCATCGGGGAAAATGCAGGTTTCTAATGGTGAAAAAAACTTTAAAATCGGTTTAGTAGTTTCGGAGCCTACTCAATTTAAACAAACAATTATTTCCTCTTTATAATATTATTATTATATTATTATGTAGTGTAGATATAGATTTAGTATTAGCGATAGATAGAGATTTTAAGCTAACGGTTAGGCGCATGGCCGAAAGATGATGGAATTGAATGGGCATGGTGATATTATATGATGTAATTGTAATTGGAACGCACTCGAAATGTGTCCGATAGAAAACCGACAGTTTAGCCGCTTTATTAGTACAGTTTGTGCAGCTCAGCCAATTATAATATTGTATATACAAAACGAATATGTACAGTACATATTATATAGTCTTCACACTTGTATATGTATAACGACTTCTACATTAAAACAGATAAAAACGTTGGCAATATATTCGTAAGCCCCGAGCGAAAGGGAAGAAATCCGTATCTACCCTCACAAAGAAAAGGCTTCGGATCGTCACAGGGGTGAGATAAAACGCGTTATCACCACTTCACTCGTGACGTCACAACTCGCGCCAAATCGACAACTAAACATAACGACTGATAAGGACAACACAAATATACAAACAGGGAGCGTTCTGTTTGGGAAACCGACCTTTCGATATGTTTGAGGGAAGGACGATAGAGACAATTGGTTAGATAAAGAAAATTACACTAGTATCTTCTACGTACATACAGTATATACACACGCATAGTGTTGTGAGTTGTGACAGAGGTCTATTTAAATACAAATTAGGAATTTAGTGATGTTGCACACATTTGATACTTACTTCTGAAGACTCTGAGTTTCGAATGCTCGAAGGTTGGGTAGGTTTCAGTGCAGATAAATACAGCGTCTTCACAAATCGAGAAGCTACAACTGATTTTAGGGACAACTCGAAAGTTGCGAAGACAGCGTAGTCCTCTCGCACCCCAGATCACTCATACAGTCTCGTAGCGTTCTCGCTTCGACTTTATCGATTCAGGATATACGAGTAGCCAGTATTCATTTTCCTTGACTTTATCCAAAGTAAGACCAGATCAGGTAGACATAATTCATGATTGACATGATTTACATGATAGTTTTCAAACCCAAACAGTATCAAATATTTTTAATTGTAACTTTTCAACTCGGGTGAACAAGATGAACATATTTATTTTCACCTAGGTATGAACAACCAGTTAACTAATACAATCTATCTCAGTTATTACTAGATTTAAAGATTTAGGATGACGGAATTGTATAACCTTTGGAGGACTAAAAGTATCGGTCTACCATCCGCTCTCGGAAGTTCAGTCGTAATTCCGTTATCTCCTGGTGTCTTGGTTATTCTTAAACTGTTTGAGTGCCATTCTAATCTCGTACAGGCTGATATCCGGGATGTCTTCTGTATAGTGTCGGACTAACTTGGTTCTGGCGTCTGCATCAGTAACGGGTTTGCGAGTCGAGGTACACCTAACTGTCTGTTCATAGAAGTAATCAATCTCTCACAGAATGTCAGGCTTGCATGGTGAGATATACAGTGTATATGTACAATTTAACTAAATACAGCACGAGACATGAGCAACATCATATCCTAAGCGGCAATAGTTGCGTTACGGTCACGTACAGCTAGACAAACAGCCTGCGAATGGGATGGGAGGCAGGTAAAGTAAAATAATTGGTGAGACTAATAACCTTGTTGACCGGCCTTACGGATTTCTTCAAAACCAGTCCCCATAGACCATTTTTAGATCCTTGAGTATGCCATTTACATTTGGAGCGAGGTCATTAATGGAGAATCACCTTTAAAAAGTCTAGATATATATATGTCTCTGAACATATCGAACGCCTTCTACAGGATTTAGCCTCCTTATAAGCAAGATCCTATCCTACACCCTGCCAACTTGGTCATTTGCTTGTGTGCCAGATTTCGTGAATGAACGATTGGAGTAGTCGTTGGCGACTGCTCATCTGATCAATTGGTTAAAAGTGCCACACTTCTTCAGAGCTCCGTAGTTACAACATCGTTGTTCTTGCCAAACTTATAAATCCCATGCGTGTCACTTTTTGAAACAGACTCAGTTTCACCTGCTACGACATTCAGAAATATAGTAGTGGCGATAATAGGGCGTCTAACACCCCCTTGAGCTCATGGACGTTACTTTGATTTTGTATATTAATTTAGACACGTAAAATAACACCAAGAATTTCAGTACCTATAAGGAGCGTCAATGCAAAGGTAACATTTCTTCACATGAACAAACGATCATCACAGGTACGGCTCCAACCTTGACATGTCGATAAGCTGACGCACCAGGTGATCGTCATGGTAGCAAGTTGGGATGGGTGCCATCGCTTTATCATTATATAACTAAGAGCAGCCATGCAAGTACCTTCAAGATCCATATTGAAGGACAAGCTCATGTGGTTACACTCACATAGAATTTAAATAAAAATTAGTCAAAAAAGTTTACCTGCTACGTAGTATGTCGTACAGTTCCTACCTTGATAATTGGTATGGTTAACGACGGTTAAGGTATACGGCAATAAACCGGGGGGGCTCAGTAGTCGTGGCTTGGATCCCCCCCCCCGAAGGGTTCTCGCATTGACTTGGATCGTGGCTTGGATCACCACGGTGAAGCCAAGAGGAACCCAGGGGCTGCGCCGGCGTTGGGGTGCGCTGGCCGGCTCATGCGGGGCCGCTCCTATGGGCTTTAGCCGCCAAGTCCACATAGGAGTGGCGGGGTCCGAGCGCTTTGGCGCAGACTCGAGGAAGTGGGGCCCGGGCACTTTGGCGCAGGCTCGAGGAGGGGGGCCCGGACACTTTGGTGCAGGCTCGAGGAGGTGGGGTCCGGGCGCTCGGCGCAGACTCGAGGAGGTGGGGTCGCGGGGGGGCTATCCCCTGTGGCTGACGTAGCAGTCGGTGGGGCTACGTATCCGACCCACCGCAGGGAGACCATGGGCGCCCAGACACTGGGAAGTCTGGCGCCCATTGTTGGCGGGTTTGGTCTCCGAGGCAGTTGCAGCGCGCCATGTGTTCTGGCGTGCCGCGAAGAGAAGGGTCTGGCAACGGACAGCCGCGGCGGGTTCGCGGTCGCGTGCAAAATCTGTCCCGCGTTCCCGCCAAAAGCGGCAGTGACGGAACACCCCGGGGTTTTGGTGGGTATACGGACTCCCACATAACCACCCACCTCCCCGTGGTGGGTGGTATCCATAAAGGATTTCCTGGGACAAAAAAAAAAAAAAGAATACGGCAATAAACTCATCAACTATACATTGGAACAATATTACATCGGACTATAAGCATAACTGGTAAAATGTGAGGTTTATACATGCCTGGCCAACCCCCCTGGCTTGATGATATTGTATACAATTACTATAGTAATTACTTTGCAGCTTAGAGGATGTGCCGTCAGAGTTTACTAGATTAAGCCATTAATCAACCAAGCACCCGCCGCCGCAGTTCCTCATTAAAGTTATATTACCAAACAAATGATAAATGCAGTCAGGTACATTGTTATTAGCGAAATAGATGTGATTGTAACACAGGCTGCTACAGTTACTGTAATGTAATAACATTCATAGTCCTTACCTATCCTCTAGATAAGTAATCAAGGTTCCCTGCAGTACAAGTACCGAAATGACTGATCGATAAATTTGACACTTGAAAGCGTCGAAATCGAAATAACTGGTTATTACGATCCTTTGTCGATGTCGATGTCGATGCAAGTATGTAAAAAAATAAAGCGAGCGGTAGATAAATTCGACAGGTTTTTACAATTATAACGATAACCGTAGCATATAACTATTCAATGACGTTTGAGATCGATTTAAACGATTGTTTTGTCAGCTGCTGCTTTGATAAGAACCTTTCTAGTTGCAATAGATAGATACTTAATAAAAAAATAGACTTCGACCTTCTCTTGATCATAGAAGAAGAGGGAAATGCTCGTAGAAATCTTCAAATGATAGAAAGACGCATATTAAGGCATGTCACGACCATACTACAGTATACTGTAGTGCAACTATAGTTGCACTGCAGGTTCGATCTTACAGAGTTTTGTTAATTATTGGTAATTTTAAATTTAAAGTGTTAGTTTTGACCAGAGCCTCTTTTATACTTTGAGAAATCGTTTCCGTAGTAACTCGTTTGCTAGTTTTGACTTATTTTACTTAACTTTATAAAGAGTATAATTGCCACATAACGAGGCGGCCTCTACAAAAAAAACGTAGAACCACCACTGATTTTTTAAGAATATCTGTAAACAGTTCTAAACAAGCCTAATTTGATCATACTTTAATTTATTAAAGAGAATAGAACGATAGACTATTAAAAAGTCTATGGTTCTCGTCTAGTACTTTATATGCTTCTATTTTGTAAGTTTTTCGTCAACTTATTGGTTTTGAACAACGAATTATACTAGAAAGGCTTCATGGATGCCTCTGACCCCAATGTGATTAGGAGATGGTAAAGCGCGAGGTCCACCTGATCTTACTTAGTGACCACTGCAGAACTAACAGATGCATTACGAGTGGTGCCTCCCTACCGCCCGTAACCTTGAGACATTAAGAGCTTTACTTATAAACGCTGCCCAAAATGACATTAATAAGTAGTGCGCACAGTAAAATTGGGTTGCGCCGTACCAAACGGCGCTTATAAAGCAGCGTTTATAAGTAAGGCCTCATTTGCCTGCGTAATTTCTATATATATGGCTATTCTAAGCAGTATTGCGAACATTACTGCTTCAGGGTAGAAAAAGGTTGTACTTCCCTGGACGAACTCATTCACAAAGAGTTTTACGGCACTAAAAAGTAAAGTAATGAAGTGTGATGTGACTTAACAACCCTACCACTTTGTAAGAGTAGGTATTTATTACACACTCGGCATTCTGTTTACGCTTAGTACAAAATGTTTATGAATGAAACTAATGTCGAATGCGTAAAGGTTACACGGGTAGTGCTCGAGAGAAACTTCTTCTATTATTATGCCGCAGAGGGTTCGCCACTGTCCTTTAAAGTTTATGGTAAGGTAAAAGATGGAAACAGAAACATGGAACCTAATGCATTGAGTGTTGTGGAAATCCCACTGCATAGAATAATTCATAGATACTTCTGTGTCTGTGCCAAGTGGTAAAATTGTGTTCATTTATAGAATAGTAATGTTTAAACATCAAACCGGATTGAGACACTCCTGCGTTTCTAGACTATGATGTCTAGACTATATACTGGCTTATTTTATTATGCACCTTATACTTTATTTAACCACATACGTTGCAGTTCCTGGAAAAGTAGGTTGATTTCTGCGAAACCTATTGTATTATTGAACATATATGGCGAATCGCGAGTACACGGTTCGCATATCTATAGTTACCTATGGAATTGGAAATATCATTACATAGATTTAAAATTCATACTTTTGGCTGATGTCTCGTCCTTAAGAAATTGTCTGAGGGCTGGTGCCACCTCACAATCATTCAGAGAAAAGATGGAAACATATTTGATTATTAGATAGAAGCTGACCGGCCAGTGGCTTCGCCTCGGTTTGCCCATAGGTGTAATTTCCGAATATCCTTCTTAATGAATGCTTACAACATAAAAGCACTGGTAAAATTTCAAATTTGTATTCTTAGCCATTTAGGCTCTGCGTTGAATAATCAGTCAGTCAGTCAGTCGTCAGGACAATTAATTTAAGTAGAACATAATTACCAAATCATGTTCTGACTGCTAAGTTCTGGTACATACCTACTCCGCTAATGGCTTCATCAAAAGTGATTCGTGAAGGAATTTAGTTGATCAAAATACTCCAATGAAAAATACCTGAAAGCAAAGAAAAACAAAAGTTAGAAACAAGTCCCGTGAAATATAAAGAAAAGCAAACTAGATAAAAGTGCTGCGAAAAACTTTCATCTTGAACGGAAATTGAAAACCTCAAGCAAACATTTCGAGAAGCGATACATTTTTAGGTTTTCTTGTTGTAAAGTTATGAGTATATCATAAAAAGGTCGTTTCGGCCCATCCAATATGGAAAACTATAAACCTCTTTTCTTATTCACGCAAAAACTCTCAGTTTTTATGTTTCATGAGGTCAAGTGAAGTGCCAGTCATTCGCCTTACCAAGACAGCGGCGATGCCAACCTGAGCTTTTAAGGCTTTGGCAAACAGCGGGCGTGACAGGGCGCGGTTTGTTGAACGCGCTCGGCTCGGCATTAGCGTGAATATAGTTCTGTATAACGACAGATTATTCTTTCCATAGTAAGGACATGTCGCGCCAGCGTCGCGCATCGCCACGCTCGCAGATTGTCAAAGCCTTTCAAGACCAAATAAAGGTACGGATGGTGAAGCATGATTATCCAAACTGGTACAAGTATTTACAAAAAGATATAGTTTCTTTGTGAGTTTGCGTATAGGCGGCATCTCTGGATTTACTAATCACAGATACTGAAAATTATTTTAATATGAAGATAAGAATCTACATTATCACTATATATTATTGCTATATTATGTTATGAGCGAGTCAGTAAACGCATTTTTAGGATTCCGTACCTCAATAGGAAAAAGAAACCCTTATCACTGTTCTGTTGTCCGTCTGTTTGTCTGGCTGTCTGTCAAGAACCTTTTTCTCCGGAACACGTAGAGGCCTTCGCTTTAACGCGTGCGAAGTCGCGGCCAGAAGTAGGTAACGTGCAAAAGTAATTTTTTAATAAAAAAAGAAACAAAGAACGATTTATATTAACGAGAAGTTTATTATTAAAGGGCATTCCCGTGTCTATTATCTAGTGGTTTTGCCAAAAAGGATCTTGAAGCGTATTGTAAAAACAATGTAGAACAGCAAAACTTGAAGCTCTTGGCAATCCTGCTGAATTGAAAACTTTAGATAAGTAATTTCATGAACTGGGCTATTTCGGTGCGGTTCCTTACAGGAAGTAAAGGCTTTGGCAAAGAGCGGGAGTGGCAAGGCGTAACGCGCTCGGCTCAGCGTTAGCGTGGCGTGTTTTGTATGACGACACATTATGATTTCCATAGTAGATAAGCGCGCCAAGAACACGTCGCGCCAACATCGCGCCGATAAGCAAACAACAGAGCGGACATTTTAGGTAAATGTTGTTGTTATTTTAAGATGAACTGTGTTTTTGTCTGAAGCCCGATGCAAATATTCCTTGCAATAACGTTCATTGCAAATTCGCTAGCAGTATAAAATGACTATTACATGCGGAAATTTAAAAGCTTTTATACTATAATTTGTATACTATGTCTTCGTTCGCGTGAAATAAGCTTTTCGTTATCTCTCAAAAACTATCCGTTGAATCGGTATTCTCCATCCAGCCGTTTTATCGTGAAAAAGTAACAAACCTAAACCATCACTCACATCCTGCCGGACTGACTTGCAAACATTCGCATTTATAATATTCGAGCTATATACCTACGAAATGGGTCCCCGTGAATCTTTGAGAGATTTATTTAAAGAATTCAATATATTAACGTTGCCTTCCTTATATGTATTTGAAAATATAATGTATGTTCGTAAAAATTTACATAAATATAAGTTGAATAGTGATCACCACACTTTTAATACTACAAATACAAATAGGATAGCTGTACCTAGTTTTAGACTTGCGAAGACTAATAAGTCATTCCTAGGAAATTGTGTGCGTTTTTACAATAAAATCCCAAAACACATAACAGAGGGCTCACAGAGGGCAAATTCAAGTTGACTGTAAAAAACGTTTTAATAAAAAAAGCTTACTATAAAGTTGGACATTATATAGAAAATAAAGATGCTTGGAATACTCCACTTCTGGCAAGCTGTCTCTCTGCCACCCATAAAATGTAATATTTGTAGTACCTAAGTAGAAACATTGTAAACATCTATATAAAAAGAATGGCCCCTAGATTCTTGCCGCTTCTTCTCGGTGGGCTCTATATATTTTGGAACGCGGCGGTAGAGTCTTTAAAGTAAAAAGTTGACGTTCATAAGTGCGTCTTTGATGCCTAAATTGAATAAATGATTTTGACTTTGACTTTGATTGAGTGATGTAATATTAATAAATAAACAAAACATTTAAACAATAGTAATACTATAATAATTTCTTAGAAAACGTACTACGATTCGAGGAGGTGTTTCATGTTGTAGTTCCTAGAAAAGAATCTTGATTTCTGCGAAATCTATTGTATTATTGGCCAAATATGGCGAGGCTACGGGTCAAATATAATAATATGTCATTCGATATTGGTTTAATGCGTAATTATACTACAATGATAAATAATAACATCTGTCAATGATATTATTTTAAATCATTATTCATGAAATGACACAGTTTCAATTGGAATGGACGGATTTGGAAAAATAATCTAGATTGAACACAAATAATTGAAAACAACGATGTCACTATATTTTTAAATAATGTAAATACATATTTGTTTTTTGTCTCGTAGGTACACTCATCCAGCTAAATCGAAATAAACATGCACTCTATGTGTGTATATAGCCTTACTTATTTTACTCTATGGTATATAGTACATTTATATAATGTATGCATATACATTAACACAAAATTTAATGGAAATGAAGAAATCAGCTGGTGTTGTAAGAAACCTGCATGTTGTGTCCAAATCGTGTGTCAATCAGATTTGCAAATGAATGTTACCACTGCCACACTCTAGCTAGAGTAAAGTTGTAAACACGCAGTTGAGAAACGCCACATATTGCCAAACTTATGTAGGTCCAGTAACGAATGTGTTTAAACGTTTATAAGATCAATCGTGGGATACGAACTTTTCTTGTGAATCATGAGCTACAATGCAAATAAGTAGATAATTCGAAATGTGGTCATGACTAGAATAATAAGGTTGTACTTAAAAACATGTGAACATAATAATATATCAAATTGGCAGTTCGATAAGATGTGTGAATCAAATAGTGAACAAATTAGCCCGCGTTGAGATGTGCTGCTTTGACGAATGTTATTACTTATAAATAAATGTACGCGTGCGTATGTTTTGCGATTTAACCCGAACTTAAACCGAACGGCCATTCATATTAAGGCATAGCATATTAGCCGATCTATATAATATTATATAAAAATGAACCCCTATTTCTCCTGGACACGCTATAACTTGAGAACGGATGGAACAATCTCGCTAATTCTTTTTTTGTTGTGTTAATTATTGCCAGGAGACGGTTTTTATGTAAGGAAAACCAAGATAAGACGGGAGTTTATGGCGAGGCCGAAGGCTAAGCCTACTACAGGAACGAAGTCGCGGGCAGTCGCTAGTGCAGAATAAAAAAACATAGTGTGTTTATAATTATTGGCATCGGCAAATCAACTACCTAAAATTGTGCGTATAAAATACGACTGGATAGTTTGTCCTGTATGTATAAAATTGCCTAATAAAATAATAAAATACGAATATTATTCCGTATTTTTGGAAATTGCTAATAACTTATTAAACCAAGAAAACATAAATATAAATCTCTTTTTGTCTGTTATGTTGTAGCATAACAAACAAAAAGAGTTACCAAATAATATTATCATTCTTATCAACTTAGCCATGCCTCCACACCTCGTGCGACAAAGGCGCTTGTTACCCGCCCGCAATTAGAACCGGGTGCAGGCAAGCCCTCATTCTGGCTTAGAACAAAGACCTATCCGGGTCAACCCTGATTAGACACAAGTCTGCAAGAACGGGTGTTGCTAGGGTAAGCTCACCCGATTGTAAGGGAATGTAGGCTGAATCTAATCGAGCAACGGATGTCTGACACGACAGGAACTTGAATTGGATAAATCGATGTCAGAATCATCAGAGAATCATAATTTTTTTTTACCTAAAAAAGGAACAGACTTCAACACGGAGAAGTGTGAAATAAGTTGTCGAAGTCGGTACCATGATATTTCAAAAGTGCCTATTATCACAATAAAATATTGTGTGGATGGTACGACAAGTTATTTCACACATTTTAATTCGGTTCCATTTCTTGGAGTGACCCTTGCTTACAGGATCGATGTCATTCATCGTCAATGATGATATCAGCAAATCATCAAAATAGGCGAAACTTTTCAGTTGTTGGATTTTTGAAAGATTTAAAAAAACTGTTCGACCGAATTTGATGAAATTACTAAGTACGGAAGTATACTCTTCCCAAAAAAAAGAATCAAAGCTCTCATCAATCGCTTCATAAACGACGAAGTTATCCGCAAACACAAAAAAAAAACCGGAGAAACCTATTTTGAAGTCTGGTAAAAATTGCACTGCAACGTTTTGATTAGGTACTTTTCCTGTCTCGGACGGACGGTTTTTATGATTCGGTTTAGATGAAATAGCGACAGGTCACAGCAATAGTATGGGACCCACGGATGCCTTTCGGGCAAAAAAAAAGAAGAAAGGAATAAATAAAAATCCGTAATAAAACCTGGCGCAATGGATCGGAATGTTGGGCTGTGAGAAATATTGACGAAATAAGATTACAGCAGCAGTAATGAGAATATTAAAATGGATGTGCCGAGAATGGATTAAATACGGGGATGAGTTTATTTGGAGAAAACTTTTGCAGTATACTGAAAAGTTAAAAGAGAATCCTTTCGCTTGACACGGGCATGTTAGCGATAATACAGCCGATTGTATAACCATTTTACTTACTGTGCTTATTTGTAGTTTATGTATATTTGAGTATGCAATAATGGGTGTTTAAAGTGTGTTGTATTGCGGAATGATTCAGCACAAGCTACTAGGACAAGAATGGCGAACCTTTATCGATCGACGTGTCATTTTTTTCTAATTAAATGTTTAATAAGACCATAGACGTACCTACAAATAATTTTGACTATTCGTTTACTAGATACTAAAAAAACATTTTGCACTGTATATTAATAAATGTCCCCAAGTCCCCTAAAATACAATATAAAGATCCATTGATTTCTTGCACCTTTATGTCCACTTTATTCCATTTTCCAGGATTTTAATTGTAGTAACGTGTGTCTAAAAATCCGACTTACATAAAATCAGAATATCATGTCTCATTTTATGAACACATATAGCTATCTTTTTTCGCAGTAGAGTAGTTGTTTTCAGTAGTAAGTCGCTATCGTTCATAATATTCCAGTGTATTTTGTTACCCAGACAATGAACCAAAATACAAACCGTGTCCGAAATATTGTGTCACACAATATTTCATTGTGCCATTGGTTCGCCATCCCTGTTCCAGGAGTTTATGAAGTTTGATGGATTTCATTGAAGACCAAATAAAGATGATGTGTGTGAGGGAAGATATAAGAGAAAAGGGTGTCAATGATGCGCGGAAAATAGGTAATGCGTCAACCATAAACAATAATTAGGAACATCCGGTTGTTAGGTAATCTAGATATTCGACGGACAGCGAGTCAGACGTCGAATAAAAAAACGAGCACAGTTCAATAAGTGCGCGCGGCATTGATGTCGATTCTGTAAGCATTATCTAAACTAAAAAGCTCTAAACATGGCAGTACTTATTTTATTTAGGCTAAAACCCAAATTAGTATAGCCAATTAGCCACTTCCGAATGACAGCACTGAAAATAGATATTTCTCTTCAATTGTAGGTATATTTTAGACAGATTCGTCGTCACAAGGTATTTTTGCGAGCACCAAGTTATGATGCTCGCAAAAATACCTTTAATGAAATAGAATAAACCTGTTTTTAGAAATGTCAAGTGTTACGGAAATTTGGATGTAAGTGTTCACAGAATAAGGACTACTATAATTAAATTTTATTCCGCTAGTTTAGTAAAATTTTTTGAACAAGCTAATCGCTACCATTTTAGTTAGTGGCAAATGGCTGGTCACGAGATACTTAACATGGTTTCATGTTTATCCCCTCAAGTGTCACAATGAAATTTCTATTGTGTCTGGCCTTTGATGGATAAACTGAAGTCTTATGTGGATTTATACAATATTACATATTTCTATAAAGTTCTAGATTGTGCTAGGCTCGTCCTATACCTATTTGATGTATGCACCTCGTAGTAGCAACAAATATCTGGATAACAAGAAACATCGTAAGTAATTTACTCGTATAGTTTTATTACTTCTTTATAATTTAATTTCAGTTTTTTAGCGAAAAGTTATTTGATGTGACGTCGTACGATTAAAACAGTATAAATCCAGTATTATATCTTGTACGAGTTCGTTGAAAATTTAGACTCTTCCAAAGGTTATCTTTAGGAAAATCTACGTGGCATTTGAGTCTACCTTTCTGGTGATAAAATCTACTTAGGTACTCTGATTTTGATGAAGTCGGGCAACGAATAATTTTTTTACGATATAAATGTGATTTTACGATCATGTGTACCTTCCTTTTGTTCCGCTGAGCACACAGTATCTGCTTCAGTGATCTGATCATTGACATGAAAAAAATATTTGGTACAAAATTCCTTATTTTCTTAAACTTTACGAGCCATAAAATTATTACTGCCTGAAGATTTCCAATAAATGAAATGTTTTCTCTTTCGTATGTGTTTTTTGTTTATACAGCAATATTTCCGTTTTTCAGGGGTTATATATTATTATATTATACACACTTTATAAACGATAGAGCAAACGAGTAATTATTTAAAATGGGCTTTATCTGCAGTCCATCCTTTGACGATACCACCAACATGATGGAAAATGCATTACCTCCAACAAGTAGTGTGCTTGTTAGTGTGTGTGTGTGTGTGTGTGTGTGTGTGTGTGTGCGCGTGTGTGTGTGTGTGTGCGCGCGCGCGCGTGTGTGTGCGTGTGTGTGTGTGTGTGTGTGGGTGTGTGAGAGAGTGTGTGTGTGTGTGTATGACGGTCACTATTGCAGCTAGTCTAGTCGTTCTTAATCGATAAACGTCCAAAAACAAAGGTATTCACGACTGGGATCGGTGACCAGTAGTGGCATTTTGCTTCCGTACTTTCATGGTACGGAGTCGGAGGTATTACAGTGACCTGAAAACTTACACTAAGCTGACCAATAGCTTATTAAAATACCAAGCCGTAACTTGCTTGCGTGGTAGATAACGGTCCATACTCTTCTCTGAGAGGAAGGCTCGAGTCCAGGCAGGGGCAATGGGATGAGCTAAAGTTTACTTTACTAAACAATGTTGCTGATTGCTGAATGTACATATTGATCAAAATTAAAAGTAAAAAACCAACTTCTTTTGAGTGCCAAAAGTAGTTTTACACCTGAGAAGAACATAAGACAACGTAGAATTACTGTTCAGTCCATTCTCATAACTTATGCCGTCAACGTACCTAAACAAACAATAAGGCCAATATTGCAATATCGTTCGACCAACAATTTTTTCCGCTTCATTCGGGAAACCGAATGTGGTATTAACCCGATAAGAGGATATTTCGTATACGCGTTAATAATGAAAGTATCGTAAATTCCGGATTAAGGCCAGCCACACGCCGACCTTCGTCATATCACCACAGAATACACAATATCATGTACTAATATCACGCAAACGGGACGTCGAACATCCGATATTGATAAATAGACGCTTTAATCGGGCTCTTCCTCGTGTCATGTACAGCATGGTAGCTGTGATTAATCCACCGATCAAATTAATTCAATGTGTGTCAAAAAACTGGAGAAATAATACATGATCATCATCATCCTATATTCCGTGAGGTGAGAAATTTTCGTACGAAATTGAGGGGCGCCTTAATTAGCTAAAAATCGAACTATGCGATTTCATCGTACGATGAAAATGTTTTCTGTTATTCGCGCGATAAATTGTGACCTTCCATTAGGACACTGTAAAAAGATCCCTACGTTAGACCGTGAGTTCGTGCGTCGTGCGATGAAATCGCATCGTTCGCTCGTACGATCTATAGCCAATTAGAACGACACCTAAGAGGCGCGGTGGGAATCTCTACATAGACAGCGATCGCTTTACAACTTTACAACCGACTTCGGTCGGTAAATTGCCATAGACTAGAAATTTACCTTAGCTTTATCCTTTATTAACTTTATCCTCGTTACGGGCCACTCTGACGTAAATTTCTAGACTGTGGCGATGTAGCGACTGTCGTTGCGACCGTTTGGTAACATGTCGAGACTTCCCTGGTCGAATCAGCTTATATTCAGCATACCTTATTAATCAAATTATGACATCATGAAACATTTTTGATTAATCTCTCTTAAGATGCAAGTTGGTAGCCGGCTACACGTAGCAGCAACAGACGACGGGTCGTCGCTTCATGTCGTCGCGACACGTCGTCGCGTCAGACGACAACTGCATATGGCATTAACCATTTGAAAAGCGATACAAAAGGTTTTGTTTAAAACCTTTTCAGCTGTTTTACTACGTAGATTGGTACTCGCGAGCGGCACTACTGATCTGCGATCGAGCGATAGTGACGTCTGCCGCTCGGTGACGCGTCGCTGGCTTCGTGTCGCTAACTACGAATGGTATTTCATACAAATACATAGAAACCAGTAGTGTCGCTGCGACACGTCTTTTGCTGCGGCTTCATGTAGCCGGCTACCAACTTGCACCTTTAAGCGTTGTTTGTATAGGATGTCGATACAAATTATCATGGACAGTAGAGATGGCGAAAGCGTGCATTATAGATAATTTTACAATAAATTCGTCAAACTGCATAGTACAAAAAAAAAATAACAGCATTACATGTACTACAGTATCTCAACAGTAGCACAAAATTTTGAACATTTCCCCAGTTATTTCCCAAAAGAGTATTAACATTATAAACAAAGGACTTTAAACTCTACCGTTGTAGTAAGCCAGTTCGCGTTCGCCGCCGCTAGCGAGTACACGCACGCTCGTTTGCTTTACACAGTACCTACCTAGTTGTTGTACATATTCTATCTTTCGCTAAGATGTTTACGTGTGCCAGCTGTAGTGAAAAACATACGGAGGGCCCAAAGTGCAGTGTTTGTAAACAGCACTATGATTTCCAGTGCTCAGGAATAACTGAAACGGGTTACCGTAAGTTAGGTGATAGGAAAACCTCCTGGCGGTGTCCCAAATGTAAGTCCAGTTTGTCACCGGCAGCGACTTCGCCACAGCCCAGTCAACTGGATAAAATTCAGGAGCAGCTTAACATGATCGTGTTTCAGCTGGCACCTTTAGCGTCATTGGTTGAAGATGTCAAATCGATAAAAAGTGACATATGCAATATAAAAGAGTCTCAAGAAATGGACCATCAGCTCATAAGCAGCCTCACAGGTACAGTCCAAGCATTGGATGGTCGCATAAAAAAGGCTGAGAAAACGGCTCAACTAGTACCTAGCCTACAAGCCGAAATCTCAAAGCTCACCCAGGAATTACAGGATCGAGATCAATGGGCCAGGGGGAATAATGTTGAGATCAAAGGAATTCCGCAGAAAAATAGTGAAAATTTATACCAGATTGCACAGAAAATTGGATTACTGTGTGATTTCCCAATAAAAAAAAGAAGAGATTAATTATATAGCACGCATTCCAACACGATTACCTAATACGGAAAAATCAATAGTTATCGCTTTTAATAATCGTTACACTAAGGAGGAATTAGTCGCTTCAACACGTAGAATAAAGAACCTCAGCCTCTCAAATCTTGGGTTTGACACAACAGGAACCTTCTATGTTAACGACCATTTAACGCAGCGGAACAAAACACTTCTCAGCAAAGCGAGAAATCTAGCCAAGGAAAAGAATTTCAAGTACATATGGGTCAAACATTGTAAAATAATGGCCAGGAAGTCGGATACATCACCAGTATTTTTTATAAGGAGCGAAAACGATCTCATGAAAATTGTTTAATTATCTTTTATTCTAAACGCAATAGTTATTGTTATTCAATGCAATGTGGCTCGTTAACCGCCTCTAACCTACCCTTTTGTTCTCCTTATCGCTTCAAAAGCGATGTTTGGACTGTCATCCAGCGCCTACGCATGAAGTGCATTCAGGACTCACACTCGAGCGCCTGCACTGGGGCTGACATAGCGTTCACTATTGCCTACTCAGTTTTAAGTCGTTGCCGATTATATTTGCTTGCTATGTTATTGCATTTTAACTGTACTTACGAAGCTAAGTCAGTGGTATATTCTTACGTTACCCTATTTATAAATCTTGTACGTAACATATATTTGAGCATTTTTAAAATAAATTGTACTGAGCAGTCAATTAAATTAAATAATATACACTATATCATAATTTGCATACGCGTATGGAAACAATTTAATATTTACCGGAGGATAGTGTCACACTATATCGCCATAATTAACTATACGACTCGCTTGAGCTATTATTTGTATGTAAACAATGATGGCTAACAACGATTTTAAGGTGTACTATCAAAATACTCGAGGGCTACGCACTAAAACGTCAAAGTTTAAAAGAAATTTGCTTCTTGATTCATATGATGTTATCTCACTAACAGAAACATGGTTGTTATGTGATATAAACGATAGCGAACTGTTTGATGACAGATATGTAATTTGGCGTAGGGATAGGAATTACGCAGCTACACAAGAGCAGAGAGGTGGGGGGGTACTTATGGCTATGCGCCGCGAACTATCGGCAGTAAGTCGGCCAGAATGGTCCTCTTCAGCGGAAGATTTATGGGTGACCGTCACACATAAACATAAAAATGTTAAAAACAAAATTCATTTTTGCACTATTTACCTATGCGACGAAAATCTTGGCTACTCATTTAATTCGCAACTCAACAATTTTACCGATAAATTAGCGGCTATTATTACTTCATGTCCGAACGATATATTTATCATACTAGGTGATTTTAATCTCGGTAATATTAGCTGGACACCAGACTCCTTCGGTCACCATGGTTACTCAGGTGCAATAGGTGAGTCACAGATATACTTCGTCGATACTTTATTGGAATGTAAGCTATCACAATATAATAACTGCCGGAACATTAATGATCGTATTTTAGACTTGGTTTTGTGTAATAGTACTTTAGAGGTAATTCATTGTGATGAGCCCTTAGTGCGTGAAGACTCACATCATAAGTCACTTGTCATTAAATTAAATTCTGTAAATTGTGACACCCTCCAATCATCTGTTAGAAAAAAATTTTATTTCGAATCTGGTGATTATAACAGTATCGTGACGTCATTAAATAGAATAAACTGGAAAAACCGTTTGCTTACTACTTCATTAGAGGCCGCTGTTGAGTATTTTTACAGTAGCTTGTACGATTTAATAGATAAATATATTCCTCATAAAATAATAAACCCTACTACTTCTTTTCCTCCCTGGTATACCAGCGCATTAAAAAAAGTACTGAAGGAAAAAGTGAAGTACCATAAAAAATTCCAAATATATGGCAATGCAGAGGATTATTACACATTTTCCTTACTACGTAAACGAGCTAAATTACTTGAAAAGGAATGTTATACAAATTATATTACAAAGTGTGAACATTCTATAGAAAAAAGCCCTAAGCTTTTTTGGTCATATATTAAGGCTAACAAAAAATGTTCTAACAGCCTCCCTGCCTCTGTCACTTATGAAGGGCAGCTAGCAGAATCGGGGGAAGATGTTTGTCTCCTTTTTTCAAACTATTTTCAATCAATATTTCTTTCTCCTTCTAACATGCCCGGTGTGCAGCTTGATGCTCACCAGTCATGCACAAATAATATCAATACTATTAGTGACATAGAAATTAGTTCGAAAAATATTCATACATTATTGAAGTCCCTAGACTTAACAAAAAGTGCTGGTCCAGATAAAATATCTCCATTATTTATTGTTAAATGCGCAGAACCCTTGACAAAACCAATTACATTATTATATAATCGATCTGTTAAGGAGGGCATAGTTCCAAAAATATGGAAATCTGCCTTCATAACACCAGTACATAAAAATGGTAACAAGACTGATGTCAAAAATTATAGACCAATTTCCAAATTATGTATTTTTGCGAAAATATTTGAAAGATTAATTTATAACCAGGTTTACGACTCGCTTTCAACCTTTTTCATTCCTGAACAACATGGTTTCCTCAGACATAGATCTACAACATCCAATTTGCTATCATTCGTCGAGTATACAACCGCGAGTATGGACTCAGGAGGTCAAGTTGACTCTATATATACCGACTATAGCAAATGCTTTGATCGTATAGACCACGCTTTACTATTACAAAAGATTCTATCTGCCGGAATACATGGTAACCTGTACAGGTGGTTCACTTCATACATCGAAAACAGATCCCAGGCTGTTGTACTAAATGGTTACTCTTCTCCTTGGAGATGTGCACCCTCTGGAGTACCGCAGGGTTCATTATTAGGACCATTGCTTTTTAACATTTTCATTAACGACATAAGCACTTGTTTCAAGCATACACATTTTCTTCTTTATGCTGATGACATGAAGATTTTTAAGCAAATTCACAATCTAAATGACTGTCTTCTCTTACAGCAAGACTTAAAAAGATTTGAAGTGTACTGTAAATTTAACAAGTTAGATCTAAATGTAACAAAATGTCACGCAATAACTTTTACCAGAAAAATCAACATTATTCAGTGTAAATATAAATTACTAGAACAAGAGCTTGAACTTGTACATGAAGTACGAGATTTAGGTGTAATCCTAGACTCAAAGTTAAAGTATGATAAACATATTGATTACATCGCTAAAAAAGCCAATAGTGCCCTGGGTTTTATCAAAAGGTCATGTTCACAATTTAATAGAATCAAAATTATTAAAATACTATATTGTTCATACGTGCGTAGCATCCTCGAGTATAGTTCGCAAGTTTGGAACCCACAATACAATGTTTATATTGATAGGCTTGAAGTAATACAACGCAAGCTTATGAAATATTTACAATTTAAAAGCAAAACATATGACAGTAACTACGAAACCAGATGTAAAAGACACCACATTTTGCCCCTACATGTGAGACGGGACATAGCAGACGTTGTACTTCTGGCTAAAATAGCGCAATCTAAAGTGGATTCTCCCTATCTTCTCTCTAAGATTTGTGTTCGAGTACCTACACGTTTAATGAGGCGACCGATGTTTATACATATTCCGGATTATTCCTCTAACTACAGGCTTAACTCTTTTTTTATTAGATCTGCCAAGTATTTTAACCGACTGGATGACTGTTCAAACATTGACTTATTCAATTCTTCCCCACAAACATGTAATAAAATAATATCCGACAACTGGTTTGATGCGATTCTAACAAACCTTGAAACTTTAAATATATAAATGTACTATAATTTTAAACTATAGGTACTTAAATGTAAACGAACTTGTATCTTAGTTGCAATATGCGGAAACATAATAATGGTGTTTAGTGGTTAATTTTTTAAGTAATTTAGTAGTACTATCACTGTTTGTTTTCCTAAGAAAATAAAATAAATAAATAAATAAATAACAAATTTCAATTTGGTAAATGAAGTTATGTGAACTCATGCATAAATATTAAGTCAGAATCCGGAGGAAGGCATCAACAAAGCCTCCGACGGAAAAGTATTAACGACTTTCTTCGGAACTTAGACCATTAAGTTAAGCGCTACAACGTGACGTAGCGATGGTTCATTTCGGGAGCAAGTTGAGCCATGATTAGGGATTGGGAGGAACACCGTTTCAACTAAAGTGTGACTGACGCGAGATTGGAGGAAATCCACAGAAGGGCGATTTCTAGTGCTCGCAATAATAGCTACCCACTCAGTCACCAAGCACTTCACATTGTATAATATACAAACTGCGCCCTGCGGTATCACGCGTGGTGATCGATGATGATGATGTTGATCATGAAAACTATCATATGTGCTTTCCCGGGATATGATCTATAAACTTGCCAAATTGAATTACGATCCGTTCAGCTGTGATAGGCGTGACAAGGTTACATCAACAGTGACAACAGACATCATCATCATCTCAGCAGTAGCACGTCCACAGCGGCCTGCATCCAACGTCGTCCTGCGACCTTTATCAGGTCGTCTGTCCACCGTGTCGGTGGACGACCTACGCTGCGCTTGCCGGTCCGTGGTCTTCATTACAGAACCTTACGACCCCATCGGCCATCTGTTCTGCGTGCTATGTGCCCTACCCACTGCCACTTTAACTGGCTAATCTTCTGGGCTATGTCGGTGACTTGCGTTCTTCTACGGATCTCCTGAGTAAACCCGAGCATAGCCCTTTTCATAGCTCGTTGTGCGACTTTGAGCTTACTTATGAGGCCCAAAGTAAAAGACCACGTCTCAGTGCCATAAGTCATCACTGGTAACACTCATTGGTCGAAGACTCTTGTCTTGAGGCACTGAGGTATTTTAGACGAGAAGACTTCGCGAAGTTTCTGGAACGCTGCCCAGCCGAGTTGGATTCGACGATTGACCTCTTTATCGAAATTGAATCTGCCTAGTTTGGCTGTCTGTCCCAGGTAGATGTATTCGTCTACAACTTCGAGACAACAAACAGACAAAGAGACAAGTTTTTTTCTTCTTAAATTAATGTGAGCTAAGTCCTCCTTATAACATCAGCTATCTGCCACTGATAATCCAAAAAGAAAAAAATTCAAATCGGTCTTTTCAGATTGCTATATAGATTACTAGATCCTAGTCACTACTCTTTGTCATCATCACATGATACAAAGCAAGGCGCGATGCATCCGCAAGCTTCGTATAACAAGTTCCCTTGAAAATCACTACCTGATGTGGTTGAAACTTTAGTTGTAACATTGACTTATAAACCTTACTAATACCCGTTTTTCATATCAAAAAAGTGTGATAGTGGTCAACAGTACCAACTAAGTATAAAAAAACTGCAAAAAATATACCAAAATAACCAAGCCCAAAGCACACCAAAGATATCTCAGACATAGGTATACAATAAAGCATACTCCGTAGTTAGAGGAATTATTTGAACCAACTGAATATAGAAATAAGTATTTGAAAAACATTTGCTGACGAGGGTGACGAGGGCGATGAGAGAAAATGCTCGATAATGCCAAATGCGCCTGGGGCTTATTATACCTGCGTCGTGATCATCAAATTTGGATATCGTGTTCCCTAATTTCCTCCTTGAAATATAAACAAAACGAAATGGAAAAATACTTCACTTGAAAGGCACTCAATTATTCGTTGTATTTTATTTAATTACTTTTCATATTTGCACAGCGCCGAAGTTGTAATATAAAACGAGGCCTTAAATTATGAGACTTCTTATCTTTTAATATATATAAGAATAATCTCTTTTTTTACCTAATGGTAATGCCAATACATTAGCCCTGACAGAAATAGAGATTGATTTTTATATTATTATACTCGTACATACTGAGAAAAAAACAATGAGGGGACGGGCCATCCAGACATAAGGAACCTCCACTTTTAAATAATGGCGAAACTGACTAACATGAACTATTGTGTGTTATACGGTGTATTAAGGCAGTGTGATACATACATGCATGACCCAAAACTCGGAAAGAACCATTACAGTACGGGTCTGTAAAGTATGCAACAGTGGCAATTGGCATAAATAAATCCTATTATGTAAAGATGTAATATAATCACTCATCATCAATGGCTAATTTTTTGCTCATCATCGTCATCAACCCTCATTCGTCCACTGCTGGACATATGCCTCTCCTAAAGTACGCCACAAAGCTCGGTCTTCAGCTCTCTCCATCCAGTTACTGCCAGCCGCCATCCGCAGGTCGTCTCTCCACCTGGCCGCAGGCTATGTAATTTTTTTGACAATGAAAGTTAATTAATTTTCACGTCTACCAGGTACAAACGCATACAAATTAAATTACATAAATATAGTTTTACATGAATAACCTCTCTCTCTTCATTAATACTCGTAGTATCATCGGTAAGTGATAGGACTAGTATAGTGATGTCATACCTAACATTATCTAGTTCAATTACACCACTTACCCTAGATCAAGCCAAGCTACACACGTATCGATATGTTATTATTAGTAAACACTTCGCTCTGTTTCGAATTTAGTATTTCCGATCCGAGCGAGGCGACCCTCGTTCGACCTATTTCCAGGCATTGTTATTTAAATCCCTCGGTAATTCTCCACTCATCCACACGTCACTGTAATCCCAGATCGCTCTAAACTCCGAATGCAACCGTACATTTGCATCACGAGGTAAAGAGGCAATGTATACACTATACAAAGAAGAACTAATCAGATCATGGCACCAACACATCATGACAAGTCAGAAAAATCCTAATTTCCATTACAACAAAGCCGCGTCGTTATTCCCACCAATATTTCGTAGGCGTCTCTTGGGCAAGATACCATTTTTGATGTTACCACAACAGAGATGGATGGATATTCTGTCTCGAAGATGTAGTAAGCAAGCAGTGCTGCTTGATATTACATATTAGGATTCCGAAATTACAAACGAGATTCAAAAACCAGACGAACTGGATTCAGTACCATGCAAAATTCTAGCTGGATGGTCATGGGCGTGGTGCTTTCCATAAAGAACACGATAAGCCCGTTTTGTCACTTCATAGCATAAACTCTTGAAAAGGTAAACAAAACAAAGAACATAATGAAGTTTTTGAAATCGTTATAGATCCTTTAGGAAAGCAACCAAGTAACCACCTTATTTCTGTTTGTCATTGCACAGCTGCTGAACAACCGTTGGTTTATTATTTATTCCAGAATAAGCTACGGCTTACTTTGGAAGATCCCCTATAAATTAAGACCGTTACAGACTGATCCATAAGCATTAATAGGATTAAAATGAAAGTGACATAAAGTGAGGTAGCGGACGTTTTTATTTTGCTCGCAACAAATATATAAGAATTAAGTGTTAAAAGTAGTGGAAGTATCAGTTCAAGTGCTAAGATTTGTTCTGTTTAGTGCAAGTGTTATAGTGGTGATACTAGTTACAAGAATTTCTCCAGCTCCTGGAAGTATTTGATAAAACAATCTTCGTAACTGACGGTGATTCTTAACACGCGGCAGTGCACTGTGTTGACTGTGTCGCTTGTAGGAAAGCATCGGGACGAGTGTCGTTCTGTGTCAACCGGCGAACGCGATCGGCTGCAGTACTCTTCCACAATCTGTGGCGCCGCAGTTAAGCGTGCCGCAGTTCGAGTAGCAGTTAGTACGCGAGTCACACAGCTGACAGCAACCGGAATTTCTACAGGCATGGCATCGGAAGTGCTTACCTGCGCGGGCTGCCGGGCAAGCATAACTACTAGGCATTACCTTACTTGTTGTATTTGCAAGCTCTCATATGACCTTGAGTGTGCAAATGTGTCGGAGACACGGTTCTTTGGCACCCTTACCGAAGAAATAAGAAATACATGGAAATGCCCTGGGTGCATTAGTAACTTGCCCAAAACTGGGAATATAAACACACCGGTTGGCGCAGCTCATACTGCAAAAAATAACCCAACACAGATACAAGCAAGTCCTATGTCAAGTGGCAGCGAGACAGACAACATTAATGTCCGACGTGGAATTGGGTTTCCACGCATCGGGGTTGATCTGGAGCAATCATACATGGACGATTCTAGCTGCTTGGGTAGTATACGTGGTGTCATTCGTGAAGAGTTTGAGCGTATAATAGATGAACGCCTTCTAGCCTTAATCAACAAGGTTGTCACGGAACAAACGGTGCAGGCTACATTGCCGTTGCGCAACGAAATTGCTATGCTGACTGCTAGACTTGCCGTACTTGAGGTCCAACCAAGGACATGCGAACAAGTGGAACAGCCATCTAAGCCTAGTAAGCCGGAGAATCCACCTGCTAAAAAATCTCTTCCGCGGCTGTTTGGTGTTGAAGAAGCGTTACCTAATCCTGAACGCACCTCATTCCAGCCTGGTAATCAAACTCCTTCAGTGTTTCATGAGCCCTCTGTGCAACTTCCGTCTAACAGCGTAATTGAAAGCTCTCAGTGGAATGAGGTCACAAAAAGACGGCTTCGAAATACTCCGGCCGGCGTTATGCGTGGAGTGGCTGCACCGGGTACGACAAAACTGGAGGCGGCTGAACGCAGGCGGCAGATACATCTCTATTACGTTAGAATTGGCACCTCTGAGGCCGCAGTCCTGGAACACTTAAACTCAATAACTGCATGCGGTTCTTATAAAGTAGAAGCCCTGAAGGCGCGGGGTAATTACGCGTCATTTAAGTTGGATGTTCCTGGCAAACTTGCGGATGTCATAATGTCGCCCTCTCACTGGGCTCAAGATATCTGTGTCAAGCCCTGGCGGCAGTCCTTTCGTAAAAACACCAAAGAAGGTCAGACGCTGTAAAGCAATAAAAAAAATTCCTATGTACTACCAGAATGTCAGAGGCCTTAGAACCAAGACTGCAACGTTCTACAAGAATATATCAGTGAGTGGTTGTCACATCATTGCTCTTACTGAAACTTTTTTGAAGAGTTCAGTGTGTGATGGCGAGCTTTTTCCACCAGGATATATAGTGCTCCGTAAGGATCGCGCGTGTGACGTCGGCTGGGGTGGTGTGTTGTTGGCTGTGCGTGACCATTACACAGTTAAACTAATTACGGATGTGGATGGTTTATCAGATGATAAAGAAATATTGGTTGCTAAAATTATGTGGAAAAATTATAAATTATTGATATGCGTAGTTTACTTGCCACCTAATTATAATGAAAGTCAATATGTAGATGTGTTAACTTGTTTAGAAAATGTAATATGTAAATATTCTTCGTTTTTAGATATCTTAATATTTGGTGACTTTAACCTTAACTCGTGTAGTGCAGCTGTGAGGTTGCAATTTGAAATGTTTTTAGATTTTTGTAAATTAAAACAGCACAATACTGTATTGAACTCTCACGGTGGAATGCTGGATCTTGTATTGTCATGCTTTAGTTCTGGTAGCGTGGTCGTGTCCGATGACGTTGAACCGCTGGTGCCAGCTGACGCCTACCACCCGCCAGTAGAGGTGACTCTTTCTTTGGTCCGTGGTAATAACGTCCCTGACTTTATGCCTTCTCCGCCGGCATGTAGTACTTCGTATGCGCCTGATTGGAATTTTCACAAAGCGGATTATTGTTCTCTCTACTCCAGTGTATCTGCTATTGATTGGACTGAAGTGCTTTCAGAGCAGGATGTCGATGCTGCGGTGGATCTTTTTTACTTAAAGTTAAATACAGCAGTGAGTAGTCATGTGCCCCTTAAGAGAAATTTCATGTCCTTGCAGTGGCGGCAGTATCCACCATGGTATAATGCAGAAATCAAGAGTAAACTTAAAATCAAATATTTTCATCTAAAAAAATTTAAAGAATTAGGTTTGCAATTCAATCTTGAGGTATTTAGGTATTACAGGACTCATATTAAAGAACTTGACGATAACGCGTACAAGCAATACATTGCATCTATAGGCTCAAATATAGGTCGTGATCCTAGACAGTTCTGGAAACACGTCAGACAAAGACGCAGTGGTAGGGGCCAGCCGAATGAATATACTCTTGATGGAGTACCGGTTGCAGGACAAGAGGCGGCAGCAGCGTTTGGCGAGTACTTTAGTTCTGTATTTCTTAATGATGTTCCGGCGCTTGACTCCGTAGCGGCGGAGCGTGTTGCCGCCACTGGAGACGCTCGGCTCGTTGTTATAGATAGTGTCACTGTGGCTGACTTACGCCGCGCTGTACGTCGATTAAAATCATCATCTGCGGCCGGTCCCGATGCGATACCCCCTTTCCTGGCTAAAGACTGTTTCTCGGTGCTAGAATTACCGCTTCTTCACATATTAAACCGCTCCCTTCATATATGTCGCTATCCTGTTAGGTGGAAAGTATCTAGAGTGGTACCTATTCCTAAAGTAGCTTCATCCACTGATGTTACGACTTATAGACCTATTGCTGTACTCGCCGTATTTGGCAAAATTTTTGAATCAGTCGTCAACTATTATCTCACTCGGCAAATTGAGCCTTATCTTCATGACTCTCAACATGGTTTTCGCGTCGCCCGGTCTACTACTACAAACCATATTACCTTTGTTGACTCTGTATCCGCGGATATGGATGGTGGTCGTCAGGTTGATGCTCTGTTTCTCGATTTCAGGCGAGCATTTGACGTCGTCGACAACGACATTTTGTTGGTGAAGCTTTCAAAATTGGGGGCTTCGCCTAAACTATTGCAATTTCTTGCTGACTACCTAAAAGATCGTAGACAGTATGTGCACGTGAAAATGCACAAATCGGACGAATTTTACACAAGATCAGGGGTTAGTCAGGGTAGTACTCTGGGACCTACCCTTTTTCTAGCTATGATTAATGATCTTCCCACTGCTCTCAGCACGTCGCAATGTTTAATGTTCGCTGATGACCTGAAGGTATACCAGTCGGTGAGTGAAGCCTCTGACTGTGTAAGACTGCAGCGTGATATTGAGTCGGTCGAAAACTGGAGCCGAGTAAATAGGCTTGCCTTCAACACTGCTAAGTGTAAGGTAGTCTCCTTTACTAGATCATCAAATCCCATTGCATTCTCATACACCTTGGACGGCTCGACTTTGGATCGTGAAAATAAAATTCAGGATCTTGGCGTTATCTTAGACGACCATCTTGATTTCCGCGAGCATGTTGTCAATATCTGTAAAAATACCAACAGGACTCTAGGGTTTATAATGAGAACTGCTTCACAGTTTCCAGATATAAGTGTGGCAATCACACTGTACAATGCTTTCGTTCGCAGTAAATTAGAATTTGATGCTACAGTCTGGGATCCCCGCGAAGCCAAATATACTCTGCTCATCGAAAGACTACAGCGAAAATTTGCTAGGTACGTTTATAAGCGTATGTTTGGTTACTATCCATATTTATTTCCGTCACTCTTTGTGTCAGGTATGATCGGACTGGATACATTGGAGCTCAGACGGAAATTACTTTTAGTTGTACACTATTGCCAAATACTTCGTAATAGGGTGAACAACCCGACAGTGTTGGGTGCACTTGCACTATTTGTTCCCAATTGTAGTCACAGCAGGCGTCGTCCGCATAAGTTGTTCCTACGGCCCATATCGAGGACACGCCACGCTAGCAATGCTCCAACGCAGCGGGCGATGCTAATTCTGAACTCATTTGCGCATGAGTTTGAGCATGTAGATCTATTTACTGACTCTATGAGTACCATTGTTACTAGCATTAGGTTATATTTAAGCCATTATTTAAGGTAGTTAGTGCTTTGGCCATGCTGTTAGCTTTCTATCTATACTGAAATTAAATAAATAAATAAATAATAAATAAATAAACCCGAAACCCAATAAATTTTAACCGTTACCTAGCAATTTTTCATAAGGGCTGAAGCAGTGACTGGAACCGATAACTTGACTCGAGCCATATAATCGTGCTATGAGTACGAAAGCGAAATGGAAATAACTTACGAAGATCGGGCAGTGCTAAGTATAGGGTTTCATAGCTGATACCTAATAATTTACAGTCATCAAAACGCATCCAGTTATTGTATTATCAGTATAAGGTTTTTAAGGATTTTTTTTTGGTAAGATTAGTTATCCTTAGGTTATCGTCACTGGAATTCGATGGATGCAATGGGCAATTAGTCGTTCATAATGGCATTCAGGGAATTTTTCAACAGTGGACGTTATCCGGCTGCAGATGATGATACCTTCGATATTCTTTGACCAGGCTTACTAGGTGGTAGGCCTTTGATTGATTCGTCAATGCAGTGCCAAATTGGCTGAGGCTACAGTCTGTCCAAAAAGAGATGTGTCCTAATAAATAAAAAAGCTGAATAAAATTGCTGTTCATTTACTGATAGTCTATCGGGTCGGAATTCACACTTGACACTTTCGTGACGGACGGATTATAACTGGATTGGGTTGTCAAATAAAAATCTGAATGTAAGTTCAACGTTACGCCACGATAATTCTTGTTTGTACAGACACTACAAACTTGATACATTTTATGTTATAAGTACCCAATAACAATTTTTGGAAATATCTCCCCTAAAAAGGTGAAGCGAGCGAAGCTGTTGGCGGGTCAACTAGTAGAAAATAAAACAACTGTATTAATTCTAGCAATTTCAGCCTTCCGAGATAATCCGTTGATACACCATTTATTTCATACGTCAGTTGAATCTCTAACCGAGGCTTTGCTTGCCGTCCTATCTGCGAAGGTAGATCTCCGATCGTCGGATCCCATGCGACGAGTATCTCCGATTGCAATTAAGGCTCTTTATCTTATCTTTCCACTTACGAGCCGTTTGTTTCTGATACTTCAAAGACCTGAAGGGAATTATCGTACTTTTGTTGAAACGAGATCGGGAAAGAATCGTGTAAGTGTTTTTGGTCATTTCGTTTTATACAGGTAAAATATTTTTAAATTTCAATTGAATAATATCGGTGCCTTTAGTAACCTGTACTGTTGGAATACGAAATGTTTATTGTGGTTTAACAATGTATAGGAAAGGGCATATTGTATAGGGGCGTTAGGTTTTTTTCCAAAATAGTATGCGAGGAAAATGCTCATATAGTTTCTTAACTTATTAAACTTTCCTCTCAGACAAAAAGGAATATGGACCTCGTAAACCCATTGCTGATTAGTGGATGTCCTAAATCAGCACTTTGGTACCAGTTATTGTTCTGTCTTAGAACCTAACACAATGAGGTGCCCGAAACACTCAAATGCTTCGTTGAAATTGACTCTGCTGTTGTTCCCTTTGATCTACATAAAATTAATTCACCATCTACGAGTACATTCTGCGCGTTATTAGATATGAGATCAAAACCGGTATCGCTTCTAATTCTTTAGCATTATCGACAGTTCCTGTGACTTTATGTGTTTGTAATCTCTACGTTACCCCATATACATATAATGTTTAAAATGCCCTTTCATCCGCGCCTATATGAATTGACCCGAAAACTATTCAAAGCAAGTGTGCCAGGTTTGTTTAGATTTAGATCATCAGTTATAAAATTTACATACATGATGTAACCATAGACTGAGAACAATGTTCAAGGCTCATGATTATTCATTAGAACAATTCTGAGAAGTATTTCTTACGCATTACGCCATAGCGCCGCGGCGTCGCTACACTTTCGCTTTTATAATATTCTATAGTGTTTGTTCTAAATTATAACTTGTGAGACCATGGCCAACCATTTGAATAATATATCTCGAGTCTTTTAGTGTTGTTGAAAGTTTAACGGGCTCCAACATTTAGGAAGATTCAGGCCTTGTTTTGGCATATATCTGCAAAGTTTGGTCATGATTACACGGGGAAGTTGATATCGCTTCTGTGTAGTTAGGGATGGAAAGGACTACTCGATTCGTAGACAAGTTATATTATTATGATACTTACGTTACCAAAGACTATAGGGTAGACAGTGCTAGTGATGTATATGGTGCCCGCGACTATGTTCGCGTAGTAGGCTCGGCCTTGGGACTCACCATAACCTCCCATATTTTCTTGGTTTTTCTTTCATAAGAATCTTCTCCTGGCAATAATTTAGAAAAAAAAGAATTAGCGAGATTGTTTCATCCGTTCTCAAGTTATCGCGTGACCAGGAGAAATAAATGTTAATTTTTATATATACAGATATGGAATACATAATTTTCTTTTAAACCGACATTGTTTTGATAAGGTATAATGTATATTAAGGTAGTGTACGTGATGAATTAGAAAATATGGTGGGCATCAAAGTTTTAGTTTACTTGATCGCAGAAATATATAACACGTTTATAGGTTGTGCTTTTCTATTTAAATGATGACAAATGTTAAAGAGTGAATCGTGATAATCATTGTGTTGTATGACCGAATTCACATGTACACTTATTATTTATAACCCAGATTAAGAGGTAATTACCATTTTAAATAAAAATATTAATATATAAATCTTAAATATAATTATCATCTACTTACTAATGGAGACTGAGAGTCTAGACTCTACAGACAATATACTGTCTTCAAAGACGAATTATAAATGAAATTATGAATGTAACAAGTGTGTACAATCACGGGCACTATGAGTAAACGTTTCAAAAATTTCAAATTTCTTAATGGTACTATATGATTTATTTTATTACTAATTATTCCTTTTATTTGACATATTTCACGGGTCTCACCCGGTCCTTTACATAGGCACAAGTGGGGCTGTAGCTAACACTTAGAGGCCCGTTTGGTATAAAAATACAATGTAGTATACAACAGAAACATTTTGAATGGATGGTTACATGGTATATCTATTACAAAAATGCATAAAATGGCATGGCTATTGATATGTACTTATTAGTGGTACGGGAGATAGTGGGCTATGGACAAGACAACATCATCATCATCATCTCAGCCGTAGGACGTCCACTGCTGAACATAGCCTCCCCCATGATTTTCCAAAAGAACCGGTTGGAAGCGGCCTGCATCCAACGTCGTCCTGCAACCTTCCTCAGGTCGTCTGTCCACCGTGTCGGTGGACGATCTACGCTGCGCTTGCCGGTCCGTGGTCTCCACTCCAGAACCTTTCAGCCCCATCGGCCATCTGTTCTGCGTGCTATGTGCCCTGCCCACTGCCACTTCAACTGGCTAATCTTCTGAGCCTGTCAATTTCAGTCTCATCTTAAAATATTTAGGCAGGTGGTGACTTGCCACCCACTAAACGGGCCCGCCATAAGAGCCACCATCAATGGTGGTATAAAGGGGCAACGTTGGTGTGGATGGCTGAAGGGTGTTGAGAGGTGTGCTGCGGTTTCACTAGAGCGCTACTCCCGGCGTTATGCCCTTTGACACTTCCACCCTTGGAGCTTTTTTTCTTGCTCTTGCGTCTCCACCCCCAGACGGCCAATTAAGGCAAGCCGCAAGGGGTCAGGATCTCATTTAGCCCCAGGGAGAATCAGGGTCCACGGTGTCGTCCACCGACGGCTCGCCACAAAGCCGACCCTGCGGTATTACTTATTATTATTTTTTGTCAGAATTTAATGTTTACTTAGTTATTGGATCTATTCAGTGCACTTGTTTCCGCAAAATCATACAGTTACATCAAATTGAAACTTTAGAAACGTTAACTTGTTTAGTGCTCGTGACTGTATTTAAATTGAAGTAATATTTAGCTCAGTCAGCTCTTAGCTTAGTCAGCAAATAATTAAAAATGTTGACTTACAATTACTTACGACTAACTTACCCAAATATATATTCACCAACTTTTTTACTACATATAAACAAATTATCTTAAATTTTAGAATATTAATGAATTCGATACGAATCCATTGCCCTAGCAAAAGCAAAAGTGACCGAGCTGTCCGAGAATATCTATATTAACTATGCAAATCTAAACACTTCACAACTACGAATTAATCTAAACATTTGTCTCACTCACTCTCGTAGCCGCTTTACCTTTACATAAAACTCCAGTTCGCTTTTATACTTTATCTAGAACACCTCACTGCAGAGGTATTTGTAATTTAACGGTTCTAAGTATTCCACTGTCAACTCCCGCTTGATTCATTATCATTTATTTATTGGATAGCTTCAGCAGAAGTTTGCCCGTTTATATTAAAATTTTCTCGGCAAGTTTGCGAGTTGAACATTTTTCAGCGAAACTTGCCAAAGCCGATTTAGCAGTAGGTTGCCAAGTGGTTAGTGTGAAACGTTGCCACCGTTATGGGTTTGTGTTTTAGATTTATATGCCTTAGTTACATGTTTTAGGTCAAAACTAATTGCTAATTATAGAGCTTGGGTAGTGAGTATAAATTGTGAAAACGTTTCGCGGTTGTGGGCGTTTGAACGCAGACTGGCTTCGCCTGACACTATTCAAATAACTTAGTAAAAGTAAAGACTTTGGATTCTAACATATATACCTACGGGGTTATTGGTAAGTCGACCTATACCCGTTAAGGGCGTGTAGTTCACATCGTGTCTGACTGATTTGACTATGAAACACCTTATCCAAAATCTAACTAGGTCGACTTACCAATAACCCTGTATGTGTTTGTAATAGTTTTGACTAATATTTACCATTGGGTAGCTTAATCTACTTTCAATTTGGTTTGGGTCGTGCACTGCATTTTCATTTGACGCAGTTTCCCGAAACTTTTCCTCCGCAACCGGCCTCGCGAGACTTAACCCGTCAATATTTCTATCTTTATTAATCCTTGAAGTAGCTTAAAATAAAAATATTTTGGCGCCAAATCGAACGGAAAAAGCGCGCGAAAATTCACTTTTTAAATATTTGGGCGCGCCACAAACGTTTGCAGGAGTAAAATTGTAGTAAAACGGCTATTTGTTCTATTTAATTTCTGTAAACGGTGTAAATTTACACTGGTTATCCAGTACATCTTCCTTTATTCTATAAATATGTTATCTGTTTCATTTTAGTCAAATTATAGAGGTAAAGTCAACCGAAAAACTACATAAAAACTTGAATCGCAACAAAAAAATAACAAATGAAATAAATTCTACAGAGAATAATTGTATCTCTCAAGCAGGTGTAAAAGAAGTATACATACAATCACAACGGTATAATAGACTTTGAAAACCTATACTACCTATTTTATAAACTATCCATAATAAATCCACTAATTGTCATACAAACATATACTCTAATACTAACCAAATAGATCTCCAAATCGTAGTCCCTTTCATTATCAAAACAATATGGCGGCTGCCTTTATCAAATTATGGTAATTGCTCACAAAACCATAATACAAGAGGATTATAAGCTTTTTCTTAGGTTTTTACCTCGAAATGGTACTTATTCACGAAAACAATACAATAGAACACGCACACCTGCGACAATTTAAGAGATATGGTATCGACGCCCATTGTTTTTTTACTAGCCTACTGATAACCAAAAAAATTTATATTTCTATGTAAACATTATTTCTAAGTGCTTATTTATATTGAAAAAACATCTAATTAACCGAAATGTATTCTATATTTGAACAGTTAACGTTTATTTTCAGTCCTGATATGGGTTTTGACTGCGGCACACCGGTGTACCAGCGCCGCTTTAGGCAATGTATAGATTTGGCCAACGGTGTACCGGCGCGGGTTTATAGGTAAAGGGCACTCGCATCTTCTGGTTCCGTAATCTAAACATAAGTAAGACCCTTGTTATAGTGCAAATAATGAAGTGAACACAACTGAAGCTATGCCTTTAATATAAGGAAAGTTTTCACCAATCATGATTTTTTCTGATTTTGATAAGGTCCGTTATGCCACGATCCTAAACCGACGACATCTCATATCAAATTCACGGAGAAATGGGATGAGGAATGAGTAGGGAAGATCTCTATAGCAAGATTTGACAGCATGGTGACTAGTAACCGGTGTAAACACGTATAATAAATATTTTTTACTATGACCGATAAAGGTGCTTATCGCGCGGCAATTTTTGCCAAAAACAAATGTGCTGATCTAAAGCTCTACTCGTAGAATGACGCCGAAGAATATAAATAATATTTCAAGTAAGGTAAGTTTTATATTTTGCTAAAATTCTTCAAACCATTTCCTGGTTTTCATAATTCAGCGTTATAACGAATAATAAATTCACTATACACAAGGTATTGCACCCTCGTCCTCATGTCAATTATTTGAGGAGGAAATGGCGGAGAACAGGTGACGTGGGTCGCGGCCGCGAATTTGGAAGAATTTAGGACGTTAAATATTTAAAGACATCTGTTGATGGCATTTGTAGACACTAGGCTGGAATATTTTAGTAGATTTAGGACATATAAGTAACTTTTGTAGCGTGAGGAACAGACGAGTTGGGAACAAAGTCTTACTTCATAAGATATTAAATACATTTTACTACATCCAAGGGATATTTCGGATGACTCGTACTCGTTAAATCATATCCGATATATTTAGAATAGTTCTTTTTAGGGTTCCTTACCTCAAAATAAAAAAGTAACACATATACTCGTAGATCACTTTTTTGTCCGTCTGGTCGTCTGTCTGTCCGTCAAGACTCTTTTTCTCGGGAACGCGTAAAGGTATCAAGATGAAATTTACATCAAAAACTCTCAATCAAAGTCTATAGGGTACTTCCCGTTGACCTAGAATCATGAAATTTGGCAAGAAGCAAAGTCTTACAGAGCACATTTTAAAAAAATAAATGTGAAATTGAAAATATTTAGTTTAACCACACACGTTGCAGTTCCTGGAAAAGTAGGTTGATTTCTGCGAAATCTGTTATATTATTGGCCCAATATGGCGAATCGCGATCAACGGGTTCATAACAAAAAAGAGAGTTTACTATTACCAACTTAATAATTGCGGTTGGTGCAATAAGCATGTCTAGAGATGAAATGGCAACGTTAAGTTTGTAAGTTTATCCTTTAGTTAGAGCAATAATGTTAGATGATTTCTTAATGTGCAGAACCCTCAGTGCACTAGCCCAACTCGCACTTGGCTGGGTTTTTTTATTTTTGCGGCACTGATCCTAGCGTATGCATTAGATTGTTCCATATCTTCCAACCGCTTTAATATACGGATAGAATACCAATAGACTTACTCCCCAAGATAGTTATTCTGATCTTTTGTGTTGAGATTGAGAAATGTGGGTTTTTATACCGCCCTACTAACTTTCGGGCACGAATAATTGAATGTAATAGATAATAGGCTTTATAAAAAGGGAATAGAAAATGGAATTAGGAAATTTAAAGCAATTACCTAATGAAACTTAAGCTGCACTAAAAATCCGAAAACTATACAAGTGTTGAATTTGAAGGCCCGAAATATCAGATTCACGATTCTTCCAGATCACGGAACAGAACACAGCGGATATTTTGTTTTATTTTGTTGTTCACTCACCACACAATGCCAAACTGGCACTGCATTCGTACGCCAAATCCCGACAAAGCGACGAGAACATTGTACACGTAATAAAAACCCAATTCTCAATAGTAGACAGCGAATATCGTTCAATTTCGCGACGAATCCGGAAATTTGAAGCTACATCCGATCAAGGCACTAGAGTTTCCATATGTGATGGTAGATGAGAATACTACTGAGAGTCAGACGGAAATATGAAACCGAAGATTGCAACAGACCACCAGATTCTAAAAGTCATAATCTAATACCATATAAGCGAGTTATCATTGAGGAATAAGTGTCTAGTTAAATAAGAAAGAAGTAGGTCATCCTAACCAGAAGACCATCACAGTGTGAGCTAATTGCTATTACAATGCACCTAACCTACCCGAAGCGCTCGCAGCGGAGCTTGACTCGGCGATCTTAACCGATCAACCAATTAACCGACCATCAAGTAAAGCAACGGTTGCTACTGTCAGGAGTTGGATGGGTCCCGGTTGTTTGTCTTAGGAGAACAGTCGTTAGGCTATGTCGAAGGTCTTCGGGAGGCCTAAAAACTTCGACATAGGTTGGCCACTAACCTATCCACAAAGCCGCACTTGGTGGATTATGGCCCAACTCTTCTCTCTGAGAGGAAGAGTCGAGTCCCAGCAGTGGGAACGTAATGGGCTGATTATGATTATGAACCTATCCATGTATATATAGGAATGTTTGTAATCGGATCCCAAGATCCAAAACATTAGATATATACAAATATTTCTAATGTTGTGATGTGTGTTGGATACAGGAAGTCCTAGTGCCGGGAAGTGAGTGTGTGAGCGTTTGTTTTCCACAAAAAAATCAGATCTAGCACAATTATATACAAAGAGTTGTATTGCTTTCAGATCAATGGAAGAATTGAGGCATCGCTTCAACCGATTCTATATAGATAAGGTGTAAAGCGCAAAAAAGGTTTTATTTACTTTGCACACATACGAAATTGAATGTTACGAGTTTGTATTATTGTTCAAATACTATCAGGTACGTGTTCAGGCGATAGTTTCAGCTGTTGCCATGAGACGAAAGTAAATAAACACAAATACGATATATTCGATGTACACACTTTCTGCGACGTTGATTTTGTGAGGTTCGATTACTGTTTGCGAATTCTACTCTTCCTCTGATATTCGATCCGAGAAGGGAAATAATTTGGCATCAGAATACCTTACAAATGTAAAAACAAGAACAAATAATACAAATAAGAACGACTGGACCAATTGTTATGACTTTCATGTGTCTCGATTTGTCATATCTCGGGGAAGGACATATGATACTTTTCATCATCATCCATCACCACGAGGGTGAAACCGCGGGGTTAAGCTAGCCGTTACTTGGTACTTAGTTAGGGGTACGACTTTTCATTAACGTCCGTTGAGTTGAGAGGGGAGAGGAAAAACTGCGGAGCCCCCCTTTTCGAGATTTTTTAAATCTCAAAGTCTAATTCTGGCGCCGATATTGTGACTGCTCTGAGTAGATACTCCGCTACTGATGAGATGTTAATAATGAGATACTACTAAATTTTACCGACCGTATGACAACTTAACCGTACGTAAAACGAAACGATCAATGGCGGGAATTCCATATGATTTGTGGTAGGTATTGACGTAAATATTGCAAAAATAATTGATTTTCTGTAATGTTTTTCTTAAAAACTTCGCGTCTCTGCACGTGAAACTTAGCGTGTGTGCTTATAATAATGTAACCTATCTGTAAAAAAATATCAACCCCGAAAAATATGACGTTGAAAGAAGCCTAGTTAGGTAAGCTAGCCCTTTAATTTATATGATTTATGTGTTTTTCGGTTTTTCATATCTCGGGGAACGACATAGGATACTTTTCATCATCATCATCATCATCATCATCATCATCATCTATCACGACGAGGGTGAAACCGCGGGGCGCAGCTTATATAATATATATAGAAGTTATTATAGATATTTCCAAATTTACCAATCACACTTGTGTTATAAATGCGACAGTTTATGAGTAAGAATGTGAGTAAACGAGTGTGTGTGTTTGTTACTTCTTCACGTTGAAACGGCTCAACGTATTTGGATGAAATTTGGAATGAAGGTAGCTTATACCCAGGATTAAGATTTTTCGTCCCGATTTAGGGACCATTCTTGTTCCACGCGGTCGAAGTTCCGGGCGGGAACTAGTATTTCATGATTTTTCTACTTTCTATAATTAGGCACGCGTATTTACTCATTCGTAAAATTAAAATAAATTATAAAGTACTTTATGACTTACTATATATATAAACTATCTATAAGCCTCATGGTCGAGGGAAAAGTAGCCAAAACGCTGTCATCTTTAACTAATAACTAGCTGAAGTTTCTCCTGCGTGATGATGGGTGATGATTATGTTGTTTTTTTTCTTTACTAAACTACTATGCTGTGAAGGTGAACAAAATAAAAAAAATATCCGACGAGCCATTTTCGAGTTTTTGCTAGACTAGACTGCTAGACTAACGAAAAGTAATCGATTTTTATACCTATATAAGTAGATACACGAACAAGTACAATTTGGAAAATTTAATATTTACTTCCATTATATTCAGTTATTGGAGTGTAACTCAAAAACTACTGGACCGAATTTGATGAAATTTAAATGGGACCACACGGCACCAGCTTTCAAACATAAAAAGAATTTTGAGAATCCGTTAACCCTATCGAAAGCTATGAGGTAACAAACATAAAAAAAATACAGTCCAATTGAGTACCTCCTCCTTTTTGGAAGTCGGTAGAAAAGAAGATAACAACAATAACACGGGACAACATCCACTTTAAAGGTCTTCAGGTCCCACATTAGGCAGAGCATGTACTATGGTAACCTGATGACTGATATACATACTTACATACATATACACACCCAGGCACTGGGTAACTGTATCCTGTATTCCGTTATCAGAGCCTGAAGTGGCCTTATCGGAGATTTGTGTTTACCGTCGTTCGTGACTTTGCTTACTCGTGACCGCAATATGAACTGCTATAATAAACTCAAATCATCACTTAAATAACATTTGCTTTACAAACAGTTGCAATGTTGTGAAGGTACAAAATAAATAATAAGTATGTAGGGATTATAATAAAATATAAATTCTTTTATTCATCCCAGAACTTGTAGTGAAGGCACTAATATATAAAAAAAATGTTTTACCAAGAAATGTAACCATGCGCAAAATATTGTGATAATAGGTACCTACCTACTTTTGAACTATCATAGTACCGATTTCAACAAGTTATTTCACACGTTTTGGTGTTGAAGTCGGTTCCATTTTTTGGTAAAATAATATTTTTCACCATATCATCATCAATCGATTGATGTGTGCAAACATTACTGTGTTTCATTGAAGAGCAATGTTTCCAGAGAAATTACAGTTCAGTGACAGATTATTAATTTAGAGAGTAATATAAGCCTGGCGGGTAAATGTGCAAGTTGGTAGCCGGCTACACGCCGCAGCCGCAGACGACGTGTCGTCGCTTCTGTCGCTGCAGTCATGATTTGGAACCCGACTGCAGACGGCAACTGCAGATGGCATCAACCATTTGAAAATCGATACGAAAGGTTTAGTTAAAAAGCTTTTCAGTTGTTTTACTAGGTAGATTGGTACCCGCGAGCGGCACTACTGATCTGCGGTCGGGCGACAGTCTGATCTGCCGCTCGACGACGTGTCGCTAGCTGCGTGTCGCTAACTACGAATGGTGTTCCATAGAAATACATAGAAACCAGTAATGTCGCTGCGACACGTCGTTTGCCGCGGCTTCATGAAGCCGGTTTCCAACTTGCACCTTTACAGAACTAAGTAAAGGTATTAGGTAAGTACTATTTATTATATTATTATTATGTAGATTTGTTTACCCTTTTTTATTTGTTTCGTGTGTGTTACGGGTTACGTTCGTGATGTCAGTGAGGAGCGCCGACTGAAAATCAGTGCTTGGGTTTACCCTAGCGAATGCTGAGTCGGGGCTCTTTCATGGCATTATGCAACATTATTTAATATGATGTTTGTCCTATTATGTCCGTATTTTTGTATGTTATGTTGTGTGATGTACTGAATAAATTGAGTTTCTTTCTTTCTTTCAGAAAGGCACTATGGTGCCAAATTTGTTTTATGATCTTCACCGAAAGCTTAAACACAACGTAAGATTTGTATGGGTCTTTTTAGAAGACGACTCTCACTATCCTTAAGTCATCATCGCTTCACAAAGTTCCGTGTGTCATGACGCTGATGGTGATATATTGTGCAATTGGATTCAAACACCATATGAAGGCGACATCGGCTTTGCATGCCCTTATTTTGTATTTAAAAGTACATCCACCAACGGTAAGCATAATTGCAATACCTGACAATTATTAACTTTAACTTTCACTGTACAAAAGAAACTGATTCGCATCCTCGCTAATATCGAACAGACTGGCAGTTGCCAACCTTTTTTTATAAAGTATAAAATACTTACCCTGCCCTGTATCTATATTAGAAATCTGTAAGTTCGGTAAAAATATCTAAAGTTTTTTAGAACACGGTCACAAAAACATCCTAAGCGAACCCTCAGACACTATAACATGCTTATGCTGTCCAACTCTCGCTTAGCACTGCACTCAACGAGTGCTTTTGTGATGAGCATAAAAATATATAATAAACTACCTAACTCACTAAAAAATGAAACCAAATATAGTACATTTCTAAACGACCTTAAAATCTTTATTAAATCAAAAAAGTTATTATAATATTGAGGATTACCTACATAAAAGATTCTTTGTAATAGGCCTTCTTATTTGATGTTAAAAATAACCTGCCCTCTCTACTTGATTTGTTGTGTCCGAGATGGTCCGTAATCGATATTATAGCATCTAAGTTTACCATCTAAGCTACATTGTGGAATGCAAATTAAGAATATGAATATCAACTTATTACTGGGCCGTGTACGCTCTGCCAGAGAGCATATATAGTTATATACTTGGTACAAGAGTCGGTATGATATAATTTGGCGCAAACATCACTAGATTTGACAAGGATTTGTGCAATCCACGTACAATGTTAAAAAATGTAAAGTGCAACCGGTTCGAAAAAGCTCTACGAGGCTGTGCGCAGGAGCATTTCATTTATCACACGTGACTCTGCGCATGCGCCGCACTGACCACTTCACAGGCAGTGAGTCAGAACAGAGCAGAGCGCGTTGACCCGCCACCGACGCCGGACGTGTCCGACCACTCCGTTTTTAATGTCTAGCGATAGTTTTACAACCGGTTCCACGTATACGGTATTGTATTATGATAATAGAATAGTACGGTCACCAGACTGTGAACACGATAACGATTATAAAATGTTATTGTGACCGATATTTGCGCATACAATTACAACGATTCGCTGTATGTTATCATATGTTTACAATATTTAGAGTGTACCAATGTAGAATGTTGTTTACTAAACGCAAAGCGTGCGAGATGACGGATGTATTGTGTTGAAACATTCGACTTTCTCTTCTGTCCCCGTGCTTTTCGCCCGCTTTCTATTGAGTGAATCTGTTAGTGACATTTTACGTAACGACAAATCTTTTCTTGATGTTATTTATAGATTTATTATAAGGTTATGTAAGTTCTCTATTTATGAGATATGTAACAATATTAGGTACATTTTATGTACCATTAGATAATATATAAAAATATAGATATCTACGATTAAAAGCTAGCCCTCCAATCCAATTCAATCTCAATATCCAATATAGCTAAATACCTAGTAGGTACTTTTATTTAGATTACAATGAAAATTAAAACGAAAGAAAAAGTTGCGAAGGACCCGTGCGAGTATGGATTGTTAATAGGATAAAATATCCTTTCAAGGGTCGATGTATTTATAACAATAAAATTTATATTGTGTCTGGCCGTGCGACCTTTGATGATATAACAGTAATAATCGGTAAAAGGCTCTTGATATAGCTGTCGCGGCTAGATACATGCTAGAGACAATATAATGATGGATATATAAAAAAGTATTTACCAATAAATGGAACCGACTTCAACACCAAAAATGTTTGAAATAACTTGTTGAAGTCGGCACCAATACCATGATAGTTCAAAAGTAAGTACCTATTATCAATATAACGCGCACGGTACCGACTTCGACAAGTTATTTCACACTTTTTGGTATTGAAATCGTTCCATTTTTTTGTAAATATTTTTTTTCACCATTTTAGTGACCCTCGCTACTTGCGGGATCGATTGCCATTCACCGTCACAGATGATATCAAGATAGGCGTAACACTTTTCAGTTTTTGGCGTGTAACTAAAAAGCTGCTTGACCAAATTTTATGAAATTTAAATGGGACCACCTCGGAAGTATAATCTAGCAAACAAACAAATAATTTTGAGAATCGGTCCACAAATGGGGGAGAAATAGGCTAACATACACAAAAATATATATACATACAAGCGAACATATAACTTCCTCCCCCTTTTTTAAAGTCGGTTAAAAATCAGACTATCCATGGATCCATACTCGCACTGAAGATTTTTGCTTTTGAGAACTTTGCTGCTTTGCTTCGCTTTTTGCCAGGACTAATTTAATCATGTAAACTACACATCCGGCAGCAAGACTCAACATGTCAAGACATGTTCTGTGGATAAGTGTAGCGGGGTCGTGAGTCAAGAGAGCAGCTTGTTACTGATCGTTGCAAATGACATAATTCCAATGTTCTCACTTATGTTGTACGGACCACATTAGTCACTATTAAATACCATTAAGGCAATATTGGAAATACAAGAATAAACCTGAACAATAAAGAAGCAAAAAAAGAAAACTCTTAATCAATTACACAATAGAATAAAGGAAACCCATTGATTAAACTGGAATCAGCTAGAAGACAGCGAGCGCTTAAACAAACTAAGAGAATAAATCTACTTGAGAAAACGGGGAAGCTGTCGATTTTAAAACTAACGACTTTAAGTTGCTCTGAGGAAGACGTAGGAACCTACGATAAGTTAAACATTATAGAAAACTGAGACTAAGGAGAATCAAGTTAGCCTTTAAGTTCCGTAACCGTCTTGTGCACCTGAAACTTTTTATGATACAACTTCGCCGGCGTCAGTCGAGGCAAACTATTTTAAAACAACTTTTATATCGCTATCAAAACTTTCCAAGGGAAGTGTAATAGACGATCACGCTATAATAATTTGTTTTGCTTCCCTAAGTTACCTAGCCCATGACTTTATACAAGAAATTTGATCACGGATCTATTTTAAACATATAATCGCGCGTCCTTCAACATTTCTTCTAATTATAATATTTAATAAGTTAGTATATAGTATAGTCGTTTTGATCTCGAAAAAAAGGAGAACATATTTAAGTCAATTATTGTCATTTAATGGGTAGCTTAAAAATCTATTGAATCGATCGACATACCACGACTCGGAATCCTAATGCGACAGTTAGAAGTGTGCGTTATTCATTTATTTATATAGCTATAAGCAAAGAATAGGACAGCAAATACAGAAAACTACGCCTCGCCGTGTACATACATAATTACATTACACACAACACGTACAACGAAACTACGCCTTGACTCAAGTTGCCTCGTCAGTCGAACTATCGCGGCGCGTGGAAGCAACACGTAAAATTTGAATTATCATTTCAATTAAATTTAATTTTTATTTTTTTTATACATGGGACAACATCCGCATAAAGGTCTTCAAGTCCTAAACTAGACAGAGCCTGTACTATGATACCCTGATGACTGATATACATACTTATATAAACATACACCCAGACACAGATCAAACAGTCATGTTTGACCTGTCCGGGGATCGAACCCGGGACCAGCGGCTCAGAAGGCAGGGGTTAATGTTATTAATTTAAATTGAATTATCATGGCAGAACCGATGCACGCACTACATGTTTAGAAAATCGGCGTCACTTCTCTGTTCACAACATTATGTCTTGACTTTTTTATTTTGTCTGAGCATCTATATCTAGCTGTCAATGGACCGCATATTGGAAACCAGTTGGATTCCTGATGCGACCCCGTCTGACCTTCTCTGCGGCTATTGTATATATCACAACTAAATAGGATACGTACTTACGTTGCACTCTATAGTGTCATTATTATACTCAATATCAAATAGAAGTAATATTTATTTTCGAAGATTAACAAGTACAATTTGAAATATTTAATACCGACTTCCATTCTATTACTTTGGTAAAAATCAGTTATTGGAGTGTAACTCAAAAACTACTAAACCGAATTTGGTAACATTTACATGGGACCACACGGGAAGCACCAGCTTTCAATAAAAATAATTTTGGAAATCGGTTCATCCAGTCAAAAGTTATGAGGTAACAAACAAAATACAGTCGAATTGAATACCTACTCCTTTTTGGATGTCGGTAGAAAAAAAAAATGTTAATATCATCGTCAGAAATAATTACCTAACACTTTACATAAATATTGCTCAATAAGCTAATTTGTAATATCTACTTTAGTGAGTTGTGAGATTTATACAAATGGACTATGAATATATAATTGTATACGTAGTTAGTGTAGACTGTTCTTCAATGACAATAGAAGAATACTCTTAAAGCTCCATGACCAATTTATTATACGGTAAACAATATTGCGATTTC
The DNA here is from genome assembly GCA_917880725.1 of Selenia dentaria. Lineage (NCBI taxonomy): Eukaryota > Metazoa > Arthropoda > Insecta > Lepidoptera > Geometridae > Selenia > Selenia dentaria. The sequence goes on from OU862885.1 coordinate 10,493,926, forward strand.
CTCTCCCTCCTCTGTCTCTCCTTTTCTCTCTGAGAAGAGCAGAGAAAAGAACAACTGTCTTTGAATTTTCTTAACTTATTTAGTTAATTTATATATTCTTTAGCACAATACAAATGTGTTTAATGCGTGACCCCGTTTCGTAAGTCGCTTCAGGTATTAAAGTTTCTAATAAGAGCAATTTGAAAAACTTAATACCGACTTATTAGAGTGTATCTCAAAAACTACTGGACCGAATTTGATGAAATTTAAATGGGACCACACGGGAAGCCTTACCTTTCAAACAAAAAGAATTTTGGGAATCTGTTCACCCAGTCGAACGTTATGAGGTAAAAACATAAAAAAAATACAGTCGAATTGAGTACCTCCTCCTTTTTTTGGAAGTCGGTAGAAAACTCAAATATTACAACATAAAAACGGAATAGCATTTTTATATTATACCGACTTCAAAGGTTTTAGTTTACTCAGTTTGACGCCTTTATTAAATATACTGTGTCACTATTTATTTGTTGGGGTAAATCGCTTCATCTTTTATATTTATGACGAATTGAATTTTATCCGTATCGTTTATCAAAATTCATGGTCCATTGCCGACGTTTTTGTTTATTTGGGTCAGTCAAACACATTCCGGCTATATACATAATTAAATAACGAAGTTTTCAGGGCGATTCCCAGACTTTTATGATTATTTATTGAGGTTTTCATCCCGGAAACGGTCGCCAGCGATATCCATATAGTTTTATGCGCATATTTATTGGCATTTTGGCATTTCCAATAGCCAAATATAGTGTAAACAGTAGAACCAATTACAGTGGTAAACACCACATTAACTTGTTCCTAGTTCCATTATATCCATGGATTCCATGGTGTATGTCCATAGAGTAAACTTTGGCCCGCTCGTACTGAATTTACCTGTAACAAGAGAAAATTGCAATTGAAATATTAAAATATAATATTTTTATTTAAAGTCTAAATAAATATTTAAAAAAATTGATATTATTCAAGCAGCATTAAAATATAATAGTTTTATTTAAAGTCTAAATAAATATTTAAAAAAAATGATATTATTCAAGCAGTAATTTATTTTTTGAAGTAAGAGCATTTTTTTTATAACGCCGGCGTTTCAGTTTATGTTAAGTGGTGATTTGTTCCACACTCAATCACGTCTTTTCTACCGAGTTCCAAAAAAAGGAGGAGGTACTCAATTCGACTGTTAAGCTATTGCATAGCTTCTATCGCGGGCCTTGAGCGTGGAGACCGACCGGTGATAATTTTGAATATTTTGAAATATCATGCTTGTCTCTTTAGTTCAGCAACCCGTCTCTAGATGGCATTGGTTAAATAATTATAATTGCATAAGTTGATTTGGCATCTATCGATGAATGGCAGAACTTTTAATGACTTTTTGAAATGTCACGCTTGTCTCTTTAGTTCAGCAACTCGCCTCTAGATGGCATTGGTTAAATAATTATAATTGCATAAGTTGATAAAAACAGCTATGCAATAGCTCCGCGGCAGTCTCCGAGTGCCACACGTCTTTTTTTTAATGTATTTTGTTTTCTATTCTATATAATGTATATACATACAAATAAATATAGTTTTATTTGTTTGTAAATACAAATTAATAGATTTTTTATCAAATACATGTGAAAGTACATCAATATAAGAAAGTGAAATACAAAGGAGTGACCCACTATAATTTCCGACAATACCAATTGAAAACTCTAAAAAGAGAGTAGGTAATATTTTTTAATAGTTACTATATATATTTAATTCTCCAAAAAACGGTCCCAACTCAGTACAATACTAGTTGGGCGCTAGCGCTGGTTTTTCGTTTGTACTTATATAACAAAAAAGAAACATTGTTAAAATGTTTGTCTGTCTAAATGTTTGTCAAGTATCGGGTAATCTCCGAAATGGCTGGACCGATTTTGACGAGAACTCAAGGCATCACTGGCAGAAAGCCGATGTTTTAACTTACTTACTTTTTATTTTGGAAAATATTTTGAGGCGGTATCTCGGAAATTAAAATCCTCGGACTCGGTATATTTAAACCCCTTATCACGCGCGACCACCCGAGTGAAGCCACGAACGGATCAGCTAGTAAGGTAAACAAATAAAAAAAAGGAAACTATACTGGTGAAGAGGAACGTTTATAAATTATTTAAGTGGAGCGTAATAAACGGAACTACAAATTAAAAACCATCGTCTAACTTAATTATCGTGTCATTCCAGCCGCGCGATTCTCTAAGAGCATACATCGTTGCATCTTTCATCGCGAAACAAATGACGAGATGACAAGAAGCGTTGGAAAATCAACCTTATGTACACGGGAGATATCTTAAAGTATTTGACATCGGTGAGCTCGTCGACGAGCGCAACGACGAATCATTACAGAATCGTACGGCTGTAACGGTGACATTGACAAGTGTTACACCGTCCGAAACTTTAGAAGATTCGGGTGGCATGAGAACTGGCAGAGCACATTAATAAAAAATAAACAGTTTAATATCTTTGCGTTGTTTTTATTTTCGGTATTGAAGAATTTCCCTCCCGCCTTTGGGATTCAAACCATAAAAGGCGAGGAAACGCGACTTGCAAGGGGCTTCGTTATCTAAATATGCTGTTAGCGAACACCAACCCCCACTATAAAGAGGTGAAGTCGGTACCACGATAGTTCAAACCTATCCTGTACCTATTATCACAATATTGTACGCATGGTACCGACTTCGACAAGTTACGAGTATTTCACACTTTTTGGTGTTGAAGTCTGTTCCATTTTTCAGAATAACATTGCTACTTACGGTTTAGATTGTCATTCACCGTCAATTATGATATCATCAAAATTGACCTAACACTTTTCAGTTATTGGAGTGTAACTCGAAAAGTATACTCTACCAAACGAAAAAATAATAGATGATCAAACGAACTTCTTAAGTGAAGTTCGATCATTATTATATGAGTCACTTCATTCGAAGATATATTATAATTAACAGGTAGTCCTTTAAACTTACAAGGCAGTCGCACGTTTTAAGAGTTGGAAATCGACCTACAATGACGATTTCCGCTTTTTTTTTTTTTTGTGGGTAGCTCCGTTTCTACCGACCGACGATGGAGCGAACGAGCTTCATTAGTTTAGAGAAGAAATTAAAAAATGAAGGGGTTATGGGTTTATTAATGGGAGGGTGATTTATATCTTCGAATGAAGTGACTCATATAATAATGATCGAACTTCACTTAAGAAGTTCGTTTGATCATCTATTAATATTACGTCACTTCATTCTTCAGATATATTATAATTAACAGGTAGATGTTCAGAGTATAAACTTTTATGTAAATTTATATAAAAGATAATTGTATGCAAAATAATATTTTTAATTTCCATAACAAAAAACATGATAACATTCTTCTTTACTTAGTTAAGTAATTTGATTTTTTAACCTACTTATCAAATATAATTACATATGATGTTTGTAGGAACAATAGATCAGAAAATCGACTAGATAATAAATACAATTAATCATGAATCAATTGGATGCTCGTTAGGTAACGAGCAAACAGATCTAGCAAATATTGCTTCATTAAGTACAGGCCGATTATAAAACCTAGCGAAGGTTTGAGATGCGCTGGACCAGCCAGCCGTCTTCCTGATCTTATCAATAGAAACTCCAGCTGAGGCCGCCGCAGATGTGGAGGCATGTCGAGTGCTGTGAGCACTGAACACACCCACATCTACGCCGCTCTCCGCTAAAGTTTGCTTAATCCACCTACTAATGGTCTGAGAAGAAGCTTTCTTGTAAGGCTTCTTGTAGGTGATAAAAAGATTGTCTATATCATCTGGTCTAAGACTAGATGTCATAAATAGATAATCATCTACAGCAGTGGCTGGACATATTGAAAGATTTTCTCTGAAATATGGTAAGACTAACACCGGTTGGTCCCTGCCTATTCCAGAAGTTTTGACGATATCAGAGATTGGAATTTGTAATGAATCAAAACTTTTAATTATGTTTGATACTTTTATAAGAGATAGAGTTTGGACTCTGTGGGCGGTACAGAGTGCCAGTAAAACACAGACTTTCTTGCTTATTTTATCTAAAGGTAAACTTCTGTTAGGAAACCAATTGGCAACATGGTTTATTACTATCTGGGGATCCCAGGTACCTATGTACTTGGGAATGCAAGGTTTCTGTTTAAAAATGCCTTTGAGGAGGCGTCTTATACTATCGTCAGATCCTATATTACCGCCTAAAAGTAAGGATAGGGCTGATCGGTGCGAGTTAATCGTTCCGTAAGATCCTCCTTTATTGAACTGTTCTGCCAGGAATGTTAGAATGTTAGCCAATTGAGGATTAAAGATGTTAATACCGTTGGTGTTACAAAATTGCCACCAGAGTTTGTATGAGGTATTGTACTGCTTGAGAGTGCTATTTGAAACGGAAGAAAACATAAGGTCTAACGCTACTGATGGGATTTCTCGTCGAGTAAAAGCGACCCGGAGAGCTTCACGGCTCCCAGGGTAAGGCTCCTGTACAGTGGGTGTTGCGATCTGTAATTAGAACGTAAAAGGTCTCTGTTAGGGTTGAAATATATAATTTCAGAAATTAATATTTTCTTCAGTAAAGGAAACCAAGGTTGTCCCGTCCAGTATGGAAAATCCAATATACCAGTAGCTTTGTCGCTTATAATTTTTCTAATGCATTTAAGTATAAGCGAAAAGGGGGGAAATGCATAAAATCGGTGAGAGCGCCAGTTTATTGTGAAGGCATCAACCGTTAGGGCATCTGGGTCTTGTTTCCAAGAAACATAAGCTTCACATTTGGCGTTGGTACGAGTAGCGAAAAGATCTATTTCTGGTTGACCTAGCTTGTAAACTATCATCTGGAAAGCCCAGTTTGATAGTTCCCACTCTGTGTCAACATTCACCTTGCGAGATTCTTCATCCGCTTCAACGTTATCCTTTGTATTAATATAAGATGCAAACAGCCATATATTTCGCTTCTCGCACCACTGCCAAATGGTTTTAGCTAAATCATGTAGGTGAGGGAATTGGATTCCGCCCATGCGGTTAATGTAGCTGATTGCTGTAGTATTGTCAATGCGCAATAAGATGGCACAGTTAGAAGTCTCGGAGGCGAAACATTTTAATCCCATAAAAACGGCGAGGAGCTCTAAATAGTTAATGTGAAAAGAAAGTTCTACGTCTTTCCAGCCGCCATTGACGCGTTTACCGTCGCAATAGGCACCCCAACCAGTTCTAGAAGCATCTGTAAATACTTCCAGGGAAAAATCTGCATCAGGCCTCATATGATTTTACGATGAAAGGAGGTTCTTATTCCACCATTGCAAATCAGGTAACACTACAGCAGGTAATTTAATTTTGGTTTCAAAATTGTTATATGCCTGAAGAGCCAAATATTTTTGCCGTTCAAGTGTCTTAGTATAAAGCCAGCCATATTTAATTGCTGGACAGGCTGCAACAAGTATTCCAATAAGCTGTGAAAGTTCCCTTATGGAACAATTGGGTAACGAGGAAAACTTTTTTGTCAATTTTACTATATTCGTTCTTTTGTCAGATGGCAAAGACAGGGACAAATCGGTAGAATTAAGCATAAAGCCTAAGAACTTACAAGTTTGTTGAGGCATTAGTACGCTCTTTTCAAAATTAACCACGAATCCTAGACATTGTAATAACTCTAGAGTCTTGGTTACATTCAGGTGGCATTCGCTGAAATTATCTCCGATACATAAGATGTCATCAAGATATATAACCGATTTGAATCCTCTCTGTCGTAGGTAGCCTAAAACTTCCTTCATAATTTTTGTAAAAACTCTTGGAGCAGCAGATAACCCGTATGGAACAGAATTAAATTCATAGACAGTATTGTTAAAAACAAAACGTAAGAACTTTCTATGTTCTTTGAAAATGGGTACCGAAAAATAGGCTTCTTTGAGATCTATGGTGGCTAGGTAGCCGTTTTTTGGTATTAGTTTTGTAGCCACTCGGTGGTCCTCCATTTTGAAGTGAGATTTTTGAACGAATTTATTGAGTGGTTTTAAATTTAGAATGAAACGCTTGCCACCGTTGGGTTTAGTGGTTAGAAATATACTAGATATGAAGTCCCCTTTTGAGCGTTAACAAACCGATACTGCGCCTAAACATATAAGCTTAGAAATTGATACAATCATATCAGTTTCCTCATGGCGCGTCAGTGTATTAGTAGGGATATGATTTTGTGCGACCCTACTGCAAAATGGTATAGAATATCCATTAAGAGTCCAGTTAAGAACTAGCGGATTATCAGTAATTTTTAGCCAACAATTATAAAATAACTGTATTCGACCAGCATGTACCTCTAACGTTGTTGGGCCGGAGCACGTGACTTGTTCTGGTTCTGTTGAGGCTGAGATGACAGCGATTGCTTCGTCGTTGACGCTTGGAAGCCTTTGCGACCTGCTGGTCCCGTCTTCTTGTAACTGCCCCGCCCCCCCCTGTTCGAAGAGTAGCGGGAGGGGCCCGACCAGTTTACCTGAGACCGAATTCGACTGGTTGACGGTTGTGCAGAAGACGTCGGTGTCTTTACCGGGGCAGGATTTTTTATTTGTAAGCCCTGCTTTTCAATCACTTTTGACGCCTTTATCTTCTCAGACAGTTTTTGTCCAAATAGGGATTCGTCTCTATTTACATCTTGAATCAAGTTCAAGAAAGCTTTATCCAGGCCTGGTGTCATGAATTTCTTCCGAACTTCAGTTTCGACGTGATGAAGGTCGCATAGGAGCCGGCTACTATCGCTCAAAAACTTGATGGCTTTCACCCTTCCGTCCCGTTCTCAAGAAGCAATGACAATCCTTTGTTGAGGGCAGTGATACCAAGACCTAGCTGTTGCTGAGCGCTCTCGACTCGTTTGTCTTTGTTTCTAGTGATGTCCGAAATCGTGGCCGCTATTTCGGGGTTCAATTTCGGTGCTTGCAATAGGGTGCAGTTTTCTGGGATCTGATATTGCTTCATCAGCTTATCTTTAGCTTCTTTTTCTATTCCCTTTCGGAGTATGGGAAGCCAAAGTCGCGATAAGCTATCGTGGATTTTTTCGCCGAATTTGGGTTCGTCTTCGGAAACTTCTCCCAGTGCCGATAGTATGTCCGGATCAAGATCGGGAATCGGTGTTGGTTCCAGAGAATTTTCATCTGGAGCCTTATCTGGTGTCAGATTTTCATGGACATTTTCTGACGAAGATTCCATGGGCACAGGCTCGTCAAGAACGGCTTGTGACTCGTTATCTAAAATTTAAATAAAACGAGAACGTTACTAATCAGTCGTTTAAAAAACGAACAATAATTGTTTTATACTTATGAAAATATAATACGAGGGTAGTTGTGAAAAAAAAAATAAGAATTGTTAATCTTTTGTTAGATTTGTAAGAACGATCAAACTCATGTAGGCACTTATGTGTTTATTGCTTTAGATTAACCTGCGGTTAGCATCTAAACATGTGATGAGGTACCGTCGTGTTGATCCGCGATCAACCTCCGCGTACAAGTTTTTTACAAAACTATGTAATATTTCAAAGTATTGCTTTTGTAATAGCCCACAGCTATCATCTAAGCATATAGATTAAACATCGTGTTGACCCTCGGTCAACCTCTAGTTTTTAGTAATATGCGTAGTTATTTTAATTCCAGTTATTGCTTTGTGGTAACCCACGGTTACCCTCTAAGCATGGAATAACGATTACCATTGTGTTGACCCACGGACAACCTCCAGGCTAGCGTTAACTACTTTCGTGGCCGTACAATTTTTCACAACACTCGATAAAACACTTTAAATATATATTATGTAACACTTTACTAACCTGAATTTTCTTCCAGCGAATCAGACGATTCAATAATTCGTCGGCGTCGTTTATTTTCTTTGTCTTCAAGTCTCCTTATTTTATAGTTGTAACGTTCCATTTTTTCGGTGTAACTTCTTTTGGGCATAGTTAATTATTTTAGAAAGAGAAAGTCGTAATAAAAAAGTATTTCTTGGTAGCGAGAGAAATATGACCGCGCGCTGCCTCGCACGAAAAAAGAATGAAGCTCGTTCGCTCCGTCGTCGGTCGGTAGAAACGGAGCTACCCACAAAAAAAAAAAAAAGCGGAAATCGTCATTGTAGGTCGATTTCCAACTCTTAAAACGTGCGACTGCCTTGTAAGTTTAAAGGACTACCTGTTAATTATAATATATCTGAAGAATGAAGTGACGTAATATTAATTTTTAGTATCGACCCACAAATGGAGGAAAAGTCGGTGAACATACACAAAAAACACATACAATCGAACATATAACCTCCTCCTTTTTTGAAGTCTGTAAAAAATGATAAGCCAACTCACAGATGCTGGTTTGGAGATAACCTCTGTAGCAGCCATTGACATTGTGTTCCCATTGGAAATACAAACCGTGCCGATAAAATTCGGACAACGACCGTTTTACATTTCTCCGAAGTCGACAACCCTTCTACTACAATGGCTTTAACCAACCAAGTGAAAAAGCGAGAATTTCTTTGTCACAAGTATTTTCAGTATGCAAATTGGAAGGGACCGGCACCATTTTTACGGTTCGCATAAAACCACAGAGTACCATAAAAAATGGGACTCTATATTATATTACACTTATAGTGAGTAAATAAAAACTATGTTTTAGTGATGAAATATTTATGTACTAGCTGACCCGCCAGCAGCGGCTTCACTCGCGTGGCCTCGCGGGATATGGTTAATTACAGTTTTTTAACTATCCCACGGTAACTCTTTAATTTACCGGGATCAAAAGTATCCTATATGTTGACCAGAGTTATAAACCATACGTACGAGCTACCACCAAACATAATATCATTTAAATCGATCCAGTCATTTCGGAGATTGGCCCGTACAAACAGACAAACAGAGAAACAAAAATTTGAAAAAAATATTAAATTAATCTGATTTCACTCCTTACATTCCCCTGACTCCGTTTTTAGCATTTTTTTCATGTACAGACATTCTACTTCTACAGTTTTATTATATGTAGTGATTATGTTACAAGCCTGAGAGTGTACGATAATAGCAATTCAATTGTAAACTAGACTAGCGAACTAAAAACATTTTTTTAGTAAATTATGGTACTTACTATGTTTGAACTAAAGTGCAAATTCCTATAACGCTTAATAATATAAGCCGAATTACAGTCTCTAAATTTAACATTTATTTTGAATTGTGGTAATGTGTCTAACGCAGATTTAGTCATCATGTAACTTCTTTCTTTCTAAGCTGATGTAAAGTTACCCACAATTTAATAGAATAATAATATTTTCTACCGACTTCCAAAAAGGTACTCAATTCGACTGTATTTTTTTAATTGTTTGTTACCTCATAACTTTCGACTGGGTGAACAGATTCCCAAAATTCTTTTTTGGTTGAAAGCTTGTGCTTTCAAACAACGTGTGGTCTCATATAAATTTTATCAAATTCGGTCCAGTAGTTTTTGAGTTACACTTCAATAACTGATTTTTACCAAAGTAATAGAATGGAAGTCGATATTAAATTTTTAAATTGCACTTGTTGAGTTCCACTCCAATTACTGATTTTTGTCAAAGTAATAGAATGGAAGTCGATATGAAATTTTTAAATTGCACTTGTTGAGTTCCACTCCAATTACTGATTTTTGTCAAAGTAATAGAATGGAAGTCGATATGAAATTTTTAAATTGCACTTGTTGAGTTCCACTCCAATTACTGATTTTTGTCAAAGTAATAGAATGGAAGTCGATATGAAATTTTTAAATTGCACTTGTTGAGTTCCACACCAATAACTGATTTTTGTCAAAGTAATAGAATGGAAGTCGATATTAAATTTTTAAATTGCACTTGTTGAGTTCCACTCCAATAACTGATTTTTGTCAAAGTAATAGAATGGAAGTCGATATTAAATTTTTAAATTGCACTTGTTGAGTTCCACTCCAATAACTGATTTTTGTCAAAGTAATAGAATGGAAGTCGATATTAAATTTTTAAATTGCACTTGTTGAGTTCCACTCCAATAACTGATTTTTGTCAAAGTAATAGAATGGAAGTCGATATTAAATTTTTAAATTGCACTTGTTGAGTTCCACTCCAATAACTGATTTTTGTCAAAGTAATAGAATGGAAGTCGATATTAAATTTTTAAATTGCACTTGTTGAGTTCCACTCCAATAACTGATTTTTGTCAAAGTAATATAATGGAAGTCGGTATAAAATTTTTCAAATTGTACTTTTTAGAGTAGTCATTCTAAAATGTTACACATATAAATTACCATAGTTTAGATAATTTTAGATTTTAGTTCGTTAGTTTAGTTCGGTGTGTTGCGCCGGCGAATTGCTCCCAATATTGTACAGATAACTAACTATATTGTGTATGATGAATGTACTCTCACAGAGTAAAAAAATGTGCTACCTATGAATAATATATATATATATATATATATATATATATATATATATGTATACGTATAATCATCAGGAATGTAACCAATGTGTAATAATACTTAGTTATTCTGTGACAATACCACGTATCTAAAGTATATATACTCGTAGTACGCGTAGTCGCAATACCCGACGACGAGCCGGCTGGACGCTAAACTGATAACGCTACACTAAAGGGCAGGATATTATCCTGTCAGGCTGTCGGGACAGGTGACTTAGTGCTGTCGCTGTTGCAATGATAAAGTACTTAGCAGTCGGCAATAGCCCGTCCATCTTATATACCTATATATAGTCTAAAAGTTATACAGTTCTATCTTGTAATAGTTCGCGCCTCGCCGATATTTGGCAATTTTCGCTTATATCTATCAGCATCGATCATAACTCAATAATATCCAAATTGTCATTAATTATTTCCTTTCTGTTTTCAGTTTATTTTTGAATTTATTTTTGAATTTATTTAAGGATATAAAACTACGGCTGAGATGATGATGATGTTATAACTCAAAGACAATAAGGACTTAAAGTACAAACACACTCTTATAAAACGGCAATAAATGTAGTCTAATCACTATACTTAACTATAACATGTTTTAAATATATATTCTTATACGAATTTGATAAAGGTCACAGTTGATAGCATTTTTTTGTAGATCAATGTTTTTTCTTTAGACCGATATTTAGCCCTCGACATTTCCGCTACAACTTAACTCATGGTGGTCATGCCATACAATCTTAGAAAGAGAAAAATGGTCAAAAGTAGTATTGAATTGGTTTACAAGTGACAAGAAGAGAAAACGAAGCAGACCATATAGACGGCGGGTTGACGACATAAGAACCATAGCAGGTGGCACATGGACAAGAGTAGCTAAAGATAGAGAAATTGCGACAGTTGCAGGAGGGACGAAGCCTTTCTCATCTAGTGGCATACAGATAGGGAGTCGACGAGTAATAATTCATTAATTAATGAGTGCAGGTAAAACACAGCGTTACTACTTAGATGTACTCGTATTTTCAAAAATCATAAAATATAAATTATGTACTGTCTTAATGAAGGCTATTCTTACCTATTATAAACTTAATTCAGTTGAGCTTATTCACCTAGGTGCATTAAATCCACTTTTAGTAAACATTAAACACCTGCACCGCAGTTCATTAAACAAAGACATATTTACAATTATTAAGTAAACTTTATTCATCCAAACAGTTACAAGTGGATCTAACGGACCATTTTTAGTAAATGGAGTGCAGTAATATCAAGCATGCCTAACTGGGCCTCAAATATATTCATGATTAGCTGCGCTCCGTGGTTTCACTCGCGTGGTGATGGACGACGACGACGATGATGATAATACGAGTACATCAAATACCTATATCTCTTCATTTGAGGAGACTTCCCCACACTTTCATATATAATTATTATAAGTATAATATTAGTAAGATTATTATACATTTACCGAAACTGAATTACTGATATGACATTTGCTAGGGAAGTGTGGGGAAGTCTCCTGAATACTTATAGTTATAATATTATAAAGAGGAAGGATTTGTATGTAGGTATGTTTGTAACGAATTGGCTCAAAAAGTACTGGACCGATTTCAAAAATTCTTTCACCCTTGGAAAGCTACATTCACCCTGAGTAACATAGGCTATATAAGATTCATCATCATCATCATTATCCATCACCGCGCGGGTGAATCCGCGGAGAGCAGCTAGTATATAATATAACGATTTATTAGTTTCTCTCACTAAATATCATACACTATATGATATACATATACATAGCCGAACGAGAAAATAGCCAAACAAGACTTAAAACATCAAATACTGAATGCCAGCCAAGGGTGACTTATTCCACTGCAGTATAATAATATGAGAGCATATTATGATGCAGACAATTTGTATAAAAGCTCATTCAAGGACACTAAGCGATTTCGATGTACTGGTAATTTATGGTTTGGCATCGCTCCCAAACCATGCACTGCTCTGGCTTGTCCAGTGCGTGCGATAAAGTGCCGTGTCCCTGTTTAGTATATGGAAAGGGCATTCCGCATTCGAGCATTGGATTATGTAATTAGGAAGACATAGCCGAGAGGCATTCAATTAGAAATGAAGAAATTATAAACATAAAAATAGTTGCCTAATGAATAATAAATAAACTTACTAATTGAACAGGGCTTTTTTAAAATATAACTGTTATTAATAACCTTAAAGGCATTTAACATGTAGGATATGTGTATTAAAACCATATAATGTATGTTTAGTTAAACTATAGTTCAATAAAGTCGTTGATTTAAAATCAACCTTGAAACTGACTAAGTACTAAAGAATCAATACTTTTGTATCAACTTTGCACGAATGGTATGTGGCTAGGCATTTTCATGCTATCAAGTGGCAAGAGAAGCAAAGCCATGTCCAAGCCAAGTCCATGACATTATAATATATATATCCCAAAATGTTTAATTCTAAAGTTCTGTGAGATATCTATATGTGCGGCAATCCTAAGCATCGTTATTTGCGCAGTTTACATACACTTGCAAACAACAATATTTGCCGGTTCATGCACTGAGCTAAGGTGAATTTGTTCGTACACGGCTGAATTGTAATTACGTGAGGTGACTTTGTATGGCTTACGTTTATTTTTGGTTTCTTAAGCGAAAACGTACAAACGGTTTATTAGATTTAACAGATACAAACTGTTGAATGTAACGTACTGTAAGGCATTTTCCGAATAGAACCTACTCCGGTAGAATAAGTAGTATATACTGTTAAAATCACCTTACGTTTACGACGCTTAATATGCGGCGAAAATCATAGTAATTACGGCAATATTCGCCTTATGAAAAGATTGATTATTTATTTAGTAAGATGCACGCTCGCAATAAAAACTAAACAAACGTAAACCTAAATTAGGAAGCGACGTTCATATGCGGCAATTACTAACGGCGCAAGATGATTTTCATGGTATAGCAAGGTATAAAGAGCTACTGAGATGCTAAACACTCTCAATGTAAGACAAAATATCGCTAAAACTAATTTTGTAAGAAAGTTTCATTTTAACTTACGTACGGTTAAAATCATCGCCAGCTCTTCGTTTTTAACCTGACTTACCATGTTTACTGAATTTTCATTACTGCTAATCTGTTCGATACTACGTCGAAACAAATAGTATATCAAGTCATATTAATCGTATTCTACTTGGTGAAACGGCCGTTACTTAAGGCGTTTATCGCTTTCTGCATGGAAGGCATTTTTGTTCGTATTACGTTTTGTCGGTTTTTTGCCGTCATACCAACCAAATCAGCCGTTGTTACGATGCTTTCAGCTTTAGATTTTTCACAGTGTGGCTACTGTCAATCGTAAGGGTGATTAGCTAAGCATTGCTGGCATTGGAAAGTGCCCTATCACCATGTGATTTTCATCGTCAAAGATTCAACCGTTGGATGAACAAGGATAGGTGAAAACGACTTAAAACGTGAAGTATCGCTGGCTCCCTTATCCCTAAAAACAACAGGTACTGCTTTCACTCTAATAGTTGTATCCTCTCCAACTAACTTCAACTCTCATCAGAACATAACTGATAGTAAAATGTCTTTGATGTGAATCCTATTATTATCATCAACAAAATTTGCAAGGATACTAAGATATTTAAGCAGATACCCAACGTTATTTATGTTTTGGCAACGATCCCGGACTGTTCAGTTTTATGGACTTTATGCCTGGCATAGACTAACACTATATGGGACTGGAAACTAAAGTCATTTAATAAAATGTGCTACAAAACAAAACAACAATATCATACATTGATTACATTAAAAAATAAATAAAAAGTGCCTATAATGATTCATTTGATAACAGCGTGTTCTATTATCTTTTTCGCCATTTCCGTTTCTTTTGCTGAGTCCAATGTAATTAATACTAATGACAATTGGAATAGTGAGATTATGTTTGTTGAATGACATTTTGTTTGTTGGTTTGTTGATTGTGTGACAGCAAATCCAGCATTTGGAAATGTGTCGCTTATTACAATTCTCGGTACAAAACCGCGTGCACTTTCAATAAACTCGCAATATTTCCATTAAGATACTGGAGCAAGAAATTAGTTACAAAAGATAAATATGAACAAATGAATCAGGCAGGGGCGAATGTTGGGGGAACATTGATGCCAGAAAAGGATTGGGCCTACTACTAAAAATCAGGATGATGGATAAGAATTTGGATGCTAGCCTGCTAAGCTCGGATCATCCAGAAAAATATTAAACACGATACAAAAATCCTTTACTATATAGTTTTGAACGATACACAGGTAATAAAAAAATAGCCAAGTACATATATACTTTTCATGTATTAAACTTACTTTAATTAGAACTTCTATAGTAAATATTTTAAGCTCTCTCTATAACTTTTGTACTTGGACGTCATAGTATTTTGCAGTTGATACTGCATTGCAAGCCACCCAAAGAGAATTATATTTTTATAATATCTCTTTAAATAATAAAACTGTAGAAGTGCAATTTCTGTACAATGAAAAAAGACGCTAAAAAGCGAGTCAGGGGGATGTAAGGAGTGAAATCGAACTATTAAGTTTTATAAAATTTTTGGTTTCTCTATTTGTCTGTTCGTCTGTCTGCTTGTAGGAGCTAATCTCCGAAACGACTGGACCGATTGAAATAAAATTTTGTATGGTAAGTAGTAGCTTATATCCCTGGTCAACAGATAGGACACTTTTGGTAAATTAAAGATCCCGGTAAATTAAAGAGTTCCCGTGGGATAGTTAATAAACTGTAATTAACCGTATCCCGCGAGACCACGCGAGCGAAGCCGCTGGCGGATCAGCTAGTATAATATAATTAGAGAATACAATTAAGGCGCGGTCCAATCCTAATTTTAAAACAATTTACGATGTTTTACTTAAGGTTGAGAATTGATTAGCAGATTGGACAATGTTATGCGAAAATGCAATTGAAATCCTGCTAAAACTTTTTATATTTAGTTCGTACAATGAAATGATTAAACTTTAATGATAAAGAAGTCCATAGTTCACTAGTAAATTTAACTGGAAATTCGATTATGGTACATTCATTGAAATATATTTGGCCATAATAGAATAAAAATGCTTTTTCCCACGAAGCACTTAAGAAAAATTGCAAAATTTAGGGAATGCTGCCGATTTTATTCTATCGAGCCAAGTTTGCTAAATCGTGTATTGGCTCCCATACTTCACAAGAGCGTATATTCAATGTGCACTACGTTTTTTCTTGAACTTCGATTATTAGGTTTAACCGTCGAAAACTAAGTTTTCCCGAAGTCGAATCATGAACTTTGGCCGTAATCTACACTCATTTCGCCTTAAGAGATTTTTAAGGTAAACAAATGTAAAGTTTCTTGAACCTACGTTTACAATTGTGGAAGATATTTTTAAGCTGCAAAGACTTACTTATGTCGATCTTATTAGAGTTCATTGTAATTTACAGAATAGCAACAGAACTCTAAAAAAATATAATGTATGGAATCTAGATATTGTATAATGTACTGAAAATTTATACACGGAAAAAGGGTATTGTCATACTAAAGCAAATTGCTTTAATTCAACGCAAATCCTGTTTTCCTATAGAGGAAGATACTATTTACTTAAATAATATACAAAAATATAAATGCATATGCAGTAACATGATATGCTTGTTTTACATTATTGAAGAATAGTAAACAATAATTGAAACATCCAATCCTTTATCAAAATAAGGATCTGAGAAACCTAATAAAGGATTGGATGTTTCATTTCATTTTCTGAGTCTCTATAAAACAGTACAAGTTCGTGAACAGCGTCAAAATTGGTCGCTGTCTTTACCTCCAAGAAGGTCCAGTACATACCTCCTAAAGCAACCCTCACGTTCATGGAATAAGTCTATGCAATTAAAAAGATCATTATATGAACCTGTCATACGATGCAGTAGTGATCGATGACGAGCTATAGTGCGACAAGTTGCAATAGCAAATACTTAATGTTTTTAGCGACAATGAGTTCTAAAAGGTATTTTATATCGAAGCTCATTGACCAATTAAACACAGAACCACGGAATAGTAGTATTCCGCACGAGCAGCAGCTAGTAAGTACATATTAAGTTGCTTTCCGAAACCCTACAGCATATCGAAAAACGAGGCCACGTATATCCGCCAGTGAACGCTAGAAGTTAGTACATCGAAACAAGAACGCGACCTACTCTACAGCTCTCCTACATCCTACGCTAACTCAACGTGAGCCGAACGCAAACAACGTTAAGAATTTAGATTACTGCCGGGGACCCCAGTGACCCCAATAAGGAATTTGTCCACATCGATTAATTTGTTAGCTAGCCCGTTGTCCCGGTTGGTAACTATGTGAATAATTAAATGCGGTCGGGAGCGTTCTGGATTATTTAGCTAAAGGGAAAAATGGTCATATCAACCCACGCAGGGTTCAAAACCGTCTAGTTACACAGGGTTTTTTGAATTCTTTACCCTGGTACGGATATAACATATAAAGATACTCGTAATTAAATAACATAGTCGTCTACCCATAGGGCACAGGACCCTTCTTTACCTGACAATTAATATAGGCATTCCCTCTGTTGCCTTATGATATTGTCACTTTTGGACAGCCTATACCTACAATAAAGTCATCCATTCCATAATAAACAAAATCAAAGTTATTATTTATCTAAAAACTTACATCTTAAACTTACATGTTAGAAAGATCATATATATTTAAATAATCATATAATTTTGTATGCTTATGAATTTACCAAAATATCAACAAAAATAAAACAAATAAATTAATTCTGGCAGCTTTACAAGTGTCTAACCTACTTAAGCCGATTTCATAGCTAAGACAATCGTTATCTCAAATAAAGAAATAAAACTCATTAGAACAAATGTAACTTGCATTGTTCATGGTATTCAATTATGATGTCAAATTGAATATCAAATATTCAATAGCGAGTATGAAATTCGCACTTGTCAATTTACCCGTGGCACCCACCACGTAGCAAACAAAGCAATACAATACCACAAAATGTCATAAATCGACAGGAGCATAAACAGATATCTGCATTATCCCAGCTTTGTTTGTCTCTCGATTCAAAACCGGGCTATTATTTGGCGGATTTTGCATGGAGTTATTATACTTATATATGTAGTTAAGTCGTTATGGCGTAATTGATGTACATTTTGTTGACACTTCAATGTCATACCAATTATCACATCCATAAATAAATAGTTTTATTGCATTATCTCAAAATTTTATCATATCGCAACTTTTCGAACTATCTTAGAGTAGCCAAATGTAGAACTATATTTCGTTGACAGTGCAATGCTATCACTAACTAAATGTTCCATATATACCTACATTGTATGTTTATATAGCGGAATAATAGAGTCTGTATATCAAAAGTTTGCTTTATATACACTACTAACTATACTATACAAACAAAACATTTTTACCTAAAAACGGAACAGATTTCGACACCAAAAAGTGTGAAATAAATTGTTGAAATAATTACAAAAAACTTGGTAAACTTTTTTTCACTCTTGTTAGTGACCCTTGCTAATTACAGGATCGTTCAGGACAGGATTTTCATTCACCGTCAATGATGATATCATCAAATCATGAAAATAGGCGAAAGACTTTCCAGTTATTGGAGTGTAATTAAAACACTACGGGACCGAATTTGATGAAATTTTAACGAGACCTTTTCGGAAGTATACTCAACCAAACAAGAAAATAATTATCAAAATCGATTCATAAACGACGAAGTATTCCGTGAACACACATAAAAATATATATACAGAATTGAGAATAAACTCTTTTTTGAAGTCGGATAAAATTACTTTATTGGACGGAGCTATAGCTAGGGTTGCCAAATGACAGGAATTTTCTTGGCATGTCCGGAATTTCAGCTGTACCTATATCAGGGATACAGAGAAAATTGGAAATTGTCAGGAATTAAAAAAAATTGAAAATAATAATGAATTAAATTATAATTAAAGAATGAGATCTAATAATTAGCAATCAATTTACTGATTATTTATTAATTATTCATCTGAACACTCGTACTTTTCATTGCTGGATATAGCTTTCAGCAACTGCTGGTCTTTCATAACAATTTTATGAAACTTATCACATGATGTACTCTTTAAATTGAACTGTGTCAAAGGTAGAGCCTTAACTAGAAGCTATGGACAGTCTATTTCTCTTCTTTGTCCATTGTGCTCCCGCATTAATGAAAACACTCGTATCCGCCCGCATCTCACACGCGTATTCAACCTTTTTTTTTTTTTTTTTTTTTAATTCTAAATTTTTTAAGGGAGTTTTGTCATCAGTTTGACAATGTCACCCCCGTAAAGCAAATTTACATGATAAGACCAACTAGATACTATGGCATCATCCAAAAATATATAAATATAATCTAATAAGTGACCTGGCCTCTGCCGAAGCGGGAGAAGCCAGGGCACTGTTGCAAACTCCTACATTGGCGTCAATCACCAACTGATTTTGGCGCAAGGCGTCATTCCGGACACATTCCACCAACACATGCTGCACATCTTCTACTACACCGCAGTCCGTACAATTCGGCGAGTGTGTTGTATTCAACCTTACGAGCAAATTTTTACAATACGATACTTTTGCTGCCGAAATGTCAGGAAATTTATTGCTAAGGCAGGGATTTTTCCAGGAAAACTTATTTTCGGATCTGGTAACCCTAGCTATAGCTAGCCATCGTGTGCCGTCAGTTGTTGATGCTGATGTGTGTATGCAAGTAAATTGCAAAGTGGCCCTCAAATATTAGGTAGGTACATGATTTAGGCACATTTCTGTTTTACTGCTCTCGTGGAATTATATTCAATGGCCGGGAGCCATTAAAATCAGAGAGCTTTTAATCTCGCCAAATGCATCGGCCAATTGAATACACAATGAAATTGTCGATTGTTTCGTACAGTACGCGACTGCGTGGAGACGATAATATCTCTCGGCATAAATGTTGCTCTATATTTGGCAATATCTCCATAACTACTACCTAACCAATAACGGCTACAATATTTTGGAAGGTACTCGTAGTTTAGTATTTTGTTAGAAGGTATTTTGGTAGACTATATTGGCGTTGGTATCCAACGAGGAGAATAAAACACTAGAGAACGCATACCCAGGCCACGACCTTGCCGGGTCCACATAAGACATATAGCACACTGGGAGTTAATCTTAGAGTAAGCTTTGAAAAGCATACTAGTGGTAAGTGATTTCTCTTCAGCGGGCGCAGTCAAGTGAACATATCGTTATTTCCGCCTCCGGCCGATTCTAGGTGATGTCACTCCTAAACAAAATCCAGTATATAGTTACTTTAAATGGAGGGAGAGTCTTACATGGAAGGAGCTCAACCAAACTGACTCCACAGCCCACACTTGTCGAATGCCGTCAATGTGACATTAGTTGATCAGGTTGAAAAAGTGGTGTAGTGTGAGCTCTAAACAAACCTAGGTTTCCTTAAACCTTTGGAGTCCTTTCCTATTAAAACGTACAATTTATAGCAATAGATTTGAAAGCCTATTATTATTATGGCCACCCATATTATTGTTGTGTAGGAACAGTTCCAGTGGCACTGCACTGCAGGTAATTACACCGAAATTTCCCAAACACCGTGTTAATATTTAGTAAACGTGACCAAACTGGACGCCGCGAACAACGGCCGGTGGCGGCGCCCTGTGGCGATTTATTGTCGCCCGAAACGCCCGTAATTAAATCCACACCGGACGGCCAGAGGAAATGTGCCATTTTGAAAATCTAAACTAGCAACTTGTTAAACGTGTATTGTATGAAACAGACTTAAGGACGACAGAGTTAAGGAATATTACCTCCACCGCCGGGAAACAAATCATAAGAAGCGGGGAAACCAGACTTACTATAAGTGACCGAGCGAGCGAAGCGTCTCTGCTTTAACTGGCCAAATCGACTTTCATCTGTCCGTATGTTTGTTAGGTTGTATGTTGGTCTTCCTGACCAGGTTGCATTTTCCAACCAATCTTGACGAAACTCGGTATGCATGTTCTATACAATTTAATATAATTTTTTTGTCGTCGTCGATTTTGAGTAGGGGGCGGATATTTTCCTAAAAAGGCTGCTGCGGCGCTATTTACTGACCGATTTTGATAATATTTGGTACACACATTATATAACTGACCATAAAGAGGAATTTCGAATATGAGCATGATATTTGGTCAAGTGGTTTCCTACAGAATAGGTTGTTAAGTGCTGCGGAAAATTGCCGCCGATAAGACTATGTGCTCGCGAGGTCTACTGTTCGCTAAACTACTGCCTTTATGAATAAACGTTGCGTAAACCTATATTAGGCGTAACATGCTTTGTCTTGCTTTCACGCGTGACATTTACTGCAAGCAAAAAAATTACAGATAGATGTTAGATTACAGAGAGATTTATAGAACTACTCCGGGTGTAAGCCAAGTTTATTAATAAGGCCGCTAGTGTATGCCTCTGGCGCAAGAAGTAATTTTTGTAGGCACCACATCAGTGACAAACATTCTTATCTGACTCGAAGCAATAGTGCACAAGCACTCTTATAGTGCGCAATAAACACTGCCACTGCTTGCACACTACTGCTTCGGTATTATTTGTCTATGCAGTGGTAGCCCATGCCTCAAAACAGGTTCATGTTCAAGAGGTTTACCACCCGAATACAATATTATATTTGTATAGATATAAAGTAGACGCTACAAAGCAGCAGTGTTTCGTGACGATTTATGGCCTAGTAGAGTGTAATTAAATCCACCACAGGCAGGGGAGTATTGGTCAGGGAAATTGCACGAACCTATATTGGAATTTAGGAGTCGACCGTTGTCGTACACAACACACATAAACGTAGGTTGATGAACGCTGCTTATGTTATTGCGGTTTTCGCCATCAACTAGATAATTCTTAACGGAAGGCTTATACATATAAGAATATATATATAGTAAAACATAATTAAGTTTGTATGTATTAGAAAAACAAAACAACAATAGTTGGGAAAATAATCAAAATTTACTAAGATGTCAGGATAAATTTCCGTGACACGCACGACGAATTAATAGAAGTTTATTGCGAAAATAAATGAAATGTTAGATTGAAGTGTTAGCATGGCGCAAACGCCAAAAAACAAAGCTCTTAACACTCCCTGTGAAGGGGGCCCATGTGTTTTAGATGCTCTCCGAAACGGCAGTAGAACTCTATGTAGGACTCTATGTACTCCAGGAAAAGTACTGCCACCAAATAATATACTCATTCTACGGCAAGCAGCAATGTTCGCATAACTGTTTTTCCGTTTCAAGGGTATACCCTAGGTTCAAGTAAAATTAGAGGCACATGAGACTTAACAAATTACGAGTAATATCTCAGGATGATGGGCGCAGTGCTATTCGTCACTTGTGACGCAATGCATCTGTAAGGCAGAGGTAATCAAATTCAAATCAAGAACACGGAAGATCAGCAGTCACCCATCCAAGCACTGACCAAGGTACGGTTTAACTTAGTTGATCCAAATCGTATCCTAGTTGACGAGATCAGTTACGAACCAGTAAGCGAGCAACAATATAAGCTCTACGAAAAGTCAAAAAATATCAATTTTAAAATATTCCACTGCCGCTTCTGAAGACAACGAACATTCTTCTTCAATAAACAACAACAGACTCTTTGTGCAAAATACAGTTACTTGACTCAACAATAGAAACCAAGTAAAATATAATAAAGCACAGCTAGTACATGTTAATATATCTACTGAATTGGAAAAGCAAAAGCCGTAGAGTACATTTTCACGATGGGCTTCTGTAAGTGGAAAGACGCAGCCGAGCATATAATGGAAAAGTCGTGACATCTCCATGGATGGCAGCTAAATTATAAAAAAAGAATAAACGTACTTTATTTTACTCCTTATATTTTCTTATTATTGTACCATGACGGAAATTCTGTATAATATTTACTAAGCGGAAGATTTATGGTTTGGTTAACAGTAGGGAAGTTTGCCTGATTTTCATGCTTAGAAGAATACACACTTTATAATTTGGCCAGTTATGTTTTTGATCTCATCACAAAATAACTATCTCATACAATTGAGACGAATTAATTACCAACCCAGACATTATTCGGCTTTACGACATCTATGTCACCGGATGTCGATGTCATAATCATCACATTATGTTCCCACTGCTGGGACTCGATCCTTCTTCTCAGGATGAGTCGAGCCACAAACCATCACGCGGGCCCAATGCGGCTTGGTGGATAGGCTAGTGGCCATCCCATGTAGAAGTTTTCAGGCCGCCCGAAGGCCTTCGACATAGTCTAACAACTGTTTTCCTAAGACAATCAACCGGGACCGACAGTTGAAGGTGCCCTCCGAAGCATGGAAGCGCTCAGTTGAAAATGCCACTAGCGGTCAGCCATCCAACTCCTAGACGCAGCAAGCGTTGCTTAACTTGTTGATCGGTCAAGATCCTTAAGCCAAACTCCGCTGCGAGCCCTTCAAGAAGAATACACACTTTATATTACGTCTTTACATCTTCTAATGTTTTTTTTTCTCTCTATAAATTTCAATGTTTGAGATCGCTAAAGCAGGCGTTAGTGCTTTAAAAAAGTAATACTATAAAAAAATACAAGGGCTGCGATGTCAATACGCAAGTTTAAGTATTTCTAAATAATGCTTCTCTCGGTTGGATAGTACTGTTAAAACTGTCCAATAGATGTCGCTCCGTCCCTGCAAGACGGTTAGTCAAATAGAGAGTTAAAATTCAATGCTCGGACCAGAACCTCGGTGGCCTAGTTGGTCAATGGCGTCTGACACGGAGAGTCAGAAGACGCGGGTTCGAATCCCGTCCGAGGATGGAATTTTTCTCTCTATAAATTTCAATGTTTGAGATCGCTAAAGCAGGCGTTAGTGCTTTAAAAAAGTAATACTATAAAAAATACAAGGGCTGCGATGTCAATACGAAAGTTTAAGTATTTCTAAATAATGCATCTCTCGGTTGGATGGTACTGTTAAAACTGTCCAATAGATGTCACTCCGTCCCCGCAAGACGGTTAGTCAAATAGAGAGTCAAAGTTCAATGCTCGGACCAGAACCTCGGTGGCCTAGTTGGTCAATGGCGTCCGACACGGAGAGTCAGAAGACGCGGGTTCGAATCCCGTCCGAGGATGGAATTTTTTCTATCTACTCGTATAAATTTCAATCTTCTAATGTGTTGAAAAAGAGCGTAAACACCCAAATTTGGCCAATCAGATCCTATTTCTCATCACAAAACAGCTATTCCATACAATTGCGGCGAGTTAATAACCATCATAGGTCTTAATCGGCTTTTAGGACATCCATGTGTCAGGATGTGGATGTGTGTCCACTTCTTAAGGAGAGAACTGTGCAGATTGTATCAAAACGTGTTTGGTATTGGTTTTTTTATTAGGCCCCGTTAGCTTGTTGGTAGTCCTTCGAAGTGAGGAGTCCCAGGATTGATCCCTGTTCATCACACAAGTGTTTTATACCCGGGGTATATGTACCAACTGCTATGAGACAAGCCGAGTGCCGCAATACTTGGAAAAACATAGTCCAGAAAGCCGTTCATCGTGGTCACGATCCTCAGTCATGAGGAATCGATCAAGAAGAAGAAGAAGATGTTTATGTGATGTGCAGAAATGTTTGTTCTCTGGCCTTGGATCTTTGTGATGTGTGTGTCTCCATGTCTTTCACAGCACAGGGAATCCAAGTGCGGGGTACGTACTTATATGATATGCTCTCTCTACATTTGCACAAAGGTATTATAGCATAAATAAAGGCATAGCTTTGTGTACCTATGAGGCGAGAAAATGGCCAACAACGCCAGTGATTTTGTTTCTTCGTCATAGACGTGTATTTCTTCGAGTGTTGTATTCTTAATGGTGGATTATCCATAATGGATTAACTATTGATGCACGAGTGTACGCAAAGTGTACCTAAATCACGAAACCGTGTTATTGTGTGTTCTACTCGTCAATCGCCGAAAGAAAAGTTTGTACATTTTTCTTGCTTGATAAAATAAAAATGGAAAATTGTTGAACCTTTTAGAGCATCCATTTAACTGTAAACTTGCTGAATATGAAATTTCCATTTTTATTTTACGAAGCTGACCTACTTCTTTCCTTTCAGAATTCAAAATGGCAAATGATTCGTCGGAAATTGGACTTTGAATTTTCTGAAATTTTGATATAAAAATTTAATAATATTGTTCCTATAAAACCCTTGTCACTTAATTTGTCCCTTATCCTAACCCTTATTAGGGAAAACAGGCTGGAATTCGCCTTAAGGGAGTTTTGTAATAAGCATTATTGTAACTTTTGAGTCGATTCCAGGAAAATTGCTAATAAACACAGAGGAATTGTAAAAGCTGGAAATATTTGAAGATAAGAATATATTGTGAAACTTGACATTTTTCAGTGTGTTTATACCTTAATACTAGTATTATAATATATATATATATATATATATATAATATGGAGTGGAGTACCTAATGTTGTCAATCTACGCAAATAAATATATTTTTCAACGTGTGGTTTCCGAGGATCGCGATAACCTGATTCTACGCGAGGTCGCGAGCAATAGGTAGCTATTGCCCGCGACCTCGCGTATATTTATTTGCTTAAATATTTGTGACAACATTAGGTCTCCATATTATATATATTTGCTATGTACTACTAACTAACAACAGTCATTAGCCTATATCGGATACTGTCGATGGTCCGAAAACACCGACAATAGGGCTGCCCATAAACCTTCCCACCAATCCGGAACTGGGACCGCGTATGGTGGATTATGTGGTCCATACTGTTCTCCCTGAGAGCAACCCGTGCCCAAGCAACGGGAACCTAATGGGTGATTATGTGGTACAACAGTAAACAATTTGAAAGTTTTGGTTCCGAGAAAGTTCGAAACCAAATCTTTCTGGTAAATCTGCAAACCGCAGTAATAACCATCACATAATACAAATCCGAAAGTTTCACGCGCCAGACACAATGACAGAAAGAAATCGCCGGACCGCAATATTCACCAATGACCATTCCGATCAGGCCACGCGAGGAAATCGTGGCCATTGTATAACAGTTACATCAGCGCCTGCCATCGGCAAACAAAAAAAAGCAATAGTGCATTCATTGGATGTTTTCCAACTAGATATGTTGACACGCCATACAATTTCAAGCCTTTAAGCTAAGAACAAAGACGAGGAAAGAAGCCGAAGAACCAGAGTTAGCGACACAGCACTTGTGAGTTGAAATGGCAAAGCGCAGGTCACATCAGTCGACGATCTGATAACCGATGGGGAATCAAGGCTCTCGAGTTGCTACCACGAAACGGAAACTACCGTGCAACATGAAACTCACCACTATTAGTGGTGGTCCCTACGTAGGTAGGTAGGCCCCGACGACATCGTGAAAGTTGTCGGATCCGATGGATGCATTTGGCAAATGGCCAATAGCTCTCATGAGCGGCTATTGCTCAAGTGGAAGATGTTTCACACAGGACGTCTTCCTTCAGATGATGATGAACCTATCAACAACCTACATTGGTGCCTAATACCTATGTCAACTTCTAAAAATCAAGTCGCGATACTGAGGACTAAAATAAAGAGACGAGAATATAAAATATATTGCTCATAAAAAGAAGCAGGGTGTCAGTAATTTTTCGTACACTCATTGTACGATGAACAAAGGTCTGAAAGAGATGAAACACACAGCAATGATTAAAGAAATAGATATATAATATTTCGATTTGTAATCACAAGAAGCTTCAAATGAGTTGCAAATAACACGAGTTCCAATCAGTTCGTTCGCGACGACGACGCTTCGTTATGCTAACGCAATTACGCGTCTATACCTTTTGTTTGTTACGTAGGTATATATACGTCGTCGGTCTAAGAGAGAATAAACTTACAAATGAAGAATATATCGAAACTAAACCAATTATAGCTATCCTATTAAATTTATACACAAATCGATCGGAATAACACTAAAACACACTGCGCCAGTTCGAGCACGCCAAATGGCATCCCCAGACACGCGAATTGGATGCGCACGTGGAAATAGCTCTTTAAATATTCAACAAACTCATTAACGGTCACGTTAAGTATAGCTATGATCAACTTGGTACAATGACTATAAAATGTCTAAAAACTAACCTTGTAAAAGGTAACAACAAGGTTTCATTTTGCATGATGTCGTTGTACAGTACAGTAAATGAGAACGAAAGTTGGGACGCGTGAATTGGTATTCAACATTCAATTTGCAAGTGAAATAACTGTTTTCTTTCAATATGGAACACCTAATTAGTAAATGCACTTTCCTGACACGCCATCATCATAATTAACATAACAGAAATATGTCTTACTTATAATATAAATGCAATTGCTTGAATGGATTGGATGGAGGTTTGGAAGAATGGTCCCGAGTTTCTGCCGCTTCTTCTCGGTAGGCTCTATATATTTTGGAACGCGGCGGTAGAAACTTTAAACTACATTATAATGAAAAATGGACGTTCATAATCTTTGATGCCTAAATTGAGTTAATGGTTTTGACTTTATTTTTTGACTTTGTTTGTCACTCATCACGTCAGAACGGATGAACCGATTTGTATGAACTTTGGAATGTAGCTGTATTAGGTGTTGGAATAACTCAGGATCCTATTCATCATCATCCATCACCACGTGGTTGAATCCGCGGAGCGCAGCTAATATAACTTTACGTATAAAATAACGTTATAACTTTTGCATCATACAAGTAATATAAATGGGTGCGTTTTTAAGTTTATTCGTGCGTTCGTTTATAACCACAAAGCGGCCGAAACGAAATCTGAGGTAGTCAAATAGAAAATTGGGTTAGTATTTTTCACAGTTTTTTAGAACATTTAAACGTTTGGCCCACATCTCTATAAAGCGCCACATTCAGCCATTACCATCGAGATAATATCTCAACAGCCACGACACGACACCACAACTTATGCGCGACAGTGTTTTGTCATTTACATTGTTGGAATAAGAAATCAGTGAATTAAAAAAGGGCAAAAAAAATGCTCATGGATCGACTCTGCGTTCGGACCACAGGCAAATGATAGGATATGATAGTTCGACGGATATTATTTTACGTACATCTAACTACAGCGTATACTCATTTGAATGTTTACATTGTAAGTTATTAGTTGGTATTTAAAAGTCATAACAAAAATGGAATCAGCTGTCCAGCCGTGCGATTCTGTAATGATTCGTCGACGAGCTCATGATGTCAAATACTTTATGAGATATCGCCCTTGTACATAAGGTTGCTTTTCCAACGTTTCCTGTCATCTCTTCACTTGTTTCACGGATGCTGCCAAAGATGCAAAAATGTTTGCTCTTAGAGAATCGCACGTCAGTATAGTGCTTCCTAAGAGCTAGCTTTAAATTGTCGTATTTCCAGGTGAATAAACTCTGACCGAATGCAAGGTTATCTTTGACTATATGTATAAACATTAGTACCTGGATGACTAAGCTGCGCTTGGAGGTAAACCATACCATAACCAACCAGGTGGAGGTAACCATAAACCAAACACTCATTGGCCTAGTTTTGCTAAACAACGCCATCTATTGTCATATAGCTTTAGTGTTTCTGCATCGTTAAAACAGTTTAGGTGTTTAAGCTGATGGCCCTGATGGCTGATGGTTTTAGTTGCGATAATGATATTGTAGCAGTTTTTAATTTCCTGAAAACACGAACAAAACGATCTTTTCTAAATATTAAACCAAGCTAGATCGGTTTATCGCCCCCGAAACTCCCTGCATAGGTACTAAATTTTATGAAAATCATTGGAGCCGTTTCCGAGGTTCAGATTATATATAAATATATACAAGAATCGCTCGTTTAAAGCTATTAGATAGCAGAAAAACCCATCACCTATGTACACGTTATCGTTATCCCCTTATCTCCTCCTCTCTATATATACCTTAAATTATTCCAACGCATACATATTCTATCCGAGAAACAATACGGGTTGTACGATCAATCATTTCCTTCGAGCATAATCGGACTTCCAAAGAGCTTCCCATACGCCATCATACAAGTTCATAAATAAAATACTTTTAGCCTTCGACCTCGTCGCCTACAAGATGAATTCGTGTTTTTCCACCAAACTTTTCCCGTAACGTTAAATTTTCACCTCACGTAGCCGCCGTGGGAATGAAACATCGGTTTTATTGATCCACATTTAGGGTTACCAGATGAAAAAAATCAAAAGTCCGCAGAATAGGCCTCAGTCCATTGAAAATTTTGTTGCACTTTGATTTTTGATAATTTTCTCTCAATCGTAATTGAACAATTTAAAAAAGTCATATTATCGTTTTCTACCGACTTCCCAAAAGCAGGAGGTACAATTCGACTGTTTTTTTTATACTTTACCTCATAAGTTTCGACTGGATGAACTGATGCTCAAAATTCTTTTTATGTTTGAAAGCTGGTGCTTCCGTTGGTCCTATTAAAATTTCATCAAATTCGGTCCAGTAGTTTTTGAGATACACTCCAATAACTGAATAGAATGGAAGTCGGTATAATTTTTTTTTCAAATTGTACTTTTTATACAATGTGGATCTCTGGGGTCTCGCTCACACGTCGCACTCAGCAGGGGTGGCCGTCACCCCCCCACACGCACCGCCCTTTACCGCTTTAGTTTAACTTTTTATTAAAAATGTACTTTAAATCATAATCCCGCCGCAATCTTCAGTCAAAAAATCCTGAGATCTGGTAACCCTATCCACATTGATGGTGTAGTGACGCTGATAGGTGTGCGAACACCCTGCTATCACAGTGAATATTTGTTCCTTCAAAAAATATATGTCAGAGACTAGACGACTCGTGAATGATGGAGAATTGGTTCGGATGTTAGTAAGTATATAGAAGTTAAATTTGACGTGCAGGAGCTTGGTGATATCTTCGCACCGACAATACATAACCCTGACAACCGTCAAGAATTAAAAATGATTTTTTTAAGGGAAGTTAGTTTATAGCTGTCGCTGGCTGAGAATAATATGTTTTTAAACGAGCAGTTAATTACCTTATCGCAATCGAATTTTTACTATGAATATCGATGCAAACTGTTTACAACTGGAAAGTTAGAGATTTCGATTTTAGATCACAAGAATAAGTCAGACCTTGGGCTGATTAAATACAAATTTTAACTTTACATTGTAACAATATGACTCTCTACTCTTTACACATAAAACCTCTAAATGTTAAATAGAAATAATAATGATGCGTAAACTAATTGCAGTGACATGCTTATTTTGATTTTGTATATATACAAATATTTTTCTATGTAGTTTTTAGTTTAACCACACACGTTGCACTTACTGGAAAAGCAGGTTAATTTCTACGAAATCTTTTGTATTAATTAAAAATACGGGATTACTCACTTAATATTTATCGGATAGATCCGACTATAGTTTCGACCACATTCGGTGGCCTTTTTCAAGGAGTGTTCGGGACGCCCGCGTCGATGACGTCTCGCTTAGCACTTTTGTATTATTGGCCAAATATGTAATGTTTGGTTATACACGTAATTATTATTTTTATATTGTGCCAAATTTTTCATTTAAAGCTCTAACACCATGACATGCCATATCAAAATTTGACTGCTAGTCCGCCGAGGCAGCAGTCTAGAATTTATCTCATGAGGTATTTTAACCGTTTTATGGGGACGGAGCGTCATCTATCGAATTAGTTGAAAAGTTTTCTTTGACCAATAGAAATTATTTTAATTTCGCTATACCTACCTATATTTTCAAGGGTTCTCATAAAGCAAACATCAAGCACCGCAAAGACGAGAGTGTCGCAAGAATCTTCACATATCTTTTATTTGATTGGGTTGGGTCCGTATTTCTTCGATTCGGAATATTTATCCATGTATTAAATATTAGTAGCCGCCCGCGACTTCGCTTGGAATACGTTTATCATGATCTCTCGGAGACTACCGGAAATAAAAAGCCTATACATGTTAATCCCGGGTGCAAACCATCTCCACTCCAAATTTCATTCAAATAAGCTCAGCCATTTTGTGCGTGCTTGTGTAACAACTATCTATAAACATAGCTTTCACATTTATGACATAAGTGTGTTAGGAATAGTGCCGTCTGCATTTTATTGCAGTATTAGCATTCTTCATTTTTTAAAATAAGCTTCGATCTCACTCGGATTTCAACTAGTTTCGTTTATTTGAAAAAGTCGTTAACCTTGCGTCCTAGACGTTTACCAACTGTGATTGTTAACTCAACTTAATAACTTTTTAAATATTAAAATTTTACTCAAGCCCTATTGCAATTGTTTACCTAATTTGTGGTCAAATAAATTAGTCTCCAAGTTTTTATTACTTATAATGTACACTTTGGATTTATCATCATCATCATCTCAACCGTAGGACGTCCACTGCTGAACGTATGCCTCCCCCATTAATTTTCCAAAAGGACCGGTAGGAAGCGGCCTGCGTCCAATGTCGTCCTGCGACCTTTATCAGGTCGTCTGTCCACCGTGTCGGTGGACGACCTACGCTGCGCTTGCCGGTCCGTGGTCTCCATTCCAGAACCTTCCAGCCCCATCGGCCATCTGTTCTGCGTGCTATGTGCCCTGCCAACTGCCACTTCAACTGGCTAATCTTTTTGATTTATGTGAACATTAAACTATTGATTGGTCTTTAAAAACTTAAACCTATTTTTCGGTTCTCGGAATTGTATTGAGTTGAAGTTGCGTGGCCCACAAAAGTAATATTTGTAGAAACTGTTAATGACCATGGAGTTCAAACGATTTTTGTCTTAGTCGTACGAAACTAACTTTAAGGTGCACTTCTACCATAATTATGCCTCATCCATTCGGATACAGAAGATAAAATTATAAAATAAAAAAAAGATAGGTAGCGTATTGAAGCACTCAAGGCATATAAATAATTAGCACTACAGACATTTCCTGCTGTTCATTTTGTAATTTTTTTGTTTGTTAAGTTTTATTTATCTATGTCAAATGTTAAATTTACCAAAACGCAAGTTTGGCACAAGTTTTTCTTCATTTATTCTGTTTCATATAAGTACCATAATTATATTAGAATGACGGCTTAATTTACGTTGTAGGTATACAGTCGAGGGTCTTGACCGGTTTTGGGTTTGTTCTGAGTACAAACACGGACGCAGCCGGGTGCGCAAGTGCTCGATGAAGAAGTGGGAAGTTCACAAAACCAGCCGTGGTAATAAAAATAAATTGTCAAAATAATATTAAAAATATTACAGAACGTACGTCGTACCAATACATCATTTTGTGCTGTCACTCGAACCGATTCGTACCGGATTTCATTTGCGTGGCGCGGGCCTAAGTTCAGACTATAGTTCAGGGGCGTATCACTTTGAAATTGCCCACGCGTTTGCGGGCTCCCATTAGACCGATCTGATTGCTCGGACTGGACGCAAACGCAACTAAATTGGATGTGACCGACGTCTGATTATTGGGTTATGTGTGGACGTTGATTTGGTTACTGTGATTTGGAGTTTCACCGGTACTCAGTACGATGAGCTTAACCACACACATCGCATTTCCTGGAACCGTTGTATGTCTTCTAAGAAAACTATTGTATTATTGGCCGTATAATATAGACTTAATAAACATAAATATAATTAATCCAATATGGCAACTGGCGAGACTATGAGTTAAACCGTCAAAATGATATGAACTGTATAATACTTACGAGAAAGTTTCATTCACTCAAGTTATCTAAAATATTATCATCAAAGTCAACATAATCAGGACTATGTGCTAAAGCGAGTTTATCTTTTTGTCTTTCTTTAACGGAACAGCTGTTTGACGTGATATCTTGCAGTGTACTGTGACTACGGACATTTTTTCCATTAGATTGTAATTATGGATTTTTTTTGAGAAAGGTTTGTGTAAGTTAACGCCCGCGCGGGCGGAGACACAAAGCGCAACCAGCATATGATCAGCCGTGCAATTCTCTAAGTCTAATTATTCGTCGTTGCGATCATCGACGAGTTCACCGATATCAAACACTTCAGATCTGTACTCGAGCTTGAATTCACTACTGAGCGTAAAGTTCTGGAATACGGCTCCGGTAGTACTAAAAGTTTTTAAAACTCCTGAAAGCCATCGATATGGCCTGATTGGGTCCCTAAATGTACATTGCCTTATTAAGGGTTAAAAAATAACCGTGACCTCTGAAGCACCTAAGCGCAGTTGACATTGCCATTAGCGGTCACTCGTCCACATTCGCCTCAAAGAGCTGAATAAGTCTATAGATCCCTCTTTCTTGGATCCAATTGAACCGTTACAATCACTACGTGCAGCATTATATTAGAAATTATAGACGCTGTTATATTCAGGATTTGGTCTTGGGTTAAAACTATTCTTCTGTGGTCTAGTTCGCCCATGTCTAAGTAAATATTGTAGCTCTTCCCTTCGTGTTGGAAATAACTTATCAACTCGACCCAGATCAAAATCAGAAACGGGAATAGGCCAACCTGTATTCTTGTGAATCTCTAAGAAGTTGAAGCCCGAAATCTAATTCCGAGCCTGAAAGCAAGCCTTCAATCGATATCAATCCAACGACCTCTCAAAGACTCACGCCTTACGGCTCATTGGAGAGCGAAGTACACGTGCTACTTCCAAACGTAGTTCATTACTACCATCGAAGTACAAATACCTTTAGATTACGAGTACAATATTTATTTTACAAAAAATATAGTCTAATTTAAAAACAAGTCAAACCATATAGAACCCTACTGTAGAATATTTAACGTAGACGAACACGTAACTAACTTAAGTATGGCAGTTCGTACCTCTGTTGTGTAAGTAAATTGTGGATTTCCTTGCAGCTATGACCCTGGGTCTTCCAAGCGGGGCGTGAAAAATGATCTCACAGGTCATCATAGGGGTGGCGATTAAGGCAACTTACGGCTGCACTAATGGTCATCGCTTCTTGATTCCCTCTCAGCTTTCCATCAGGCGATAGAATAAGTCACTTTGATTAAACCATTATAAAAATAATCTGTTAGCTCAATTCGATATACATTGCTAGGAATATAACCTCGTTGGGTACAGCTGACAACAGAAATTCAATTTATTTACTGGCAATTTGTAAGTCGTTAGCAGGGCGCTAAGCAAATTACCGATTCATTGTTTTTCGGAGCTGAACGGTCGCGGGCCGTACTTACCAGTATTCACGGAATATGAAATTATGGGAATAGGCATGAAACGCTGGAGTAAGTATATAATAAATAATATCCTTTCTGTTTTTGAAGTGATAACTTCTTATGGAAGGGTAACCAATTCGTTACGTAACGCGTTACGGCGCCAGCCTGCCTGGCTTCCCTTTATCGCACGCATCCTCTCTCACTCTAACCCACAGCGCTAGAGTAGTTTAAGTTATCACTTCTGACGCACACTTTTTTATATGTATGTTAAAAGGTGAACCAATATTTATAAAAAATATAATCCGATACTATGTACACCATACCCGTACATAGGTACATACCATGGCACTTTTACATCCCTAATCAAATCAAATCAAAATTATTAATTTCAAATAACGTGACTCATTAAAATAAAATCAAGCACATAAAAATATATATAATATATATAATATAAATAAAACCAAAAAATTAAATGGCAAAAATAATCTTATGTTAGCAAATATCTAAGTCAGTATTGTTATTAAACTAATCAAGTAATAAGTACATAACTAACAAAATTGAAGAATAATAATAATATATAAGTATTCAAATCTCAACATACAAATTATAAAATTTTAATTGGCATTGGATGTGCGACATGCCTACCGCAACCATGCCGGACACGGGCAGTCCAATCTACTGGCAATCATGGCCAATAGTTCGGAAGAGGTGTATATAATTACATTACATTATAATTACCATCATCGTCATCACAATCATAGTCGCCCACATTTGTCTACGGCATATCATTCAATACATACAATACAATACAATACAAAAACTCTTTATTTGCACCAAAGTAAATACAACATAAGGAAACAACTTAAATAGTAGGCACAAATGGGCGGTCTTATCGCTAAAAGCGATCTCTTCCAGACAACCTTTGGATGAATAGCGATTACATGATTGACATGGACGGTGGTGCAACATCACGAAGAAATATATTATTACCTAGTATTACATGAAACAGATGTAACACTAGATAATACTAGATAAAAGGGTAAAATTCAAATTAATAAAAATACACTTAAATATAACAATACTTACACTTACCTACACGTAATAATAATATAATACATATATTATACTATAAACATACATGAACATATATACTTACACATACATAAATATCAATAATATAAAATAATATCAATCAATGAATGATGTCAGGGATTAACATTTAACGTGGAGAGATAGTAGTCTTTTACTTGAGCTTTGAAGCTATTCAGCGATTGCCCGCGTTTGATACTAGTAGGGAGGGCATTCCAAAGGTGAACTGCCTGGACTGTGAATGAAGAGTTGTAGAATATAGTACAATGTTCAGGAGTCGTTAGAAGTAAGTTTTCTGATGACCTAAGAGAGTAAGAAGAGCATTGGAGAAATCTAAATCGTTCTTTTAGGTAAAAGGGAGTAGAAGGATTAAACAATATGTTATACAGAATAGAGAGGATGTGAGAATTCCGGCGAAGGCGTATAGGGAGCCACTTAAGTTTACAGCGAAATTCGGAAACGTGGTCGTACTTTCGCAGACCAAAAATAAACCGAATACAGAGATTCTGTAGACGCTCCAGCTTGTTAAGCTGGTCCTCTGTGAGATCTATGTAACTGGCATCAGCATAGTCAAGAATGGGAAAAAGGAGAGATTGTGCAAGTGCAGCTTTGGTAGCAGTGGGTAAAAAGTTACGCAGTCTGTTAAGGGAGGCTGCTGATGCAAACATTTTTCGTGCTACAGATTGGATTTGTGGTTGCCAAGACATACAGTTATATACATACAACACGATAAGGACTTCTCGTCCATTTGAAATTTGATAAGCCTTTTGACTAATGATTAGCGACGTGCCTGCCAGTGATGGTTACAGTAACATTCAGAGCATGAAAGCTCTATGCGGTACAGTTTGGCATTAGCAACTTATTTTACCAGTAATAAATTAGCGTTAAATTACACAATGCAAAATCTACATTAAGCGTAATATTAAATAAAAGAACAAAAGCGTTATTTACCGAACGAGCGAAGCGTCTCTGCTCCGTTCTTATGTATGTTAGGTTGTATGTACGTCTTACTGTACAGCGCATTTATAAACCAATCTTGACGAAACTTGGTAGGCATGTTCTAATATATTTTTTGTTGCTTAATATATTTAAAAATATCACAATTTGAAAAATTGAATAACGACTTCCATTCTATTCAGTTATTGGAGTGTATCTCAAAAACTACTGGACCTAATTTGATGAAATTTAAATGGGGCCACACGGGTAGCACCAGCATTTAAACAAAAAGAAGAGAATTTTGAGAATCAGTTCACCCAGTCGAATGTTATGAGTATACAGTCGAATTGAGTAGGTACCTCCTCCTTTTTTTGGAAGTCGGTGGAAAATTAAAAGCTCACAGTACTTTATACCTAAGAGAGCATTTAAAAAAATATATTACACCTATTGTTATATTTTTGAATTCTAGTCTCAGTCCAGCTATCCAGTTAAGACGCGGTCCAACCCCAATTTTAAAATAATTTACGATGCTTTACGTAAGGTTGAAAATCGCTCGTTAGATTGGACGATGTAATGCGGAAAAGCGTTAATTTTGTACGTTTTCTTTATATTTTTCGATATATACTAACAGAATCGAAAAAACTGCTGGTTATAACTTTAGTACTATACGTTGGCTAAGTATTACCCAAAAAAAACATAGTGATATCGCTGAAAATTCGGAGAGTTTGGACGTGAAAGTTTATTTTTGTGGACCTATTCAGGATTTTTTTTCTGCTGAAAGAGAGTTATATTTATGAATTCTATTCGGTTATTACTCTTTTCCTATTCCTTTTCTAACCTTTGTATTTTTTTCATAATATACTATCGATCTGTTTCGTTACACTAGGTGTTTAAAAATTCTGCTTTTTCTTTAATCAGGGTACGACCGCGCCTTAATTAACCGCCAAAACACTCGTTTTGGCGGTTAATGTTACGTATCGGATAAATCGGTTTCGAGCATATCAGTGTATCAGTACCCGTCGGAAGCTCGAAGACCCGGCTTCACACTCACCCTACAAAAACTCTATAAAACTACAAGCTGAGTCCATCCTTCAAACAGTGAATGTCTGATAGCAAATCCAATATAAATATTTACACCGAAAATTAACATTAACCAATGTTTTCACTTTAAATACACAAATAACTGTTGTCGAAATACACATTAATCTATAACCCTTATCTAAACTTTCAAAAGAGCTATTTTAGGAGCGTAATTTTGTGTGACCCAATTAACTAAGCCTGAATTAAACTTACCTAATTGTGAGTCCCGTTTAAATAAATAACTTATCGGGGCTTTTATTATTGGGCGAGAAAGTATTCTTGTTACAGATAATAATAGGTAACTTAACGACTTAGGTCTAACGGTATATATAATTAATTTATCACGGTCTTTAGTATAAAATTATATTCTAATAATATTTATGCACCTAGTTAATTATTGTAAAAATGTGGGGCCAATCGTATTTACATAATTATACGTGAAATAAATGGTTCAGTATGTATTTTGTATTGACGTTTGAAGTGACTAACTAGGTTCGGTTGTCTACCGAATCTTGATGTCTACCAAGATTGTCATGTCAGCATATTATGTATTGCCTATTACAACGGTGGCTTTTGACAGGTTACCATTGTACTTTGCAAGGTAAGAAGCACGAAAACTGTCAAATGAAATACTTACGTAATAGTCGTGCAGACTGCGGTCTGATATCTAAATAGTATGCATTCAACATTTAAATCCAGAACTTTTCTTCTATTATTTCAGAATTACTCACTCTGAAAGTTTTTAACCGACAGTGCTGAAAATTGAACGGTATCAAAACAGATCATTAAATAGGATTAAAATAAAAAAGTGAAACAATTACATAGGCTGTTCCAGTAAAAACTTATGCGTAATTAAATGGTAAAACCGGCAAACACTTATGTCTATTATTTAGTCGTTATTACTCCGACCGGTGTTCGGGCAGTACTGATGCCCATTCTCATGGAGAGCGTGGTCGACGAGGGCGTTAGTCGCGCACTCTCGTCCAACCTACCCATTTTTTGAAGGTCGGTTAAATATGTTTATAAATCCATCGGACACTAGTTTGAACAGGTTTATAACAACCATTATTTATAACCTGCGCGGACACAGTACTTTTCGTATATAGCGTGTCGAAGTAGTTAGACTGGTCGCCACTATAAGGGCATAGGTCACGAGGCAGGTCACACCCACGAAGTGATGACGTACATAGTGAGGGTTAATGACTGTGAGATCGCTACAATATCAAAAATAACACATGACACAAAATAAAAATAACCGTATTATATGTATAAAAACGCGGTGATGACGTCATAAATAGCTGAACAATAAACTTTACCCATTTTATAATACATATTATGCACTTATACACAAGACTTAAAAAGTGATATGAGTACGTTTAGTACTAATTACTTATATAATTTTGTTCTATATTTATGTACATGTTTACATTCGGAAATTTTAAACATATTTTCTACTAGCTGGTGCCCGCGACGTCGTCTGCGCAGGATTAGTACTTCCAGTAGCTTATTATCTTCTCCAAAGCCATATCTATCTTTATACCAAAATGTCATAAAATATTTACATAGTTCTATGAGTAAATTTAAGTACTTAGTAAATCAATCAACAAACACTAATAATAAAAAAAACAGTACATATAAATATAATATTCAACATGGAAAAAACTGTCATTACATTTTATCACCCTTGACGGTATTTGTGTTACATTTCATCACCCTTGACGGTCGCCGAGCACGTCTAGTGTATCGAACTTTCAAAATGATAGCGAGCTTTTGACTAAGCTATCACAAACTGACACAAACTTTGACAGAACTGTCATCATTACGATCTTAACGTAAGCCGAGATCTTGTTATTTTGTCTATGCTGTTCCCAAGAATATTACGCTTTTTCACTCGCTTGGTTATGGATGATGATGGTGATGATGAAAGTATTTTGTGTGTTAATCCAGCGCCTCATCTACCTCCATACCAAATGTCATCAAAATTGACCCCAGCCGTTTGAGCGTGAAAGAGTAACAAACATCCACACATCCATACATCCATACTCACAAACTTTCGCATTTATAATATTAGTAGGAAGTAGGATAGTAGGATGGAAATTAAGTTGTACCAATATCGAGTACACCTCACGTTAGCTAGTCACAGATTCTAAATGCCCGAGTGCAATTAAGTATTACCAAACTACTCTTCACGTCGCCAGATGGATAGCTCTTCGTTAAGAGTCCGTCTTGACTGTACCGACCGATACAACCGCAGTATCGGGTTTTATTATTAAACCTATTCTTATTCTGAATTCTGTAGACATACTTTTGTATTAAGAATTTAAAAATGATTGTTAAGTTAATTCAATGTCCAATTCACGTTTAAGTACTTTTATCATACTATTAATAAAATAAGTAGCCTACATGGGCAACTATATGGACATAGGTTGTAAAAGCTCCTCCTAAGTATCTTCATATGAATATGTGTTTGACCTCTTCCTATCATCTCATATCTTTGACTTCTTCACGCCGATACGCCTTAACGCATACCTACTCATATCTTTGACTTCTTCACGCCGAAACGCCTTAACGCATCATACCTACTCATAATTTTGACTTATTCACGCCGAAACGCCTTAACGCATACCTACTCATATCTTTGACTTCTTCACGCCGAAACACCTTAACGCATACCTACTCATATCTTTGACTTCTTCACGCCGAAACGCCTTAACGCATCATACCTACTCATAATTTTGACTTCTTCACGCCGAAACGCCTTAACGCATACCTACTCATATCTTTGACTTCTTCACGCCGAAACGCCTTAACGCATCATACCTACTCATAATTTTGACTTCTTCACGCCGAAACGCCTTAACGCATACCTACTCATATCTTTGACTTCTTCAAGCTGAAGATAAACGGATAAGACGGCTTAACGTATTTAGGGGAAATTTGTAACGAAGCTTTTACAAGCTATCTCCATTAGTAGGTATGAAGGCTCCTTTTGATCCCTATTCAAAGCGTAGATTTAAGGATCGTGATATCATATGCGTACAAAACGCAGGCGGACGCTAACACCTATATATCCTTCCACTATACCCAATATAAGTCCCATAACCAAAGATTACAAATAAATTGGCCAGCGCCAAATTTTCTCCCCACAATTCAATTAAAATTAATCCATTTGTATTCAAACCTTCGGCAAACTTCAATAAAAATGTCCCCAATGTCCCCATTTCCGCTTCCCCTAGCTCGTACCTGCAACAAAACAATACACAGGTAAATACAAACAGATCGTTACGGGCAAACAACTAAGAACCAAGCCCATCGTAATTAGACCTCAGGCCTATAAGCAGGAATCAGGATTATAGGCCTAACAAATTAAGTTTCAGAGACGCAACTAACGAAGCTCCGGACAAATTGGTAGAAAGAAGCGAAATGGCGAGCTTGCCAGGCGTAAGTCAAATCCCTGTTGTTTAATAATAATGGTAAACAGAGATCCCGCTTTTGTCCCTTTCGATAATGAAGATAAGTTTCGGAATGGGTCTATAGGCATCGGGGAAAAATCGGTCGACGATTTGCACGGTTCGATAGGGACACAGTCCGTATTATTAGAAAATGGAATAGCAATATCGTCGAAAGCAAATACAGATATTATTATTGGGATACGAATGAAACCATTT
Organism: Selenia dentaria; assembly: GCA_917880725.1. NCBI lineage: Eukaryota > Metazoa > Arthropoda > Insecta > Lepidoptera > Geometridae > Selenia > Selenia dentaria. Next base: position 10,534,412 of record OU862885.1, read on the forward strand.
TGTGGTTTTCCAAAGAGAATGAAATAAGTACTTTCTCTATTTATCGTACAAAAACATCTTATATGTCAAAGTTAAGCAATAGTATTTTATTCTATAGAACTACTGGCTGCGCCCCGCGGTTTCATCCGGGCCGGTGATGGTGATGATAAAGAAAAGTATCCTATGTTCTTCTCCAGGGTTTAATCTATCTCTTTGCCACATTTCACCATGATCTATTCAGCCGTATAGTCGTGAAAGCGTAACAAACAAACAAACTCACTTGCAATTGTAGTCCTTATTCTGTCAAGACTAAAATCTATAGTTCATGTAACACTTAATATGAAATTTCTAAAAGGATGGTATTTAAAAGTACTTCAATTTATTCCCATTTCATTTCCCTAATTTTGCCTGTGTTCCACCAAATATACTGAATGTGCACCAAAATATGTTCATTAAAATATGTCATAACGAGCATCTATAATTAAAAACTGTTGCAAATTTGTAAAAATAGTAATACACCTAATTTTAAAAACAAGTATTTATTTTTTTATTTTTACTTCAGATAATGCACTGCAAAATGTATTTGAATCAAACACCAATTAATGTCCAATGTAGCTTTATTAATAAAAAATGCTAACCTAACCTAACCTATTTTGTGTAACATTCAGGAATATTTGGTGCACGATCAGTATTTTTCGGGGAAGAATAAAATAGTTATTGTTACAATAGAATATTTGCAGCGCACTACAGTAAAAAAGTGTTATATCTTTGATAATGATTTTGGAATTTGTTTGATGTAACATATTTTGTTGGCCGAGTAGTTTAATTATAGTAAAACAATTAAACGGGTTTAAGATCAATATTTTAGAAATGCATACATAGATGTACCTTTAGATTTTTGGTGAACACAAAAATATTATCCTTTCTAAAAACCTTTTGCCACAAAATGGAACCGACTTCAATACCAAAAAGTGTGAAATAACTTGTTGAAGTCTTGCTGCTTACGACCGATTGTCATTCACCGTCAATGATGATTCATCAAGATAGGCCGTTTCAGTTTTTGGAGTGGAATTCTAAAACTGCTCAACCATTTTTGATGAAATTTAAATAGGACCACCTCGGACGAATACTCTAGCAAACAAAAAAAATATTTTGAGAATCGGTTCACAAATGGGGGAGAAATCGGCTAACATACACAGAAAAAAATACATACACACGAACATATTATAACCTCCTCCTTTTTTGAAGTCTTTTTATACTTACGTCAGTTTAGCGAGCACCAAGTTACGGCACGACTAATTAGTCTAAAATATACCCGCGATTAACGAGAAATGTCTGCCGTGCGATTCTCTAAGAGCAAACATCGTTACATCTTTGACAACACTCGTGAAACAAATGAAGAGTTGACAAGAAATATTGGAAAAGCAACCTTATGTACAAGGGCGATATCTCATAAAGTATTTGACATCGGTGAGCTCGTCGACGAGCTGAATCGCACGGCAGATTTTCTGATATTAGTGCTGTCATTCGGAAGAATTTTACTTATTTGATTTCTATACAAAACAGAATAAAAACTGCCATAATTTAGATTTTTTTAGTTTGGAGATACTTACAGAATCGGCACCAAGTATAAGTTTGATAGGATTTGATTATAAAATTAGGTTATCATCTATGTCAGCTAAGGTTACACAATATTTAACAGGAAAATCTGTGCAAAAATTGCAAAATGTGTTATGGCGCCGTAAAATAAAAAATTATTGTCGTATCACATGACGTATTTAACTGATGAAAGACATATTTCATTCGGCACTAAATCCTGCAACATACGCGACAATTATCGCTTCAATAAATCTCATACGTTTTAATCATTGTCAACACTTCAGTCATCATGTCATCAAACAGATCGCAGTCGAGCTTAATTACGCACGTAAATTCTCGCATCGGGACGGAACGTGCTCGAAGTAATTCATCCTTCGGCGAGTTTTAATAAGTTTAGATGTACGCCGGCTTCAACGACCTGATGACCTGATTCCGAGTTTATTCTAAATATAGCTCCGAATGTTTCACTAACCGGGAACATCGGAATGTACAGAGAGACATACTAGGAAGTCGTATATAAATGTTATTTATGTATATACTGATCTAGCAGATTGACGTAATGAAAGATTATCGTCATTAATTAATCGCCGAGCAGACATCCGTTTAATTATCATCATTAGACTCGGCTCTCGCAGACGGTTTTATAAAAGGTTGCTGTAGCGGTTTGAAAAACATTCTGCGCTGTCATCATGCAATAAATTATTGTTTACTAGGTGCGCCACGCGGCCGCGGGTTGGTGAAAAATGATGATGATGAACAAGTACCCTATATGTTATTCCAGCTCCTCATCTATCTACATACCATATTTCGTTAATATTCGTTCAGTAGTATTTGCGTGAAAGAGTAACAAACATCCATACATACATATTACTAGCTGATGGCCGCGACTTCGTCTGCGCAAGATTAGTACGTACCTACTTATACGAGTAACGTATTATGTTGATAATTCCGGCGCAGGGCGAATAAAAGAAGAAGATCACAGTTGCAAAGTTGTATTCGTTTCCAGTTATCGTATCCGATCGCACTTCACAAAACTTCGCTTTTCACATAAATTAGCCTGCTTAAGAGCCGCATTAGGTCGCGCAACTAGCGCCTTACTTTGACCGCGACTACGGCTATATGAGGGAGATAGCGATATGCTCGGTCCCTGTCTACGTCATATTCAAGGTCATCCGAGAAGGAGGATATTGCTATCTCTTACAATTTTGCTGTTACTTACAATGATTTTACATTACTTTTATTTAAGAACTTAATCAACTATTTTCTATCTAGCTTAGTCTAAAATATAAATAGGTAAATGTTGCTGTGCTTCTTAACATATTATATTCTTCAACGATATCTCTACATACCTTTTTACCAAAATGTCATAATATTTTATGAGTAAATTTAAATATTTAGTACATCAATCAGTTAACACTAATAATAAAATACAATACTTACCTACATACATACAAATATAAAATTAATCACCATAGAAAAAATCTTTCATTACATTTCATCGCTCTTTACGGTATTTGTGTTACATTTCATCACCCTTGACGGTCACCGAGCACGTTACCTAGTGTATCGAGTTGTCAAAATGATGACACAAACTTTGACAGAACTGTCATCATTACGATCTTGACGTAGGCGGAGATCTTGTTATTTTGTCTAAGCTGTGCCCAAGAATAATACGCTTTTTCACCCGCGTGGTGATGGATGATCATAATGATGATGGTGAAAAGTATATCTACTATGAGTTAATCCAGCGCCTCATCTACCTCCATACCAAATGTCATCAAAATTAGCCGAGCCGTTTGTGCGTGAATGAGCAACAAACATCCATTCATCCATCTATCCAAACTGAAAGTTTATAATACGAGGGTCAAACTGAAAGTTCTTAGAAAATCAAAAACTGATTACATTAGCCAGTTATTAGTTTTATTATATCTTTTCAAAATATTGTCCATTCACGTCAATACACCGCTGCATGCGATGGAACCACTGGGAAAAGCACTTTGCCCACTCGTCCTTAGGGGTCTCTTCAATGGCATCGCGATACGCAGCCACCGCTTCTTCAGCATTCATAAACCGCTTTCCTTTAAGTTTTTCTTTAAATCACAAGGCGCGAGGTCGGGGCTATACGGCGGGTGACCCAGTAATTCAACGTTTGATGTCGCCAAATAGTCGATCGTTCGCTTGGCGGTGTGCGATGAGGCGTTGTCGTGGTGAAGGAGGATCCTACTGCGAGGTCGTTTCTCTCGAACTTTTTCCAAGACAAGTGGCAAACAATTGGTAGTGTACCATTCTGCAGAAACTGTTTTTTGATCCTCTAACACAATTGTTGCGAAATGACCTATCCTTCCAAAGAACGAGGCCACCATTTTTTTCCCCGCACTTCGATCTCTCTTCACTTTAGTTGGCAACTCCTCGAAAGGAAACACCCACTGAGCAGATTGTCTTTTGGTTTCAGGATCATAACAGTAAATCCAGCTTTCGTCACCTGTTAGTATGTCGAACACAGCATTTGAGTCACCTCCGTTAAATCTTTCAATCATTTTACGGCACCAATCCACACGATGGAGTTTTTGAGCCTCAGTCAAATTATGAGGTATCCACCGGGCGCAAAGCTTCCTGACCGCTAAATGTTCGTGTAGGATTTTGTGCACTTGACTCATACCGATGCCTAAGCTTGTCCGAATCTGCTGATAGGTCACTCTTTTGTCAGTCTCTATCATACGCCGCACAACACAGATGTTATCTTCAGTCGTCGCCGTAGAAGGCCGTCCCTCACGTAAATCATCAGTGAGATTAGTGCGACCACGTTTAAACTCATTAAACCAGTTGTAAACAGTCGCACGAGATGGGGCTTCATCGTGAAAGGCCAATCGTAGTCTATCATAACTTTCTTGTTGACTTAAATGACATCGAAAGATATAAAAAATTATTGCACGAAAATTTTCTCGTGTTAAATTCATGTTGACGTGACACAGACAATTTTCAATTTGCCGCCAAATCGTAAAACAAATGACAAATGAATGAAGTATATACTCAGTAATATTGGCAAAGAGTTCTATTTTCAAATTATAGAATTATTTTTTTATTATATTGTTTATAAGTGGCCAGTTCTAAGAACTTTCAGTTTGACCTCGTATTAGTGATATAGTAAAATACAAATCTACTAAATTATTTAATTACACAAAGATTATAAAATAAGGGAAGCTAAGACCAAAAGCTAACTTACCTTGCTTGGTACATAACAACAATCTCCATCAGGACCTTAAAATAAAGTTCGTTGACAAAGTGATAAAACCATCCAGAAGCCCATCGACATAGGTCATCACATGAACGTCCCAGACAGCTGTGCTCTTCCATCACACAAAAGTATAATGGAGTTAAAGTAAGTATAAACTTACTACACTTACTTAACATGTCTTCCTCTCAAATAAAAACTGCATACAAATAACAAAATTGTTTATCATACAGGGTTCTTGGTAAGACGAGCTATTCCGGTTAAGGGCGTGTAGTTGACATCGTTTCTGACTGATTTGACTATGCAACATCCTATCCTAAATCTAAACGTTTTAGAGATATTTGAATTTAATTGTTTTATTATTTACAAGTTTTTATACGTTTTAATTATCTACAACGACTATTTATTATTTTACGTACAATATTGGTTATTGAGGTCCTAAAGCATCTAACATGTAAAGATCCAACAATATTAGTAATAATAAGGGTTACACATTTCAACTAAATTCAAATATCTCGAAAACGGTTACATTTAGGATAGGATATTGCATAGTCAAATCAGTCAGAATCGATGTAAACTACACGCCCTTAACGGGAATAGCTCGACTTACCAATAACCTTAACCGGCAAAACACTCACGTTAGGGATCGAATACGTCGACCCGGGTTTCGAGCATTTCAGATGCTCATCTATAGGACGAGTGCGCAGCGGCGTCGGCAAGCTTCCTAGATCCCTACGTCGAGAGTCGATGTATTCAATCCCTAACGTGAGTGTTTTGCCGGTTAAAAGTTTAATATGTGTCAAACTCACGAGAATTTCAATGCGCTTTCCATTCTCGGAGGAAAATAAAACCTTCGAAGTAAAATTCTTGAAGTAAGTAGTTCGTTCGTTGATATGGCCACCCTTCGAAGTTATTTTTTAATGCCGGTCAGAGCTTTTAATTCGTAGTTGACCCTTAGTCGCGCTGATTGACCCTTCGAAGATGATATTTAACTTGCTACGGGACGAAATGAATATAGCAAGATTCATAACCAGTTAGTACTTGATGAGTCTTCGGTCTATTTGCAGAAGTCGACACGGAACAAAACTTGTTGTGCTTTTTAAGGTTTGGTTTTTAAACTGGTAATTTTTTACTAAAGACTGTCAATTTGACAGTTGCCAGTAGATTTTTAGTCAGTACGTTTTGCCATTTCATAATGCTTTATGAGCAGGTGGAAACATTGGCCCATTTTTTTAAATGATACCGGTCCAAATTTGCCCGTAATTGGAGAGCGCTACAGAAAAATGATTGTTGACTCCTTCGTACCTCAGTTGAATGGCATTGATGAGACATAGCTTTAGTTTCAACAAGATGGCGCAACATGCAACACAGTGAGCGGCACCATCAGTTGTATGCGGGAAACATTCGGTGAACGCATTAATTTCGCGTAATGGACCTGTGAACTAACCTCCACAATAGTGTGATCATACAACTTTAGATAGCTTTCTTTGGGGGTACATCAAGTCACTAGTTTATGCTGATGTTGGACCATTTGTTTTTTTTGTCTAAACTTGCTGTATTATTGCTGATGTACGACACCACCAGATGCTCGATAAAGAAGTCGAAAAAATTACTTCACGATTGCGTTTCATTGGACCTAGCCGTGGCGCTCATATGACCGAAATCATATTTAAACAATAACGACATAAAATTACCGTTGAAATAAACGCAATATCATACACATTGGTATCGATTCTGTAAGTACTCTCTTAACTAAAAATCTCTAAATTATAGCATTACTTATTTTGTTTAGGCTAAAATCCAAATTAGTATAACACTTTCGAATAATAGCACTAAAATTAGATATTTCTCTTCAATTGTGGGCATATTTTATACAGTTTAGTCGTCACGTAACTTGGTGCTCCCAAAAATGAATAGAATAATCATATTTTTAGATGTATCATTCTAAGTGTAAAGTGATTTTTTTTTAACAGTAAAGGATCACCAGTAAAATCTAAACGTTTTAGAGATATTTGAATTTAATTGTTTTATTATTTACAAGTTTTTATACGTTTTAATTATCTACAACGACTATTTATTATTTTACGTACAATATTGGTTATTGAGGTCCTAAAGCATCTAACATGTAAAGATCCAACAATATTAGTAATAATAAGGGTTACACATTTCAACTAAATTCAAATATCTCGAAAACGGTTACATTTAGGATAGGATATTGCATAGTCAAATCAGTCAGAATCGATGTAAACTACACGCCCTTAACGGGAATAGCTCGACTTACCAATAACCTTAACCGGCAAAACACTCACGTTAGGGATCGAATACGTCGACCCGGGTTTCGAGCATTTCAGATGCTCATCTATAGGACGAGTGCGCAGCGGCGTCGGCAAGCTTCCTAGATCCCTACGTCGAGAGTCGATGTATTCAATCCCTAACGTGAGTGTTTTGCCGGTTAAAAGTTTAATATGTGTCAAACTCACGAGAATTTCAATGCGCTTTCCATTCTCGGAGGAAAATAAAACCTTCGAAGTAAAATTCTTGAAGTAAGTAGTTCGTTCGTTGATATGGCCACCCTTCGAAGTTATTTTTTAATGCCGGTCAGAGCTTTTAATTCGTAGTTGACCCTTAGTCGCGCTGATTGACCCTTCGAAGATGATATTTAACTTGCTACGGGACGAAATGAATATAGCAAGATTCATAACCAGTTAGTACTTGATGAGTCTTCGGTCTATTTGCAGAAGTCGACACGGAACAAAACTTGTTGTGCTTTTTAAGGTTTGGTTTTTAAACTGGTAATTTTTTACTAAAGACTGTCAATTTGACAGTTGCCAGTAGATTTTTAGTCAGTACGTTTTGCCATTTCATAATGCTTTATGAGCAGGTGGAAACATTGGCCCATTTTTTTAAATGATACCGGTCCAAATTTGCCCGTAATTGGAGAGCGCTACAGAAAAATGATTGTTGACTCCTTCGTACCTCAGTTGAATGGCATTGATGAGACATAGCTTTAGTTTCAACAAGATGGCGCAACATGCAACACAGTGAGCGGCACCATCAGTTGTATGCGGGAAACATTCGGTGAACGCATTAATTTCGCGTAATGGACCTGTGAACTAACCTCCACAATAGTGTGATCATACAACTTTAGATAGCTTTCTTTGGGGGTACATCAAGTCACTAGTTTATGCTGATGTTGGACCATTTGTTTTTTTTGTCTAAACTTGCTGTGTTATTGCTGATGTACGACACCACCAGATGCTCGATAAAGAAGTCGAAAAAATTACTTCACGATTGCGTTTCATTGGACCTAGCCGTGGCGCTCATATGACCGAAATCATATTTAAACAATAACGACATAAAATTACCGTTGAAATAAACGCAATATCATACACATTGGTATCGATTCTGTAAGTACTCTCTTAACTAAAAATCTCTAAATTATAGCATTACTTATTTTGTTTAGGCTAAAATCCAAATTAGTATAACACTTTCGAATAATAGCACTAAAATTAGATATTTCTCTTCAATTGTGGGCATATTTTATACAGTTTAGTCGTCACGTAACTTGGTGCTCCCAAAAATGAATAGAATAATCATATTTTTAGATGTATCATTCTAAGTGTAAAGTGATTTTTTTTTAACAGTAAAGGATCACCAGTAAAATTTTTAGTTCGGTAGTTTAGTTTAGATTTTTTGAACAAGTGAATCGCTACCATTATCATTATTCAAATTAGTTTTATTTCATTTTGAAAGTGTATATACCTATCTTTGACAGAAAAAACACCTTTATATTAAAAGTAAATCTGAATGAAGACAGCGAACACTTTTTATGTTTCAGTTAATAAGCCAAACCGTGGGCGTAGTCTACGGAAATGGAGACAGCCCGTACAATTGGAGATAATAAGCGCTGAATATTGCGTTCTATTCGTGGAAGTAGTTTGTTATATACATTGGTTAATCACAAACGTTGTAGTTCCTGGAAAAGTAGGTTGATTTCTGCGAAATAAATCTGACAATAATACATTATTGGCCGAATATGGTGAATAGCGAGTCAACGTGTTAAGAAATAAACGGTTTAACCACCGACGAAGCTTCGAATTTGTTACTTTACCGTTCACATTCACTGTACAGTACATCACAGACAAGTATAGGTACGTTGAAAAAACGAGAGGGAACAATTGAATGAATGATGAATGACTGACATTGTGACTGACTTATTAATGAAAGTGGTTTCAACGTAACATATAAATATTATAATAAAATAAAATATTAATAAAACTTAATAAAATAAATATAAAAAAAAGAAGCTAGATATAAGAAATTAATACTGCTACCTATATGAAAATGACTTGCCTTGTATAACCTTCACTGGTATACCTAATATAGCCAATAAATTATTTGAATTTGAACTTGAAAAATCAAACACTCAAATGTTCGTACTACTCAAATGCGGTAACAATAAATCTACCTCATTAAAATAAACATCGACAAAACAGACGTTAAAAGAAAGCAATCAAAACTATCGATTGATCGGATTGTTCTGAGACTCGAGTTGTTTTTGCGAACGATTCTGCGGATCCGACAGGTTTGTATTGAACACTGTACAGTGTACACTGTACAGTACATGCAGTATATAATCTACATGTGACGTCGATAATCGTCTGATCCTACTAATATTATAAACGCGAAAGTTTTGAGTATGGATGTGTGGATGTTTGTTGCTCTTTCACGCTCAAACGGCAAATTTTGATGAAATTTAGTATGGAGGTAGAAGAGGCGATGGATTAACACATAGGATACTTTCATTATCCATACCACGCAGGTGAAAAAGCGTATTATTCTTGGGTTACATTAAGATCGTAATGATGACAGTTCTGTCAAAGTTTGTGTTTCTGATACGAGTAGCTTAGTCAAAAGCCCGATATCATTTTGTCAGCTCGATACTTCGATCATATATTATATATATGATCGAAGGCTCGATACATTAGACGTGCTCGGCGACCGACAAGGGTGATAAAATGTAATGACAGTTTTTTCCATTGTGAATAATTTTATATCTGCATGGTACTGTATTTTATTATTAGTGTTTACGGATTGATTTACTAAGTACTTAAATTTACTCATACAACCATGTAAATATTTTATGACATTTAGGTATAAAGATAGTTATGCCTTTGGAGAAGATAATAAGCTACTCAAAGTACTAATCCTGCGCAGACGACGTCGCGGGCACCATCTAGTGTACAATAATGCTATATGCAAGGTGTGCTGAGGACTAAGGCCTGTGTTTCAGAATGTCGCTCAGAGTCGACAACGAATTCACAGTATAAATGCTTTATAAAATTCTCAGCTCTGTATTCAAGCTTTGATTCACAACTGAACCATTCTAGAACTTATGATAACATAGATGAACCAATTTCAAACTTTCAACAACAATGGCACGGTTCTACTAAGCAATCGAACCTTCATCGCGTCATCACTACATCTGGGGAGTAAACAATATGTCAAAGTAAGATAAGAGTAAATATGTATGATAGGTAGGTCAATGTTCGAACCGTGTCTTTAGTCACAAGTACGTAAGAGAATTTGAATACTTGTGGGCCGTATGTCAAACTTGCTTCGCCAACAACTATTCAGTTCAGTAAATCCTAACAAATACTAATAACTTGAGTAACATTGTACACACAGCGTTAGCCAGAGTGACATTTCTTATATCAGATGTGATCGTGATATCAGACAGAGAGCGGTCACGCGTTTACGCGTTCACGCGGTCAGTTTTGCGTTCGTTGTGTTGTATTTATATACGTTACATAGATATACACACAGTCTATAACCCGCGGCATATAACTCTAGCTCTGAGCGAAATGTGGAAGGGATAGCTGCGCAGATAGAGAGAGACAACAGTCCCTCGTCTTCGATGTGACAGAGAGAGACAAGAGTCCTTCGTCCCAATTTTTGACTTCTGCGCAATAACGGTCATAGCTAGAGTTATATGCCGCGGGATATACCCACCGACGCGGTCAGAACGCCTCCTGATGAATGCAAAACTGACCGCGTGAACGCGTGAACGCTTGACCGTTCTCTGTCTGATAGCACCCTTACTGTTGATCAAACGCCCTGTGCTATTTTAATGTCAGCGAAAGCGGTCTAACTACCGTTCACAGCACGGCATTGTTTCCATGCCCTCAGACAAATTCGAGTGATATTCCCGCTTTGCAAATACTCCAGCATTCAATCAAGGGTAAAGAAGAGTTAGGTAACGAAGTTTTAAGGAGTTTTATTTGCAGTGAGTAATTTCAAAATCCGTATTAATTCATTATTATTGAACACATTGAAGAATTTAACAACCTTATTGTTGACCGACAAACACTTATATAAAAAATAATTAGTACAACAACCTTTGTAGGTATATAAGTGTTTCATCTAGCATTCCAGTCACCATGAGCACATTATAGCCAGTTTTATTGTATCTCTACTGAAAATGCGTAAAACAGCAGAAATGTGAAAGTTTTGATATTGCATATTACTATTAAGTATAAAAAATAGTTATACGAGAAACGTACAACTTCGTAGACAACTTGTAAGAATACAGTTTGAAATCATTCTCCTAATCTTGCATAATATATTATTTACAGCTATACTTACATTTCTAAATCCAAGCCCTAAATAAGAAAATGCAACACGTTTCTAAGACATTCAAAAGACAAATATAAACCAGTCCAAGAATAAACCTAACAGAAATGTAACAAAAGAATTAAACAGACATAATTTACTAGAATGCCCCTCGGAAGGCTCGCTAAACAAGCAAGCGTTTGGAATAATAAAAATATACTTTATTATGTCATCATCACCATCCACTGCGATGTTATAAATCAATGCATTTGTTTAATAAGCAATTCCAAAAATTAACTCCGTTCCATGATAACTTTTTATGTGCCAAAATACACAAATGAGGAAGAAACCGGCTAACATACACAATAAAAAATTATACAGTATACAGTCGAACATATTATAATCTCCTCCTTTTTAAAGCCGGTTAAAAGTTTACTATTTGAACAAATGTGATAAAAACAATACAACAAACTAATAGTAGTTTATGCAACTGGCATATAATAGAGGGTATTAAAACATGAGTATAGTCAGGCGAGTTTTAAAATAATATTACACGAGTGTTTTAATACCTAATTATATGCAGTTGCATACACTACTTTATTTAATCTCATGACATTTTTGCTACTAAAGTTTTATCCAACAAAATATTACTCAAATTCGTATGTACGAAACAGCGCCAAAATGGAAAAGTCTTCTTCTTCTTCTTGTTTGTATGGCTTGTGCGGCGTAACCACAATTTTGCCAATATCAGTGGAAAAAGTCTGTTATTGGTCTATTGGCTCGGAACCAGTACGTTGCGCGCGCAGCGCGCTCACCACGGATAATGTGTACTTAAATTGAATTGAAACCTCTTTGGTCGGGACACATTGTACATTAATAATTAAAAAAATGTTTTAAAGCATTGTTTTGTTAGGAGAATAATGCTTTAATTTAATTTTCTTAAAGGAGTATGTAAATAAAATATGTCAATAAAAGTCTGTATTTCATTTCATAATTAGAATATTACCGAATGAGATTATATAAAAAATATTAAAACTCTCTCGTACTCAGAACTCTAAACTTTAATAAAGCAGTTACGTTATTCTCTAACATAATAGTGTTGAGAGCTACTTTATTATAAATCGATTTGTAGGACCATCAAAAATGACAGCTACAGATGTCATTTCCAAGGGACATCAGTGATGGTTTATGTCATGGTACACTTACAAAATTAATATCAAGTTAAAAAACAAAATGAATGGAAAGCCTATTTATAGAAAACTGATAAACGTCTAACTAGCGTGGTTCGCCCAAGTGGACTCTTCACAGTTCGGAAACGGTTAAATCCCTGCTACAGTTAAGAAACATATAAAATAGTTTTTATTAGCATAAGGGCGCATCCGGAGTTCCGGAAGACATAAAGCGACGCAAAAATGGACCAACGATCGGCCGGCTAATCTAAGAGATGAGCTTCGAGATAACACCGACAAGGGTACTACGCCAAATACAGATCTACGGATAAAATTGTCTGACGAGAGGTTTACGGTGTCTGAAGTACGTGAAATGTTTTTGTCTTTCCCGACAACTTGGCTACTTTAATGATAATGTTTCATTCTGTTCTGATACGCTGACGCGACATGGCGTGGGAATGTTAACAAAATTTACTAACTGAAAATATTTATAATAGCTTTTAAAAGCCTTCAATTCACGAAATGCGCTTAAACGCATTCACAGCAGTCTTTCAAAATGTATGTAGCTGAAAATGCGCTCTAAGTTCTTCAATTCTTAAGAAAGGTTCCGAAATAACTCGAAATACTTTTAAGTGCTTGCGTAAGCTGAGGACACCGTTCAGTGGAGTAATGGAAACTCATCTAGTCCCAAAACTTCGACGAACAAACATAAACCTTTCATGGAATCAACGAAATTTTGGCAAACTACAACGTTCGGTTATGAACTTATGAAGCTCAGGTAGTTTCGTAACAGTTCGAACTAATGAAAACAAAAGGTATTTCGCGTGCTCAGCAACCGTAAACAAACCAGTCTGCCGATCATTTGTAGTTAATTTACTTCAGCTTTAGTTTAATATCGTAATTAGTAATTTTGGTAAAAGGTCTCCGGAGGTTTTAATTCCGTTCAAGGCGAGGAGAAACGGCTTGCTCGCTTTCGACTAGTTGGGCGATCGATCCGTAAGTACATGGCAAAACGTGGATAGACGACGAAGCTCTGACCCAATTCGAAAACGGAGCGAGCAACCCGGGAAACCGTATTCTGGTGCTCCCTTCGCGTAATATGTTCGTTTGTTGACAACACAACCTACAGAGAGATGGATGGCGAACTTTACGAGTGAAAAGTTACACTACCTTTGGAACTTGGTGTGATATGAATTGGCATACTTATAACTTTCAAGTTACACATTGGTTCAAATTAAATATTATTATGTCAATAACATCAACTTTATGCATTTTAAACTAACAATGAACAACAACTACTTGCGTAGCTTAATAAGCGTAATTTAGCGTACTTTACTTAGTGTACTTTAGTAGCTTTTTACAATCATAACCTGCAGTGCAACAAAAATAATTCAAAGATCATTTGGAACTGGTGCCTGATTTGTAGCAAAGCGTTTACACGAATATATTTTTGTTATTTAATGGAGGTTCTTAAACTAATAAAGGTCAAATAACTGTTCAAAACAATTAACCTCTCAAGGACGTATTCAAGTAAAACCTGGGCCGCTAATCCGCAAGACTTTAACCACTATGAAATAATCTAAATATGTACAAAATCCTGTCTTAAACTATCACGGTTGTTCTCTAAAGTTATATGATTATTAACGGGATATTTACCGTGGTAAGGTTGTGGAATGAGCTCCCGATATTTCGGCGCAGTTACATGCACCATGTTCACGGGAAGACGTCTTCCCGTGAACATGGTGCATGTAACTGCGCCGATGTAAATATCCCGTTAATAATCATATAACTTTATGTACAAAATGTACAAGTACGTTTCTACGCCGCGTCCTATTTGTCATAGACAGTACATAGACGGTATAGGTAGATTCTCGTATATCCGCAAAAGCACAGGTATAAAGGTGATATCGCGGCACAGAACACCGGTTTAACACAATGTCGCGATGAATAATAGAGAGAACGCTGTCGGGAAATGAAATCTCCGGGATATACTCAGACGTATACTAACTTTTTTACAGTCTCTATACCGGTAGGCACAAAGAGAGTGTTCGAGTACTAGCTGACAATGTGAAAATGTATCTTCCAAAAGTTTACTCAATCCAGACAAAGGAATACAGTGCATACGTAAGATCTAAAGTATAAAGAAAAGGCTTTGTCTGAAATGTATTGAAAGTCAAACACCGCGTCTACAGTATGAAAAGGCTGATTGATGATTAGAACATATTAATTACGTATAAACTAAAGCAATTCAAAATTTATAATAATATAACAAAAACAATGCCATATTGGAAATGTTGGGTCTTTGTATACGAGTTCACTCGACCATACTATGCAATTTAGATACAATATAATCACTACTTAGTATAGTATCAAATTATAACTATGACACACAATGCTTCATGCTCAAGGACAAAGGAGCAGACGCCTTAAGAGTTGGAGTACCGAAACTTAAATTTAAATTACTTCTAATGAACTGTTTTATTACAAACAAACCCACGACTTTATCAATGTTTGTATAAGCTCGCTTTTGATGAGAGTCTAAGTTATAATCCTGAATTAATTTAGGGATTTATAGGCACATGAAACAATTCACTGTAGGCACTCTTGTGTAACACATAAATATTATAGATATACACACATCAAAAAAAGTATGCGATCACTTTGAAAAATTAAAATCTTTTTTGTTACGGTAGATTATGTTATGATTTCTTCGTCTTTTTAAATCCAGACAACCGACGCGTCCGTGTCTGCAGAAGACCAGGAGACCGTGAAAGGCAATCAACTGTTCACTAGCTTATGTTGATATAATTTTTTAAATTGAACTTAACCAACAACTTATTAATAAAAGGTTTATATTCAATATAATATAACTTCTCCCCTGGCTTGTTCACATGCGGTGATCCTCTTGGGTGTGCTGCGAATCAAGTTATCCAGCATTTCTTGGGGTAACCTGTCCCATTCTTGAGTAACGGCTACCCTGAGTTCTGGCACTGTCTGGGGACGTGCGTGGCTGACGGTTCCAAACAGCTCGCTTTTAAGAGCATCCTATTGAATGAATGAATGATTTATTAACGTTAACTCCTTCCAAGCCATACAGAGAAAACGAAAAGCAAAATTCATGTCCAGAGTGTTCAGGTGTAAAAATTCTATTATAGTGAGTCTGTCAGAAATAATCTTCTCGACGGCTGTGTATAGACGATGGCTGCAAATTGCAGCCTAAAAGTAGGTACTAAGTACATGTACAAAATATTGTATGAAACTATTTTATTTATATTTATTATTTTTTTTATTTTTTTATTTATTAGTTAATTATTATTTTTTTTGACTTAGTTATTATCATTTATTTTAATTTAGTTTAATCTATGGATAGCACTTTAATTACTATTTTTTTTAATTTGTGTGTATGACTTATGGATCTCGTGTCTGAAATAAAGAATTATTATTATTATTTGCTATAAGTATTGGTACAATTTAGATCTTATGTATAATACGAGTATAAACAATGGTCCTTAAAACTTAATCAGAATAGTGACATGCAAATAATATTTTTTTCCTTAATTTAAATAATTACGCTTATCTGTATGGAAGCATATTACTTAAGTACCTATTAAATTAGATTATAATTATACATTTTAATTGAAATATATAATAATTGTAGTATTTAAATAGTCAAGATTAATATTCAATATTTTATTTTATCACTATTATAATTTAAGTCAAGCGAGCCGGCAGGACAGTCTAACCTTGTGATGTCGTATTCTCGGAGAGCAGCATTGACTTGTAGAGCTCGATGGGCGGGCGCATCATCATCGACCAGTACAAATTGGTGCCCATGGTTTACTCGCAATGGTCTGACAATTACATCAATAGCAACTGCTCTATACATGTCTGCTGTCATGAAGTCTCGATACGGGATCAAAGGCGTTCTAGCTCCAATCATAATACCACCCCAAAAGGACACCGATTTCCCGCCTAGCTGAACTAAGGGGCAATTCTTTGCCTTTCTCGGTCTCCTGGTCTTCTCCAGACACAGACACGTCGGTTATCTGGATTTAAAAAGACTCTAAAAAGACGAAGAAATCATAATATGTAATCTACCGTAACAAAACAAGATTTAGATTTTTCAAAGTGACCGCAAACTCTTTTGATGTGTGATATTAGGTCGTTACCTATGAAATTGCCGTTTTTCATGAAGTAAGTTTATTCTTAAGAAGAATAAGTTTTTTCTCTATATTTTTTATTTTTATTAATCAAATTTCCGCCAAATAGCGAAAAAAATGCGCATCTGGCGAGGACAACCAACTTTTTGAAATGAAATATCATTCGTATTTTGAGCAAAATGCCGCCCAAGTTGGTGAACCTGCATTGCCAGATATTCTGCCTTGACGTGGTAGTACTTTGCTGTGTGTTAGGAAGAGTGGTTTAGCAAGTGAAATTACAGTGAAAATAATTTTCAAACTTTGAAAACCTGAAGCGCTGAGCACGCAATCCTATACATGCCTCTCCAGAGTTAGCTGACCATTTTTTAAGTAAAAAGTGGTTACACAACCCTGGAGCTTTGTTCATATAGCTGTTATATAGGGTTACACTGCGACTGTCTTAGGAAGGAGTGACGGCTACCTTATGTTGGTGGTAGTGCCACGCTGTAACACTAGGGGTGACAGAACAGCCAAATAGGCCGACACGACCGGGGAAGTATCACACTTCAACATAACATCGACGTGAAGTAACATAGCTTCCTATTGCGTTTCGGTCGGTCTGTGGGAGGTTCAGAGGCCTGATCCCCCCCCTCCCCTCTCCTTCCCTTAAAGTTATATCCCACTAGCAAACCCTGCGAACTCCGTTTCGCCACCAGATGGCTTCGTTTTATGTAACATTCTGTTTGGCGCCATCTACTTAAAATATTGGTTTGTAGTACATGCTATGTATCAGAGATGGCGCTGTATGTGAAAAAAGATTTTCCCGCTTTTCTTTTTACATTTTTCCTGAATTTTCTTTACTACAAACCTCACGGAGCCCAAGACCTTTCCAACGAATGCAAAACCGTGGAAATCGGTTCGTGCGTTCTGGAGTTATAGCGTCAGGAAGGAAAACCCGACTTATTTTTATATAGTAAGAAGAAGATAAAGTTATTCCTCAAAGATCGGCAACGCATCCTCGAGACCTTGGGTATTGCTGATGTCCGTGGGCGACGGTATCACTTACCATCTGGTGAGCCACCTGCTCGTTGCCAACCTATCCCATTAAAAAACCAACAGGCACAATCAGGACATAGATCAGAACCCACTCTATCTACAACGCTATATTACTCTACATTTTTTCGACTGATAGAGGATTAGTTGGTAGTAGCCAAATATACATATAAATAGGTGATACTATCCTTGAGTGAGTATAGCAGATAAAACATCAACACTAATTAATAAAGAGAAAATATGATTACACCGGATAATATGACCACTTATTGTTCGAAGCCTATTCACAGACCGATTGTCTCGTATTCGATATTTCTGTGTTAATATTTGCCATTTGCGTTCGAACAATTAATTGCTTTATTCTTCTGGTGAATTTATTGCAATCGGAATGTTAATGTTTGTATCAAAACATAGCATCCAATGTTTACTCGAAAATCGATTAGGAGTTATACCTAGATGTTTAATTGTAAGCAAAACTAGTACAGATGATGCTATTCTATGTAGGTACTAATATTATAATCGCTAAAGTGCCTTTAGCTCGCGAGTAACTTATAAGCCCTGGCTTACAAACGAACGTTAACTGCACAGCATACACTCTATATGCATTTTCAACTCGCCAGGCTAAGCGGCCAGTGGGCCTAGTACGAATAGCTGCGTTATTGTAACGTAACGTGTAGTTCACGTGAAACAGTACAAACTGTCATTTATCTAGGGCATCTGTGACACAGATAACTCATAGTTTGACCGCCGAAACGTGACGCGTTGACGCTTACGATACGAATACTTTTTCGCCAATTGTTTGTGCTACGGCCTCAGGACTCAACGTTTTGCACGAGTCACCTATATGCAAGTATACAGGCTATGTCGGTACCGCTCGTCGAAATGACGAAACAAATTTGTATGTAATTTGGATTGGAGGTAGGTTATAAAACCCAGGATTAACCCACCGGTTACTTTTTATCCCGTTACAATGGGAAATTCTCAAGGGATCACGATAACCTTATTCCAAATGGGCAAAATGCGGGCAGTTAGTAAGCTTGCTTAGCGAAAGTTACTTGTATCAAACAAGGAAAGAAGAGAGCGTAACGCTAATATTTATTGTATACTAGCTCAGCTCAGCCTCGCCATAACCATCTTTTCTTGGTTTTTCTTTCTTAAGAATCTTCTCCTGACAATAATTAACACAACAAAAAAAGAATTTGCGAGATTTTTATCTGTTCTCAAGTACAAGTAATTGTATTATGCAAGAACCTTCTACGGAGTAGTAGTATCAGAAAACATTTAAAAAAAAATGAATGAAATCGGTAAAGCCGTTCTCAAGTTATATAGCGTGACCAGAAGAAACAGGGGTTCATTTTTATTTAAATAGATAGATATGTAGTGCATATTCGATGTTTTTAAAAGCAGCGGCCGTACAGGCGCCAGGCATCCCTACCCGAAGAATCACCATATCCAATCCCGTCCAAGATCCGTGGGCGAAACGCTTATGAAGAACACTATTAGCGAGAGTTACTTGTAAAAAGTAAGAACAATCCAATCCAAATATCCAATCAGTACTGAACTTAAATCTTAATACATTCAAACAATAACCGTTCGTAACAACTGAATGCTATCGCCGAGCCGCGCCGCGCCGGCAGTGTGTTATGTCACATATTAGGTAAGTATGACGCAAAGCCTTCTAATTGTAGGCCATTAAGACTGACTGACAGTGTGTAGTCAGGGTCAATAGAACACACCGATCGATTCTAGTTGAAATGAGCCAGCTAATTATCGTGAAATTGCTGGGAGAAACTAGCTTTCCGCTTTAGTTAGACTTCGATTATTTTAATTACGTCGCGGTACAGCGTGGGATTCTTTTAAATATACAGCTAGTTCAGTCGTTTGTCTAAAGGGCAGCAGGTCGCCAACCCATAAACCCTATAAAGGTATTTAAAGTGTCAATAGTATATGTCAGTAGTAATAACTTACTATTTAATCAACTCTATCTGGAAATCATTACTTATACCAAAGTAAGTAAATATCTATAAATATAACGTTTTCCCTACTAGCGTTGATTCACGTAGGTTTGACGCGAGACGCGTGTAGGGACTACATCGCCACAAAACAAGTACACATTGCATCTACATTTTGTTGGTAGCATACCTACGCAACAGGAAATAATGACATTTAAAAACTGCCTACCCGACCGCTCTGCCGGCACTCACGTAATAATTGCCGGCAAGCGTCCTCCGCCCCCCACCCACCGCATCTTCCCGCTTATATCGCCTATTTATCACGATGACAACTTAGTCGGGGCCTCGCGGTCTAAGTTCTTTGCTTATACTATGTTTAGTTAGGTAGATCGGCAGGGCTATTATGTATCTCATTTGCTAACAAATATTGATTGAAACCGAAACAAATGGCGGCTCTATGTCACTTTTGTCAGCTCCAGTCATCAACTTGCTAACAAGTTGATGTTTGCTTACTGAAGTTGTCAAAATTGACATAGAGACGCCATTTTTCACGATTTCAATCAACATTTATTAGCAACTGAGATACATAATAGCCCTGCGGGTTAGTGTAAATACATAACGTACTATAAATATATAATATCGTCAATAAGGCACACATAAAAGCTTTAAAATATCAGACTCAATTTCAAAGCAAATTTATGTAACAGACACCGCAGCCACATGCTTATCCCTTTGCGTCCCACGGACGTACAACGTCAGTTTCATTCATAAATCTTTTGTTTAATTATCACGGTATAGGAAGGATTAATAAGCAAGTCCAGGTTCATACATGACTGTTTGATGAGAATGTCCATGATATACTCCGAAATAGTTTTAAAAAAAACTGATCAAACACAAAACAAACCAGGTTAAAGTACAAACATAACTTTTCCGTTCGATCCCTAAGGACGATTATACCACCAACCGAAAATAATAAGTTTTGTAACAGTAAATTCACTTTTTTATATTAGACTAAATATTTATAGTTCACATCAAAGTAGGTAGGCAAGAGATTCTTGCTACAGCTGAAAGATACTGTAGACCCGAGTATTTAATATGAATAACTTAAACATCAACTTGATACCTCTACGCATTCTTGAGAAAAAGGGTCTTGAAAGACTGACATCAAAGTGATCCTATAAGGTTCCCTTTTTCCTTTTGAGGTACGGACCCCAAAAAATATAAATAAATTCTACTACCCATATTATTCATGACCGATCGATGTCGTATGTTAAGCGTTTCACAAAATACTACAGTTATTATGAATTGAAGAATATACATATCCTATACAGGGCATCCTACGGCTATGCCACATGGGGGTAAAATCACTTGAACATTGTAGATAGGATATTTATGGAGACTTTATTATATGTTTTAATCTAAGTAATACTACATTCAATGATTTTATAAAAACTACTTGATTTATTTTAAAACGCCGGGCTTACCTATTCAAACAAATTTGATTTCTTATGTTATATATACCAGTCAAATTATAATACTATACAAGGACTATCTATGAGGATAAAGCGTGTGACAATAAAAAATAAAGGACATGGCGTGTGAAGCGAGAAACCATCCAAACTGAGTGTAAACGTTAAATGCTATGTCAGTGTGTATGTGCCTCATCTTTAATACAGTGGTTCTTAACCCGTGTTCCGTGGAAGCACCCGAAGTGGTCCACGAAGCCATCCGAATTGAAAGATACATTCGAAACAGGAATTTTCTTTGAAGATTTTGGGAGCCAAAATGTAGTTTCTTTTATAAAGATTCATGAAAAAATTATACTTAGAACTGAACCTAGGATTAGTATGCGTACAAATACCGCATTAAAATAACTTACATCTGTAATATAACATTTTCGCCAAAATATATATTTAAGTAATGTTGGCTTCGAACAAATTTATTCATGTTTTATGTGGATATAGAACAAACCCTTTATACATTTTTTACATTTCCTGTATATTACCTCCAAATATTTGGTGGTCAATTACAAGTCAGTCATTTTGTGAAATGGTCCCTCGTCACTAAAAGTTTAAGAGCCACTGATCTAATACAATACTTGAAAGTCATTGCAATTCCATTTCCACTGTTAAACAGTGGTGGTTCATCGAGCGACATTGCGCGACCTTGTGCCACACACGACCCGTGCCGAAAGAATCAATACTGCGACACTGACACAACTTGGCGCGGCGTTTTAATATTAATCTACTAATTACTAAGCTGCAGATTGGCATATCAATTGTACTCTGTTGACATTTAATCTAAGGCAACTCTTGTTTACACTACTATTATTTATAATATTAGTGTAGACATGCCTCCAACAACCAACCAACTAATCTTGCCTCTTTAGAGGAAATATTAGTTCGTTTGTTTGAATTGAATAGGCTCCGAAACTACAGCATCGATTTGAAAATTTTCTTACTATTAGAATCCTACATTATCCCTAATGAACATAGGCTATATAATATTTTCAAAAAATTTGGGATCTGTATGAAAACTCCGCTAATGTAACCCAAGGTGTGAAAAATACCAAAAAAAATACCTTATATCGCGCACACTGCGGACTATTGACAATAGAGCAAAGTGTTGGAATACTCTTTTATACAAGACATCAATACCAACAAAAGAGTTCAAAATACAACAAATCTCACTATCACAGTTATGTCACAATGACAATAGAGCAAAGTGATGTACCATAGTTTTACAGAAGACGTCAATATCTATAAAAATCCCCAATACCATATGCCTAACTATTACAGCTATATGTAACAATAACTACTTTTTCATGTTAAAGTATGCAAAAGTAGTGTGGATACAATCTAGGCCACATTATTCGTACCTTGGTATTTAATCCTTAATCTATCTACTCTAATACTAGAGAGGAAAGATTTGATTGTTTATTATTTTGTTTGTAATGGATAAATGCAAAAACTATTGAACAGATTCAAAAACTTTTTTCAGCAGTAGAAAGCTACATTATGCTCGAGTAACATACGCAATATTTGATTCATCATCATCGTCATCCATCACCACGCCGCCAACGCACCAACCGCGGAGCGCAGCTAGTAGCTTTTAATTAGGCAAAATATTATATTAATTAGCGCATATAAAAATCGCAAGCACTAAAGTGGTTTATTCAAGCAATAAGAGAGCAAGGTTCGTAAGTTAGAATCCTAAGTTCGAAGTGAGTAGGGTGTAAAGTTACAAGAAATCACTTTGCGCTCGTGCGACTCTAAAATTTGACTTACTGTCAGTAGCGAGAAATACAAGATACGTAAGTAAAACAGTTGTACCTGAATTGTTATTTTTTTAAATAATACATACGTAGATAATAATATTGTTTTACAGAGTGAGCGAAATTGACTTTAGTTCACTTGTTTGAAGCAACAAAAGGGTGCTTTTGTTTTCGTGGCACCCTTAGCGGGGTGAAATGAAAAGGATGCGTAGCGTGCATATACAAACAATAGGATTTATAATGATAATGGCCTCTAACTAGTGTTTACTCACGTCTTATGATAATGCTTAAACATTTAAGAAGGCATTAGAAGGGTTAAAGCAGAAGGAATAATAGATGAAGAAGTGCTTAGTGTTCGCCTCTTTCTATAAGTTTCTCTATTGGCCAGTAGTTTACCTTGCTACTATTCCTCCTAGAACTTATGCTACGCGGATGAAGTCACAGGCAGTAAATAGCGGTAAATATCGCAATAAAATAATGCTCTCATTTTAGGTTTAGTGACCGCGGTAGTAAATTTTGTTTTTATTCTGCGGTCTGTTCTTAACTTGCTCTAAACAACCCATAACCACGACACGATCACTTTTAATAACTGAAAAATTTGCATAATTATACCTGCGGCTCGCAATTTGTTGATGGTTCGGTATCTCGGAAGGATTAATTAATTCATGAGTCCCATACGAAGGGCAAATCCGAAGCATCTCATTAATCGCCGCCTCCTAAGAGATTCCCTTTACGAAGCTCTAAAGGGCAGGCGAGGAAAAATGCGCATAGCCCCGCTTTTTCCGAGTGAACCACTTCTGAATAATACCTTTCAATAAACAAGCGGGAAAGGGTCAACGGGGAAATTATAATAACAATCTCTTTTTACGAGTTTTGTAATTTGATTCAGGGTAAATTAATACCATACGGTCAGGAGTTTTAGCGGAAATAGTATATTTTGGTGCACGGCCAGAAATGTCTGTCATTTCCAACGATTCCCGATCGTTGTAACCTAACCCGAAGGCAAGGAAATGCATAATTGAATTACCTCATCCGGGATTTTACCTTCGACCAAGCAGATTTACTAGTTTACGTCACCATAACCTAGATATCAAATGAAATCAAATAATTTATTCTGTATAGGCCTACTGTATAGGCACTTACAAATTATACTCCCGAACATACGCACAAAGTGTTTTATTTTTAAGTACTTTCATTACACGTACTACCTACAATGTGGAAGTATTGCAATATGTATCTTGTATGAATCGTCAATTAGATGTGAAAGGGTCAAACGCAAATCATAAAGTATAAAATAAATACCGACCAGTGCGAGTCTGATCCACGCACCGAGGGCTCCATGCAAACAACGAAAAGATTAGTCTGATAATAGGATAAACTTATCTTTTCTACCGACTTCCAAAATGGAGGAGGTACTCAATTCGACTGTATTTTTTTAAGTTTGTTACCTCATAACTTTCGACTGGGTTGAACCAATTCTCAAAATTTTTCTTTGTAAGATGGTGCTTCCCGTGTGGTCCCATTTAAATGGCATCTAATTCGGTCCAGTATTTTTCGAGTTACACTATATATTATAACTGAGTAGAACGGAAGTCGGCTTCAAATTATTCAAATTGTACTTGTTTTCATTGTAATTGGAAAATATTCTCTCATACATCGCTTTACGTCATGCAAGTGTACTAACACTTGCACTAGTAAACGCAAAAAATGTATGTAAAAGTTTATATACAACAGCAAATTGTTAATATTAATATCTATAACAATAAAAGAAATAAGTGTGTTTGTAAAGTGAAAATAAGAGCTTTTTACTAAATGCATATGATATTGTATACTTTAGGGTACGTATAAAAACGACTACGACGACTTTGATTGGTACACCTAGCTACGGCCATACCTAATTACGAGTATATTAGTAAAATAGTGCTCGGCACAATATAATATAAAATCAAAATTCATTTATTGCTCGAATACAGGTAAGTAAGGGATATAGGTCTTATATTAAACGCGTAGCTCTGTATTCATACCATAATGGCGTGCAAATTACAATAACTAATAATAATATAAATAACAATTAATTTTATTAGTCCATTAGTCAATTCAAATTCAAATTCAAATTCATTTATTTCAGGCTACGAAACCCATACCATAATTACACAATAATTAAAATGAAATAAAATATATAACAAAATAAAGTCAGAGCACTCAAATTAAATGTCAAATTAAATTAAACAAAACACACAAATACATTTTCAAGTCTAATATTAATAATGTCAGGTACAATCAATAAAGTCAATGATTATGATAATTGATTTACATATCTGTCATATCCATTATATTTTATCTTTAAATAACTATTAACTAGACTTCTAGAAACTTCTTTATTCTATATTTAAAAATTTTAATGTACCTACTCTGTGTGTGTCCTAACAGTTGAGGGTAATTTGTTATATATATTTTTACCCTCATCACAAAAACACTTTTACTATGTATATCTTTTTTACTGTTTGGATTACATAGCACATTTTGATGTCGCCTACTCTTTAAAGTATCAAAATCGTGTAAGTTATTTCTTAGCAGCGTAGCTAATTCGTATATGTATAATCCATCAAAGGTCATTGGTCATCATGCAGCCAGACACAATAGAAATTTCATTGTTATAATATAACGACTCTGTAAGGAAGTGAGAGTTAAAAGTTTCAATTTATGGAAATACCGCTTACATGAGTCTGTTGATTTTAGTCGACACATTGCTCGAATACACTTTTTTGCGATCTGAATGCGGTTTTTTTTCCCGTAGAATTCCCCCAAACAAGAATTCCATACCTTAGTGTGGAACCTACATGCATACGCGTGGTAGGCATTTAACATCGCAAACATCTACGTAATGGTAAATGTTTCTGAAATGTACACGTGTATTTATTATAAATAGCATGTAACGGTTAGTCTTGCTGTAGTTATTGAGTTCCTAACACACAAGTACACAAATGTAATCATCAAAACAAGTTAATCTACCATAATTTTAAATGCATAGGGATCAGCCGTAGCACAAATGTTGTAGAAATACAAGCTAGTTAAAGTCAGTCCTTTTGAATCGATCGAACCACTATGCGTAAAGGGCAATTTGCACCAAATCCGGCTCGAAGGACCACGACGAAATCAAGTGACCTGTTCAGTTCCACTCAGTTTCGTCTGAGCTGAGATCACAGATTGCAGGGGTGAGAATTTACAAGCTTTCTTATAAGAATTGGCGTGTCCCGAGAAGTAATACAGTCAAATATTTTATTACCTAGAGGGTGAACAAAGTAATGGACTTGTAGATCTGCGTTATTGTTTGAAAATGTTTTAAGTGGAAGTTCCGGTTCAACAGTTCATGAATGGATTCATGTTTATTTTGAAAACTGATTACAGGAGATGACAGAGTTATGAAACTATATGGTTTGGTAACAGTGATAAATTACTGTAGTTTGAAACTTTGAAAAAATGTGATGTTCAAATGAAAATAACAATGGTAAAAGTTTATCTCATCGTTAAACACTTCGCATAAAAGTACCTAGATTTGTAACCTTTATTATTTAATTATTTTATTTCCACGAACTTTATTCTTATGAGTTGTATTTGGATGTACTCGTAAGAACATACGTACATAATTAAATATGAAAATTGGCGTGGAATAATAAAGTAATTAAGTACAAACAAGTTTTAAAATGCGGTCATTTGTCCTTGGTTATCCGTGGACAACCCCATTTATTTAATGCAATAGTCTCCATTAAGTTCAGCTCGATCATACGAATAACAAGAAAAACACGGATAAGTTGATATCGATACTGCATGCTCTCGCGAGTGTGGCAAGTATTGCGATCCAATAACGGTACTCTTATCCACTTTCAACACTGTTTGTGTACTTTGCACTTACTACGATACCCGATTCTGATAGTCTGTATGGTATATTATTTTTAAGCGTCGTATGGTTTCGTCTGTTTTTATATGTGTTTTTGTGTTGCTAATTTCATTAATAGTATAACTTAACAAAAGATTTAAACATAGAAGAATTAATAGCCACCATTCACTGGATGAGTGACGAGCACATTTTTAACCGACTTCAAAATAGGAGGAGTTTCTGTGTCCGACTGTACGTTTTTTAAAATGTATGTTCACAGATTTCAAAAATCTTATGTGTATACTTCCGAGGTGGTCCAATTTAAATTTCATCAAATCCGGTCAAGCGGTTTTTAAGTTACACTCCAATAACTGAAAAGTGTTTTTGCTATCTTGATGATATCCTTATTGTCGGTGAACGACAATCGATCCCTTAAGAAGCAAGAGTCACAAAAAGGGTGAAAAACTTGCCGAACTCGGTACCATGCGCACAACATTGTTATAATCGGTACTTTTGAACTGTCATGGTACCGACTTCAGCAAGTTATTTCACACTTTTTATTAGTGTTGAAGTCGGTTCCATTTTTGGTAATTACAAAATGTATTCTGATGTTGTTATTATTTAGCTTAAAATTTTAATCAAGCATAAGTGCCTTCGTGACATAATATCTCCAACAACTATAGATAACAAAGTTCCCCCATGGTGCATAGTCTGAAACATTAAATGGAGCGTCGCATTGTCCTGGACTCTAGACCATACGTCACTCGCGGAATTCTCATAGGAATACAGTTTACCAAGTTGATAATGCATTCGTAAACAAACGGCGGAAGCAGAATGAAGCTGAACAATCTCTGAGCTGTTTTCAAAAGTCCTGTAATGGACAATGAATGCGAGGAATTCAATGGCCGCAGCTATGTGCGATGTTATGCCTTTAATGGAAATAAACAAGGACGCCTCTTTAATGGTTTTCCAGTCTAGAGAATGAATGCCTTTCTATTCAAACTGTATGGTTTTATCTTGTTCTCTATCGACTGATACACAACTGATACAAACGAGCGCTTCTTTGAATCTAATAAAACCTTGGATTTAACCTAACATAAGATACTCGTAGTTATGTTAAATCCTTATTGAATCCGCTATTCATCCAAAGGATGCGAAAAATTATTCATAAAACCACACGTACAGAATCTTCTAAATAATTGTTTTCAGAAACTATCAGCAAACAAGTCAGCAGCAATATTATTGTACCGGAAATTGCATATCTCAAGTATAATAACTTAGGTAGCACCCTCGATAGTATACGGGAACGCTAGGTAACCGAAGCGAATGCAAATATTCGCATCGTTTACGGCAGTGCGGCGTTGAGACCTAATCAATGCAACCATGACTCTGGAAACTGGGTTGATGTTAAGTGTAGTTTAGAATGTGAAGGAAAGTAAGGATTGAATATTTAAATACTGGTATTATTAGCAAGCGTTCGTGCAAAATATCAATATAACACGTACAGCCCGATTTCCCGCTCCGTATTATAAGCGCATACAATATGTGAATATGAAATTTCGAAAGCACCAGTATTTTGCTCCTTTTTGGTATATGACTGGAAAGAGTTAACAAAAGTGTAACGGGCTAATCACAAAATACTGTACAGATCTTAAATACCTAGGTATAGAACTAGGTCGAAAATGAATACTTGAATGCGTACCATACGCATTCAGTATCGTCGCCAACCATAAGTAAGGTTTCACATTCGCGTGAGCTACAAAGTGGCTGTTACACCCAGCACCTTAGCCTAAAATATAATTTAATTATTAGTCTTTTCGCAAAATGTAAAAGCCTATGGCATTAAAACGAAATTCGTTGTAGGATTCATGACTTTTTCGCTTAATCGTCATTATCAGTACACTCCTGGACCATGTCTCAGGCCACCTCACGAACTTCCTAATTGAATAAGGCACAACCAATATATAACGTCGTGTAAATCAAATACTCCATTCAACAGTTCGAGAAAGTACAAATCCTTTTTTTTTTGTTTCTCGACCTATAAGTTTCATCCCGACCCTAATCAGCATTCATGAGGCGTCCTGCGCAGTATGGGTACCACATTACCCTGATCTGCTTGCAAGTAGTTTTGGATTAGGTCTCCCGGCCTCGCACAGAAATGCGTTTCTCTTAGTAGAATTAAGTAGTTTCCAGTCCTCGTTGGCAATTTGCTCCGTTGCGTGAGTTGGGGCGGAACTTGCGTAAGATGTACATAGTTAATGAGCCGGTTCTTATTTCCTATGGACGATTTAGAATTCCTACAGCTTCCGAATATTCATTGCGGTTTTTTTTGCCAGACCATTTATAGTTCGTTGCTTGTGAGGCTGTGTTATTCTCAGTTCCTCCTAATTTATAATTTAAGTTTAATTAATATGACGGTACTATGAGACTTTTTGTTTCTGTGATTCCTTTACATGTTCTAAAGTTAAAAAAGAGAACACTCCAGAGTTATTTTATTTAGGTTTAACTTTAGTTTTACTATCTAAGCATTAAAAGATCATTGCTATTACGATATCATTTCCTAATTAAAGTTTATTCAATCGCCCTCATTTCAGCTCCTCAAGGATAAAGAAAAGGAAACCTTAATAGTATATTCAGAACTTGTAAAGGAACATAGTGAGTGTACATTAACAAATAAAGTCTAACATACTTCACAAAGTTGCTAAATGAACTACTGATAATAAAGGTCTCTTGGCACTTGCGCCTTTTCAATGGAGAAATGCCAAAGTTACCTGGTTTGGCTTTCAGCGTCTTTACAGTGTGATTCTTTTTTAGGATTCCGTAAAAAGTGTACAAAGTATTTCGCTGCCACAGAGTCACGGGTCTCTAGCCCATAAACGGAACCAGTTACAGACCTGCTGGGTTATTCTAAATCACACGGAAACGATTCGGAGACAGAAACAGCCTATCCATCTGTGTGAATTAGAATAACGGGCCTGATGTTTGTTTGAACCTTGACTCAAACCGAATATTGGTTCAAATATTAATATTATAAAACAATTTATTATTAAGGGGGTGGTCATCGTATGAAAAACACGCGAAATTAATGATTTTCCATGCCCTGACACATTCTAACTTGTAGTAAGTACTTATTTTGAGCAGTAAAACATATTTTTACTTTCTTATGTTTATGGGTGAAAAAATGAGGACCGTCGAAGTTGACAGTTTTATACCTATTTTTGTTACAGGGATCTATCCGAAAATATAATATCAGATAGAGATATAGAATCCTTATATTTTGTAGCTCATAAAGATTTTAAACAATATACCTAGTTAAAATGCCCACCCACAACGAATTGTATAAGCTGTGTCCACATCGTTTTTTGTATGGGTTGTTTTGATGGTTAGCTTAGAAAGTATAGGTATTATATATGTATACATATATTAATAATTGGTTTAAATACTAAGATGGTTAAACAATTAGTTTGGTTTAGCAACAAAAAATATACCGTTTTGACGGAACCCTAAAGAACGAGACGCGACTCGCACTAGGCCAGTTTTAGACGTTATTTTGGTGAAATCATCATGATATTGATATCTTTTTGGGGCGGATCGTACAAATAGTACTTAATATTAGTTTAGGTAATAAAATCTTATTAATAATTTATAAATAAATTTATACAGAATTAACGGAAATGTTCTACCTACTTCTTTTTCTTATACCTTTAGCTAATATTCCAAAAGTCAACCAACTCCAACGTTTAATTTGGTAAGCTATTCACATCTTTCGAGCAATTAGTAATCCGTCCACTTTTCGTCCAGTCAGAGATCTCTATAAATTATGGGAGGGTCGTCATTGTTAGAATACCTCCAGTAATAGTTTCCGTTCGTTATCTGAGAACTATTCAAATAAGGATCCTTGCCAAAACCCAATCAGTCTGCGGATTCGGTACCATGGATTACGTGACACCCGCGACTACCATCAATATTCATGAACAGACATCGTATCGATAGAATGAATAGCCGATGAGTGTCGAACGCGTCGAAGCCCTACTGTATTCGTATCGATATTGACAATCCGCAATGGGTCCATTCGTATGGTCTGGTCTCAGATTACGTAGTTTGATTGGTCATGGGAAAAACTTGGCATTCGTGTGCCTTAGTGATAGCGGCAAGGATGTGTCAAACCGAATGTATACCTAGTGATTGGGTTTACTTGATACTTGGTCTATTTTTCATATCGGTGAGGAGTTCTTTAAATGCTCTCTCTTCTTTATGTATTTACATAAAGGAACGAATGCTGTGTCGTCTAAAGATAATTTAAATTATAAGAAATTTGGCCACGTTGAAAGTTGTCCAATTTCAATAATCTACCTACTCAATGAAAATAGATATGATATATGGCCATATTTTTGTTCCGTTCCTTGACTAGTTTTAGAATATGGCCATAGTAGACGGGTATTGTTTTCGACTTTTTTTTCGCTTATTTTGAGCTGCATTTCATCGCCCGTGCGGCGGTAGGTACTCGTATATGATCGGGACTAACCCGTTAACCAGATGTTCTAACTATAATTAGATATATAACAGGACAGACTTTTTGTGTAATCCATGCATTCCGATAACATAATTTTATAACTACTATGAACCATAAAGCCTGTCAACAGTTCCGAAAAGGAAAACTTTGAAAATACGCCATAAAGCACGGCTCACAAAAAGCTCTACATAAAAACCGGCCAGCCATTATGAAAGTCCCTCCAACCATGCCTTTGTTACATTTGTATGCAAAACTTTTTATATCTACCCTCAGCGGATGGCCAGACTATCAATCTACAGAGTCCAGGTGTCGGCCCGTTGTCATGGTAACGATGGTCTTTGTGCCGACACGTCTAAAAAATGCTCGATTTAGAAGCCATTTTAAGGTTGAAGGTCGAACTTCACGCTAAAGGAGGCCGCAACTCTTTGTAGTATGTCTATGCCCTTAACTAATATTTTCTTTGATTATAATTTACAAACTTACTGATTTCGTGTCATTTGCATGTTGCGTTTTGATACGTTTTAAATAAAAAATCTTCATATTTCATGTGAACGAACGTAGTCAACGAAACTCAGCACATCATTCATTTCATCAAAAAAGGTGACAATCTCGCATATGTTCGAGCGGCTCGAGCCGGACAGGGCAGCGATTGCAATAAAACATTTGTTCACCATTCATCCATATTCACGCAGTTAAAGCCCTGGAATAGAACGAGCGACCTCTAAATGAGTTATTTGGGTCAAATTGAGACATCGAAAATTTTAAAACGATCCGACCCAGATTTTCGTCGCATAAATATTATTTTTTTAGTCCGATTCTCAATAAATCCAGCTCAGTGGCAAAATTATTCGGATGCACGCGCGAATCTGAATGGAAGCTTAGTCATTGTTTATGTGAAAAGAGAAATTACGGATTTCTGTTATGTTATTGGCATGTTAGAGGACGGAGCAATATACAATCGTGAATCAAATTCGAAAATCCGGCAATCAATAATGCTGATATATTGAGTTATAAATAACACTGCATCAAATCAAGTCGCACGCAAAACTTTATAGTTTCCTAAGAGAAAATATTTATAGTGAAACTCAAAGTTGCAATAATATTCAAAGATTGAGTATTTGTACATTCGGAATTTTGGAATTTTCTTCGTGTAGGCAGTTCTAGTTTTTAAATCACCAACCCAAACGTTTTTTACGTATAATAAACGACACAAAATGTGGCAATACAGTTTTCAAAAATGACGATCTCTATGTTAACTTTAGTATTGTCTAACACATTTGTTACCACAAATAAATTGTACAATCTTGATAAAGCCTTATCGATCACACAATTAGCGATGGGGTAAGAACGCTGTGAGTGTCTCCGTGATCTATCAATGTCGCCTCATTCGGGAAGGACGAGATTGATTGTTAAATTATAACATGGCATGGCTTCTTCACAATAAGAAACAAGATATATAGAGTTACCTATCTATACTAATACATACTATAAAGAGGAAAGATTTGTATGTAAGTATGTCTGTAACGAATTGGTTAAAAAAGTACTGAACCGATTTCAAAAATTCTTTCACCATTGGAAAGCTACATTCATCCTGAGTAACATAGGCTATATAATATTCATCATCATCATGCATAACCGCGCGGGTGAAACCGCGGAGAGCAGCTAGTATATATATATAATACCTATACCTTAATTTATCCTCCATAATAGACATTTAGAATCACCAGTCTGAAGACTCACAGTGCATAAAAAGTGTTAGGGATCTTTTACGGAGACCCAGCACAATACATTATCAGACCATTATGTTCCCACTGCTGGGACTCGATCCTCTCAGAGAGAGGAGTTGGGCCATAATCCACCACGCGAGCCCAGTGTGGTTTGGTGGATAGGCTAGTGGCCAACCCACGTCGAAGTTTTCACGTTTCAACGTGCCCTCCGAAGCACGGAAGCGCTGTGCTCCGAGCATGAAAATCTGCTTAACCACGCACGTTGCAGTTCTTGGAAAAGTAGGTTCATTTCTGCGAAATCTATTGTATTATTAACCAAATATGGCGAATCGCGAGTAAACGGGTTAACTGTAACGTTATCGTATCGTTAACGTATTCAGTACAAACTATGAGTTATCTGTGCCACTATTGGTACTAGATAAATGACAGTTTGTACTAAATACGTTAGTGGTTCGACGTTACACTTAAACAGATTTTCGTGCTCGGCCCACTGAGGCCATAGCACAAACAATTTGCGAAACGTATTCGTATCGTAAGCCTCAACGCGTCTAACTTCGGTACTATGAGTTATCTGTGTCACAGTTGGTCTAGACAAATAACAGTTTGTACTGTTTCACGTGAAGGACACGTTACGTTACACTTACGCAGTTATTCGTGCTAGGGCCGAGGAGCTTTCTGGAATACCGGTCTTAGAATGTTACAAGCCCATAAGTTGTATAATCCTATCTTTGCAATTTCCCACATTCTATCATACCGTTGGCAACACTACAGAAAAAAACTTTATCGCGATGCAGAGTAATTTTTTGGCAGTAAAGTATCTTCTCACAGATAAGTTTCCTCCGTATACTAACTATACTTGGTAATGTAATGTGTACAAGGGTAATAACGAACAATTATATAAGTGAACGATAATGAACGAGTGGAGCTCAAAGTCGCAAAACGAGCTATGGAGAGAGCTATGCTCGGGGTTTCTCTACGTGATCAAATCAGAAATGAGGACATCCGTAGAAGAACGATAGTCACCGACATAGCCCAGAAGATTAGCCAGTTAAAGTGGCAGTGGGCAGAGCACATAGCACGCAGAACTGGCTTATGGGGCCGGAAGGTTCTGGAGTGGAGACCATGGACCGGCAAGCGCAGCGTAGGTCGTCCACCGACACGGTGGACAGATGACCTGATAAATGACGTTGGATGCAGGCCGCTTCCAACCGGTCTATTGAAGAATTATGGGGAGGCCATGTTCAGCAGTGGACGTTCTACGGCTGAGATGATGATGACGATATTAAGTGATATTTTCGCAAGCAGTTTTGGTTTGAATATTTATGGTGCAGTAAGGTTAGCATAGTGATTATTCACGGTTGGTTTGGACAGTAACTAGAAATCAAGTTTCTCATTGGTGACACTCTGTTACGGCATGGTGATTGCAGCCTTTCTAGTTTCTATTCATTGGCCTGCTTTTTTGTTGTCATTAAATACCATTATGTTTTTTGGTTTTCACCTAACGATAATTTACTTTTTTGTGTGACTAAGTGACGTAAGCAGCTGCTCACAGTCGAATGCTGCGTTTAAATCGAATAGCTTTCATTACAATCGGTAAAGTATTTGATACTTTTTGTATAAGGTACGAGGATAAAAATAAATCATTAATGAAACAGGCTTGTTTCTGTTAGATCTGACCTTAAACGTGACGTATCACGATGAATTGTAATAACAAATATCTCACCAAACAAGCGTGCTGTTGTAATTGTTAGCCGATCAGCGGGCCTAGACAAAAGATGTTTCTGTTATCGTTAACACCAAACGACAACTTCAAAATGTATGGCGTTGACATTACCTGTGGAAAAGTCACGTGACGTCACGCTATGTTCATACTTCGGAAACACGCCTGTTTGAATTTTGTCTAGGCCAGCTGCAGTGCGGTTGAGGAGTTCAGTGTTATAACCACTTACGGGACGTACTTACGTCTGACTTTCATCAGACCATATCCAGAATACCTCATCTTTGTATTGTTAGTTTATTTTCGATGTTATATAAAATATATACCAGCTCAATCGGATACCGGCAAATAATTAAAAAGGGGATTACACGTTGACATTGAACCGAAGATTTACTTTGTCCTAACTTAATATAACAAATGCTAAAGTGAGATTGTTTGTTTGTTAAAAATGATAAAACTCGTGAATTCTATATATAAATACAATCCATTTCAAATTTTTCTTCGATATCCTAACTGGATCATCGTGAAGTTACAAAGAAAATATTTAGCGTCATAAACCGAGTTATAACACACACGAGCATTATAAAATTATAACCCAATCGAGTGCATAATAGAATCATCCCTATAAAGTTAAATGAGTATTACTGCAAGTTATAGGCGAGTAAAGGGTAATATAGTTCTTATTTAGTAGCACCAAAGAGGTTTTATGCCGCAGAATATCATATACATATCTATATTTTTGGAAATAATCAATGTGTACGTCCTTAATTTAATCAAAGAAACATTTATCATTATCCAATTTATGATATTTGTTATATTGAAAATATTAAAATATTTGCATTTTATCACTTATATTATATAGGTACATATTATACACAATTATAATTTGAAGAAGGCTGTATATTCACTCACTATAATTTTGATATTTTGTGTTTATCCAATTTGTCGCTGAGTGGTAAAAGCAATATTTTTGTTTTGTTTGTTGTTTTCTGGCAAAAGTATTGAAAACATCGCATGAAACTCGTCAGCTCTGCTCATTTGTATCATAATATACGAGGGTCATTTGAAAAGTTAGTAACATGCTTAATGAAACCACACGATTATGAGTTTATTTTTATTTTTCAACATACTCTCCTCCGAGCTCAAAACACTTTTTCCATCGACCCGGTAAGGCTTCGATACCCGTTTTAAAAAAAATCATTGTCTAACTCCTCAAAATAAGCGTCCACGGCGGCTATGACCTCTTCATTTGTAAAAAAATGTTTACCAACTAAACATTTTTTTATCTTTGGGAACAGATAAAAGTCGGACGGTGCTAAATCCGGTGAATATGGGGGATGAGGTAACAATTCGAAGCCACATTGATGGATTTCTGCCATGGATTGCACAGAGGTGTGAACGCGCGCATTATCCTGATGAAACAAGACTTTTCTTCTCCATAAACCTGGACGTTTTTCTTTGATTTCTTTTCTCAAACGACGCAACAGGTTGCAATAGTAATCGGAGTTTATTGTTTCACCCTTTTTTAAATAATCCACGAGAATTATACCTTTTGCATCCCAAAAAAACGGATGCCATGACTTTGCCCGCCAATAAAACCACCTTTGCCTTCTTTGGGGTGGGCGATCCTGCTCTTTTCCATTGTTTCGATTGTTCTTTTGTCTCGGGTGTATTGTGGTGAACCCAGGTTTCATCCATGGTTATAAATCTTTCAACAAATTCTATTGGGTCAGCTTCATATAACTCTAAACAGTCGCGAGAAGTTGTGAGTCGGTTGCTTTTTTGTTCCACTGAAAGCAGTCGCGGTACCCACCGCGCAGTCACCTTGAAGAATCCAAGTTCAGTAGTAATTATATGATGTGTTCGCTCAGATGAGATGCCTACAGTCTTAGCTATCTCCTCGACAGTCAATATTCGATCAGATAAAATTAAATCACAGATTTTATCTTTGTTTTGATCAGTGGAAGCAGTCGAAGGCCGACCACTACGGGGATCATCTTGAATGGTCTCACGACCACGTTTAAACTCTGCCACCCAGTTTTTAACAGTCGCATACGAAGGAGCGGACTCACCCAAAGTAGACCCAGACATGTCTTCATTTATAGCTTTTGGAGTTAAACCTTTCAAATTCAGGTGTTTTATCACTGCACGATGTTCAATTTTATCCATTTTCAAAAATAGCTCTGACTTGAATTACGGTATCACGTGTAAACGAACAATGAGTTACTGTGAATAAACTAAACTATGCATACTTGTTGCTAAATAATGTAACTACAAAATGAGGGTAGTTATAAAAAAAACAATGACTTTAACCATGTTAGGCTAAGAACTTTTCAAATGACCCTCGAATTATATTTTCAATTATAATCGAGGTGTATATACTTAGTCATCAAAATAAAATCCTAAACTACCTATATATTACTTACAATTTTTTTCTGTCTAAAAAAATATTTAAAATTTAAACTGTTTATTGCTTAAATGTTATACTTAAATGAAAACAACGAGACTAAAAAATATTATAATTAAAGATTGTAATGTAAGTATGAAAACAACGAGACTAAAAAATATTATAATTAAAGATTGTAATGTAAGTCTCTTAAGTATAATTTGGTACATTACAACTAACTTAGGTGGTAAAAATTTAGGAAACAGTCCAGACCTGCAAACCACATTAATTAAATTAATTGTATTTTTCGAGTATGAAAAATCTTTTTAATATGTTTTTGACTAATTTAGTTTTTTTATCTGTTTGCCTATTATTGCGCATCACTCTGAAACAATAAACAATGAGGCAGATTTTAATAAAACTTGACAGTGTCGTGACTATTTGGTGTAACATATTTCTTTTCGTATTACATGAAAGTTTTTCCGAGATAAGGGATGAAAGTTAAAATTATGTAATAAATTAATTAATTGGCGGATTCTATTTGCAATTTTCGTGTGTGTTGTTGGTAACTGAAAAATGAACGCCAAAATACCTATAAGCTGTATTTCATCTCTCTATGATATTAAATCGCTAAAAAAGACCGTGTTAAAAACTAGATTTTGAGTATAATAACAACGTAGAACACTATGTAATGGTTTATAGAAACGATAAGTTTATTTCGCTAACATCTTCCAAGTTCCGGTGGCTCAGGCGAGATTGCGCGTCAGACGTTAACGTTCCATCGTTCGAGTCATCAGTCGATTCTGTAATGATTCGTCGACGAGCTCACCGATGTCAAATACTTCGCCCTTGTACATAATGATGTTTTTCCAACGTTTCTTGTCATCTCGTCATTTGTTTCACGGATGTGGTCAAAGATGCAACGATGTTTGCTCTTCGAGAATCGCACGGCAGTACATTGTAGTTTTGGAATTTTTCGTTTCAAGAGTCAGTGAACATTTTTAGAACCATATTTATTTATTTTGTGATAAAAATAGCCTGCACTGTTATACAACTGGAATTTATGCTACCCCTAGAGCTCTACAGTAAAGTTCAGGAATTTATAACATGATAAAAAATCTGGTGCGATTCACTCAATGCTTGGTGAAAATGTTTATTTTCACTTTACCGTACTTAAATTAAAAAATACATGTTACTGTTAAACACAACATAACAAATTGGGTTAGGGGGATGGGGTAAAAAGCGGTGTTTTAAACATCTACATTTTACCAGATATGTTTTTGTGTGAGCCTATTGCCATGTACGGGGTTAAACATCTACATTTTACCAGATATGTTTTTGTGTGAGCCTATTGCCATGTACGGGGTTAAACATCTACATTTTACCAGATATGTTTTTGTGTGAGCCTATTGCCATGTACGGGGTTAAACATCTACATTTTACCAGATATGTTTTTGTGTGAGCCTATTGCCATGTACGGGGTTAAACATCTACATTTTACCAGATATGTTTTTGTGTGAGCCTATTGCCATGTACGGGGGCGCACTGTTCCAGACTCCATTCTGATATTGAGAATTTCTTTGTCAGAAAAACCCATCAATTGTCCTCAAGATCCTTGTTGGACCTCGAGATTCGAAAGCGGCTTCTACCACTATACCAAAACCGAAACCCTGGCGGTTCAGCTAGTTTATAATTTTAGTATAGTTAGATATACCTACAGGCTACGAGTAATTGGAAATTATATTCTCCGGAATTCTTCAAAATGTTTTCGTAATTTTGTATTGTATCGTATACAGAATCCAATGATTCGATGTATTTAACCGATTCGCAGCAAAATAGCTTTGCAAACATAGTAGGGCAAAACATATTTCATGCATGATTTTAATTAGATTATTCCATATAATTTAGGATGTTACGAGTAAAATAAGGAGCTTGATTTTAAAAAGTTAATTCCATTTATGTTTGTTCTTTCATGAACTGCCGTTATCATAGAATGGTGGCGAACACCATTCTATGATAACTGAACTGAGTTATTACATAAGAACTGAATTATTTTATTTTCAATTTAATCTTCTAGCCAATCTCTCTTTTCCATACTGTTCCCTTGTTCCCTTACCGTTTATTTCAATTACAAAAGGCAGAGGACTGCTGATAAGTATCTTGTTTATAGTTATGTATGTATAATATCCAAACTTCTACACTAGACAGAGCCACCCTCGATGAAACAAGCAAAATTAAAAAGTATAAATCTCTCCCCCCAGAACGGCTGGTCACCGCAGGGGCAGTAGACTACAACCCTCCAAAAGGCTACAAATACTATATTGCTACTTTTAATGTGAACCAAAAAAGGAGAGAAAGGAGTTGGGTTTATGGTTCGGAAGCAAAGAAATACGGTCGTTCTTGATTTTATCGTATTATCAGAGAGAGTTATCTTACTTCAAGTAGAGATACATAACAAGCCCTACTCACTCGTACAAGTATATGCTCCTACGAGTACCAAGCGAGACAGCGACATTGAAATAGAGAAATTCTACAAATCTCTAGAGGCAGCTTTAAATAAATGCAAACAAAACATAATACTTCTGGGTGATTTAAATGCAAAGATAGGAAAACCTGAGCAACGTGAAGAACTTGTTATGGGCAGGTATGTATATGGAAAAAGAAATAAAAGAGGACAAATGTTCATAAACTTTTGTCATCAATACAAATTAAAAATTGCAAACACAATGTTTAATAAGCCAGAAGAATTGAGATGGACATGGTTACACCCAAATGGCATTACAAAGAATGAAATCGACTTTATAGCCACAAATATCTCCAAGTATGTAGAAAACTATAGCGTTTTAAAGAGAATATTACATGGGAGTGATCATCGAATTATAAGAATAACTCTCAATATAGAGACTAAAAAAACATCTAGAATTCACTACAAAAACAAAACTCTCAGCTGTGACCTAAATAGTGTGGCCGTACAAAGAGGTCTCTACAATATGCTC
This sequence comes from Selenia dentaria, assembly GCA_917880725.1. Classification (NCBI taxonomy): domain Eukaryota; kingdom Metazoa; phylum Arthropoda; class Insecta; order Lepidoptera; family Geometridae; genus Selenia; species Selenia dentaria. Next base: position 10,574,637 of record OU862885.1, read on the forward strand.
CAATGCAATGAAGAAAAAGTTCAAACTTACTACGACATCCTTGAAAATACATTCTTTAAAAGCTCTACAAGTAAACTAACTAGTAAAGAAAACAAAAGTAAAATAGTTATTGATAAATACATTGAAGAGCTTAAGAACCAGCAGTACACATTAAAAAACAAGCAAAACAAAACAAAAGAAGAAAAAATAAAACTTAGTAAATTATACAGAGAAATTAAACGAAAGATAGAAAGAAACCTACAAAAATATAGAAACAAAACCTTTGAATTACATTTAACGAAAACAGGTGGAGTCAAAAGAGCATACAGGAATTTGGATAGAACCAAAGAAATTTTGATACATTTAAAAAACAACTATGGACTCACTGTAACAAATAGAAAAGACTTAACTAAAATAGCTACAGAGTTCTACAAAAACCTGTACAGCCCGCACAATCAAAACTGCCATAAATCTGACTTAAAGCTCACCTGGACCAACACGACTTGGTCCCAAAGTTTTTGGAAGAAGAAGTAGAATCGTCTATTAAAAACTTAAAATATGATAAAAGCCCTGGCCATGACGGAATAACCAACGACATGATCAAAGCGGGTTCTGAACTAATCGTAAAACCACTTACAAAGTTGTTTAACAATATATTAAAGCAAAAAGAATTTCCAGCTCAGTGGACTTGCTCAGAAATAATACTTCTCTACAAAAAGGTGATGCAAAGTTAATAACCAATTACAGACCAATAAGCCTCATATCATGTATCTACAAAGTATTTGCAACAACACTACTAAGGCGTATAACTAAAACAATCGATGAAAACCAACCCATAGAACAAGCCAGTTTTAGAAGTCATTACTCTACAGTGGACCATATCCACACACTGAAAGCAATCATAGAGAAGTATGTCGAATACAAAAAAGTCTTATATGTGTGTTTTATCGACTACTGCAAAGCATTCGATACTATAACTCATGAGGCAATATGGCAATCTTTAAATGAACAAGGAATCAACTCTGAGTACATAGAGCTCATCCAAGCAATATACAGAAATAGCACAGCAAGGGTAAAACTTGAGTCACCCGGCCCGACTTTCCATATTAACAAAGGGGTAAAGCAGGGAGACCCACTATCACCTAAATTGTTTATTTCTGTACTAGAAAGTGTTTTTAGAAAGTTGAATTGGCAAGACATGGGTATAAACATAAATGGCAAATACTTATCACATTTAAGATTTGCGGATGACATAGCTATTGTCTCTGAAGATAAGAAACAACTTGAATACATGATAGAGTCCTTAAGTGAAGAGAGTAAATTGGTAGGTCTAGACATTAATAGAGAGAAAACAAAATGAATGACAAATGGAGAGAAACTACCTATCTATATTAATGGCACACCCTTAGAGTATGTAGAAAACTATATATATCTAGGACATCTCATTTCTTTCCGAGCAAGTCCTGAAAAGGAAGTAGACAGAAGAATAAGGCAGACATGGAATAAATATTGGGCAATGAAAGAAATATTTAAAGGACCCTTACCAACCAAATTAAAAACTAAGGCAATGAATATATGTCTCATGCCATGTCTCACCTACGCTTGCCAAACCTGGCCGATGACTCAAAATATCATTAATAAATTAAAAGTATGTCAAAGAGGAATTGAAAGGAGTTTCTTAAATCTAAAAATCAGAGATAGGGTACGGAACACAACCATAAGAAACAAAACAAAAGCAAAAGATATGGTAAAACATGCACTTACTTTAAAATGGAGATGGGCAGGTCACACCCAGAGACTAAGGGATGAGAGGTGGTCAAGTACAATCACCAACTGGTTTATACTACACCAAAAAAGAAAAAGGGGTCGACCATTTAAAAAATGGAACGACGACATCGTGAGCACAGCAGGGAAAACATGGTCTAGAACAGCTAGAGACAGATCAAAGTGGAAACAATTGGAGGAGGCTTTCACCGCAATAGGCGGTCCTTACAGCTACTAACATTAGAGAAAAATTACTATTATTATTATTATTCACATTATTTATTTCCTTTTCTTAAAATTAAATTTTTTACAATATTTCTATATACAATAAAAAATAATAAATAAAAAACATTGTAAAAAACCTAATCCTAGATTGCCAACGGCAGCAGGGCATGACCCAAACTACCAGTGGTTAGGGCTGCAGACTGAGGAACCTCCTGACAATACGTGCCGTGTCAAGAAGTACTGCCTTCTGTATCTGTCCCTTGATCCAACCGTCTAGCGAAAGCCTCTTAAGATGTCGGTCGAGGCTTTTTGCTATAAGGCCGTTTGCTGAAACTACTATCGGAACAATTATTGTCGAATCAACATCCCACATGGCGGTCATCTCATGAGCTAAGTCAAGGTACTTGCTAAGCTTGTCCTTCTCAGCCTTCACGAGGTTCTCATCATGAGGAATGGTGACGTCAACAAGCATTACCCGGCGCTGAGATCGATCGATCACCGCGATGTCAGGCTTATTGGCAACAATAGTCCTGTCCGTGATTATAGATCGATCCCAATAGAGCGTAGCACGACCGTTTTCAAGAACAGGCGTATGTGCGTACTTATAGTACGGCACCTCAGACTCAATAATGTCATATTGAAGGGCAAGTTGCTGGTGAATAATCCTGGCTACTTGGTTATGTCTGTGCAAGTACTCTCCATTAGCAAGATGAGAACAACCGGAAATAATATGTCTGAGTGACTCTCCGGGACGGCGGCATGCTCGACAAATGTCAACCGTACCGTCTTTCAGAATATATTTCCGGTAGTTATTCGTCTTGATAACTTCGTCAGCAATAGCACAAAAAAAACCCTCAGTTTCACCAAAGAGATCACCGAAACGCAGCCAGTTCACTGAGGCGCGCGGGTCCACGTCAGGCCTTGTTAGGGCCTTGTAGAACCGTCCGTGTAGCTCTTTGCCCTTCCATCCGTCTCTACGGTCTTCGATGCTTAGCACCACTGGTTTACGCCAGTTCTCGTTTGCCAAGGAGAGAGGTGTGAGGCTCCTATCAACTGCTATGACATCGCGATGTATCCCACACTCGGTGTTACGAAAATACTCCCGGAGACTGGACACCTCACAGTTGTGGAGGTTCTTGGCATTTAGGAAGCCACGACCCCCCCACTTCCGTGGGATGTATAGCCTCATAACAGACGAGCGTGGATGTAGCATGCGATGTGTTGTAAGCAATTGACGGACCCGCCTATCCAGGGCGTCAAGTTCAGTCTGAGTCCATCTTAGTATGCCAAAGGAGTATATGAGTAGGGGCATCACCCAACCATTGAAGGCGCGCGTCTTGTTGCCGCCCGACAAAAGACTGTTAAGAACTTTTGTTAAGCGGTAGAAGAAACGCTCCTTCACTGTCTGCTTAATGACCCTATCCATGATACCCAATGACTGTGACATACCAAGATACTTATAGGTTTCAACTTCAGAAAGACATGTGAGAGTAATTGTCTCGGAAAGTTGTAAATTTGAAGAATTCACGACCTTTCCCCGTTGTACATGCATGACCGCACACTTATCTACACCAAACTCCATCCTGATAGAATCACTGAAAGATTCAGTAATTTTCAAAAGATCCATCAAGTCTTGGCGATTCGTTGCAAACAGCTTGAGATCATCCATATACAATAGATGAGAAATTATCTCACCCTCTCTTCGAAGTCGGTAGCCTAGTTTTGAATCCATCAACAAAGTGCTGAGAGGATTCAACGCTAGACAAAACCACAAAGGACTGAGACTGTCACCCTGGAATATACCTCGTTCGATCCTTATGAAGTCCTGTGACCCAGAGACGCTCTCACGATCTCCTGGTTGACGAAGAACTGTGGTCCAATGTCTCACGCATGTGCTTAAGAATGATCTCAGAGTTATATTGATTTTATATAACTCTAATATCCTCTCTAGCCACGAATGAGGCACTGAATCATAAGCGTTCTTATAGTCAATCCAGGCAGTGGATAGAACCCCCCTGTTTCGCCGGACTTGTTGACAAATGGTCATGTCTGTGAGGAGGAGCTCTTTAGTACCACGGGACCCAACCCGACATCCATTCTGAGCAGGAGCCAAAATGTTATTCACAACAATGTGCGAATAAATTTTTGTTCGTAGAATAGATGTAAGGAGCTTGTATAGCGTAGGCAAGCACGTGATGGGTCTGTAATTCTTCGCTTCCGTGGTACTACCGGACTTATAGAGCAGGAAGGTGACACCAGTTGTCAAGAAATTGGGAAGGGAACCACGTTCAATGGCTTCTTGGAATTGTATTGCCAAGCACTCGTGTGAGCATCGAATCCATTTTAGCCAAAAATTGTGCAATCCGTCTGGTCCAGGGCTTTTCCAGTTCGGGGTCTTACGAATAGCACAACTAACGTCTATGGGGCTGATGTTCACAGCCTCCATGGGTTCGATGGATTCACATGAGCTCTCGACAATATTCATCCAATCGCCCTCCGTGTGTTCAATGGGCAGCGACCCGATGCCACGCCAAAAGTTTGTCATGGTGTCGGCATCCGGTAGCCGTCCATCATTCACTCGTTGGTCAGTTCCTTCCCATTTCTATATACCTTTCTTTGATCACTTTGGAAAAGGCGATTTTGTTGGTATCTTTTCACACGTTCTCTGTAACGGCGAATGCGGTTTGCCCACGCATAGATTTTCTGTTTCAAAAAGTCTATACGCTCCGTGACACAAGTCATATACTCCTGGGGTCTGATGCCAGTCCCAGCAAAAGCTTGGTTCACGAAGCGTATGACTCGAGGGCGTTTGTTGCCCCTGCTGAAGCAGATTAGCTTTGCAATGAGAGTCCTGTACGTACTGATACGTCTCTCGATCCGCGTTTGCCACTCGGGTACACCCGAAGCATTTCGCGGTGCTCGGTCAGTGTCCGGGAACTTAACACGAGCAACGCGACATACCGCGATTGCCCCACAATAGAGGATCGAGTGAGTATCAGTTAAATCTTTGCTATCCCGTATATACGGAACTAGCAAAGCGTTCAAGGCTCCCATTAGCGCTAGGTTATGTCTATTCGTGGGTAGACGAGGCAGGCGTGGCCTAGAGTAAAGTGTGAATCTATATGTAAAAATCACGTCATCCAAAGCCCTCCTCAGTTGCTCATTCACCTGGGTACTTACGCTCATATTCAGGCAATCTTCTTCGTCGACTGCAGTATCCGTCCGTATACTCGTCAATACCGGAACCGATATCGACACCGTGTCAGACGGGTCCCGTGTCGAGGATGAACACGCCTGAATAGGTAGCACCTCCAGGCGTAGCCGATCAAGTGCAGGCTGGTCCAACAGTTTGCACCGGTGAATAGCTCGCACCTGATCCGATAGTCGTTGTGCAGATACGGTCAAAGTTATTATTATTATTATTATGTATAATATAATAAACAGGAATTGCTATTCTACTCCATAACATTGAGGTACTGGGATTGTTGCGTATATCATGTTGTTACGATGAAATAATCTGAATCATCGGAGAAATGTTCATATCATAGAAGTAATTATTCTTTGTTCACGGTATGTTTACGTAGGCAAAGTACTTAGACCGCGCGGCCCCGAGTAAGTAAAACGTCATCGCGATAGGCGATAAAAGTGGGAAGAGGCGGTGGGTGTGGGCGGAGGACGCTTGCCGGCAATCATTACGTGAGTGCCGGCAGAGGGGTCGGGGTTGGCAGTTTAAAAAATATGTCATTGTTTTCTGTTGCGTATGCTACCAACAAAACGTCGATGCGATGTGTACTTGTTTTGCGGCGATGTTGACATCCCTACACGCATCTCGCGCCAAACCTCCGTGAATTAACACTAGTAAGGAAGACGTTCTACTTATAGATATTTACTTAGTTTGACGTAGGTATATAATCGGTACAGTGCTGTTTAACAGTTGCTCCACGAGGTTAACTTTATGAACTATAAAGTTTTATGGATCAAACTATTTCCTTACTCTTAGCCACAGCGGGTTTATGGTGGTGTTCCGGATGTAGGTTAGTTTGTTATATATGTATATCTATTTATGTAGTTTAAATCTTCACAATATCTATCTAGCTAGAGTATAGTAGGTACTATATTTTATTGAGGACTATCTTTAAATTATTATATTATTGCCTTCTAAGTACCTAAAACCCCGATACAAAATGAAGTTCTTATCCATAAACATCTAAATTATATAACGTTCTACATTATGTTTAATATTTCGTGTTGATAGCCATTAGTAAAAAAAATATCGCTTAAAACTCGTTGAAGATAATTAGTAAAAATTATGAGAATCCAAATGCAAAAATGAGGGCTTAGTGAACTTTTTAAATTGCTAAAAGTAGGTAAACAGGCAGGCGGCTCATCTGATGGAAAGTGGTCACCGTCGCCTTAGACATTTGTACCAAGGGCGTTGTCAACGCACTGCCGACCTCTAAAAGACATAGAAGGGGTGAAGTTCGAGGGGGGAAAGGAGCGGGGTAATCAATCAAATCATTGATTTGTCAAACATATGTATACACACTAAGCTAAGCAAGTATGCAAGTTCTGAATAGTAGAAAGACAGGCCAAACATGTTTTGCTCTTATTTTAAGCATACAAATTCACAAACTAGCGTTATAATATTATTACGACCTATTGATTTTAATGTTCTCCATATTATACACTAACTGGTGCCCGCGACTTCGTCTGCGCAGGATTAGTACTTCGTGTAGTTAATTTTCTTCTTCAAGGCCATAACTATCTGTACACCAGAATGTCATAAAATATTTACATGGTCAAACGCAATTGCTATAATAGTATTAGTAAATTTTAATACTTAAATCAATCAGTAAACACTAATAATAAAATACAGTACCTACGTACATACAAATATAAAATTAATTAATAGTTTGTTTCTACATATGTTTTATTGGTCAATTTTAATATCCTACTCGTATATTAAAACTTAAAATCTTTATTTACCACATCATCAGCCCATTATGTTCTCACTGCTGGGACTAGAACCTTCCTCTCAGAGAGAGGAGGTGGACCATATTCCACCACGCAGACCCAGTGCGGCTTGGTGGACAGGCTAGTGGCCAACCCATGTCGATGTCTTCAGGCCGCCTCAAGGCCTTCGACATAGCCTAACGACAGTTGTCCTAAGACAAACAACCGGGACCGACGGCTTAACGTGCCCTCCGAAGTACAGAAGCGCTCACTTAAATAATGCCACTAGCACATACCTGACCGCAGCAAGCGTTGCTAAAAGTTTTTTGCGAATTGTGACTTTTTGAGTACTCCAACGATGGTTAGTATATATCTATATATATATATATATATATATATATATATATATATATATATATATATACCCATAGAAGTTTTTGATCAGTATTAGAAACAGGATCGATTGGCATCAAAATGTGTTTTTGTGTAAAATGACTATTTTCTTGCTACTTAACTGTAATTTTTTTGAAAATCTGTGAATGAGGATCAAAATTCCATAAAAAAAATATGGATAGTCTCCTAAGACCATTTTCGAGTAGTTGCAACGGATAAGGTACTTCCCCTTACTGCCCCGCTGAAAGTTTCCACCCTGTATACGTGTGTAACATATTTCTCTTCCTTAATTTATAAAATCTAGATTTATTCAGCTTACTTCCATAGCATCGTCTTCAGACTCTACATCCATAACGTGATGAGGGGTGGTAAAGTACAATAACAATCAATAATCGGTTGAAGAGTATGTCGAGAAAACGTGACTAGACTTGAGACGGCTATTTTTCATCGCAAACGTTCAGCGACTAATCGAGTGGAAAACGCGGGGATATCGATTTATCTGACGCATCCGTAACGATAACGGTATGTGTGAACGACAGGTAATTGGCTTTTTGCGGTGTTATAGCGGTGACTGGCAATGTTATTATTTTATCTAACTACTAGCTGCGTCCCGCGGTTTCACCCCCGTGGTGATGGATGATGATCCGACATTATATAGAAGACAAAGATGCTAAAGATGTAAGTTTCAATAAGATTGGGTACATTGACACGAGTTTCAGCAGTAGAGTTATTCTGTGGCAATATTCAATCATAATCAGCCCATTTTGTTCCCATTGCTGGGACTCGAGCCTTCCTCTCAGAGAGAGGAGTTGGGCCATAGCCCACCACGCGGGTCCAGTGCGGCTTGGTGGAAAGGTTAGACGCCAACCCATGTCGAAGTTTTTAGACCGCCCGAAGGCCTGCGACATAGTCTAACGACTGTTGTCCTAAAACAGACAACCGTGACCGACGGCTTAACGTGCCCTCGAAGCAAGGAAGCGCTCAGTTGAATGATGCCACTAGCGGTCACCCATCTAAGTCATGACCGCAGCAAGTGTTGCTTAACTTGTTGATCGATTAAGATCGGCGAGTCAAGCTCTGCTACGAGCGCTTCTCAATAGTGTATATAGTAAATTTTAAATAGTGAGTGGCAATCCCAATTAATTTTACGCACTGACAACTTTAAATAGAGAAAGGTATTATTTATATAGTAGATACTTAATTAGGTTTAGTTCGGCGTATCAGTTAACAAAAGTAGACAAAAGTTACCTAGTTTGGGATGGGAGCAGCGAAATAGTTAGTAACTTCTGTTTGGGATGAAACATAGATGTGCGATTGGTAAGGGTGAACTTATTGATTGAACCGGGATTTCTGAAGCCATTGAAGATTCGTAAAGTTTGTTCTTATTGGATTGATGCCCGTTTTCACCAACATTTTAGGTGACACCTAAGCCAGTTAGGTAACACTTAGTAGTACAAAAATGTCAACTAACTTAGCTTAGGTGTTACCTAGAATGTTGGTGAAAACGATCATTAGAGTCTATTGTTTTAAGAGTTTCGTAAGAGGTTACATGACTATATAACTATCCTTATGCTGTTGTATAGTGGTACGGAAGTAAGGAACTTTCATGTGTCAGTTCGACTGACACTTTTCGGGTTTTGTACTTACCAGATTGTGTGGTGATTATTGAAGCGTGGTTAGAAGTGTTGATACTAAGCAAAAATAAGTTATAATCTGAAAATTGCATACATTCAGGTGGGGAACCGAGCAAAAATACGTATGCCTGTTTTCACCAACATTTTAGGTGACACCTAAGCCAGTTAGGTAACACTTAGTTGTACAAAAATGTCACCTAACTTGGCTTAGGTGTTACCTAAAATGTTGGTGAAAATGGGCAGAAGTATTTTTTTCGACATGTAGGTTCCTTCGGCAAATTACTCGCCACAGTGTCTTTCAAACCTAAGCCGTGTTATCAGCGAGTTTCTGTTTAAACAAATCTCAAACTATAATAAACTTTAACCAAAAGTAACATGTATTAATGCAAATTTATAATAATAGCTTTGTTTTCTTTCGATGATTTTAGATGCTTCTTTGCCATTACTTCTAGCTAAGTAAAATGCTTGATACGTGTTTTAAAAACATCAAGTGACAATGCAATAAAGTGCTTATATTTCATTTGATTTGGATCGACATGGAGGTTCGTTCTGCCAACTACTTGGTACAGTGGTGTCCCTCAAACCTAAGCTGTGTTATCAGCTAGTGTCTGTATAACAACATATTTTTAACAATTACATTCTATAAATGTAATAAACCTTCACAAATTTAAAATTTCGATTGGTACAATGATAAAGGGCTTTGTTTCGTTTAATGATTTTAGATGTATCTTTGCATTTATTTCTAGTCAGAAATTGTTAGTTAGTTTTTGAAACGTGTTTCAAAACGTCAAGTTCTTAGCAATGTGGTCAAATATTGCTGCTTATTTTCTTCAGCACGATATATCGTGTATTTAATATATATTGTTTTTCGCTAAAAACTTTTTGACAAGACTTGCAAGAAGTTTTATTAAGTGGTGTCAACGACTTCACGTTATTAGCTTACGCGTGCGATTTGACATGTTGGTCTAATAGCTATCCATGCATGGAGCTATACTTATGCCAATAGTACTCACTCCTCGCCAATGCGGTACTCTATTGGGAGTGTAGTGGAGGGTGTTATTGGTCGTGTTCGCCTTGCATTGGCCCTCGATGAGGCTTGTTGTCATGTTAACTTTACTTCACAGAGCCAAAAGGTCACATGTTAGTGCTAAAGTTAGCATTCCTCTCAGTGAGGAGTATAGTCCATAATCCATCACACGGACCCAATAGGTTTCGGAGGACAGGAATGCGACCAGACCCTTGTGTCAAAGTTTTCAGTCCTGCTGAATCCTATAGACTTATTAGAAAAGTCCTTAAAAAAAGCGGTCTTTGACACTAGTGTTGGCCATTTACCAACCCACCAGGACCCATTTGGTACGTGTGATGCAGGTGCCGGTGGACCGACGGCTCAACATGTACTCTGAAGCATAGAGTAGCTGTTTATGCTCCGAAGCACGGAAGGGCTCAGTTTAAAATGCCACTCGATCCATTCAAGCCGTGACCGCAGTACAAGGGTTCCTTGAGCGTGTTGATCAGTTGAGAACGACAAAGCAAGTTACGCTGGAAGCGCTTCTCAAAGAGCGCAAAGGTATGAAAGGAGTGAAATAATTTGTCTACTTTTAGCAAAATAACATGGTTGCTAAGAAGTTTCAGTTTATTGAGCCGTACCTAGCTGTTTAAAGAACCACCGCACATCGGCCTGGACCGACACATGTGGACGTGATTAGTCGATAACGTGCGGACGATACGTAACTATAATTCATTGCCAATACGTGTGCCAGCATATTGGCCCACGTGTGGAGGAGCTATAACAGAGAAACTGTGTATAGTACTGATCACGTTTAAAGACGAGCTTGTCAAACCCAGGAACAAAAGGAACTTTAGATCCGTACATTTTTTTGTAAAAATTGGCAATATATAGACTGTGAAGTTATACCAACCTGATAACACGAATGACTTGCGTAAGTGTAGCGTCATATCATCGCTAAAGTAAAATACATTTTCTATACAAACTATCACTTAGTAAGTACAACTGGTGCTCCCACAACTCATAGTTTGTACGTTATAAGCGAGGCTAATTCGCGCGGAGCTTGACTTGGCGATCATAACCGATCAACACGTTAAGCAACGCTTGCTGCGGTCAGGAGTTGGATGGGTGTATGCTAGTGGCATTATTCAACTGAGCGCTTCCGTGCTTCGGAGATCACGTTAAGCCGTCGGTCCCGGTTGTTTGTCTTAGAACAATAGTCGTTAGGCCATGTCGAACGCCATCGGGCGGCCTGATAATTTCGACATGGGTTGACCACTAGCCTATCCACCAAGCCGCACTGGGCCTGGTGGATTATGGCCCAACTCCTCTCTCCAAGAGGAAGGCTCGACTCCCAGCAGTGGGAACATAATGAGCTGAGTATAATACTGTATCCAATTGTTTGACGATAAGAATACTTTTTCCAAACTCTTCCTGCTACGGACTAGACCTGCATCAGCAGTGACGATAGCTCAGGGGAGATGAGGGTTGGTCTAAAATCAGGCAGTCGACCGAACAATCCTTACTGCCCTGAGCTATCGGTGAAGGTATCACAGTGATGAAATCCACAGGAAGGTAGTAGGAGCTGGTGCCCGTCAAGCTACTCACCATCGTGATTGAAAACCTATAAAGAAGCACCCAATATACTGTTTCAGCACCTGTCCTTGAGAGTCACACACATCATTACTGAATCTCAAGTGAGATAGTGCTCAAATACTACATCATCATTAATTAAACTAGTAGTTTAGCGAACAGTAGACCTCGCGAGCACAATTAGTCTTAACAGCGGCAATTTTTCGCAGCACTTCACAACTTATTCTGTCGGAAACCACTTGACCTATTATGCTCATATTCGAAATTCCTCTTTAAAGTCATATGTGTGTACCAAATTTTAACAAAATCGGTCGGTAAATAGCGCTGCAGCAAACTTTCCCCCATTTAAGGAAACGCACCCAATCCCCAGTCAAAATCGCCAAAGACAAAAAATATATTAAATATAACGTGCATACCAAGTTTCGTCAAGATTGGTTGATAAATACTACCAGTGGGTCGAGCACGAATATTTGCTTGAGTGTAACGCTATCCTATCGTTGACGTTTTCAGTACAAACTATCATTTATCTAGTACAACTGTGGCACAGATAACTCGTAGTTAGTACTGTATACGTCAACGATACGATAGCGTTACACTCAAGCAAATATTTGTACTCGGCCCACTTGTACAGGAAGACGTGTGTACATACAATCTATCAGGCAGATGAAAGTCAATTTCACCAGTTAAAGCAGAGAAGCAGGGACGCTTCCCTCAAAAATCAGCACTTCTGACAATGGGACATTATAGACTAGAACATAGCATGACTATAAAAACAGTTGAGGGCTATATTTATATCCTGTGATAAATTCGGTTCATAGCACTTAGTAGATTGGGTTCATTAGACTACGATAACAAATTATACCATATTAATTGTTACTAGACACGGTTCCGTGATAAGAAGCTTTAGATCTTAATAACTATTATGTAGTCTGTAGCTATATCAGCTCCTATTAAGCGGATTTGTAGTACCACTTAGTTATAACGGGATCCGCAAAATGTTCTATAATTATAGTTATAACTATATTGATAATAATCCCTGGTTATATTATCATGTGTTCAGGATACATTTCAAAATGTTGTTTAATGGATGTGAATGTTCACCTTTGGAGTTTTATTGTGGTTGAAAACTCCCATCATTTAGATTGTCCAATTCATTTACCTGTAACAAAAAACAATTTCATTTAGAGCAACATTTAGGGCCACTGGTAGGAAGTCACGCGAAATAAGTCTAACGATATACAAAATTATAACATCGTTATAAAAGAAAACTATGTTATTCTTTTTTTTTGTATTTTTGTTGGCAATCTGACAGAGACCGATGGACGATTTCAATACGTTTAACCCTAATTGTATTTAACAAGTCTTGTGCATCACGGCCTTATTAAGTATATATATCTATAGTACCTAAGTAATACTACCTATAAAGAAAAAAGTAATGTTTGTTTGAATTGAATAGAGTTCGAATCTACAGGACCGATATGAAAAAATATTTTATCATTAGAATTCTACATTATCCCTGATAAACATAGACTAAATATTTTGATTCATCATCATCACCCATCACCACGAGGCGGTTAATATAATATATAATATAAAACTGTTAATGGCATAAAACATCGGTCCATCATTGCTACAACTAAAACCTTACCTATCTAACTAAAATAATGGACAGAACAAATAAAAAAGCATAGCTTTGGCCACATTGGATAAACTTGTACGGTCACGGCGCGAGAGCGTTTGCGAAGCGGTAACGACTAACGATTACGCGCGTCGTTAGCAACGAATAACGACACGAGCCTAGCTTACACATATGCCCGCGCTACTGCGATACTGCATTCTGACTTTTATTGTTCCTTTGCTAATTGCTTACGTGCCGCTTTGGTGACGCTCCAGTGTCGATAGGATAAGATACGATAAAACTTTATAGTATTTAACTAATTTTTATCTATCTTACCATCTTTAGCATGGACCTAGTCGCGATATAAATACCGCAGGCTGTCTTGTCTTATCGACACTAAGGTACTGTCAAATTTAATACACTATCGACAATCAACCCTCACAGTGCTGATGGCGTAGGTTTGCACTGGCATAAGAATATAAGGGTAGCAACCGGAAAAAGACTGACACTCCCGCTTCGCTGATATTTTTAACTCATAAGCTAGGTTAAAGCTTCATTGATGATGTAAGCGGATATTAAACTATTGACTATTAAAAAAATAAATTATTGACAAAGAGGTTATCAGGGTAGACAATAAAGAAGTAGATTTTGCCAAGGTTATCTCTCATTACGGGCGTTATATTGAATCTGAAGCGGAATTTAAAAATTCCAGTGTTAAGCCATAAGCTATATTACCTCTTTAGCTAAGACTAGACTTAACTCTGAGTACAACGAGGAATACAAGGTGGTCCAAGACGAAAACAATTTTATATTCCCGAGGAGAATACTCAACTTTTCACATTTACTGCAACGTAATAAAAGAAAGAGTAGAAACAAAAGCATTTATAGATTGTTTATTGTTTATTGCATAAAAATAAAGAAAAAAAAATAAAGATAGACGTTATGTTCTGATTAAAACTATAAAACATACGCGATTTATTCCGTATAAAGAATTTCAATGTTCGCGAATCGCAAAAACCTAAACAATCATTTTATAGATATTTAAAAAAAATACCAAAAACTGGAACCGACTTCAACACCAAAAAGTGTGAAATAACTTGGTACCATGATATATGGTTCAAAAGTAGGTACCTATTATCACAAAATTGTGCACATGGACTGCGACAAGTTATTTCACACTTTTCGGTGTTGAGGTCAGGCAGAAGACGTACCTCATGTGTCAATAATCTTCGGGCGTAGTTTAACATAGCAACAGGTCGCTATTTCGGGCAGCAGTTTCTAAGGCCCGAGTAGCCTTAATGATAGCCAACCTCTGGTAAGAGATGGCACCGTAAGAAGGAGAAGGTGTTTAAGTAGGTTCCATTTATTGGTAAAAAAAAAATTGTATCCTTCTTAGTGACCCTGCTATCTGACTTACGGGATCGATTGTGAATGATGATATCATCAAGATAGATCAACGTTTTTCAGTTTTTAGAGTGTAACTCAAAAACTGCTTGACCGAATTCGATGAAATTTAAATGGGATCACCTCGAAAGTATACTCTACCAAACAAAAAAGACATTTGAGAATCGGTCCACAGATGGGGGAGAAATCGGCTAACATACACATAAAAAAATACTTCTTTTTTGAAGTCGGTTAAAAACGACGCAATGTTAGATGAAAGTAAGTTTCCAATGGAGAGGGCTATGCTTGGGGTTTCCCTGCGTGATAAGATCCGAAATGAGGAGATCCGTAGGAGAACTAAGGTCACCGACATAGCTCCCAAAATTAGCAAGTTGAAGTGGCAATGGGCAGGCCACATCGCTCGCAGAACTGATAACCGATGGGGAAGAAAGGTTCTCGAGTGGCGACCACGCACCGGAAGGCGTAGTGTAGGCCGGCCCCCCGCTAGGTGGACCGACGACCTCATAAAAACCGCGGGGAATCGCTGGATGCAGGAAGCGAGTAGCCGGTCCAAGTGGCGTTCTATGGGGGAGGCATATGTTCAGCAGTGGACGTCTTCCGGCTGATAATGATGATGATGATGATGAAGTTTCCATGTTAAGAGATTTTGACAACAGGAAAAATAATGCCCTCTCTAAACAGCCGTGCGATTCTCTAACAGCAAACATCGTTGCATCTTTGACAACATCCGTGACACAAATGACGGGATGAAAAGAAACGTTGGAAAAACAACGAGGGCTTGTGTACAAGGGCGATATCTCAAAGTATTTGACATCAGTGAGCTCGTCGACGAATCATTACAGAATCGCACGGCAGAAATCGATCAATAGGAGTTTTGTGACGTAATGCTAGGCAAAAGGAAAACAGTGCAAGAACAATTACGCAGCATGGCTTTTATACTTGTCGTTTCCAAGTAACGTAAGAAGTGGTTGTACCTAGGGATACATCGATACCCCATTTCCGATTTTACGATACCGATACCCTTATAAAAATATCGGAAATACCGATTTCAATACCTATACGCTTATTGCATTCAAAAATTAAGGCAAAACAAATAAAAGACATAAGGTTTTTTTTTAAATTCACATTAAACAATATAGACAGGTTGAGATAAGTTAATAGTTTTTGTAATCAAAATTAACATTAAACAGATTTTTGTTTCAATATCGAAGTATTCTTTAGTCTTGTGGAATAAGGCGATTACGCAAGTTCCCAGCATAGTTCGGTCCTCGTTTGCAACGAAAGAAACGTGTACAACACGCGCGTTTACATTACTTTTAGAAGCGCGAAATTTGAAAAGTATCGTATCGACCGTAAAAATATCGACTAACCCGAAGTATCGCCGATGTAGCGGTATCGAATGCGTCCCTAGTTGTAACCAAAACGAATTACACAAAGATAAAACCTACTTTCACACAAACAGACACAATAGTGGGAGAGCTGTTACATACATACTGATGCATACAACCAATAAAGCCATGTCAGGAGATCTAGTTTGGAACTTTACTCAGATGAAATAAGGTTGAAAGTGACACGAACGCTGATGGGCATGGTATGAAGACTGTTCCATCAACAAATGTGACTAAGCCGTGTGGTGTTATGCAATCTCGCTTCAATTAAACGTTATGAGCTGGTTAAACTAGAACAGATGGTTTAATTACGACGGTCAAAATTAGGCGGTTAACTTCTAGTTTTGTTGGTGTAAATTGTAGCGATGACTTTTTGTGGTGTTGTCTAAAATGTGTTATTTTAATTGGATTACAGCTTTTTATTTAAATTAAACTATACTCCTGTTCGGTTTTATTAACTACTAAGGACTGTCGCGACTTCGTTCGCACGGTAGGCTCGGCCTTCGGACTCGCCATAACCTCCCATCTTTTCTTGATTATTCTTTCATAAGAACCTTCTCCTGACAATAATTAACACACAAACAACAAAACAACAATGAGCGAGATTGTCCCATCCGTTTTCAAGTTATAGCGTGACCGGGAGAAATAGGGGTTCATTTTTATATATATAGATACAGATTTGTGGTTTTAGAAGATTTTGAGTAAACAAACTCTTGCGCCGTTACAGTTACACAGGGGGGCGGATCTTTCTTGTCAGAGGGAGGAATGAGGTCCATAATACACCGGAACCAGTAAGCGGATAAGGCAGTTTTCGTGTCAATTTTCGAATCACCCAAAAGTCTCTAAAATGGTTTATCGATTGTTATGTTATCAACCAGCGTCCACGATAACATGTCCTTTGAAGAACGAATATATGACTCAAGCGCTCAGTTGGATGAAACCTTCGTAATTTTAGGCTGCATGAGTGTAAAAAAACTTTAGCATTAATGTAAAACTCGATTAATGTTTTTTTATATATAGTAACTATGACAAAGTGTCAAGGATGGCAGTTTAATTTATATACAAATAAATTTACCTTGAAGTGGACAATTTATTCAATGTCAAATAAACTCATGCATTAAGTTTATCTTCTGACTTTTAATTTTCCACTAAAGCAGTGCACAAAACTTACAAAATCACGTTCACAGTCCAAAGCATTAAGATTAAAGAACTTTATTACCATCAAAGACGAATTGTCACTTACGAGGTAACATAATTTAGTATAATTTATACATTTACGGCAGTCGCAAAATATGGACATAATTAGAAAACAAATAATGCAAATATTGTAGGTACATATGTTGCCCAATACAACAAAGGTTCACAAATAATACATCGTATAAGGTACTCATTTCACGCATTAGATTCATCTGCAATAATATGTTGAGGCAATATATTTTTAAAAGCGTGAAGTTAGTTTACATTTTTTTTATGTGAGGGTAGTTGGTTGTAAAGTCACACAGTCCATAGCATTAGGTTTCAGTGCTAAGGCAATGAACATGTATGATCAACTTTAATCGCATCGAACTAAATTAGCAAGATTATACAAGTGGAATATTTACTTCCACTTGATGTGTAAGTAAATCTTCCCAGATAGTCCTTAGTAGAAGTCCCACTAAATCTTGTGCCGCGGCGTTGATCATGGCTGCGCAGATCTTCGCTTAGAAATGTGCAGAAGTTGTAAGAACCGGCACGCGCTGCGCAAATACGTAAAAGAGAGGTCTGCGGAAAAGACACCACAGAAATTATTTCATATAATTTTATTCACTGGAGAATTCCTGATTGCAGGGCCGAACGCCGCCGTTGAGTATTGCGATGATGAACGTTAACTGTAAATGCCACCACGTCTTATCGCGATAATTTGACAACAGCGTTACTATTGCCGTTGACGTTGGGCGATAAATCGGAGGGCGGTATTTTTGACACCTCCCATTATACTATAAAGGCGCAAGTTTGTGAGTATGTTACTTTTTTACACTCAAACAGCTGGACCCATATAAAATTTGGTATGGAGGTACGAGGCTGGATTAACACCATCGTCATCCATCACCACGCAGGTGTAACCCCTGGGCCTAGCTAGTTTATATTAGTGCGATGTGATATTATCGCATTTAAATTAGCTTTCAGTATATTCGATAGACAAATGTGACCTTTTCGATTTATCACGAAATACGATTGTGGAACGTATAATGTCACGGCGCACGCCCTTTCCAACCGCTTATTTTCAGTTCATTTACGTTTTGGGAGTGAATGCTTTTAACTTGAAATAGTTCTAAACTATTTCAAAAGATCTATTCTTATAGAACTCAATATCATTTACGTCTGCGAAATCTATGATATAATCAGCTTTTAGAGAAGCAATGCTCGAATTGAATTCACAGTCTCACGGTCATGTGACACGCAATGCAATACGAGTTGGGATATTTTTTAGATTACAGCAATGTTTTAGTAAAACTTTTAAATGAATTAAGAAATGTGATGTATTTTGCAATTATTTCTAACAACTTCTTAATTTCGTGACTTTATATTAAAATTAAATCGTCCGAGCTCAGCAGGGCCATTGCGAATCTCAGCTACTATCAAATGTTGATTGAAATCTTAAAAATTACCATTCTATGTCAGTTTGAACAACTCCAGTAAGGATAAATGTTAGTGTACGTTGATGACTGGAGCTGACAAAAGTGATATAGAGCCTGCAATTTTTTTAGATTTCAATGAACATTTGATTGCATTGCATACGTTATTACTTCTGACGTTTAAAACTAGTTTTATCATCATAAATTGGTCATTCGTCTCGAACTCGAAAACCTTGCGATAGACCACATTTCTACATGTTTTGGTTTACATCTAGCAGCATTGATCTCTACTCAGATATAAGCAATTATTTTTCATATTTTAGGTCCTAACTTAAAATTAGCTTCGCAGCCCTTTGATAGGTACTCTACTTGACCTTCCCAATTGAAATAATATACTAAGTTTCATAAATATCCGATCGCCGGTTTCAAGTTATCGTCAAACATACTCGTACATAAACTGTTTTTTTAACCGACTTCAAAAAAGGAGGAGATTCTATTCTCGACTGTATGTATTTTATGTATGTTCACCGATTTCTCCCCCATTTGTGGACAGATTCCCAAAATGTTTGGTGCGGTGGTGGTGGTTAAAGGTGGCCATTTAAATTTCATCAAATTCGGTCAAGCGGTTTTTGTTACACTCCAATAACTGAAAAGTGTTTCGCCTTGTTGGTTTTGATGTTATTCTTATTGAAGGTGAATGACAATCGATCCCGTTAGTAGGAAGGGTCACTAAAGAGGATGACATTTTTTTACCACAAAATGGAAACGACTTCAACACTAAAAAGAGTGAAATACTTGTCAGTCAGTCAAACTTGGACAAATTGTATAATAAAAACTTTGTAACATAACAAAGACTTTGTTGTATAATAGGTACTTTTGAAATATCTTGGTACCGACTTCAACAAGTTTCAAACTTTTTAGTGTTGAAATCGGATTAAATCTTAGGTAAAAAAAGTGTTATAATACGCTCGGTCAGGTCAGTAGAACCGTATCATTTTTACAATTTATGTAACTGAACTATTAGATGAGCCAGTTGGCAGGCCACATAGCACGCAGAACATATGGCCGATGGGGCCGGAAGGTTCTGGAGTGGAGATCACGGACTGGCAAGCGCAGCGTAGGTCGTCCACCGACAAGGTGGATTGACGACCTGATAAAGGTAGCAGGACGACGTTGGATGCAGGCTGCTTCCAACCGGCCCTTTTGGAGACTTGTGGGGAGGCATATGTTCAGTAGTGGACATCCTACAGCTAAAATAATGATGATGATGTAACTGATGTGCTGGTGCCACACCACCAAATGATCGTGGTGCTATTTAAAACAGAAGCAGCACGGAGTAAATAGACCTTCGCGAGAGAGGCGCCTACAGGGAATTCCATCTACTTGACCTTTATTTTGGTCTCGCGAGTGCGCCGTCGAGCGAGTTGTTAGCACAGCTTAGCTCCAAAAATAGACATGTTTGGCTTGTGTGGGTTTCATAACTACACAGGAAAACAGCGGATAGAGCTGATATCTAGAGCACAACGATAAATAAAACGATATAATAATATATTTTATTATTAAACGGCTAGTATTTGGTAAATGTCAATATTCCCTGCAAGGCATGGGATTCCAGAGTAAGTCGTATAAGTATTCAAGGCGGTTTACTATTGATTTGGTTTGAAACAATTATATATGACAATTGGTATGGGTGGGCTATTATTGTATGTACCTATATTTATTAAAGGTAACTTAGTGAATTAGGTTATATTAGAGAAAACCACATAAAAATTGGATAAGCCGTTTCTGAGATTAGCGTGCACAAACAAATTTTTTTTCGTTTATAGAAGTCCTAATAACATTTTTCCTCATATATCTTCCATGTACAAACGATCCGTTACATTTTTATTATATAGGTATATGTATAGTTAAGAGTTATAGTTAAGGTAGGAAATGAGTTGAATTATTACCTGCTGTGGCCCAAGCTCGCCGCTGTGCACAAGAGTAACTCCCAAAAAAGAACTTCAAATAAGCTAGAAACTGGTCGGATACTATTTCCGGTAGATATTACGCGAAGAGTCCTAGCCGGCCTCAAAGCATAATTTTGAAGAAAATTATTTAGAATTATAACTAGAATACTTTATATAATACTAACTGATACTGGTGATAATATTGCTCGCTGCGGCGTGACCTTTTATAGCAGAACTAGCCGCTGCGCCTTGAACAAGTTTCTTTTGGCTCGAATTAATGACTGAGCTAGTTTACAATGATGTATCCAATCACACAACAAATCTAAATATTAATACTGGTATACATAAAATACAAAAACTCTCTGAGTACCTATCGAACTCTCCTACACCCGAGAAGTAAACAAATTCAGCAATAATCATATCCATTGATTAAAATTCATACCAGGCCCCAGTTTTTTTTATTTCTTGAGTTCACAAGCACTCAATTTCATCATGTTACCTTTTAAATTTATAATATTTACAGATTAAGGTATTTTAATTTGTTTGAAAGTAAACATCAGCATGGCTAAGAATACCAAGGCTGGTATTGCAACAACGACGCTGCAGATTAAATAGCAGTTTCCATCGTAGATTTCGCGCTTTATCTCGCAAAACGATCCAAGGGTACAACGGAGTTTCACGCCTCGCCACTTAGGGTTTACAAGCTTGCTATCTAATGTGCTACATAGTTATTTAGGTATTTTCTTATACATTTTACCTACATACTCTTATTTGTTTTGTAACGGTAGTATACAATAGTAATACTAATCGTTTATAAATACTGAGGTCTAAATTGTAGAAACTATTTTGAATTTTATTTTCTATCAGAGCGATACTCCTTTATTACGAGTAAATACATACGTGATATCGCCTAGCGCGGTATCACTAATAAATAGGTACGCGACTTTCACATTTACTTCCAGTTTCTAGAACGTTTGTTATTTTATTTATTTATTACTATTATATATTTTATTTCTTATTTATTTATTGCTAGCGACTGCCCGCAACTTCGTTAGCGTAGTAGGCTCGGCCTTCGGCCATAATCTCTCACCTTTTCTTGGGTTTTCTTTCATAAAACCTTCTCCTCACAACTGATTGATCCATCCGTGCCTTGATTAGTTTACCAACTCAATACTAAAAGTTCATTGGTCAATGGTATTCTATGACGCGATATGTGAACAATCAGCGGTCAGTAGGTATTCCGTCTGTTAGCTGATCAAACTTTGGTAAACGTTCCAGAAAGTTGAGGTACTCGTAAGTCTGGTTTTAATATGCTTGTACGTGCTACGCTTTACCCAGGACTGAATAAGACATTTTGAAGATATCTTCTTTTAATATTCGGTTGCACTAGACCCCCTGCTGGGCAGTAGTCATCAAATCATAATGTGGACCCTAGACTTGCATCTATGTTGTTCTGTGTGTAGACAGGTATGTCAATGTGTTCATAACACATAATATATATGAAGTATTGTTTATCGGATTATGTCATTTCAAATAAACGACATTCCGAAATTATTATTAATTTATTAATTATTATTAATTATTAATATAATGTTATTTTAGGCATACAGTTTTTTTACGAGCATATATACTCAAACAAGGGTTTTTTATAGAAAGTCTCATTAAAATGCAAGTCATGTCTACAGAGACGCTGACACAAGATTCTTTTTCTAATCTAGA